>OX421360.1:41555926-42232869 GCA_949126925.1 Cheilosia vernalis | reverse complement strand
AATTCATGGTGGGATCGTTCCTCTATTTGTTTTGCTAACTGTAGAAGAAATGGGAACAACAACGACTACAATTCTATACAGTCTGTCATTTCCCCCTCTGGAATGTTTCTCTTTTTTTACATCTAATCGTTGTTTCGTTATTTCGTTGTAGAAAATTAGGATGATGATGAGTTTATTTCTTTTGATCTTTGTGATTGACGACGTTTATGATGTTCGGTATCAAGGTAGAAACAAGCAAAAGTTGCAAGAAATAAGTACTAGATTGTGAAAATTTGTAAACTCATTTGTCAGGTCAGCTCTTTGCCCATGAACAGAATCCACCTGAGACACTGCTTTACATTCTTTAATTAAGATAAACATACTAAGCGCGTGAGGATTTGAAGTCGTTGTGGATTTCAATCGGAAATAATATTTGAACAGAATTTTAATCCAGTTAATCGGCCTTAGCGAGGTATCCGTCGGAACGGAAAATTCTCCGTTTTATAAGATTCGGAGGATTTTTTTTATAGAATTGGTCCGACATTTTGTAACGCATATCGGCGAATTACGTTGAAGTGCAATGAAGTGAATTTTTTTGTAAAATTTCTGACAGCTGGGCTCCGATATCCATGACAGAAATCAGTTTCGGAATTTGTTTATACGATCAACTCTGACAAAAATCAGTCGCGGAATTTATTTACAATTTGCAGTAAAGTGTTTATAAATGTGGACAATAAAAACAAATAACAATACCTATAGCTAGGTGTGTTTTTTTAGCTTCGATCCCAGCTAAGCAAAGTAAAGTAGGATTTTCAACACGCAATTACAACAACTACGCTATACTTGACTTCGAGACTCGCAATAGTTGTTGTAATTGCGTGTTGAAAATCCTACTTCACTTTACTTTGCTGAGATCGAAGATCGAAAAAATGCGCCTATCAACGCATTTTTATTTGTATTTATTGCCAAAATTTGTGTTTCCGGTGTAAAATCAAGCGAAAAAATAAGCACCAAACAATACGAGGATGTGGAATCAATGTGTCATCGCATTTCAATTTTTTTTTTTTTTTGGCGAAAACAGATAGTTACCTCGAATGCGATTTGCGGTTCCGACACAGTATGCGCTGCGGAGAATTATCCGTTCCGACGGATACCTCGCTTAGGCCGAATGACATTTTCAATATCTATTTGTGACTTAAAAATTTCGTTTAAAAAAGGAAACCCCATAAAAGAGAAAAATGCTTAATAATTTTCATTATAAGTTTAAACTAAACAATTGCTATTAATTAAGCACACATTTATGTGCGCAAATAAGGCACACGCTTGTTTGAATCTACCCCCATCAACTGACAGTGGGAATGGAGTCAGGAATGCCTCTATTGAACGCATGAAATATGAGCACAGCATCTGCAAAGTATTATCCACAGCTGATGATTGAATGAAGGATTTCTTTCAATTTACCAACCTCCCCTACTTATAGGTACAGTGGATGTAGATTTCCTTGGTATGTCTTAGATTGAGCAGGAAATTTTATTTCAGAATTCCCCGATAATGATTTGTACCCTTTTTTTTCGAAAAGATACTTCCATGGACATTTGCACGCTGTCATCGAAAAAAAAAAATGCCGGATGTCTGCAAAGACATGTGCTTCAAGATGAGATATGTCACATGGACGTTTCTTGAACAAATATATGACATAAAAAAAAAATAAACGATATGAGGGGTGTTTGATACAAAAAAAAAGTACTGGAAATAAATGGGTGCTTGAAAATTAAAAATTCCTATAGGGTAAGAGTGGTCGCAGTGGCTTAGTGGTTAGTGTGTTGGACTACTAAGCGAGGGGTCCAGGTTCGAATCCCGCAAAAACCCAAATTCCAATTTAGGGGTTTTTTCACTGCGCCACCTCTCGCGAACGTCTGACAAACATCCGAGAGTATAACTGTCTTGAAAAAGCTTCTCAATCGGCCCGTTTGGAACCGGCATAAAATTGTAGATCCCCTTCCATTCGTTCCAAAAATGAAAAACTCACACAAAACGAATTGTTGCGAGAAGCTATGCCCTGGGTCCCTACAGACCTGATGCGCCAACTATTATTATTATTATAGGGTAAGGTGGGGTACATTTGACTCCGGGCGCAATCGACTCTACCATTTTCAATCTGTTTACGTCCTAAGAGTCAACAAATTTAATTCATTTAAACAAACATCACGAACTTTGGCTGTCATACTACAGCTCTTTTCAGAGAAACACGTGATTTTGTGAATTTGAGATTGCTATTGTAATCTTTGAACACCGATACGTAATTGTTTTGCGAACTAAATGTAACTGTTTTCTTTAAATTGTTATACAAATTTGTTAGCACTCATCTTAAGTTTCAATAAAATACAAGTGAGCTGTGTGAAAAGAAAACATGGGGGCACATTTGAATTTTGCGAAATAGGTAAAATTGAAATTTGTTAAATGTGCACCATTGTTTTATATAAATTTTGTGTGCATGCACAGCGATTATACTTATAATATTAATTACCTTAGAAAGGAATCACCATCGGGTAGGGTTTTTATTAAACCAGTCGTAGAAGATATTTCGTTCACTTAAAGGAGAGAATTAGATTTTAAACTGCCGATTATCACAGATCCTGCTTCAACTTCACGCTGTCGTACAAAGTATTTGTTTGACGTCGACTTTGGTAATTATATATTAAATAAATTGCCCTGTAGCTGGGGCACTTTTGACAAAATGCCTTTTTTTTTTTGAAAGAGTGAGCAAAAAAAGATCGAGGTATTTTTTTATAAAACAATGACTTCTTTTACGTTTGATCTCAAATATTCAATGTATACAAAACAATAGCAAGTTTTTCAATTTAAAAAAAAAGGTGTCAAATGCACCCCAGTTTACCCTAATTATAAATTTATCATAAACTAAAACTGAAAATTTTGTAAAAATAGAAAATGGGGAACCAAATTTCGGCTGCCAAATGAAAAGTTCAAGTCCTTCGCAGACCACCTCACATCATTAGCTTTGATTGAATTTTTAGGCTGTGTCAAATGTGATCAAACAAAATGTCGTTACTTCAAATAAATTAAACTTTTATCGTATTTTTCCCTAATGCCTTGAATTCACAATCTACTCATACTTCAAATGGTAGTTTCTAAAAACGATCCTAGGTAACAAATAAATTTTTAATCTGACAGGTTACTGCATATATTTTGGTTTTTGTTTCTGTTCAAAACTGCAGTAAAAATGATCTCTAGTTTGATACCAAATTGATTTGACAAGATGTAAAAGCTTCCATACAGCCTTGGTGCCACCTTTTACCCCGTTAACCTACTAAGTCTTTTAGTAAATATTAGCAAAAGCTATGTCTTTTTCATCTTATTGTTGGTTTTCTAAAGTTTAGCTGACTTTATGATTTTTTTAATTTTTCCTGTAGTGTTATAAAAATTTCCAAATTACCTCTTTTCGTACTAAATTTCCTCTTTTTTACAAATATCTCAGATATTGCATAATATTCTTAAGGAAAATGCATAAAACAATTAACCGCGATCATAAATAGTTGTTTTAAATCTAGTATATACATTTTTTATCTAGAATATTTCATCGAGAGTTTCTCTGCAGAAAACTCGAAGTTTGTTCAAAACCCCTTCGTTCACGTTATTCATATAAACAAAAAAAAAAAAATATTACAGATCCTAACGTTGGTTATTTAAGCCTACCATGCGATAGAACCACATATTTATTTTTAATTGTTAGTAAGCATTTATCAAGGCGAAAAATCTTCTGAAAGATTTCCGTATGCGGTGTTGTCAATTAAACACGCCACTTTGCCCGGATCATTTTATCTTGCTTCAGTCTTGAGCCAGTCTGCGTATTACCTTGGCTTTTAAAATATTAAAGCTTGACCGCATGTAAGCGTAGGTTAAAAGTTGTCATAATAATGATAAATGTGTGTACGGCGGGGTGTCTGAAAATCATGTATTAATAATAAATGGATTTTGTCGATCCACAAAAAAGGTAGCCCTGAACGAAATAAATCTACTCTCAATAAATCAGTGGATGTCTACTCCTAGTAAAGCGGTCAACACTAAACACGTTTGACAGATTAGAAGGCGGTGACGTGTTATGGTTTTATGTAACAACTGCACCTGTCTAAAATCACTCACTTGAGGTTGGGTTTGATTGCTGAAAGGTGCAGGTGCAGGGAAATAACTTCACGGGGGCAATAGCTCCACATGGGATATATCACCTAGATTTGGAAATACTTGCAATATTTTTTTTGGGAAGTTATCTCACTGAAAGTGGACAGTGGAGGTTCAAGAAAACTTTTGAAACAATTATATTGAATTTGTATTTGAGATCGCTTTAAATTTTTTAAATCAAAATCTCTTCACTTTTCTTGTGGGAAATAATTTCTCCTAACACGCGACGACATTTTTGGAAAGCCCACAACCTATAAACAGTGTTTCCGCTATAAACATATATAAAGGGTCCTTCATTGGCGACTTGACAACTTCAAACTTTTAGTGTGAACGCACCCTTAAACCGATTACCGAACTGCCATTGTCAAAATATTCAGTAAAATCAACATTTTCATAGTCGCGAAGTACACAAAGGAACACCGTGAAATAATTTCCCACCTATGCAATTTGAAAATATTTCGATTCTATGTGGAAAAATAAAATATAATTATTCCAACTTGTTGTTTTTTTACACTGCGTCACCTCTAGCGAACACACAAACTGTACGTTGCAACAGAAAGCTTCAAACTCTCGTTAGTTGCAACTAGGATTTTTATATCCATATAGACTATCATTGGTGTTCCTATTTTACTCAGAGTATAAGACTAAATTTAAAGGCGTTTGTCCACGTCAAAAGAAAACCAAGCCTCTGTGGAAAAGCGGACTAATTACCAATTAAAAAATTCGATGTCTGCTTTATATCAAGGTGATTTTTCTGACAGTATTTCGACTTAAGCGCTCCAGCTTTAAATAGTGTGAACATCAAATAGACGTACATAAAAACTTCATTTAACAATCAGGAAAACTTCATCTATATTTGCTAACTTCTATCCTCTTGCACAATAGAAGAGGACTACGATGATGCGGGTCTTTTAGAGTCTTCTATGTGTTTCTTTACAATGTCTTGCTGTGCTCTCTTAACGAGTATAAAAAAAGAAAATAATAAGTTGGTACAACAGGTCTGTAGGGATCCTGGGCCTAGCTTCCCGCAACCATTCGTTTTGTAGTCCAATACACTAGCCAGTGCGCCTCCCTTAACGAGTATAAAGTTAAGTGTTAATCGTCCCTTGATTTTTAATGAATTGTGGTTGTCAGAACTTCCTAATTACCTAAAATTATAGCTGTCATCACAATACGTGACCGTGACGTTCTGTGCAATTTGTTGATTTTGTGTGTCTCTAGAGTCTAGACTCTGGCTATTTTCTTCGGTCCCGATATTCGCCAACGTACAGTGACACATTGTTGTTCAATGTCAATTAGCGCATGCAAATAGACTTTTAAAAAAGATCTGCCCCACAGCTATTGGCGCAAGTAGTTTTGGAGAGAAAAATCAAAATCCGAAATTGATCATGTTGGCCAACTTGTCTCCAAATTCCCTGCAGCTGCAAATCCGAACAACTCAATCAACCAACCAATCAGCAGGTAATTAAGGAACGCTATCGGATAAATAGAGAAGTTAAACATCTACATCCAACGGATGCAATAAGGCCATCAATCAAAAAACGTTCAATTATAAATGAATTCCTTGAGACATACTGGAGACACACTTACCCGGCCAGCGTCTAAAAATCTACATATTACGCCTCACAACTGGTTAAAGTGTTTGTTTACATAGTCGTTATCTCATCAATATTACATCAAACAGCTCCAGGCACATATACGCACGTATACCGTACCGACTATAGAGAAGCATGCGAACTGCAATCAATGTGTCTACTTGTCACATTTGGAATTCCTTCCTCTGGATATGGAATGCATCTGCCAAATCCACTTAGTCGTTAAAAAATCATTGCTATTTTAAAATCACAAAACAAAATCAACTCCCAAACAACTTGATCGTCTATTAACTCTTATTTTGTACGTCTAATTAAAGAGCACCAGCCAAATACCTAGCGAAACCTGAAACGAAATATATACTCATAGTTGGAAAGAGTACACCAACTGCCTGTTGTTGTAATACACTCACTCTAGACTCTAGAGTGTCTCTATTTTTTTTTTTAAGATGATGCTGCTGCTGTTGCTGCCTGTGCTTCACTCTTGTAACCGAGGGATGACTTCATAGAAATTCCATCGGTTTCAGCGCACAGGCGTAGTACCTTACACACCACACATCCATGGCGAAATTTTGCCGCAGAGCGAGTTCTGTATATTCTGTTCGAGATACTCGGATGAAAAAAGCTTTCAGTCGAGTGCGCGCCTTAAAATAGTTCGAACGAAAATGAAAACATTCAGATAATACATTTTCGGAGGAAATTCGTTTTTCTTTTTGTATTTTTTCACAGTATATTTTTAAATCTAAAAAAAATAAATAAATATAAACAACAAATAAATTCAAACAAAAAAATTGACGTTACTAAAGCTCGATTGTAATATTTTTTTTTTTTCCTGTGCGACTTGGTGCAAATGTTTTGTGCAGCAGTAATTGTAGTGCAAGCTTTCCCAAAATCGGGAGTGCAAGTGTCGGGCTGACCGAATGACCCACTTCAGGAAGCGCTTTGTGTCCCTAGTTCCCGATACAAAGTTGGTGGACGGCAATCCTTAAAAGAACACCCCCCGGAACGGAACGTATTATAAATCGAGTTTTGCTATCGCGCTCACCCTCGCCCAACTATGACTCATCGAGATACATTTTGATACATCATATCTGTTCTGGCTTCGGTATCTCTTTTGGAATAAATTATGATTAAGGTCATATAAATTTGTTTGCAATTAATTGGGGTTAAGCTTGTGTATTTAGTAGGCCTCCAAACGATATCGAAGTGGAAAAGTTCAACTCATCGGCCGGTTGGTCAGTCGCCGCAGTGTTTTGTGTGTGAGAACAATAAGCGAAAACATATACCGCCAGCGCGCGATACTACGCCTTTGGATAGCCCACACTCTTTCTCAAGTGCATCATTTATATTTTTAGGAAATCAAAATCCAAATTCAAATCCAAATCGCATTCAATTGGAATCGAAATCATCCCGAAATTGGTGGATATACTGAGGAGTTTAGTTTCGTTTCGAAAACCCTGACCATTACTCGTGTGTATTGATTTTTAGAGTGATTTTCGACTTGTGCTGTGTTTATTTTAATGGATATTATTGGTCTAACCTTGAACTACGATGCGAGAATACGGAAACGCAAAATAGATATATACATAGGTACACTCTCTGTGGGCGAATAGAATTTTTGATTTAGCTTCTTGGAGGGAGACTCCCTGTGTAAATTGAATCTTTAAACAGAATTTATCGGTGTTTAGCGGTCAGTTTATTAAAAATTATAAGGATACGTGTTTTTATTTTATGTATGACGAGTTGTCCCCTTTAAGTGGCTTTGAGTCGGATGTAGGACGGTGTCGTCGTTGTTTTTTTTTTTTAAAGCACTAAACTGGACGTGTTGAATTTGATGAATTTCCGCCAGACTGATGTTCATCTAATTTAACTAATAGTCCAATTAAAAACCATTAGCATATACCAAACAGTGTTCCAGAATTAAATGCGCAAAAATTCGATAGTGTCATCGTGGTGAAGTTCAGTGTTGACTTAAGTGGCCTTCTATGTTTTTTTTTTTTTTTTTTTCTCTTTCCAAATAAAGGTCGACTGATTGTTCTGTGATTTTGTAGAAGGTGTGATATGAAAATTTAATTTCTAAAACAAACGAAATAAAGCCACGTAAACAAATTTATATACGAAAAACTCTTTACATTTATATAAAAATGGTAACAGAAGCTGTCAAAACATCACAAAGCCACGGAGGCAGTTTGTATTATGTTGTACAAGTTCCGCGGGATCAGTATGACAGGTAAATTTGAACAACAACATATATTTTCCTGCTGCACCATGTATTATTCAATTTGCATATTAAATACTTCTTCGCGATTCCTGCAATCAAGTGTTTTTTTTGTCATTATTCTCCTTCCGTTGCGGTTTCCTTGATGAAGGGGAACTTATATGCACTCAGTCTTAGCTTATGTGAAAAAAAAGATTACTCACCATGCGTGACATCAGCAGCAGTGTCAAGGTGAATTTTATAAAGACGAATATTATTTCGAACCACCAGACCATTGCAGTGTTAATATTTGCTTAACCTCCATCAGGACACTAGCGTCTGAAAGGCTGGGTGGTGGTAAATCAATTAAACCCAAGTATGCATACTTTCATGGGTGGGTGCTTGATACTTCACCATATTAAGTCTTTTGCGAATAAATTTCACGGATGCCTAAGAGATGTTTACCATCCGATTGCGGTTTCCGCTTAAGAGAATCCGAACTCCGAAATGGGCTGTCCTTTTTAAAATAAAGTGATTGCTTGAGAGTGTAGGTGGATTTCATTGGAAAGAGTGCTTTTCATTCTTTCATGGCTGAGTGTTTCTTGACTCATGTCAGTTTCATTATTTTTGTCCTCAGATTGTAATTGAATGTGTAGATCCATCAAAATGAGTGGATGGGTGACAATTGACGATGCAATTTTCAATTTGAATAGCAAATACCCTACCTAAGGAAACAATGCTGACTTAATTTCTAATTGTACCAATTCGCATCCTCGTATGTATATGCCAAGTGCCACGTTTTTTAGGCAACCCCCGAATTCGCCATAAGATTAAACGACCAGCGATCGGTTCAGACAGCATAATCCAGTTCGTTGATCTGTGAGCATCTTCACTGCCGCCGGCGCATATGGTCATTTTAATGTCAAAAAAATAAACTGGCATCGTCACGCAGTGTTTCTACTCGAATCATGTCAGTTGTGACAAGATTATTTGGGTGCTGACATCATTTGGAATTAAATCATACTGACATGATAAGTGACATGTTTAGTAATTAAGTGGCATTATAGTGTCATGATATAGGAAGGGGAAAGCATTTATATTCCGGTTGTAATGGTGTGATGGATGTTTTTCGATAAATGCCTGAAAGTTTATATACAATAAGTGGATCCATCCCTTAATGTGTTCTGACAAAATGTTCTGGTCATTAGAATAAAATGAAATATTATAATCAAATGTTCGCAGAAGAATATTCCGCCGTGCCCGTTGAACCCGTTTATGATATTCTCATAAAATTCTCATTCTTATAATGTAGGTATGTATAAAATAGCAACCTCCCAGATGGAGCCTTATTGTACAATTGCTTATAAGACAGGTCCAACTGATGCTTCTAGCGTTGGTACTAGTTGCCCTCTTCAGTATTTTTGGTATTTTTCAGCTTTATCTGATATAAAAAGTTTAGTAGTGTAGTTGCAAATTTAGCGAGTTCATATCAGCCTTATACCTGAAATACTCATATGCCCGGGCTCTCGGAGCAAAGGTAAATATTGAAGTGCATAGACCGTATTCTTGAATAAAATGAATGTATGTGTCATCTAATTGAGACCACAGCTCAAGAAAAATCATTAAAGCCGTCCATTGACTAATGTTTTGGGCGGCGTCATATCTGAACAAATTTGGACCAGTGATTCTATCAGCTCATAAAGAATATCTACTAAACACTTACGAAACGGCGCCAGCCATGTCTCCAAAAATGACTGATGAACTCTTACCAACTGCGGCAATTTTGCTTATTGAAGAGTATCGGCAGGGGTGCCACAAAGTTCCATCCTAGGGCCGTTGTTGTTCTCTTTATATTTCAATAAACTTACTCAAATTACAAAATATTGTAATGTACATTTGTTTGCCGACAATCCAATTGTATTTGTGCTGCTCGTTGGATAGTCTTAATGATGGAGCTTTTCAAGACCTCAATGAAGACTTGGAGACTATTCAGCAATGGGCGCAAAAACACAACTTGACTCTGTCTAAATGTTCAAACGACAAAAGCTATGTAAAAAAAAATGGATACATAAACCCTTTCGCCAATCAAATTAGAGAAATCCACTATAGAATACAACCCGAAATTTGTTTTCTTAGACTTTAATGAGAATCTGACTTGGAACGACCATGTGGCAGTGACGACTGGAAAGGTTTACAATGGTCCCCGCTTGATAAGGTCAACTCAAAGCTGCGTACCCGTCAAAACCAAAATACTGTTAATCAAGACTTTACTCTTACCTATTTTGTTGTACGGTTGCGAAGTTTTTTGCAAAGTTGACTACAACAGCCGGCACAAATTAAATGTATTATACAACAATTAAGCAAGGTACGTCTTTGATAAAATTTATTTCGAGCATATCTCAAGTTACTCAAAACATATAATGGGTCTAAGCTTTGATCATTTGATTTTACTTATGTCGATAACTCTACTGCACGGAATTATACAGGCACGTCATCCACAATATTTTTACAACAGACCAAATTTTGCCAGCTCACAGAGAACAGCTGCCTTAAATCGGCCTAGGTCTTTGTCCTTACAATCTGAAAGCGAATTTTTCGTCCATGTCACTCTCTCATGGAACTCATTACCCGTAGCACTCAGAAGAACTGCAAGCGCAAGCGAATTTAAAACAATTATTTTTAAATACTTGGCCAATGATAATTAATAATTAATGATCTTAAAGTAAAAATAACTTTTATAGGTATCCTAGGTTTACATAGGTACCTATATTAGTTTTCTTATGTTACATATATATCAAAATCAAATTTTACTACTTTGTTTCCCTATATGAAAGCAACAATAATTTTATCAAGCATTTAACAACTCATAAGATAATTATTGTAATCTTGCTGTGAAACTATTTGTGTTTAAATAAATATGAAATATGAAGAGTCCATTGCTGAACAAAATTTTGTTGTTAAAATACAAACACAGAGTTGTCACTGTTTTGAAACCCACAAGATTCAAGCTTTGTCCTGACGCGGGTCTATTTATGGTGAAATTTCTAGCAAAAATAAATACAAATCAGCTGTCTAATATGTTTGGCACATTGCTGGAATAAACTGACTGGGCTGTGAGCAAGCGAATAACAAAGAGGTGTCCTATCATGAACTCTACAGTAAGCAATATGTTTTTTTTTTTTTGTAGTGGTTCACTACGGGTTGTCACTGGAAGAAGTGTTGCCAGAAAAACAAACCTCTTGAAAATATTTCCTTCATCAACTCGTTATCGTACATTTTGCAAATGAATAATTGTATCAAGTCGCAGTGAAAAGTTGTCGAATATGAAGGCAAACAGAGTCACTACCATTAACCTTAATCTAGATCTATGTACATCCTTTTTAGCCTAAAGCAATGACAGCTAGTGCTATATTCTTCTATAGTTAATGTAATTCATTTATGTAAAAATAAAGTTGTAATAATATTAATAATATTTATATCCTCTGTACACTTTCGAGTTTAAATTGATTGTTATGATTTTTTGAAAGTTGGTAATACCGAAGTTTATGTAATCGCGACTCTACTGTGTTTATCACAGATTTTAAAACACGTACCACAATCTGTACCAAGAATTTATCCTGAAAATTTGACTATAAATGTTACCAATTTTCTTCTAAAATAACTACGGATATTCAGAGCGGAGAGCATTTAACAATTCAACGTAGTAAAAAATGTTACGTATACGACCCAATAGTCTACTTTATTATTTTAATTGCGTTTGCCTCATGTTTACTGAACTGATTCAAACAAACATCAATTTGAAAAAAACTTTAAGAATGTTAGTAACTATCCATATATTGTTGAGAGAAGAACAGCTTATTTTCTTAACACGTTCGCGGACAGTTGAAATCGCAAGCGGTGTTGCAAAATGCACCAATCATAACTTTTGTTATGTTTTTTTCGCTGAGATCATCGTCCAGCGGTGTGCTGGGACATTTCACAAAAAGTTTTGTTTTCTACTGGGACAGCAGGTTTCATTGCGTATATAATTCAATGAAAAACTTGACTGCAGTTGCCGCTTTGCGTTATAGAGTACAACAAAGTTGGACGGCATATCCCGCTTTGTCCCAGCAAAAATGGCAAAATTGGACGGCATATGCCTTCTTGTCCGCGAACGTGTTAAACAAACCGTTTGGTTGCAATTTCTAGGTACTTATGAAAACATCACTAATCTCTCAGCAGACGCCTTTAAGAGATTGTTCGAAGTCGTCGAATGTTTAAAGAGGATTTCGCGCGAAATATTTTTAAGTCGAACCAATAGATTGGTTTCTCAATATACATATTATGTATAATTCCTTCGGTAGGCGCAGTGGTTTAGTGGTTAGTGTGTTGGACTACTAAGCGAGGGGTTCGAATCCCGCAAAAACCCAAATTCCAACTCAGGGTTTTTTCACTGCGCCACCCCTCGCGAACGTCTGACAAACATCCGAAAGTATAACTGTCTTGAAAGAGTTTCTCAATCGGCCGTTTGGAATCGGCACAAAATTGTAGATCCCTTCCATTCGTTCCAAAAATGAAAACTCACACAAAAAAGAATGGTTGTGAGAAGGTAGGCCTGTTGCGCCAAAAATTATTATTATTATTATTATTATAATTCCTTCGGGGTGAAACGCGATGATTTTATAACTCTATAACCGCTGCTCCGATTTTCCGCCGATTCTTGTTTTTATTTTGTTCCTATTGATTTATTTCAGGTCTAGGCAGAAATAAAATTCCTGAAAATCAATTTATTCGCATTATGCCGGCGCCAGATAGTATTTCATAAAAATGTCTCTAGGTTTTCCCAAAGGTATAGCAAAAAGTGGCATTACCACTTTCCATATTTCCAATTATCTAACTATAACTTATATCTCAAGTACGCTTATAAAAAAAGGAACCAATTATTTAAAACCTCCGTCCTAATATAGCGTTGCCGCTGAAAAATTTCGAAAAGGGGACTAAAGAGGGGCCTGAGCCGACAAAAGAGCCTTCACATAAATACTAATATAGCAAACAAACAAAAAAATGAAACAGAGCATTTAAAA
The DNA here is from genome assembly GCA_949126925.1 of Cheilosia vernalis. Taxonomy (NCBI): domain Eukaryota; kingdom Metazoa; phylum Arthropoda; class Insecta; order Diptera; family Syrphidae; genus Cheilosia; species Cheilosia vernalis. The sequence goes on along the minus strand of OX421360.1, from coordinate 42,219,841 downwards.
ATTTTATTTTTAATAAACACACAATTTTATTCATTACGAAATACTTCTTTTCATATGTTTGCATTATTTTTCGTTCAAGAAAGAATAAAATCTCATTTAAGCTTATAAAGTGGCCATTTCCATCATTTTTCAAAAAGTGTGGGCCAAGGGTCCTGATCCTGAGGTTTAAAAAGGGTCCAAACGGCAACGCTGCCCTGTAGTCTATTGACCTCATACCAAGTCTCTAGGTTGCAACGAAGTATGAAACCCACTGTGGACTTAATGTCAACCACTCCCCTCTGTCCTGATCATATACACTTCAGTGGATCACGTCAATGACAGTTACCTTATTTCTTGCAATTTCTCATTCTGACCACAACAAATTCACATTCTGGGATAAGCCCATACGCACTTAAACAATTTATTATACCTACTTGTAATGCCTCACTTTAGTTGGTACACACACTTGCCCAAGCCTGACTCAGCGTTACTTCATTATAAGCTAACTGTCTGGTAAGTACCGAGGTGGCGATGTGTTTTCCCTACCTTTCTGCTACGTGCTTGGAATTCTTAAAAATTATGCAATCTGTTGAAGACTTTGATTCAATCGCCGCTCTGATAAGAAATAACTTGAATGTATATACTTAACATCAATTGCAGCATCACATTCGCAATCTTACTCGTATCAAGTTATTAATTTTGTTCGTAATAAACGCAAAAGTTAAGTCTGAAACTGACACATTTTTTCTGAAAGCTATAAGTACCCATAGCGTGCATATATGTATGGATTTTTCTGATCCACTTCTCTGAAGCAGGACCTAATATTTTACAAAAAATATATGTGACATCTATGGGACGCTTTAAAAACGAAACACTATTATTCAATGTCGTAAAATTTTGATACACCTGCTGACTTTCTAATATTAATCGAAACTTTTTTTCCTTCCTTATTCTTTGCAGCACCGACTCTGGTTGGGACAATCCATTCAGACCTGGAGGTGACTTATCAAGAGAGGCTGATGAAATTGTAAACATGATAAAAGGTATGTGTAAGAAATGAACTCATGTTTCCACTTTAGATCGCTAACTTTACATTTATATACGTGTTAGTCATCCAAAAAAAGAAAAAAAAAATATTTAAGAGAAAACATTGTATATACCATCTAAATCTTTACTCCTATAAATGAAAGAAAATAAATGTTTCCTATAATCCATAAGTTAATCAACTATTATTATTCATACACATACACACATTATAATCCGAATTTACTCAATAAAAATAATGTTCTTACTTGCACATAACTTAGAGTTTCTCATGTAGTTTTGATATATTTATTTTATTTTTCGAACCAGACGTTTTATTTTGGAAAATTTAAATGCCTAGTTTAGATATAACAAACAGCTCCAGAGTGTACGTCTTGTTAATTTATTTGGTAAGATGACGCTTTCTTGGTTTAGTTCACCCTAACAATGATGCTTTTATAATTTATTTCGCCTAGGATAGGAATACGTTTTCGATTTCGAAGTAATCAAGTGAATAAAAAAAATCATGCTAGAATATAAACTATTCAACACTACGACAGAAAACGACGACAAAAGATATTCTTAATGAAAAGCACCACCCTCTCGTCACACACACAAAAAAAAAAAAATAACTGAAAGCCAAATGCGGTGTTTATCTTGAAAATTATGGGAAAATGTCAAAAATAAACTAGGTAGACATGGTAAACAAATAAAATCAAATATCTCATTTTGGAAATTGACACACGGATGATGTGAATGTTGTCTGAAATAAGCTGCATCCGTTTTAGAGGTCTGTGGCTATTTAAAAAAAATGATTAACCTAATTTGACATTGCCAGCAGGGCATAGAACAAGCTGTGGGGATGGGAAGTCTTTATATAATGATTCGTTCAAAGTTTACCAAAAAGAAAAATGATGTGAAGAATATAATTGGATATCTACGACGTGGGTACGTTCAGAACACTAGTTTACTGCATCTGACAGCTAACACTGACGCCATTTGTGTCACTGGGGTGGATCGATAGCGAGTGCGGCTCTTCAGTTGGTGCAGTACAACCGATAGGTCTAATCTGGGGTTTAATTTACATCAAAATATTGTACCAAACCAGGGGCTGAATCGGCTTTACATATAAAAAAGAAAAAACAATTTCTGCCATCGACGTTTCAATGTTTCCACCAATTATACTTACATACGTTCATGTATTTAGTTTAGTAAGTCTGACAGCTGGCTGATGTAGCTCAATTTTAATTTGCTTAGATCATTCAGCGTTTATGGAAGGGTAGCTGACGAATCTAAGAAATTCGTGACTGAGTACTAAGTTGACAGTTCGCATAATGTGGATGACGTAGTTACATCTAGTAGGGAACAATCTAATCGACTTAAGATAACTAAATTTGCACTTGGCCAGTGCGCTTTATCTCATTTTATGAAAACTGTCAACGTTTCAACAGACAGAAAAGTAGAAAGTTGGCCTACTTTATCCGTCGCATCCAGAATATGCTTTGCTGGCATAATATTCTTTCTCTGACACGACTTATTTTGTAGGTTGGCCCATTGCAATAGTTAAATTTGGAATGCACCCCAGGTGTCTCGGTTACCCCTCCGTAGACGTCAATTGAAAAACTTCTAACGTAAGTAAATCATGCAAATAAAAACTCAGACGTCCACCAGCTGTCAGACCTTAATAGTCCCCTACTGTTCGATGTTTATATTTATTTTTGTTTAAGAGCATCGAGCACACGAAAATACATATAAAATTGTTGGTAGGTAGTTAATCGTGCCTTGATTTTTTGCTAAATTAGCTGTGTTTGCTTTCAAAATCTTAAATGCAGTCCTATAGATTGGTGTTCCTCATCGCAAATATGCGAATGGCTTTAGTGATAATAATTGATTCAAGAATATTTTATATATATAAAAACTGCAAACTCACAATTGTAGAGGCTAGTTAGTTTTGTCTGAATTTCTAATCACTAAACCTTAGAGTGCACTTTTTTGCTCAGTTGCGAATAATTATAAATCGTTAAAGAAACAATAGTTTGTTCACTTTTCATCATATCATCTATTGAAGCAATAATCAAACAGTTTTTCCTTTATATTCTTATGGCCAATGCACTCAACTTAATACATAATTCAACATTTCCATTTTTGTAGGTGGAAAACCAATTACACCAACCGGTGACATTAACCACGCAATTTCTAATGGAAGTGCACAAAAAGAAAGTCATTCAATTGAAAATGGAACGGCTGTAGTAGATGGAGCGACAAAAATACAGGTGATAATCATTTTAATATTTTTAAAGCCAAACAACTATTACAACAGTTATTTTATTTATAGGTTGCGCAATCGCAGTCAGCACAAAATGGTACAAATTCACCCCAAAAACGGCCAGCGACGACGACTACAAGTGCAGCAGCAACAACAACAGCACCAGCAAATGGTGTGTCAGACGCAAATGGAAGCACCACTCAGACCCAGGTGTCAAATAAGGTGGTTCCAGGTCCGACCTCAGCTAGTCACGTAGTCATTGACGATAAAAAGAACAAGAAAAAGGGCTGCTGTGTTATCCAATAGGCGAAAATAAAATTATTTCAATCAGATTTATTTAAATATAAATGCAAACAGAGAAAACAAAAGAAAAACAGTTAATTGTGTAACACGTAGACAGACATTGTAAAAAGATGACATTTATTTTCGCTTAATTTGCTTCTTTATTTTGTATATTTTATATATTTATCCTTTAAATATATATTGATTGTTTATATATTATATCTCTATACATATATATAATATATATACCTATAATTTATTTTTACTTTTGGAACAAATAAATGAAAAAAAAAAACAGAAATATCTAAAAAAAAACAAGTACATCTAGTTAGGAGAAAAACTAAAAGCAAACAGAATTATTATTATCAATAGAAACGAAACACTATAACAAAAACTATTTAAGACCACGGCAACTATAAAGAAAAAAAATTAAAACCACAACAACAGCAAAAGAAATTATTTTAGGAAGAATTTAAACAGAGACGTTATTAAAGTTATTCAACTGGATAAACACAACACTACAAATATTATTATGTATATTTACTATTAATATTATTATTATTTGTAAAGAGAAAACATTAAGAACCAATTTTTCCTCATCTATTGTGTTTAGGCGAAAATGAAACAAATTAGATTCAGATGACTATACTTTTTATAATATATATAAATATATGTGCATATGGATGCATACATATATGTTGTATATGTAAATATTAATATACATATATATTTATTTATAACTATTTAAACAAAAACAAAGAAAAAAAATGTATGTAGCAGTTGTAGTTTCTATTTAAATTCTGTAATAACAATAAAACAAAAAGATGATCACACAATTTATTATTACTATTTTTGTTTATTTATAATTGTTTATTCCTTGTTTTATTTTATTTTTTTAAATCTTAAGAGAATTGCTATATAGAAAAAAAAAACAAAATAAAAGTGCGAAAAAAAATACAAAATTTATAGTATTGCATGTACATAACACTAAATTGGCATAAGTATTCGTCTTTTATTTAAGGACAGGCATATGCGAAAGGGTAAGTTATTTATAATGTTTCTGGGAGAAGTTAACCTTCCAAGGATGTTGTCGAAGATATACGGAGATAGTCGTAGCTTACAATTTATTAAGAAATAAAACTAACCGACCAAACGAATTCGCTAATCGATATAAGACGCATGGAATACTGAGATTTGAGATTCGCAACTAAGACAAGGTACACTGTGACCCGAACTACAACAGATTAGGAGTTGCTTTCCTACAAGTTAAATTTGTAAACTCCCGCAAAAAATAAATAGAAATTCGTATTAACAAATGTCACGAAACTCCAAAAATTCCTGGATCAAAATATTTGCAAAGTTGCTGGCAGCGTTTATGGAAGCTTAGCCGTTAAATTTGAATTATTTCGTTACATGAAAATTGTATTCCCCCTTACTCGTATCAATAAAGAAATATGCACAAGTTATTTAGCAAGCAAATGTTAGATAGCAAATACAACTACTGCTGTGTACCTAACCACGACTTTTACGCAGCGTTTTTTAATACGAGGATAAATTTGAACAGTACTTTTATTTCTTTAAATGTAAATGGATAAATTAAATCGATGCTTAAGATCAATGGGGCCATGGAGAAAATGGCGTCTACTAATTATAAGAATGCAATCAAATATTTAACAGAAAGTGGATAAAAAAAACCTTAAAACAATTAAGTGAGTGTATGTACACACATTCGTTCGCTCAATATTTATCTCACGTATGGCATACTGTACATACAAGATATATACGTAAAAACACCTTGAGGATGGATTTAAGATGGACTGTGGAACCGGTGACGATTTATTGTGGAAGGAACTATGCAGAGCTAGCTAGCTGGAAAGTTTGAACTCGACCTTTATTCAGAATAGTTGCATAAAAGGCATATCACAATGGGTTTGTTCCTTTACTTTTGCAGTAAGAATGGAAAAGACTGTCAAAATGGAAGTGGTGGGGATAGATTCTCTCACAGAGAGAGACACTTAAAAAAAAATTGGGGAACGCTTTTGTAGTAATCTATTGTCGTTTTCCATTGGTTTCACTCGGGGATCCACTCATTCTGTAGTCCAATGGAACAAGAAAACTGCTTCCGATTGAATCCACAAGAGTATTGGTGAAATGCCAAAAAATAATCTACGGCAGCCGTCAGTTGACTTGTATAAAATACACAAACTACACTTGTGTGAGTGCTTCTTGAGTGGATTCTGACTTCAAATAGTTCCACCAAACCAGATACCTAAACTGAGAATTCCTTAGAAACTGAACTATAATACATTGAAGCGTGTTAAAGATCGGAAAAAAATCAAAAGTATTTCCAATTTATTTGTTTATTCTTAAGATTGCTAAAACATAAACTCCTTCGATTTGTAATATCCAGGCTGGCAATATAAAGTAGAAAATATGTTTTGACATGATTCCGCGCCATCTATGAGTCGATTCATGTCTATTCCCTAATAGTATTGTTATGTTCGGAATATATATATATCAAAATTTAATGTATTCCGTACTGCTGAGTATTGTCTTATCTCTCCAGCCGCATTTGAACGAGCATTAAAATGTACGAATAGTATTTTCTGAGCTCTTCAGCCGATTTTAGTTTGAGCAATATTGCTGATGAAAACACGTCCTTCCTGGGGCCCTACTCTGTATTTCGTTCCGAAAGTCATTTCTATTCGAAAGTGCTTTTCGTTCCGCTTTTGATTTTGTACTCTGTTAAACATTCGGAACGGAAAAAAACACTTTTCCCTTTTACGGATTGGTTGTTTCGAGTCTCGAATTAGTTCTCATGAAATCTGCAAAATCAAGAATTCAAAACAAATAACAAACAAGGCGGATAAGACAAAATTGCGATTTTGAAAGAAAAATAAAACAAAAAAATGGATTCGGTTGCACTTTGGATGGATGCAGAAAATAATAAAGAACGAATTGAACGAAAAATTATACGGGACAAATCAAATATAATGAAAATGTGTGATAAAATGTAAAATTTTAGGTATTGGTGGCAAAGATTCATTTCACTAATTAACTATTGTTTATTATTTTAGTTATTGTTTTAAGATGAACTCTGCTCCTTTAAGATCAACTGCAGTTCCAACTATCTTGCAACTAGCACAACAAACAACATCAAGTGCTGTTGCAAATGTCTGCAGTGCGAAAGTAAAAGTATTGTGTCCAAAACATATAAATTTTAAAATGAGTGAAATAAAACGTAAGAAAAAACATAATCTTCATGATTTCTTAAAACAATGAAAGTGCCTTTACAAATTATAGATATGTGACTATGAAATTGTTCATACGGGCAGTAAATGCAAAGTACGGTGGTGCAGCACATGATTCACATGTATGGAGTCTCTCGTATGAACGTGAATATTTAATTCAAAAATTCTGTTTTGTGTCCATTTTTCTGCTCGAAGATTCACTATAATTAAATTTATTTGCTTGAATTGTTATTAAAACTAAGTTTTTCTATAAAAAAAACATACATTTAAAGACATTCGTCGTCATTTCCGTCATCACATTGGTTGTAGAAACAAATTTTCCGTTTTCGAATGCTTTCGACATTCATAAACGAGTTACCAGGTACGAAAATTCCACTTTCGGAATTGTCATTCCAAAAGTAGTAAATTTCTTTCCACTTTAGAAATAGAGAGTACGAAATATTCGTTTTCGAAAATTTTCACTTTCGGAACGAAATACAGAGTAGGGCCCCTGGATCCTATTTTCGTCGTCTAAACTATCCGACTTTTGTTGGAAGAAGTAGGTGCAGAGTTTCGACATATTTATAGCTGGGGCCCTAAGACCGCGTCTTTTGTTAAACTTGGAAGCTTTCATACGTCTACTACACAAACTTCGCCTAGATGAGCTTAAGAAAAATTTGGAACACCATTTTCTTTATAACATTACCATGCTCGAAATTTGAAACGCAGCGTTCCCTACAAAACAGAGGCATCAGGTACTCCATGACTTGGACTTGGCTCTGAATCTTAATATAAGAGTAATGCTAGGTATTGGACCTAGCTTAAGGAAGAATTTCCCTCCTTTTTTGGAATCGTATATTTGAGCCGTGTTTCATTAAGAAAGAAACGTCTTCTAGAAGTACTACATGCGGACAGCTTATACAACACATTTGAAACGCAATGGTGGGCAACACATTCCCATTCTTCGTAATCAAATTTAGATTGTTGTAATTATAATAAATGAGAGACTACCGGCCTACCTCTGCTCGACGTTTACTATGATCCAGATACTTGCTCTAATTTGGTAAGTACCATCTACCTGAAGAAGTTGATACACATACTTAACCGGTTCACTCAAATTCCGAAAAGAAATCAAAAACCAACAAATGAAAGTAAATTCACATATAAGACAAGGGCACTAACAATAGAAAAAAAAACGCTACTTTCTTACAATTTGAATTATGAAACCACAATTGTGCTCGCTGTTACCCATAAGCCAAAACATAAACATTAGTCCTACACAATAGAATCTTTGAACAAAATTAAGACAAAAAACCTCATTCTCTAGGCCACAACCCAAGTGGGCGGGGTACACTTCTTGTAGTCATGCTCATTAATTCATTATTGACCATCTTCGGTGCCGTGAAATTCCACTGGCCATCAACAAAATCATAAAATGAAGAGAATTTCTTTTTCGTCAAGTTTCCTATATACCAATGGTACAGACTTTTTCCGAAAAAATTACTCGACTCTGTAAAGTCATTAAGAAGATCTAACCGACTGATGAGTGGATCTGGACTGACCGTTTAGTTGATGTTGGTCTTTGTCTGAAAGCGAATGTGCTCATATAGCGGTGGAATCGGTGCCACAAAATTTCATTCAAAGTTCTTCACATCGGATATAGCTAGCATAATTAAAATTAAGATCTAATGCATTAGAAAGCTGTTTGGTCTTTCTAAGTGTTGTCTGTTAAGTGTTGACTGCTGCATGTTCTGTAGTGATTTACCTATAATTTGTACTTAAGGAGAGGAATCTACAAAATGCCGACCTATGTAGTGAACAATTTTCTACGCTTCATTTATGGAGCTATCATTTTACTGGCGGACTCTGCGCTTCACCCAAGGGCAATGAGTCGGATGGTGTTTGACACGGAGATCACAAACAATGAGGTGAGTCTCAGGCCGTGTGAGAATTGTGTGAAAATGCAAGTGAAGTACAACAGAATAATTCAAGACAGAAACGTGATGAAAGTGGAAAAAACTCCCCCTTTCATCTATATTTCTGTTCTAAACATCTAAACAATGTTGTGGGGAAAACAAAGCTGATAAAATGCTCAGAGCAGTACAGTTCGAATATTTTCAATTAGTCCGCAATCCATTTTAATTAAAATTTTCAGCTTTTACAAATACCTTTGTTTGCAATTCTGGAGCAAATTTCTTTCGATGCTGATAATTGAAACATTCTTCTGCACTCGTTTTGTTGTTGGTTGAGTTTGTTTAGGTTAAGTTATTAAAACACTTTTCACTATCCATATGAGAGCAATAATTTGCGAACTCCGAACGAACAAATATTAGGAAATTCCGACACTTCAGTTAGCTTCAGAAGTCAGTTTCTAGTCAGTTTGACTTTTGTAGAATTGTAAAAGAAGTCAGACAGTCAAAGAATGTTTCAATTCGTGGAATTAAATTTGTTGGTTGTATGTAATATCGAGGGAGTTTTTTTATTAATTAAATAGGTACAATAATTGATTATAACAAAACTATCAATTTGCTGTTCATACATTTAATATGTTTGTTCGCAATTCCCTTATTCGTAATTCAATCTGAATTTGAAAAGTCCTTTATGTTGCACCCTGACTGTAAAGTAGGACACCAAATGATGTTTTTGTTATCTGTTTATAACATGGAAAATGACACAGCGTCGTCTTAATAACAAATATTAGACTCGACTTTAACCTAGATGATTCTCAGGCAAAACTCTGTTTCGTTCTTCCCAATAAATCGAAGCGCAAGAAATGCGAATCACTTGGTTTCTTGTTAGATAAGACATAAATGCATTTTTCAATTGTTGAACAGCAGATAGTCGAAGATTGTGCCATACAGCTGTCTGCCCGTTTCTGAGACTGATCAAATAGGTTCGTTCGTGTACTTTTAGCATAGAAAGATGAAAAATGTCAAATCTCAAAAATCGAGAGAGAAATCGCTCAATTTGAAGAGAAGTACTTGACTGGTTTTCTTACAAAAAATTTAAGAAAATGTCATTTTGACATTTGACAAGGTTCTCTTTAAATGCAGCATCTACAGAATAAGTTTAAATTTGTTGAGTTTTCAATGAACGCACACATTTCGCACTGAAGGATGCCCATCACAATTTGTTTTACATCCTACTCACTCTACCACTACACACGGTCGAATGTGGCTGTGCTATTTTTCAATTGCATTAATTACTCTTTAAGTTATTTTAATAAACTGAATTCCTTTAATTTAACATTTGGTACAATTGCGGTTTTGTTTGCTAACAAAATTGCATTTTTTATAAGCTAAATAGTTAGGGTAGGCGAACTGTCAAATTTGAACATTTTATTTTACATAGTTTTGTTTAGAAGATGTGTTCATATTGTAGAAATGAAATTGTTCGACATTATTGATGATATTATTATTGAAGAAGAGGAATCAGCAAACAATTACTTCAACCCATCAAAATAACAAAGAGTAGTGAGAAAGAGTCCTAACCATTATGTACAATTGGAAAATGCACACTTCAAACGAAGATTCAGGCTCCAAAAAGATTTTTGCCAGTACCTACGTAGCTACTTTCCATGAACCAAAATCGTACACAAAACAGAAAGGTTTTTGTATTTTTTTTTTAATGTTTTCATAATTTAGCTTTAAAGTTTTTGAAGTCCTTACAGTCACACCCCTAGCAGTATTAAATAATTCGGCAATTTTATTCCATGCAGCATCTTTTTCCTTGTTTGTTTCTTTTTAACTTTCTCCATTACGTAGTAAGAGAAAGATATTGGTTTCGTACAAAATTTCGAACTCGAGATTTTAATCAATTCTGATATTACGATGATAGAGGAACTCAAAAAAGTGGGTCACAAAATTCTGTCCGGTCTGTCCGTCTGTCCGTCTGTCCGTCCTTCCACGGGCCTACAGTCTAAACGGCTTCCCGGATTACGTTCAAACCTCGGATTTGGAGTTTTTGGGCTTACAGCTCGGGAGGTGTTTTTTTTTCCAATGTAACCTCAATATTAATGGTACTTCCCATACAACATTTTCGTACCAGTTTGATTTGATCGAAAACGGCTCAAACGATTTCAACCAAAATCGATATTTAAGCTTAAGTAGGTGAGGTTACCAGGACTGCGTACCCAGTTTTTGGCTAAAAATTCGAACAACGGAACTTTTGAAATTTGGACATATCTCGAAAACGGTCTATACGATTGTAGCAAAAATTAATTTCTAAGGTTATGTGGTCATTTATAACTTAATAGCAACCTTAGTTTTCCTCTATATTATCGTACAATGGATTTTTAAAATAAGTAATTTAAAAAAAAAAAAATTTTTTTTTCAGTTTACCGGAAAACGGCGATAACGATTTTTACCAAAATGCAAACTTAGAGGCAAATGGACGTTTTCAAAACTATTTTGTCCTCAATTTTCGATTTGCTGAAGATTCTGAAAGTCAGTCAGACTTCGCACTAAACGAGAAAGTTTCGTGCGACCCAGTCGTGCACTTTATTTTTTTTATTTCCTAGAGTCTTTTGAAATTTGAACACTCGCGTTTCTGAAGAGATAAAATTAACAGACCTCTCCCGCTTTTAAGGAAATATAATTTTAGAGTTTTCCTTTGCAAAATTTACAATATTGGCCACTGAAACTAAAACGGTTGATGATAAACGTCGGCTTTGAACATGCCTTATCTTCTATGCTTTAACACAGAATAGTGTCAATCAATCTGTCTCGCTCACACAACTTTACCTTCGAATAGTAATCTAGCTTTTATTTTGTGAAAAACTCAAAACTCAAAGCTTATATAAAGCTAGCAGATAAAGAGTGAAATAAATTTAATCGTTAGGTAGCAATAAGGCGACTATTGAAAAATCGGCCCTAAGACAGATAAAAATGCATGCCAAAGAAATTTTTTTAAGGTTCATTCTTTTGTTACCAAATCGACAAAGTGAGAGTTAACATCGTTTCGATTTCAAAACGTTTCTTATTCGAAAATCAATTCTTTTTCAAACGTAGTTTATTTACAGGTTTTTGGTGCATCCATTTACGATGATTCATATCCTGATTTGACTATGCCATCGTCCCCTGAAGAAACAAGTAACGCCAGTCTTTTGAATTACACTGAATAGTACCTACTATTTTTTTTTCTTTTTTTCAGATCTTACAGCAATTCTTTTGGGGCACAATAGCAATCATTTATCTGATCAAATAACTGCAGAAGGTCTTGATATAAACTCACCTGAAATTTTCCAATCAAAAACCGGTGCTCAGTTTTATTCAGTACTACCAGGTTCGTTAGTGCGTGTAAGATAAGGCTACATTGCTTACTACCTACTCTTAACCAGGTACTGTATGGTGTGGTATCGGAGACTTAGCTTGGAATGATCGGGTTCTTGGATTTTTTTCTACAACAGATAGTTGTTGCCGGACCCATGACAAGTGTCGACTTACCATTTCTCCCGGGTCTAGTAGATTTGGCCTCCAAAATACGGGCTATTTTACCCGATCACATTGCAGGTGCGATGAGAAATTTTATTTCTGTTTGAAGAGGGCAAATACAATTATTTCGGATAAGGTTGGAATAACGTATTTTAATATTTTGAAACCTCAATGCTTCCGCAAGGACTTTCCGATAATTGCTTGTATTATATGGTGGGTTTTTATGATTTAACTTTAATTTCTGTATAATGAATAAATAAAAATTTAAATATTTCAGGCGTAATGGAAGGTGTCGAACGTATGTGGTAGACCAAGATGATGACCGAGAATGGCAATGGTTTGACAATAGGGAATACTAGTGATACAATTAAAAACGATGAATACACTTTTTGACGAGTAGAAGTCTTGTTTAAATTTCGAAGTCTAACTTTGCAAAAGTGTGAACTTTGAATTAGGGGATTGAAATAATTTTTAGGTAGCAACCGATTTACGCATGCATTATGTATAGTCGACTCAAACAGAGGACCCAAGTGGTCCCAAGCCGCAAACACAGTTTTTCGTGTTAGAATTATGTCTTTTATTGGGTAACAGTAAGACCCAGTGTGCTGGACCACCAAGCGATCGATCTATGTTCCGATCTCGAGAAAACACACGAACTATACATATCCTAAGGTTTTTTTTCCACTGACATGACTCACCGCTAGCAGTACTATAACTGTTCTGAGAAAGCTTCTGAATTGTGCAGTTTGGGCACTGCAAAAAGTTGTATAGTTCTCTTCCAGTCACTCCAAAAATAAAGCTTAATATTTATACAAACTTGCCCAAAACCAATTTTTAAGTAAATAATGAAATTCAATAGAATTCCGAACTCGTACACGAAGTTAGTAAAAATATATAAAACTAGCTGATCCCGCGAACTTTGTTCCGCCCAAATTCGTTAATGTAATGAAAGTAATAATTTCGAGCATGCACAATTGCACAATGCACATGCTATTTTGTGTAGATGCTTAAATACCACGGCTCTAAATAAGCGGAATCCGCTAAAGTTGCAAAGTGCTTTATTTGGACAATGCTCATAATAATTTTAATTATGCAACTTTAGAAATAGCGCTTGATTTTATTTGTGAATGGAAGGTGCCACAAATCGTTTTCCTATACCGCTTATGTTTTGCAAAGTACCACTTATAGTGTGGTATCCTATCTTTCAACACAACCTACCGGGTCCAGAACCCAAGTAAAAGTTGATGGTTATAGTGTAAGTGCTGTTCCTACATTTCAGACATATTTCCGTAACAGTAACAGTGTGTATAATGTATTTGGGAATGACTTGTATTGTAACAGAAATGTGATCGAATTTTAGTGAGCTGTTAAATTGGTTTTCATGTGTGTAAGTTGGGTTGCACGAATCAGAAAATGTGAAATAAAAATACTGATACCATTTTCAAACCTTCCCATGAATCATGTTTGTAATTATGACATCATGCAGGTCTGGATCGGTTTCGGGATCTGGAACCTCGGCACATATGATGTCATTAACTTGGTCTGGTTGCACTCTTTCGACTAACCAAATGAGAATGTGCGCATGAGGCAAGCCTCATTTTTGCCATTCAATTGAATACATCAAACATCGAGTATAACCAAACACACAATGCTTAACAATATAGTCCTTCAGCGACCGACGAAATATTTGTTACTTTAACAGCCATGAAGAAAACTAACCGCACCTATCAACTTTGTTGGTAAATGGTTATCCTTTTCCCTTCTCTCTCTACACCGGTACCGAAGGTGTTATGGTACCTTTGTGTTGCGCTCCCCATAACCCTATTCACTAATGAGCAGAATACCACAATTGTTACACGCTCATTTTTCGTAACAACCCCTACGTGCAAACTCAAAACGCTTCACAACTCCTGTTGCCTGTCATCATTGTCCACGTCATCTTAATCACCCCTACATTTCAACTTACTCACACATACTTATGCAAGGATCCTGAAAATACATGCCAAAAAAAAATGATGGATTCAAAAACCATGAAATAAATCAAAGTATCTACTTCATTTCAAAAAGTTACTTATGTGGTATTCGATTGGGCGCTCTCAGAGCACTTTTTTTGCTCTCAGGGCAATTTTTATGTTCGTTTGGTACAGGAAAAAGCAATCTTTTTCAGATTTCAGAGCACTTTTGCGAATCTAGATATTTTCTCAGATTTACCAATACAAGTGCGTTTGAGTTTGACAACTGATGGAGTTTGTTTACTTTTTTAGTGAATTTTTTCTCCAGCAAAGAAAGGCATTGCATCGAGTGAATCTATTTTTGTAAATTATTTATATATAAATATTTAGAAATCAATCGGGACAAATATTTCTAATGTTTTAATACAAAATTTAACCAGTGAATGGAAATCGCTTAGAAAAGTGTCGAAGACTACACATATTCAAATCGCACGAATATCAACACAAAAAAGAGCAAGAGCAAGTTTTATGTTCGATTAGCCACACGAAATCTGGAATCTGAGAGAAAATCTGAAGAAGCCCAAACGAATACCACATTAATGTAACATAGTAAGCATAAGCAAACTTATTAGGTAGGTACCTAGGTATATTTAAAAAAAAAATTCTAAATTTTTGACAACAACAATTTGCTTGGAAAATAATTCAAATAATTGACAACAACAATTGCTTTGAAAATTTAAAATATTTTTTTTTGTATTTGAAGTGTCACTACTCGATTTCAATCCAGTTTATTTTTTTTTTCAAAGTGCTTTTCCCCATGAAAAACGAAATGTGTGCCTTCAACGCCACCTGTTGAGAATTTTCCAACTTTTCTTTTTTCATAAACCATCCCTGATTCAAGCCGAATAAAACACACCAAAAATCATTGAAATCGGTTGAGCCGTTCGTGAGTTATAAAGTCACAACGCACTTGCAACAATTTTATATATATAGAGAAGATAATATATAATATAATAAAAAATGAACACAGAAATGTTTTAGAATTGAAGGCTAAAAATTATTAACGACATTAGTTACAAATCGAATTCCCCACCTTCAGTAGTTTTTTTTTTTTTTATACAAATATGTATTTTTCCCGAAATGGTAATAAATGTACCATAAAATGCCATGTCCACAGGTCATAAAGTGTGTGGGAATAGGGAATCAGGATTATGAAATGCAATAACGATTGTCATTTGTGAGCCATTATTACTGGTTTTGAATTTTGTGATCTGCTCCATAGGATGTCACAAATTCGACTGTTATTGCGATTGTGAGTGTGCTGATAAAATACGAAAACCTCACAAAATCAATTTCACTTCACCTTGTGATGGTTTTGTGACTTGTGAGTTGTGAGTTGTGAGGTATCAGTGAGGTTTGCCAGAATCGGGCTGTTAGTTTAGAAAGTCCCACAGGTCACAGCTTACTGACTGGATGTATTTCACTTTTTATTGGCGTTGACGTTAATGGATCTGAAGCCTACATTTCTAGTCAAGGACAAAATAGAAAATAAAGTGCACGACTGGGTCGCACGAAACTTTCTCGTTTAGTGCGAGTCTGACTGACTTTCAGAGTCTTCAGCAAATCGAAAATTGAGGACACAATAGTTTTGAAAACATCCATTTCACTCCAAGTTTGCATTTTGTTCAAACCACATAACCTTAGAAATTAATTTTTGCTACAATCGTATAGACCGTTTTCGAGATATGTCGAAATTTCAAAAGTACCGTTGTTCGAATTTTCAGCCAAAAACTGGGTACGCAGTCATGGTAACCTCACCTACTTAAGCGTAAATATCAATTTTTGTTGAAATCGTTAGAGCCGTTTTCGATCAAATCAAACTGGTACGAAAATGTTATATGGGAAGTACCATTAATATTGAGGTTACCTTGAAAAAAAAACACCTCCCGAGCTGTAAGCCCAAAAACTCCAAATCCGAGGTTTGAACGTAATCTGGGAAGCCGTTTAGGCTGTAGGCCTATGGAAGGACGGACATTTTTGAGTTCCTCTATCATCGTAATATCAGAATTGATTAAAATCTAGAGTTCGAAATTTTGTACGAAACCAATATCTTTCTCATACTTCGTAATGGAGAAAGTTAAAAGTTTGCATGCTCTCGAGTCTCAACGAAAATGTTTCGACTTAAGTCGAACAAAGTGGTAGCGCTTTACGCAAGTATTCAACCAAAAATCAAGTTGACTAGCCAACACGTCCCGGCAAATCTAGTTGAAGTTTTTCATAAACTAGATATCCGGACGTCCCCAATATAAACCATGGTTGAGAAACCGAAACCATTCCAGAAAATTACATAGTCGGGAAATAATAATTTGTTTTCATACATTTTGTTTCGTATACTTCGACTACTTACCTATCAAAGCGTAAACTGAGTTATACCATGTTCCCACCTAAATTACGTGATTTACCATACATTTTCGTGATTACTAATTACGTGATATAGACGTGTTAAATTTTTAACTACGTATCTGTCATCGCAAATCCACACAAAATAAAATCGAACATACCTGCAGCGCTTTCAATTCAATTCAATGTTATTCAACAACCAAAAAAAACAACACAAATGTCAAAAATATTATCCCAAATTCAATTTTCTTCGTGTTTCGGTGTATTTTGGTATTTTTATTAAGTACAACAATTGTTTTATTTTTGGCAGAGGTGTGATAACAAAAGAAAAACAACGAAAAAAAACTACCTTCACCGAAGTGGACGAATTCTCTCTGCTGGATGTCAAACTAAATCACGTAAAGGTCGGTGGACACGCCTTTCGTGATTTATAAATCATATGAGCTAAATCACGTTGGTGGGAACATGGTATTAGACTGTAATCCTGTTCCTTTACTTTTGTAGTAAAAATGGAAAAGACTGTCAAAATGTTGGGGATTAACTCTCCCACAGAGTATGTGGAAGAGTTTGACTTATTGAACTACAAGCATTCGTGAAGAGGAAAAAGCGACACTGCATTAAGAATTACTTGGTGGAGATTGCTCCTTGCTACAGCTAGTAAGAATTTCGTTGCCACTTTCGAAAAGAATCTCGAGGAGATTCAATTTTATTTTGCCGCCTGTTGTACCATTTTATTAGGCAAAAAATTAAAACAAATGCCCGCATTTATGCCAAATAGGGCAACAAATTTCAAATCAGCTGTTAATTGTAAGGTGACTGAAGGTCTGTTCCTTTACTTTTAAATCTTACGAATTTTTACCAATTCTTACGAATTTTTACTCAATGCCGTTCCTTAACTCGAAAAATTCGTAAAAGAAAGCGTCGTCGAGAGAGCAAGATATTACCCCTCCACTGAGAATCTTACGAATTTTTACTCAACAAATTTCTTGGTGTAAGGTGTCAGTCACCAAACACTTAACAGCTGACTTGAAATTTCTTGTCATATTTGACATTCGATTGAATTTGTTTTGATTTCTTGCGTTCTATTAAAATTGTATCTCAACTGGTGGCAAAATAAATATTAAATGTTCTCCCCGAATATTCCATCGTATTGAAAATATTCTTTACCACTGCAATTTATAGAATTATTTATCTGTCATATCTGTCATTTTTCATAGTTTACTACAAAAGCGTTCCCTAACTTTTTCGTAAGTGTCTCTCTCTGTGAGAGAATTTATCCCCACCACTGCCATTTTAATTGTCTTTTCCATTCTTACTACAAAAGTAAGGGAACAGACCTTGACTGAATTTCCAATTCTTACGCCTAGAAATTTGTTGAGTAAAAATTCGTCAGATTCTCATTGGAGGGGTAATATATTGCTCTCTCGATCACGCTCTCTTTTTCGAATTTTTCGAGTTAGGGAACGGCAATGAGAAAAGATTTAAAAGTAAAGAACCTTATATTTAAAAGTTTCGCGAAAACAGCATCAACTCTGGAATGTTCGGCAATTTTGAGTTCGGACAACTTGCTCAATTCTAATACTTAAAGTCACAATGGCAACATTTCTATTAAAAGTCATGTTTCGTGCGTCTTTTGTAACCCACTGTATGTTGAAGTAGTAAGTTAAAAATGTGTTTTTCGTAAGGCCCATCTTATCTAAAGATCAAAAGAACAGAATCCCAAATGCCGTCTCCATGAAATGAAGATCTATAGCTTTTTAAATAATGTAATAAAACATCGTTCTTTTCTCGAATATAAAAAAATGTAATTAGGTTTATCCTTAGGTGATGTACAGTTTTTATCACTTATGCTTAATGATGAAAAGTTTCACTAAAAGTATTTACTAAAAGTATACAACTAGACTACGAACTAAAAGTAGGTACATTAAATAAAAGAAGGTACATTGTATTGCGTCTCATCGAGTGCGGCGGGCAAATAATGTCTCCTGCAAAAGTAAAAAATAAAACTTAAAAAAAATTAAATAATATCACTTTCAAAAATGCCTTACGTCGGAGGAGCATATTCGTAACCGTTTAGCCTGTGATCCACATTGTCTTGATTTTGATTCAGATTTTGATCTTGATATTGCAAGCTGTAATTGTCTCCGTATTGACCATTGTAATTGGGATCATTTTGACCTTGGAAACTATAATCATCTCCGCTCTGACCACTACCTCTCAATGGTCCACCTGATTCAATTAGCGGTGTTGGAGCTGGAGCCTGTAGATTTGTATGTATAATGCCGGCTGTCTGAGGCTGAGAAAAGAAGTCGGGATTCCTCAAATTTTGGTTCAAGAACTTGAAGGGATTCTGTTTGACTGGTGCACTTGGGATTGCATCCGGGATATCAAGATCAAGCTCGGTCTTGGGATGGTAACCGAATTCATCAGCAGTGTACCTTAAGATGTAATGTGAAAGTGGTTCTTAATATTTTGTTCGTATTTGAATTAAAAAAAAAAAGTATTTACCTAGTCTTGTAACGTTTGCCATCAGCACCAGTAAATGAGTATTGACCGCTAACGACGAAGGTTTTACTGTCCTTTAGTTTTCCCACTTGTTGGATATCGATACCGTTTTGGGTCTTGATTCTGGAAGTAGAAGAAAAGGAAATTGTTAAAAAAATGCATGTTTTGACCTAGGATAAATTAGAGTGGAACCTTAAAAGAGAACCTTATTTATGTATATACATTTTATACTTGACTTTTGTGGTTAACGAGTTTTGCAGACTCCATTATGTGATTCTTAATTGGTAGATATTTCAAATAAAAAAAACAATACTATATAGCTATTGTTTTTTTATAGACAATTTTGAGAATCAATTATTTAATTAAAAGTAATATGGAAATATATTCTGTTGACAAGCATTAAAATAATATATGTATTATTAAAACTTTAGCAACATTTTAGTTGCGTAGGAGATCCACAATAGTTTGGTTCGTGTTTATGTTATAAAAAAAGAACTAGAATATCTAGTTGCGTAAAATATATAGGAGCGGCACTCGTTTAGATGCTGAATCAAATTAACATATAAAACTAAGACCGTGACCAGGTTTTTGCTATAAAAAAAAAATTACCTAAATGTTCTTTCCAAAATCTCTCATGAAAAATTTTTTTTTCCAGTAACCTTGATTCATTGAAAACTATTTTACTGGTCGTTGTGATACTCTGACTACTAGGCGCACCTTTAAAAACCAGATGCCGGCTTTGATTTAAATATTTATTTTTGCACACAGAGTCATCTTATCGATTAAATAAACAGAAAATACCGGTTAAAATATGTATATAAACAACGATCGCTATCGCCAACCCATTAAAATCAAAAACTTTGTTCTTGTGAAACAGTGAGTGGGCGAATACAAGTGAATGTGCCACACATAAAAATATGGTACATTAAAAAAGAAGAAAGCTTTTAAATAGTTTCTAGTAGTGATACTGGTGGACAACGTTTTTATATCGATTCTGTCTGATGTATTTGTTACTTTCGATGCGGTTTCGAGTTATCAATCAAATTCGGGGTCTTACTTAGATAGTTATTTTAAAGCCATTAGAAGGCACTTTAAAGTTTATTTGTTCAACAGGTCTTTTCTTTTGTGCAACTTTTTAACTTATTTAAATTTCTATTAGAGTTAATTATCCGAATTTTGGATTTAACAATTTTCATCTATTCGTTGATGAACTCACTTAAAAAAAAAAATAAAATTATAACATTAGTTATGCTTTTCGAGCTACACTTATCTAATCAATCAAACAAAAGCTTTGACAAAGAATCGTAAATTTAGACTGACCTAAAGAGGCCCTTTTTTATGACCTACAAAATATTTAAGGCTTCTGATTATTAGTACAGTCCATTGAGGGTTATCGAATATACAAGGTGATTTATTAATAATCCTTTCATAACTTTTCCGTAAATGCCCTGTAGGTCACGATAGTTAATTTAAAAAAAAAATCTTGCCATTGTGACTTCGCTTATATTCATCAATGGCGTCTTGAATTTAGACCCGTCTTCAATCATAAATCATTAGTTTATTTTTTTCTAACCATAATTCAATCTTTGATCAATGAGCTTCATAAATATAATCACCACAAAATGATAGAATGAAATGACATATCAAGGAGTGTGTCTGATGTATTACCTTCGTGGATAGAATCTTATTTAAGTTTAAGCGAAATTAAATTCAACAACTTCATAAACATTTTTCTACATTTCCTGACAGTCTAATTATTATAGCAAGAGAGCGTTTTTTTTTAGTTTAAGGACCACAAACGAGAATGTCATACACCAATGAATGAATGAACAACAATCGCAAAATCTATTATTGCCCAATTAATAATAATTTTTGGCGCAACAGGTCCGTAGGGACCCTAGGCCTAGCTTCTCGCAACCATTCGTTTTTGTGTGAGTTTTCATTTTTGGAACGAATGGAAGGGATCTACAATTTTATGCCGATTCCAAACGGCTAATTGAGAAGCTCTTTCATGACAGTTATACTCTCGGATGTTTGTCAGACGTTCGCGAGAGGTGGCGCAGTGAAAAAATCCCTGAGTTGGAAATTGGGTTTTTGCGGGATTCGAACCTGAACCCCTCGTTTAGTAGTCCAACACACTAACCACTAAGCCACTGCGCCGACATTATTGCCCAATTAAGTGATAATTTAAAGCAGAATTCTTTTTTTATAAATATATTTTTTATTTTTTTTTTGCAAGTCCGAAGTCAATTTTTTATAGTTTTGGGGAACACACGCAATGCTTTCCGTTTCCGGGTTTGTTTATATATGCAAGACATTAATAGCCATTAATATCTCACGCAAGCCCGCACATTTATAAAAAATTAAAATAATTAATTATCTTCCGACGGCACACGCTTACTTGTTTACATTATTAATGACAGATACTGATTTGATAATATGAAAATAGGTCTTGGGAAAAGAAAAACTATTAGAAGATTCAGATTTCAGCTTGAACCAACTACCAGAAATCGAAAAAGGTCAATAAAAACACTTCTTGTCGTGGCTTAAACCCTGACCTAATATCTTTTTCCAAACTAAAGGTTCCAACATCGCAACCGGCTAATGTATTTAAAATATACGCTAGCCGGTTGCGATGTTAGAATTTTACGCTTTTTAATGGATTTTATAGCTTATGAATTTTTTAATCTTTTGAGACAGATGGTTTTTTATATAGTTTTAATTGATAAACAACAGGTGGTAGCAGGCAACACCATTGACTACAACAAGCCTGATCTGTTATTATTGCGAGCTCAGCTCGATTTACATAATTGACACGCTTGCAAAGTTAAATCATAGCTATAATTGACTTTGTCATCACATCTTCATGGAAATATTTATGATATAATTAAGATGAATATAAAATAAGGCCAAATAGTTGCCTGAAGCAGGAGCATTATTGTAAAGTTAATACTTTTTGATTGGTATTGAGATCCGTTTTCAATGACAGATGGATGGATTAGATGGCACAACGAGAGGGAGGGGTTCCATTTTAAACGACCTAGGCATACAAAATTTTGTAAAAGATAACTTGATTATGAATAATAGAATTGCCTTTTTCATTAGGTAGTTATTATAAAAGCCATATAATAGAACTTTGTCAGCAAGTGAATAAAGCGATTTTTTAACTGTCCGTGACCATTTATTCAAAGAAATACGTCTTAACGAAAACATGTTGTCCAAGGTTGTCTGTTTAATTACTTGAAAAGTGGCGTAGAAATATACGCCAAGAACCGTCATTCCCATTACAACTTTCATCTGTTTCGGCGAGTGTCAAAGGGAACTGCTATTATAATTCACTGAATTCGTTGAGTTATTTTATGAAGGAATACATTTTTAGATTTATCTTATAACCTTCGAAAATATTGTTCTTTAATTGTTTTCGTACCGTCTAGGCAAATGTCCAAACAATTAGCTGATACAGATAGCAACGAGAAACTTAACAAATGATGCCAAACACTCACTCAGTTCAAAATATTGTTACTTGACGACATATCTACTAAATGTTTACGTTCAAAATTAAGAGTTTATTTGCGATAAGCCAGCTCAATTAAATTTATTTTTAAACGTATTAAATGAGTCTGTTGAGCACTGGAATCCAAGTGCTAACTAATGAAACCAACAATAAACTGTAATTAGACAATAAATTCATAAATTTCACAACACGTTTGGTTTATTATTTCTGAATATTCTTAGTCGTTATCACAGTGACCTGTCCTTTTTTTAATTTTGCAGCGCTGTTTTTATTACAATACAAAAACCCCGGAATACATTTGAATATCCCCGAATTAATATTAAATTAATTTAATAAAACGCTAACAAAATTTATAGGATATTATAAATTTATTTTTAAAATTCGTAAATTAGTCTTCCTTTCGTGGGTGTCTATTTTGTTTTCCTCTCTACTGACATTTATATAATAAATTTAAATTTTCTAAGTAATATGCCACTATAAAATCGTAATAACATAAATCTAAAATCAATTGATGATACAGGATCCTGTTTATACTATTAGATAGCTAATCTTTGGATTTAAGTGAAACCAGCAGCTGTGCGACAGCATGTCTATAAAACACACGCCGACTCTATTAAAAATTCAACAACAAGAAATCGCATTTCACTTCGTTGGCGGCTTCAAATTAAGACGGGTTTTTATTCATATAAATAATGTATTACTAATTTTTGGTTTCAGTGTAATTTCGCAACATACGCTATCGGCTAGTTTCGAACTAAAATATATGCTAATTAATTACCGAAATCCGTTTGCAAAATTCATAGAACACACCTATATCTAATACATAATAAATTTTATTTAAACTTATAATAAAATAGCAATTCTATGATAATTACGTTAAATGGTTATTGCTATAAGAATGATCTTTCAATTCAGAGAATAATAAATTTATGTGTCAAATGTCAGCTATAAGTAACTCACTGTAGTTTGAATTTTTTGCCATTATTGATATTTTCGAAAAGTTCAGTCTTGGCTTTCATGATTTCACCATTGAAAACCGTTGGCGGCTTGTCATCGTCTACATCCTCGGGCAGTGTGTAGATATCATTGGGGGAATATTTAAACAATTCATCATTTTTCTTTTGTGAATCGAGGATACCGGCACATGTCAGAGCTATCAGACTTGTGAATATTATCTGAAAAAAAAAGAAACATATTAATAAGAAACAACGAATAAAAATTTAATGCTACTAAGCGATTATAATTTAAAAGGTGCCTTTATGTCTGCCTATACTTTAAAGTGAATCAGTCTATCGTGTGGGATAAATGCACAGTCAATAAAATATCTTGCCCGTATGGCAGTGGTTGTTTTGTTTTGTTTTAAGCGACATATAGGCTGTAGAAAACTTGGGAAATAAACTGACAAAGTTATATCTTCACAAAATACAATGTACCGAACTATCTGTCACCATTTTGCATTTGCCAATTTAATAAATTAGTGAGCGATAAAAAAATTCATTGCAGTTCATTCAAAAGTCGATTATGTTTGTCTGTACTAGATTTCACCAGATCGCTATAACTGACATAAACGTCACTTTTACTACTTCAATTTAATGTCGTTTCAAATTGGGATTTTCGAATTTTGCTCTCAGATTTAAGATTTTTCGTGCCCCAATGGAATATAAAACGAGATTTTTCTTCCTTCGCATTTATGGTAGTGCGTATGTTTTAAAAGTCAGCTGTTCATAAATTGCAATTTATGCTTATAAAAATCCACTCAATTTAATTATGTTGATATTCATTGCGGTGGCCAAATGAAAATTTTACTCTATTTTTCACAGACTTGTGTTCTAAGTACGTAATTAATAACACACTTTAAAGTTTGACAAATGACAAATGTTTTGGTGTAAGTGTAAGTAGATGTAAATCTCGCTCAGATGTCGAGATTCGCAAAATTGCTTTGACTCTAAAATTTGCGGCCAATAGAACATGAAATCTGACAACCTGCTGTTCTGAATCTAAAAACGGTTTTTTTTCCAGTGGAAAACGCCTAAACTACGCATTGAGTATTCAGTCACTGTTTGACACATCAATCGAAATGTCAGCCAATTACTTAGGCAAGAAATTCTCGAATAGATTTGTCATTTACCGCTTTGCATCGACTATACACCGCTCATTTGATCATTTGATCAACCTACATAGGTTAATTAATCTTAAACCGCAACATAAAATATCAAACCTTTACAAAAGTAGTAGTTTCTTCCTATTCGACTGTACGCGTTTCCAATAAACCATCTAACATATGCAGTTGCATAACTTCAAAGTCGCTGATAATTATCAGACAGTGACCTAAAGCGTCACTTTATTTACGAGAAGAACTCCAATGGCTAACATCATTATTAACAAGTGTTAAAGTAGAATGACCAGTATTTAAATAACTTATTACTCAATCCTGAATGAAATGTTTATGTCAAAAAATTATACGTCTACATACAGCCATTTTCACAAACAGGTTGACAAACTCGTAGAAAATAAGACACACGAAACACCCATATGTCAATAAGCATTTAAAGTTCAAAAGAATATCTAATTTGCATATAATTAAAATGTGCAAATTAAAAATCTACAACTTTCGATCCTCGTGGTAACTTCATAAGCGTGTTTATGTCATGTGGATTTTGGCACGATGTTAAACAATATTTTAAATCAACAAACCAGGGATCAAGCAAGTTCATCTACCGGCTAAGGTAGTTTTTTTTTTCCAAAACTGGAACACCAACGAACGCAATCAACAGCTAAGAATATATCTATTCTTATGAAGACATAGGTTCTCTGTTTTTATTTCAAAGGGATGTGGATGATTGCCTTAATGCCAGGCAGGTAGTAGTCAGAGCGTAGCTTACTGACAGTTTGCGGGGATTTACGCTATAAACTGAAGGCATACATCAAAAGTTTAAATGAATATCTTTCGATACAAGCTGTTACTATGCATGTTTTCAAATTAAATAATCAGATGCATAATTAATTAGCAACACCTCTTTTTTAGAAACGGGTTATTTTCGCTAACAATGACAGAGTCATATTTAACTAAGATGACAAGTAAAACAACCATGATGTGGACAGAGTGACTCTTCTCATCTCTAAGGTTTATAAGATATTCAAAAGAGAAAAGACGAGGTGGGAAATGGGTCATGGCGAACCATGAACCCTCTCTAGGGAAAAGTATGATTTTTTGACCGATGCGGCAAACTTTTGACTGCCAAAAATGTTATACTTAATTGACTATACTATACAAACACACTTTACACTTCGAAACAGCAGAACTAGATACAAAACAGAGCCCTAACCAGACTTTGAATATTAAGCAAATCGCTCCGCTGACAATGGCCGTGTACAGCTGACAATCATTTAAAACTTAATATAAATGCCGCTATTATGAGCTATTACGTTACTATCTGACGAGCTGAACATAAAGTTTGTTTAACACTGTCAAAATGAAATATAGCTAAACTAAAAACAGCACATTGAGTTTTGAATTCGCGTAAGCTGACCTACTTGAACGCATGTCGTGTCGGGCAGAAGGTGGATTTATGTATATTTTATGTAGAAATTCGTTACGATACATCGAAACCGAAAGCGACCCAATTCCGGTTGGTATTAGCGGGATAGAAAAGATAAAACAAACAGAAAATCAGAAATAGAGGATTATTAACCGACTAGTAAAGCATTTAAGCTAAGGACCCTATAACATCGCACAGCACCTAACGTATTATGTACTATTTTTCTGAATTGTATTTACTCGAAAGTACAATAACTTGCAGTAATTCATAATTGATCAAAAATCTTCCTTTTCTATTGAAAATATGTCATTGAAACCTGCATCAAATTAATACTGACATTTTCAAAATTTTGCTTTTCATCGGTCAAGTAAATTTAAGCAAAAGGCCACCAAACCGAGTGCAAGCGAACTTGTTGACTGCTGTTTGTCATTTTCGCTACAGCGCCGTTAAGGTTTCCAAATTTAGTGAATTAAAAATTAATTTCCAGTGGTTCTGTGCTTTATTGTTTGTTTCTGTGCAGCTAAGAGTCACTGAACAGACCCATTGATAATTGCAAACATTAAAAAATTTGTCATTTTGGAAGTCCATAATATTTCACAAATTTTACAAAGCTGCACTTAAAGCAAAAATGGAACATAAGAAAGTGTTATATCAATTGAAAATCTACAAGAAAATCTACGCATTATTTGAAAGCGAAAGCTATCTAAGTTTCTTTAAATATTTTTTGCTAAATATTGGAATACATAGGTATCGAAAAATTTAAAATTTTTAATTTGAGATGCCTTAAATCCACTAGAATTGTTCACAATTTTTTATTGGAAAAATAGCGTTCTACAATAAGTGGTGGGGTTGAATTACCGTATCCTGGATCGAGTAATACATGTCTGAAAATCAACGAAACGTCGGGAAATGAATAAAATAGTTTTATTTCTATTTTGATTCGGAAAACATAGACCAGTAAGCTCTAATACAACTACTTCAATTTATTAAATACCTGGTCACCACTTAACAAGAAAAATAATTTGCTATTGTTTAGCCCCTGATTTACGCAGGCCGCTAGTGCAGCTATAAATGTCAATATATAGATTTACAGCCATGACTAAATGACTAAAGATCCTATTTCGACGGGTATTAAAACTTGTACTAATTTACAGATAATTCTCAATTCGACATTTATTAATGAAAAGTTTAAAAATGTCATGTCTCAAACGTCACTTTAAATCAAAAACCTCAAATACCGTTGTCCTTCGTTACTAGGACCCGAATATCCCTTCCAAAACCCAAGCACACTATCCAACTATCTATTTAAACATTTACTTAGCACTATTCACGTTCCATTTGCACTTTATAATAGTTTCCACTAATTAAAAATAAAGTCGATGCGCTGCACACACAACTTACAATTTTATTCATTTTGTATCACTTTTGAAATGAATTTACGGAAAAATCGATAAAATTAAATTAAAGGATCAATTTTTGACCAGTTTCAAATAACGAATGTATACCGTTCAAGTTCTAAGTTACAAATAGCATGCCCAACATCTTTCGCCTTTTCTTTATATATATTCTTAATATTATATTATCTGATCAATGCCCCCACCTTGATTTCCATAAAACAATATTGATTAGTATAAGAAAATTCAGATAAAAAAGAAGAGACAGAAACCAGATGGTAACTGGACAAACTTATGTATACAAATTATGCTCGTGCTATGTACAAAAGACACTAAGTAGGTATTCACACCCATCTGCGATTGGTGTGTTGGTTTTCACACCGATCTAGAACCACTTAAGATATTTAGTAAAATGTTTGCCCCTTCTGGTGAGATGTCCCTTTTGTGCTGGTAGTAGTGGTGGATGCGGTGGTTTTGGCTATGGTAATAGATTGTTGGTGCTAAATTTATTCACAATATTTCCGCTGATGACTGTTTTCTTTGGAAACAAATAAAAAATTCTCTTCTAGACAATATGGCGGATTTATTTGGTTTTTACCAAAGCACTCATCAAAGGGTTTCCAAGTGTCGCTTGTTCAGTTCGTGTCTTTAACATTTGCTCTTTTGATATTTCATTGGCATTTTTTTTACTAAAACATACTTTCTCGATGTAGGTAGTTAAATATGCTTTGTGGTTGGGACTTGAATTAAAAATTAGAAAATGATGAGGAGTTAACATTATACGGCTTAAGTCTAAACAGTGGATGACGTGATTAGATTGTAGCTTGTTGAATTAGCATGTTTTTTAGGACCCTCACAAAACGAGCGTATATGGTCTTTTAAATTGGCCTTATGTTTGAATTTGAATTGCGTGTATTATTTATTTGTATATGCTCGTATGCTACAAAGTTATTACGTGTGTGCATCACAAGAAAAAAAAAAACTTTTGTGCACCATAAACGATACAAATCGTTGGGTGGCTGATTTTTGAATAATTCATAACTTTTAACACACGATGTCATGTTTTCATTTAATTTCAGAGACATTTTGCAAGGGTCTTGTGGGGGGCATTCGCTTTCGGAAACGATTTGCAATTCTCTTTCGGGTGCACGAACCGTTTGTGTATTGCGAATAATTATGAATGAATGAACATTGCATGCGATAGTATTTGTGATTATTCAAGATGATAATTCTCATACACATGAACAGCATGAATACTCTACAGAAAGAAGCATTATCTTCTTATAGGACCGATCGCTACCAGACACTGGTGTTCGAATGTTGTATTTTTAAATATGCATTCATTTTGTGTGTATTATATGTGTACATAATGGACTAAATCCACTCGAAAGGAGAGAGAAACGAGTGAATATATCCCCTCCTCCGTCAAAACAAAAAAACGTATTCGAATTCCTTTCAAGTAAAAGTCAAAATTTTCTTTTCAAATTTTCGAATCGAATTAGTCTTAGTCTGAGAGCGAAGCGTGGCCCATTAAGACCTGTTCCCGCTGAAATGTCCAGTGTTCACTATGGCGTATACGTACTTTTTTTCATATTGTCCTCTTTTGATTTAGTTTTTTGCTAGATGTTCACTAAAACAAAGTGATAAGGATATGTAAAACTTCGGAAGGCACATTTACTTTATGTTGTGGTGATTTTTTATTAACTATTACTTACGGAAATGTGTCATATTTGATGGGGTCCTGTGTAGACGTTTTCTAACTGTTGGTGGTATACTTGACCAGCATTTGTATAGTTGCAGTGATAAAATAATACTTCCTATATTTATTTTCTCAACAGTTGCCCTTTTCTTACGTTGAATCTACCTAAAAATAGGACAACTCTCGGTCCTCTTCTTACATTGAATCTACCTGAAAGTATGTAGGACAACTCTCGGGAAAATAAATTTTGAAATGAAATTGATTGAAGACAAAATCAAATAGGTACATAAGCACTATTTAACTAACAACATTATATTAAATCATAGCGTAGAAACTTTCAACTGATATGAGTGGTCGGTTAAGCGGTTAAGAGATTTTAAAATGTTGAAATCATTAAACAGAGATGTTTTCTACGCCCAGCTTTCTGTTCATGCTGTTTTGGCTGTTACTTATGTAAGGTGTAGTTCTTGGATGAATTTTACTCCGTCTGCAATTTGTATTTTGATGTACTCAAAGTCTGTTCTTCCAATTTCTCCAGACTATGTTCATGATAATATTTGATCAAGAATAGATTTTTTTCCAAACTGATGTCTAGGGGTACAAATTGAAAAGGAGTTAGGCATTTTTATATGGAGTTTGACAGGGAAATATTTTTATTTCTTTTTGTGGAAAGCATTTATCTAACCACCGGTCACATAGCCGAGGCATTTGTAAAAACGAATCCAGTCGAACTTGTAGTCGAGCAGACAAAATGAAGCTCGTATAACAGCGATGAAATTTTCACCAAAACACGTAGGAGATTATGCTCGCATCCATTTTGATTTTCTTTTAACTTTGGGCACTCTTGGCTGTAGCAAATAGTATATTGATAGGAATTGTCCAATTTGCTATATAGACAGCTACCATAGAGTACTTCGCAATAACGTCAGTGTCAAATAAGAAGACAAGAAAAAAAAACAAGCTACAGTTGTAACCAGATTTTATACCGCTGGAATACAGTTACGTTTAAAAATCGTCAGTTAATTAGTTACGTTAGTGTCATAAGGTATTAGTGTCAACGTATATATTAATATTACTTGTATACCGTGAGGGGCGACAGGTATTTATATGTTTTATTAATAGTCGCGTATCTTTCCCACGGTGACAAGACAATTTTTGGCTGCAGAGAAGTTCTCAATGGCGTTTGTGGCCATGTTTCAAGATTAATATTGTTATCAGCTTGCGCATAACATTGAGATTGGATTATCAGTGGATTAAACAGTAACTTAATTTGTACAAGTTGAACAAATAATACTAATTTACTAAGTTGTCAATAGTTCGGCTAACAACATACATTGACCCTACTTAGACGTTGGAATTGTTTGGATTGGAATTAAAAAATAAATAAAGTGCACGACTGGGTCGCACGAAACTTTCTCGTTTAGTGCGAGTCTGACTGACTTTCAGAGCCTTCAGCAAATCGAAAATTGAGGACACAATAGTTTTGAAAACATCCATTTGACTCTAAAGGACCATTCACATGAGCGCGAACTGCGAACCACGAACTGGCGAATATTCGTAGATTCTGACATTTCATTCACATGAAAACTTTTTTTAGTCGCATGTACCCGCGAATCATTTGCATTGTTGAAGGTTAAGTTCGAGCGAATTTTTCATTCGCAGGTTTGTGGATCGCGACTGTTTTATGTGGATTGTGAATAAAGTGTGACAATTCGCGGCAAGAATTTTCAATTCGCGGGAGAATTGCTGTAATTGTAAATTTCGTTATTTTATCAATCAAGTCTCGGTTTTTTTTAGATTAGGTGTTATATTAATTGAATATAAAGCTTTTGTGGTAAAATAAATAGCAATTTTCAATTCATAAATACAGATAAATTGATATGTTCGCAGTTCGCCTATTCGCAGTTCGCGCTCATGTGAATGGTCCTTAAGTTTGCATTTTGGTCAAAATCGTTACTGCCGTTTTCCGGTAAACTGAAAAAAAAACTAAAATTCCTTTTTTCGAAAATCCATTGTACGATAATGTAGAGAAAAACTGAGTTTGCTATTAAGTTATAAATGACCACATTACCTTAGAAATTAATTTTTGTTACAATCGTATAGACCGTTTTCGAGATATGTCGAAATTTCAAAAATACCGTTGTTCGAATTTTTAGCCAAAAACTGGGTACGCAGTCCTGGTAACTTCACCTACTTAAGCTTAAATATCAATTTTGGTTGAAATCGTTAGAGCCGTTTTCGATCAAATCAAACTGATACGAAAATGTTGTATGGGAAGTACCATTAATATTGAGGTTACCTTGCAAAAAAAAAAAAAACACCTCCCGAGCTGTAAGCTCAAAATCTCCAAATCCGAGGTTTGAACGTAATCCGGGAAGCCGTTTAGGCTGTAGGCCTGTGGAAGGACGGACAGACGGACAGACCGGACAGAATTTTGTGACCCACTTTTTTGAGTTCCTCTATCATCGTAATATCAGAATTGATTAAAATCTCGAGTTCGACATTTTGTACGAAACCAATATCTTTCTCTTACTACGTAATGGAGAAAGTTAAAAACTCTAGTGTTGTTACAGTTTGTAAGCAGTGAACTTGTATTGTCATTTCAAAGCTGAAGCGCTGACGATGTGTCATTTTTTGCCGCACTTACTTAACTTTTACATTTTAAAAGACTGTCTACATTGTGATTCATTCTTCCGTAGAAGTTTTGTTTCCAATTAAATATACTACCTTCCGATTCTAACCATCATTTTGAAGTACAGTCACAGAAGAATTGAGCATGGCTATTTGTTTATTTCATACCAATAAATATAAGTACACATCAATATCATTACTCTGACTTTCAGTCAATAGTAAACTTGAGCGGTGGTAAAATTATTTGTTTCCATTAGTTTGCAAGGCATCAGCCTTAAAAGCCCATTATAATTACGTTAGCAAACATCGTATTAAGCAAATAAAAGTTAAACTCTTCTTGGTAACTGAGTAACACCTTAGTCATATGTGTTCATATAAGAGCCACTAAACTACAGCAACAGCAAGAAGAAAGTGCATTATTTTACTGTCATTTGCTACACATAAACACTAGAATATCTGGTTATAATTTAATTAATTAGTTCTTCTACTTAATCCCATTTATTGGCACACAGTAAGAAGAGCACATGAGCAATATAAAAAAAATGAAGCAGATCAATAATAACCCTGTTAAAATGGCCCAATAATAATAGGTATGAAAACAGTTTACATTTTATGTTAATTATAATAGCTCAGACGTCGAAATTGTACCCTAAAACGACAGGACACATTTTGGTTTTCCTTTTTAAGGTTCCGTACCCAAAGGGAAAAAACGTAACCTTATTAGTTTCGCTCGGATGTCTCTCCGTCTGTCTGTCTGTCCGAACCCACTAAGCCAATTTTGTTACCAGGTCTAGCTCAAGAACCGATTGACGTAGGAGGCTATCCGGTATAACCTCTAGTTAAACGACAAATACCAATGGAAGGAATACATCGATTGGTTTTGGATTAATTAGTAATCTGGTGAAAAAAATATTTTCATTCGCCCAAAAAACGGTTTATTTCTTGATTCACAAAAAAATACATAAATTCCTTTTTTTGTAGATCATGTTCTTATCTATATATGTGCTGAATACTGTTTTGCCGAAAAGTTAATAGTTTACAAGATATTTTCAAAAAAGGTAATTTTACCATGTAAAATACGTTGCTCTCATAAGTTTTAATCTCTACTACGCAGTTGTGCACAATTGACCCCATCAAAGACAGAAGACCACCAGGGTTCCCGCTTGCTAATTTCGTTGGGGAGTATAATACATTTTTTTGGGGATTACAGAACAAAATAAAAGTAATAGTTTTCAATTGGGACAGGTCGCATACAGAATGGAAAATTGGCGTGGGTTGGGTACTAGGTAATAATTAGAAAATGAGATTCATGTGCGAGTAATTTTTGAGAGTAAAAATATTAAGTAATTAAATTAAACTAAATTGTGATGAATTCATGAAGAGGGGAAAGATTGAATGATATAGATTTCAAAT
Organism: Cheilosia vernalis; assembly: GCA_949126925.1. NCBI lineage: Eukaryota > Metazoa > Arthropoda > Insecta > Diptera > Syrphidae > Cheilosia > Cheilosia vernalis. The sequence goes on along the minus strand of OX421360.1, from coordinate 42,186,582 downwards.
AATATCTGATGTGTTGGACTTTAGCCAAATACGGAACCTTCGGTGCGCGAGTGACACTCGCACTTGGCCGGTTTTTTTTTTTATTAATATAACGTAAAAGTTTATCAGCTAATTTGAAAGCTGTTATAAGACTCATTGTAATGTGTCATTTACTTGAACTTTTATCCAAAAATCACTATTCCGAAATTTATTTACTACTATTTAAGAAAAGAGTATTTATGTAGTTACTGTCACAAGCTTCTAGAAAAGCCAGCGTTCTGAGCCAATACAACAAAAGTAGGGCCATATATGCCGCCAAAGTTTAAGGTAGGCAGTAGTTAATCACGTCGCTTTTAATTTTATTAATCCTTAATGTCTCAAAAACTAATTTATTATTTTCTACTCTAACATAAATTGCGAAATGCAAATCGGTTTACCCTCTGCGATCCCTATAATAAACAAAAAGTAATTTTATAGGGAATTTAGAGAATTGTAAAAAATATAGCTAGTTGCAATATCTTAGCTTAGACCTTCCATAAATTTCGGAAATTCTTACAGTTATGCAACCCTTCACGTAGCATTTCAAAGTACCTACACAAACTTGAAAACAAATATACTTTTGCCATATAAGAACTAGAATACCCTATAAGATTTGGCATAAAATTGACGAACGGAATAAAAATAAGTAAATGTTAAATGATTATTAATAACCCAATTAAATTGACACACGCCTTAAGCGTTTTTTATGTTTATATTTATTTTTTGTGTGGCTAGGTATCTACTTTCCAAATGCGGCTATTGCACACTTTGTCGAAAATAAATATTTATAGGTAAGCTGCGAAACAGTACACAAAAGAAACTTAATCAATTAATAAAACGTGTTAGCAAAGTCAACACGTGGTTGTGATATTTTATTTGATTAAGTACAGAATTCCGAATTTCTTTGGCGTTAAGTCTACTCAGTGTCAGTCATCGCAGTAGTAATAGTGAATATAATAATATTTAAATATTCCTCCGCCAACATTTTATGAAGGTGCAAAGCTCGGTTTTAAAAAGTCCGTGTTAGGCTACTTAATTTTCCGCAGATTCGTTGTACTGTAAATAAGGTAGAATGAGAAATGTATTATAGAGTTTATGGTCTTGGTCCATGACTCAGGCATTTTGATTGATTTATTTATTATTATTTTTCGGTAAATGCTGGCTTGTTTTCTGACTAGATCGATAATATTATGCATAGTGATTAATGATGGTTTGACACGCGTGCTAAATTTAATGCCAATTCGTATCAGCTTTCGATGATTTAACCACACAAAATTTGACAGCTACATTAAGTCAATTTATGCGGTTCGTGAAAAAAAAATTATAAAAAAAAATATCTCCCTTCAAAGGTTATAATTCCCGTTGACAATCACTTTTATTCTTCTCCATTAATAGATCTTAGGTTAGCTAATAAGCTGCGTTAACATGCGCATTTTTCCACGAGACGGGACAGAGAGATCCGTTTATCCGTTTATCAATGCTATTGAAGGCGTAAGAATGAGATCACAAATCAGACGCCTAAAGTGTCATGGAAGTTCTCCCCATAATTATAAATACGTTAAACGGAAATAAACACAATTTCCGGCAACCGAAACTGCTGCAATTTCTTGAAAACATGTGAAATGAGAGTTGTGGTTAGTTTCAACAAATTAAACAAACAATTCATCAATCAGTTATACAAAGTAAAAAAGTATTTTTCGTTCGTTCATCACTTCCGGGAGCCATATTGTTTTATAGGAGCGTGGAATTTCTTTAGCCACGCTATAAAAATATCAACATGCGGCGAGCTTTGGTCAGGGTTGTCAGGTTTTTAAAATCGAAATCGCCAATCTTAAATTTAAAATCGCCAAAAATCGCCAAATTAATAAATTTCCGTCGCCATAAATCGCCAAATTAAAAGTATTGTAAAATGTAATAAAACTAAGCAATTAATTATTTAAAACACAAAAAATAACACATTTATTAAAAAAGAAAACGAAAACAACTTATTTGACACAAACTTCAGCTAATATTGTTAATAAAACAAAAACAAAATAAAAAACAAAAGATCAGTCTAGTATTACTCATCTATTTCATCCTGAAAACCATCTTCCTAAATATTAACATTAAATGCCAAAAGTATTTAAACAGATAAGGCTCAAAATTATTGCAGCAAATTGAATGAATGCGTACTCATTATTGATAGATAAATTATTCTATCTTGAAATTGTTCCCACTCTCGTTGGTTAAAAATCCGCTGTTTTTTTTTTTTTGCTTTTGTAGGTACCTACTCATTTTATTGTTTGATTTTATTTTTTACACAATCAAATGGCCAAGTTTGGAAATTTATTGTGACAGAATCTTTTAGTTTGACACGTGGCATTATTTACTTCTAATAATTCAAAAATTCATTTGAAAATCGGAAATCGATAATTTTTTCTGAAGCCGATACCTTTCGGTTTTTAACTTTCTCCATTACGTAAGAGAAAGATATTGGTTTCGTACAAAATTTCGAACTCGAGATTTTAATCAATTCTGATATTACGATGATAGAATAACTCTAAAAAGTGGGTCGCAAAATTCTGTCCGGTCTGTTCGTCTGTCCGTCCTTCCACGGGCCTACAGCCTAAACGGCTTTCCGGATTACGTTCAAACCTCGGATTTGGAGTTGGAGTAACCTCAATATTAATGGTACTTCCCATACAACATTTTCGTACAAGTTTGATTTGATCGAAAACGGCTCAAACGATTTCAACCAAAATTGATATTTAAGCTTAAGTAGGTGAGGTTACCATGACTGCGTACCCAGATTTTGGCTAAAAATTCGAAGAAAGGTACTTTCGAAATTTCGACATATCTCGAAAAGGCTCTATACGATTGTAACAAAAATTAATTTCTAAGGTAATGTGGTCATTTATAACTTAATAGCAAACTCAGTTTTTCTCTACATTACCGTACAATGGATTTTTGAAAAACAATCATTTTTAAAATTTCGTTTTTTTCAGTTTACTGGAAAATGGCGATAACGATTTTGACCAAAATGCAAACTTAGCGTTAAATGGATGTTTTCAAAACTACCCTATCCTCAATTTTCGATTTTCTGCACACTCATAAAGTCAGTTAGACTCGCATTAAACGAGAAAGTTTCGTGCGACCCAGTCGTGCACTATATTTTTTCTTGGAATTAGTGGGAAATAGAAATACATTAAGATTTTAATTCGAAAATGAAAAATCGCCAAAAATCGCACGTTTTTTGGGTATGTCGCCAAACTGATTTTCGTATCGCCAAATGAGACTTGAAATCGCCCATTTGGCGATAAATCGCCACATCTGACAACCCTGGCTTTGGTATGATTCCTATCACGTAAGCAAGATGGCCGACCTAAATACGTGTCACGTTTTTTGGGTGTTAGGTGATGCTGTCCCTTTCAGTCACACGGCTATTTAGTATTTAGCATCCCTTTAATCTTCCGTGATAGGAATGTGTGACCGTATAAATGCAGCATTAGGTATGCGTAAGAGCGATTTACAATAGGCGTTTTTCTTTTTTAGTTCAGATGCATCAGAGCTCAGCTGAGCAGGCTGAGTAAAAGGCTGATAACACATGCACATGCACACTTGCAGTTGCAGTCGCATTTGAAAGAAAAAAAACAGAAAAAAGAAAAACACATCAGAACGTTCTGACCATGCTCGGCTCAGAGCGCGCTCATAATGCTCAAATTCAGTTCAGTGATCAGCTCTGAACTAAAAAGCAAATCGCCTAATACATACTTGGCTTTCTGCTATTGTTCTACACTACAACAGGATAAAATAAAAAATTAATTTGAAGCAATTGTCAAAATCTGAAAATAAAAAATAAAAAAACAGAACGAAAACTATGCTGGATTTGTAGTTGTAATTAAGGTGTTGCGTAGGTACCTAAGTACATTTCTCAAAGTGAAAGGACTCAGTAGTAATATTCCTGTCCGTCATAACGTGGTATTCGATTGGGCGCTCTCAGAGCACTTTTTTGCTCTCAGAGCAATTTTTATGTTCGTTTCGTACAAAACAAGCAATCTTTTTCAGATTTCAGAGCACTTTTGCGAATCTGGATATTTTCTCAGATTTACCATTAAAATGCGTTTGAGTTTGACAACTTGTGAAGTTTGTTTACGTTTTCGTAAGTTTTTTCTACAGCAAGGAAAGTCATTGCTCGGGTGAATCTACTTTTGTAAATTTTTATGTATAAATATTTCAAATTTCAAATGTTTTAATACAAAAAATGGAATGGAATGGAAATCGCTTAGAAATGTGTCGAAGATTACCTACACATATTCAAATCTGAAATCTGAGATCAAATCTGAAGAAGCCCAATCGAATACCACATAAAACGATTATGTGGACTTTTAGAGCCGCGTTTTTTAAATCGTAATTTTGTTCTATTATTATTTTTTCTTTTTGTTTATTTTCCCTTGCATTTTATTAACACATAAGAGCAACTGTAGAACTGTTGAGAATGGACGCCTAAGTATATATATATATATATATATATATATATGGACCTAGACTTTTTAAGCAGCAAATTGTTTTTTTTTTTAACGCGATTCATATAAAATGTTCTATTGTGACCTACAAAGCATTTAATGTGAAGTTAGAGATGATTAATATAAATAAGTTTCATTGGGCGTCGAATTTTGAATTGCGGAAATGCCTTTGCCAAGTTAAGGAGTTGATCTTATTCGGAATGAAACCCTTATGAATTTCCGGCTAATAAAGACCTTGGAAACGGGTTCAAAACTCCTGCGTCGAGTGATAGGTACTCAAAGCAGAAAATGTGAGTAGATACTGGCCTCCTTGGAAAGAAAAATTCGTAGACGGTTTTTTATCCTATGTGGAGTCATTGGAGGAGAAAATACGACACCGTCGATTAGATTGGCTCGAACACGTTTAGTTAATGGACAATAATGTTTCATCCAAGAGGGTCTTCAAGTGAGACGCCTAAGAAAACAGAACCTCGGTTTCAAAAGACTTAGAAAAGCCTGAAACTCCTCGGTTAACAATATTTTTCAACAACGAAATTTACGAGTAACTAAAATATACGTCTTCCCAGAAATTTAGTAAAAATGCAGCACATACCTACGTAAATAGCATTTATGTATAATAAAATTGTATAATTTTGTCTTAATTTAAGTATAATAATCACACTTTAGTCCTATTAAGTAGATATCACCCAACATTTGATTTTATATTCACGTCCATCTTTCCCAGCGGTTACAATGAGTCCGTCGTCTTTATTCGACATCGCGATGACAGATAAAGGACCTAAACAAAAACAATACATATAATAATCCATTCAATCTCAAGAGCGTAAGCAAACCTTCAAATATTTTCACATGAATACACAACTTGACTTGCACCAAGTCCCAAATGTATATAAACCCATCGTCGTTCACATTCATCAGGTAGTCGCTCTCGTTCCAGCTCAACGACATTGGTCTTGAATTCAGTTTCTTCTTAAACAGATTCATACCAGTTTTCATATCAGTTACTTGAATCAATCCGTCTTTGCTGCTGGAGCCAAGCTTGGTTTGACTCTTATTCAATGAGATACTGGTCACTTCACTCGGGTGGTTCTGGAATAGACGTGGATCTGATTGGCAATTGAATGCCAAGTCTATGATTTCTAAAGGCAAATCCCAGGCAAATATATCTCCACTCTTCGTCGCAATAACCACCTGAAAGAAATCAATCGTTTTCCTAAGAGCAAGACACGTGACATTCGCATCGAATTGATTGTGCGCTATCATTGAGCTTGAGAGACGATACATTTTATCGTCAAGATTTTTGAATCCTTTCCAAACTCTGAAAATAAAAATAAATCAATTTTTGCACACGGAGCCGCCCTATCGTCCCTACTTGACACTGCAATCCCAACTGCCTGAAACTAAAATTCCAAGCTCTTCATCGAGGCTTAGGCAGGAAACGGAGTCATCATGCGCCGGTATCACGTCTGACACTTTTCCGTAATTGCATTTATATAAATTTCTATACAAGAAATAGTAAATACAAAATGCAAGCTAATTTACTTCTCCCACTTACATGTTATTGTCCCAAGAGCCCACAATGAACAAATTCGATTCAGCCATCTTTACACACGAGCTGATTGGTAGTTTTCCAAATGATACACTTCTGCAAAAGCGATCGCATGATTTTTTAGAATAGAAAGCCAGATGATTTAACTCACCTTGTTTGCCGTTGATCCTTCAGCGAGTAGAACTTCAGTAGGCCATCCTTGCCTGTGGACAAAATTGTGTCGCCGTCTATTAAAATCGATGTTATCGAGTCCTTGTGAGCAGAATAAAATTCTTTTAGTTCTAGATGGGGATTGCTTTCTAAAATGAATTGTAAAACTAACAACACTAAGCCGGAACTTCGAAATAACGTACCTTGTTTCGGGAGATTATGTTCAGTCATGCTTTGTATTGCTGAGTTTCGGGACACATGAGGCTTGTTAAATAATTGAGTGGGAATTTGTCCGAACTCGGATATTTGTATTTCGAGAGCCTGGCGAGCTACAGGATCGTTTACTGAGTCCAAGTCTACGGACCCCTCGTAACACAAGTGGTAGAATACTAAAACAAGCAATAACGGTGGATATGGTAAACAAAGCAGTGTTTTTTTATACATGTAATAAGATAAGACCATTTGTATTGTTGTGTCGCACCTAAGATATCCTTTCCTTAAGATGCTTAAAAGAAATCTACCTACGAATGTGTCTAGCTTGTTTGGCAATAAATGTTACCTTCCAACTACTTTACCGTACAGAAATAACTTGTCAATGAATTAATTTTAACTTAGTCACTGTTCATATCTATTTATTGAAGATGCAGGAACTTCAAAAAACTGCGAGTTGACATGATTACAATCTACTTCCGTGGGTAGACTCAATCACTGTTTTGCATTACATATTTACGCAGTTTTTTCCAATAGGTTAGGTTAGGTTGAAGTGGCTGCCGGCAAGCCGACACACTTAGACCATTATAAGGTCCCTTGTGATACCACATGAATCTAAAATTCAATTCTTCCTACTCGTTGAACCAATTGGAGCTCCTGATGAAGCGAAGGAGATTACGAATGTCTATGTTTTTTAGATCGTTCTGATCGTTATAGTAGAACGCTCCCAAATGGAGTTTTCGTCTTTGTGAGAGAGCCGGACGGGTGCAGAGGAGATCGAGTATTGTTTCTTCCTCCTCCTCGTCAAGACAGCTTCTGCAAAAATCGTTAGACAATACGCCAAGCCTTGTTGCATGCCTGCCTATGAGACATTGCCCTGTGATGACAGCTATTGTAGGACTGATGTGCTTCCTATCAAAGGAGATCAAGTGTCTAGAACGTTTTTGATCCAGCTTTGGTCAGATATGTTTTGTCGCTAGACATGTCGAGCCGGTTGTCCACCTAAGATTTGTTCTATTGATAGCATCCAGCTTTATTATAAGTTTACAAGTAGCGATCGGAATACCTAAAGAATCCGTAAATGGAAGCATAGGTAATGTAGTTCCGTGTTTGGCGAGTTCATCAGCCTTACAGTTACCTGGGATGTCCCTGTGCCCCGGCACCCAGCAGAGGTGAATATTGAACTGTTCTGCCATCTCTCTGAGAGACGAGCGACAGTATTGGGCTGTTATGGAATTTGTAGAGACTGATTCCAGGAACTTGATAACAGCTTGACTATCCGAGAAGATACAGATATCTTTAGCAGATATCACGTTTTCTTTCAGCCAAGATAAGACTTCTTTTAAAGCCATTATTTCCGCCTGAAAAACGCTACAGTGATCAGGAAGACGGAAGGAGAGACTAAGATTTAGTCTGTCGGAGAAAACACCACCACCAACACCGTCCACAGTCTGTGGATGTGGAACCGTCTGTGAAGAAATGGATCGATTCATCATCCAGGCATGCTCCCTCTTCCCAGAATGATCTAGTGGGAATGGAGACCTGGAAATTCTTATCGAGCTGTAGTCGATATTTCCTGGGAGGTCCTTAAAGTCGTTCAGGATAGCGGCATGGCCAGTTGTTCTACTGGACCATTGTGAGGTAGCTTTGAGGCGTACAGCTGCAGAAGCTGCCGTTTGCCTGCTGAAGATGTCAATGGGTGCCAGATGAAACAGGATGTCAAGTGCAGCAGAGGGGGTAGTACGAAGAGCCCCGCCAATGCACAAATAAGCCGTTCTTTGGACTTTGCTTAGCTTATCGCGATTGATCGCTTTGTCCAAAGCGAAGGTTGTCCACCAGACAACCACACCGTACGTGAGTATCGTTCTTATGACGGAGACGTATAGCCAGTGAGTGATACGAGGCTGTAAACCCCATTTGTTTCCTATGGCTTTTTTGCAAGAGAAAAGTGCCACAGTGGCTTTTTTAACTCTTTCTTGGATGTTAGGCTTCCAAGTTAACTTTCTATCAAAAATGAGGCCCAAGTATTTAGCTTCATTTGAAAATGTTAACCTAGTGCCATTTATAGATGGAGGGTCAATGTGTGGAATCTTGTATTTCCTGGAAAAAAGGACAAGTTCCGTTTTGTGAGGGTTTACACCCAACCCACATTTTTTCGCCCATTTTATTAGCTTATTGAGAGCGTGTTGTAGGAGTTCTTTTATAGTATTTAGGTACCTTCCCGACACAGCAAAAGCAACGTCGTCCGCATAGGCAATACCATTGTAACCTCCCGCTTCAGTTTTTTCCAATAGACCCTTCCAAATTCACAGAATGACTTAATTAGGAACTTGTGCTGATTGTGTCAACAAAGTTAAGAATGTCTCAAGTTCATTTGAATCAAACTGTATGGTAGATAGTTGGCTCAAAACCGAAGAACAACAAACATTCAACTTTCTGCAGCCTTTTCACCAAAAAGTAAACTTCCATATTATACCCACCGTTATCAGCTGAAATAGCCTCCGGGCCTGTTTGACTGTACCCGAAAATAAGGTCGATCCAGTGATGTAAATTCGCTGAAACATATTCCGATTCCAACGCTTCCCTGCAAAGAAAACAGCAAACATTACAAAAAATGCAAAACAATTCTCATAATATCAAAAATACCTCAGTTTCGAAACAAAAACCGACGGAGAGTTTTTCGCCCATGGTGGCAACTGTACATGATTAACGCTGGCACCATTACTTCGTTGGCCAAAATTTATTTTGTAGGTGTTCAATAGGAAGTCTCCACCTTGTGCTGTGTCATAAAATTCAGGAATAAGCTCCTATAAACAAGTAAACCATTTTATTACAAAAAAAAACATATTTTAGCAATTGAAACGTTAATTGATTACCTTAAAGTCAGCCATGTTGGTGAGACAATTTTTAAATGTATCCTGTACACTATTGAACATTCTGTCGGGGTGATCGAATTTTCCATTTTGCAGACATAACATTAAATGAGGGTATTTGCGGATCTATAGGTCGTGGTTAATATTTTGCATGTTAGCATTCCGAATTGCATGTACTTACCAAATAAAATAAGAAGAAACCTGGGGTTGAGTAATGAGATCCATAAAGGTACCTGCAATTTTACGGAACCTTAATAAGTTAAAACATGACTTGTGGTTCGATAAAAGAAAGCGCTAGAGTTATTTCGCACAGCTAAAGCTAATGCAGCTAATCTTCTGCATTCAATAACTCTAAACATACTTCGGTTCGTCCATTTCGTCGTATCGTTCGCGAAGTCGTTGCAAACGCTCAGCATTTAGAGCTCCAACTGGCTTCTTCAAATCGCGATAGACCTTACGGTTGTTTAGGTCTAAGGTTTGCGATGTGTAATCGCCGATTACCCACGGAAAAACTGGATACTGTGTCAAATCCTTAAACGATCTGTCCGCCAGTCTGTGCAGGTAATCCATTAGTTGATTATAATTTTCAACCAAATTAAATAATCTAACTTACCCGTTTAAATATAGCAAATACTCGTAGTTCGAAATAAGACGATTTTGCCACTTCAGCGTCATGCTCTGCGGTTCTACATTTGGCGGCTTAAAGTCAGACTGTTCTTCAACTAATGAAATAAAATTATTGCGGTCTGCTACATTTTTAAACGAGACATATAAATGTTGATTGGCATCCCAGTTGACCTCTAATCCCTAAAATCGAACAAACATTTTACAAGGTCCATACAATCGCGTACAATTCTTACTATGTGCCGCAGCAGGTACCGTCGTTTTTTGAAGCTTGTAATGCAGCCAAGTTTTATCTTTATCACAGGTTCCTGTAAATATGACAATTAAGTGATTGCACTCAACGGCTATACCAAAACGGATCCTACTGATCGTATATTGTTGTAATGCTGCAGGTAGATGCATGAATTCGTAAGTAAAATCCGTCCAGGATTTAACACAAGTGGGTTGACTTCGTTGACATTATACTCAATCACAACCCTCTCATAGATGCTATGTAGCCAAAGGGGATCGAACTTGATTCTCTTGTGTCGCGAGAATACAATTGCAGCAATCTTCAAGGAAATGTCCACACAAGTTCTTATTGATAAGAATGGCTTTTTGTTTCTTACCATATTATTTTGTTCGGTGGAGCCTAGGCTGGATGCGCGTCTGAGTTGTTGACACAGGGGCACCACATTTTCACCGACTTGAACATAATGAAAACTAAATATAAACGATCGGTCTTTTGTTATGAATTTGTACGGAGCAATCACATTGTTCTCCAAAAGTTCCACATACTGAGAGCACCTGTAGAAACCAATTCAATTAATTTACTGCCACATTGTTTTGGGTGAAACTTACCTAATATGTAATAAATTTCGCTGATTATCCTTGGCATCAGCGCATATATCTGAGCATTTGTTATAATATACCTTAATTAATGGTATTTGTTTCTGTTTTGGTTCGAAAACCAGTGATTTGGAACACATTTTAAGGCGACCTTGAATTGGACTTGAGCCATTGATTGTATTATTGTCTTGTTGCGGTAAAAGATCCACGGAAAAGTCTTCGAAATATATTTCATTGGGATCCAACAGGAGCAATGAAAATCTAGAAACTCAAAATTAGTATAGAAAATAAAAAATAAAAACATTCAACTTACCTCTCTTTGTCCATGATTTTTACTGAATAAGAATTAAAAATAATTTTAACAGAAAATATTTAACTTCTCTATAAATATAAATATCACTGCTATTCTGCATTAGTCAGGCGATGGATTATTTTTTTTTTTGCTTTTGCCAAGATTAAAAGTGTAAACAAAACCAGACGGGAGTTTATGGTTAGATTACCCGGCAAAGCAATTAGATAATAATTGTAAAAAATAAACACTGTCGTGCACTACACAGACATGATTTTAATTTGGCAATGTTTACGCACAAAAACAAAGAAAAATTACTTCTTGAAAGTGGTAAATTTTAAAACATTAGCCAATCCAGAGAAATCAGTCTGACATCTGACTGTGAAAGAGGTAGAGAATCTTTGTACCGGCTGAACGCAAAATTTTGACAGCAGTTTTGTTCGATTTGGTCAAAATAAATTTCCGTGATTGTGAATGGTAATATTCTGAATACTCAATAGGTAGGTAGTTTCCGTTTCCTTTTTAATTTTTGAAGTTTGCTAAATATGAATAGATAACATAGGTTGATTATGTTCACCTTAAATAAAAATTATTGATAGTGTGTTTGATTTCCAGAGAAAACAGTGAGCACAAAAAATACCTGTAAGTACTGGCTCTGAATTATATATACGGTGATTATTTTTTTTATAGATCTATGCACTCCATCTTATCGGTGCGAAATGCAATGTAAATGTGTGTATAAAACCTAGAAGTACTTACGTCCCAATCACAGTTGTTGCCCGTTTGTATTAAAAGTTCAATTTACTCGGTTCCTAAAAGCTATAAAAAACAAAACTTGTATTTTGGGTGACGTAAATATTATTTAAGCCGTTCCTTCCAATACCTTGAATGGTTCACCAAGTTGGTTAAGCTACGAGCGCTACATAAGACGTTGGGCCTTACCAATAATCATTTTTAACCTTCACACTAATGTGGTAATCGATTGGGCACTTTTGTTGCTCTCAGAGCAATTTTTATGTTCGTTTGGTACAGGAAAAAGCAATCTTTTTCAGATTTCAGAGCACTTTTGCGAATCTAGATATTTTCTCAGATTTACCAATACAAGTGCGTTTGAGTTTGACAACTGATGGAGTTTGTTTACATTTTTGGTGAATTTTTTTCTCCAGCAAAGAAAGGCATTGCATCGGTTGAATCTATTTTTGTAAATTATTTATGTATAAATATTTAGAAATCAATCGGGACAGATATTTCTAATGTTTTAATACAAAATTTAACCAGTGAATGGAAATCGCTTAGAAAAGTGTCGAAGACTACACATATTCAAATCACACAAATATCAACACAAAAAAGAGCAAGTGACGTCTTTATGTTCGATTAGGCACACGAAATCTGAAATCTGAGGGCAAATCTGAAGAAGCCCAAACGAATACCACATAAATATTTCCTAGGTCACAATATGCAATTTTGTATGGAAAATTTCACCATTGTGAGTTCGAAAAATTTAGCCTGGAGACTAAATATTACCGAGGCTTGTGTTTTTCTTCTGCGTTGTCGCAGGAAGTCTCCTTGAGCTTTTAACAGGTTTCACCTTATTATTTGCTTAATCTTTGTGCCGCTCTCATTTTGGGAAGCAGATAATAGTTGAGTCCTGGTTAAAATCCATTAAGACCTTTTGTGTAAACCCTTTTGTAGTACATTTGGCGGTCATCTAGCTAAATCTTTGACAGGTTTATGATCATGCGTGCCAGAAATGTCCACAAAACCAAAAGCCGTCGTCTACAAAGCCTCAACGTTCCAGATCAAGATACTCCTTGAATTCAGATCGAGATCGACTCCTAAAACGAAAGCTCTTTTTAAAATATAAAGCGCTGAAACAGGACGACATCTAAGTTAGAACGAGACGAACAAATAGAACCATATGAAGGATATGGTAAATTGGAAATGAGAAAGGATATTCATTATAGTTTAGCATCTCGTTCAAGAAGGATCATATTTTGAGTAATAAATATTTAACTTTGAATAAAGAGTTTTTGGTTATTTGTTGAATTGTGTATTAAAACCTTTATTATGTACCTGTTATGGATATAAATGCGGTGAATAATGTAGATTTTATCCACGAAAAGGGACTAAAATGTTGTGCATTGGAATTCCAAGATGTGTATTTTGAAAATTAGCAACCAACAGAAAACAAAAAGTTTCTTCGTTTCCTCTAATCGTATACTCTACAGGCAAAGCTCTGCTAGTGCAACTTTTGTTCAGTGACCCCATGCTGTTAACGTAACTCTCCTAAGACCAATAAAAAATCTAGTTTTGTCGAAGCACCGATGCACTTTTTACTTTTCACTTTTCCAGTAACCCATAATTATGTATGTATCGATATTTAAATAATAAAAGTCTGAAAAACCTACCCATAACCTTATACTCTTGTAATGAACTATTAAATTGAAGTATGCGAAAAGTAACCACTTCAAACTGATACCAAGTAGTGGGAGGAGAACGGATGTAGTCTATTTATTCGACCTTAAATTTTTGTTCTCTTATATAATTTTACGTCGTTTTGTGATTCTTTCCTGTACAAACAAACACACACAAATAAACTACCTTATAAGAAACGGCAACCGTTCGATCAGTTTTACTTTTCGAAATGGCACTGTAATGAGCGATGAACCCAATTTACTTCGTATGGTTGTATATAGAGAATTTTATTAATTCGCTTTGGAATCGAATTGCGTTTTTTTTTTTTTATTAGTTAGCATCATCTTGTATCTAATTCTATTTATGTCGCGAGATGTCACAAAACAAATCAAGCGAAAACAATTCTCATTCATCTGTTCCTTTACGGTTTATTTGTAACGATTTTTGCTAAATGGAATTAAAAGACAAACATACACATCGTCGTCTCCTCTCAAGAGTTATTAAGTTAGCGACCAAGTATGAACGTATCTTGAGCAAATTTAACGTATATACTTGTAGCGGGCGGTTTACTTGTTATTGTGTTTCTTCTTCTTTTTTTTTTTTGCGATATAGTATTTTTTTCTGTCCCCTATAAAACTGAGTGGTGTTTGAAAAAAAGTCTTAGATCGAGTTTAAGGTTCATCACCTATAGTGGACATTTTCTTAAGTTGTGGTTCCGGTTTTCTTTTTAACAATAAAACAAAGTGCTTAGTCCTTATAATGTCATACTTGGGAAATACCTCGGATATCGAACTGGAAAAGAATGACTTTTCTCGCATTCGACCACAATCGAGCCTGATCAGTAAGATGGCGGCACACAAATTGTCCTCGGAACCAAAGTGGACAGATAAACGGGATGATGATACGGACTCGGAAGTATCTGTGAATGATAACTTTCTGGCTAAAGGTAACTAACTTGCAGCACTCAGTGATATTCAAAGTAAAATTGTGTTCGCTATCTTCCAAATTGATCACGTTTAGGAGCGTTTTTATTGACTCCATCCTATGAATTGTCTATGGACCGTGCTGCTAAGATATGTGAAAATATGAGTTTCAAGGGTTGTTTTAGTTTGACTAAGACCGCAACTGGTATTCTGTTTAAATTTTCACATCCGGAAGATTATCAGTCAATATTCAAGAAGGGATTCCATAAAGTCACCGGAGCCAGATTCTATCGAAAAGTAATATTTTATTTAAGTTGTTCTCTTTCGTAATTAATTGAAAACAAAAACCTATTTATTGTAAAACGCATTATAATTTGCACCAGTGTTAGAGGACTAATAATTGGTTGAATGCACCAATGATTTCGGATCACCTTAGCAAGCGCTAGAAGGTTAGGAGATTTCGATGTATTTGGATGAGAAAGATAATATTAAACAAAATTTAAACTAAAGTGTGATCGAGAAATTGCCAATATGTGTTAGTTCGTGTGTCTTCAATAGTTTATTGCAATTTCGTATAAATTAAAATTTGAATAGGCAGGTTTGCATGTTTGCTGATATTCTTTACAAGTCAATGTCACAGTCACATCATAAACCTACTTACTTGGGGTGCGCTACAGTTTTAGATGAATGAATGCCTCGGCTGTCAAGTCTGCTCCAGTTTAACGGGCTATGAGCCAACTGCTTCCAGTTGTTTGAGGTGCTTCTTAACTTGTGCGCACACCAGGACTTGGTATCACTTTTTAATTAGACCAAACTAATTATTGACATAGGTAGAAGTTTATTCTATGTCTTTGTCTAAACGTCACATATTTAGTTTTGGTTTGTTTTCTTAAAATGTAACTAAAAACATTTCGTAGAATACCCATTTGAATGGTGGACTTACCTCAACCCGCGATTTGTTCGTTTTTAGACCATCGAATAGATTTCTTTTCGCATACTTTTTTCAGTAATATTCAAAATAATCATCGGGTAAATTTCTGAATAACGGTCCGAAAAAAATAACCAAATTATCCTGCAAAATTTTAAAACTAATAATTTTAAAATTCAAGTTTGGCGAGCGTTTTTGTCCAATACTACTTACCTGTAACTTATTCTGATGGCTTCATAAATACAGTAACACATGACGCGTGCAAGAAATAGAACATATCCAATATATTAAGAATGTAATAAATTACAAGAGACACGAAATAACTAAATATATTTGCTAGGACTACCTAACCTCCAATTTTATTACTCCTTCATAATATGGCACCATTCTTGTTCGAATTGTATTTAAAACATTTATTTAAATAACAGTTTTATTTCTTTATTTTTTCATTAGAGTTCTTACTCCAAGAGTGTAAGTATACTTAGCCAAAGACAGTTTCTAGACGTGTGCCGTACTAAATACAGAAATTAAATGCTAAACTATTTCAAATTACAACTCACAACAGAGAATCTATAAATGTATTTTGAGTGTGAAAATGACATGTGCAAACTATACTTACACTTTTGTAACGGGTGACGGTTACTATTAAATTAATAATAATAGTTGGCGCAACAGGTCCGCAGGGACCCTAGGCCTAGATTCTCGCAACCATTCGTTTTGTGTGAGTTTTTTTTAATTTTTGGAACGAATGGAAGGGATCTACAATTTTATGCCGATTCCAAACGGCCTATTTTAAGACAATTATACTCTTGGATGTTTGTCAGACGTTCGCGAGAGGTGACGCAGTGAAAAAAACCCTGAGTTGGAATTTGGGTTTTTGCGGGATTCGAACCTGTACCCCTCACTAAGTAGTCCAACACACTAACCACTAAGCCACTCCACTATTAAATTGCTAACAAAATAAAGTAAACACATGCGAGAGGTATTGCGGAAAGGTCCGAAATCATAATATTTAAAAGTCAATAAAAAGTAATGCATTTTGACGACGACGAATCATTCATCGAAGAATATTTGAATCTATGTCAAGGTGCAATAAGAACACCTTTCGTCAGAAAGTTATTGTTCGATTTTTTCGAAATTGTGGACCATACTTATGTGGTATTCGTTTGGGCTTCTTCAGATTTGCCCTCAGATTTCAGATTTCGTGTGCCTAATCGAACATAAAAATGTCACTTGCTCTTTTTTGTGTTGATATTTGTGTGATTTGAATATGTGTAGTCTTCGACACTTTTCTAAGCGATTTTCATTCACTGGTTACATTTTGTATTAAAACATTAGAAATATCTGTCCCGATTGATTTCTAAATATTTATACATAAATAATTTACAAAAATAGATTCACCCGATGCAATGCCTTTCTTTGCTAGAGAAAAAAATCACTAAAAATGTAAACAAACTCCATCAGTTGTCAAACTCAAATGCACTTGTATTGGTAAATCTGAGAAAATATCTAGATTCGACAAAGTGCTCTGAAATCTGAAAAAGATTGCTTTTTCCTGTACCAAACGAACATAAAAATTGCTCTGAGAGCAAAAAAAGTGCTCTGAGAGCGCCCAATCGAATACCACATAAGAATAATAACCATTTTTGACCTTCACAATAAATATTTTGTAGGTCACAATATGCAATTTTTTATGGAAAACATCGCCACTGTGAGTCAGAATGTGTTTGCATGGACACTAAATATTATTATTAGTATCGTGGTGTATGTCCTCAGCAAACTTCGAAAGTATATAAGTCTTTCGAATTTCTATCACGATCATTAGCCGTGTTTTTTTGAGCTCCAATCTCAGCAAAGCAAAGTAAAGTAGGATTTTCAGCACGCAATTACAACAACTATTGCGATTCTCGAAGTGTCAAGTATAACGTAGTTGTTGTAATTAGCGTACTGAAAATCCTACTTTACTTTGCTTTGCTGAGATAGAAGCTCAAAAAAACACAGCTATCATTGAATTTAAATATTAAGGAAATACTGACTGAAACGAAATGTTAGTAAGGATTATTTTTGCCTGGTATCATAAATTACGCAGGAAAGAATAAAGGCCTTAGTAAGATCATTTTAAATCTTCACAATTAATATATTGGAGGTCACAATGGATAGTTTTATATGAAAAATTATTATCGCGCACTATCTTGAGTTCGCAAAACTTAACCTGGACATTCAAAATGATTATACCGCGAAATAGGCTAGATTTTATTCCAAAATATTTTGCGAAGATCACACTTTTTAAATAACCTCTCGTAATACCGAATTTTCACACTTCTAAAGAAGTATTATGTAAAGTTAACTAACACTACAATATGCACTATATAAATACAAGTATACAGTCGGTTTATCTTTAAGTATTTGATTTTTCATAGATAGCCATACCTTGCCGACCACGAAAAACGTTTACCCTGTACGTTTTGGATGTTCCGGAAGATTTGCCGGTCGAAGACATCAGGCATGCTCTCTATCGCTTCGAGTCTGTAGTCGAAGTGGTTAGGATACATGTCCATCATTCGTCATCACCCCCAACTGAAAAAGATGCCGATGGCAAGTGTATATAACCTTGAACCACTTTTAGGATTGGTCTTTCATTACTTTTCCTTGTTCGCCAGGTAATGCTACACCCAAAACAGAGGTAGTGAGCACTGATAAAATCGAACGTCATACGATTAAGAGGGAAACTGCACCGGCAGTCATCCGTGTCACTCTAGCCTCAATGGATGAGTATAATATATTGCTTCAGAATGGATTGAATTTCTATGACGCCACCTTCTTCCCGACCGAAGCTAATATTCCCATGAAAGGCGCAAAAATCGAATACAAGCGAAGGTTACCGATGCCAGCGTAATAACGTTTTTTTTGTTTACTTAATACATTTTCTCGTTTGCTTTATTTTTCGAAAATAGAATGTTAGATGGCAGCATTCCAGGGCGTGTTCGTGAATTACTTCCGGTATTTGATGCGGCTGGCTTCTGTAAGATACCCCCACCGGCTAGTAAACTTATCAAGCCGCCAAGGTCTTGAGCAGCAATTAAGACGCTCGCATAATGATTGTAACCCACGCACCCATTACTTAATTCCAAATAGGGGCGCATAAAATCTTTGAAGATATTTAATTATACTAATCTATGAGTTTGACATAAAAGTAATTTCGTTTGTTTTTAATTGATTAAATGTATCTCCTTCCTAATTCGCTAGTATACTCATATGGAAATAAAATTGATTGATACGGATGAGCAGTTAAGTAAACGGTTCGTTAATTATAATAGTTTTCGAAGTTAAATTAATTAAAATAATGGAATTGGATTTGAATTGTGTAGGCTGTTTGGTAAAAAGGTAGGCTTATCGCTTATTTAAGTAGAGTCCATGCAATTATTGAGATAGGATGTCACCACTTGTGCGGACTCGAGCTTGAGTAAGATAAGGTGTGATTTGAATTTATAAACAATTTTCGATCCAACATTTGTAACATAAAACTGCGTCATGAATTGCCATGAATCCAATATGAATGGATTTATTTATTTCAGCGTAATTGAGGCACGGGTGGCAACCGTGACGTAAGGCTTTGGCAGAACCAAACGTGTGATCATATTGTGAATGTATTTCGTGCATAAAAATATTTAGATGAAAAAGTCCTAATGCGATCATTGCCACATCCTTAACTAGATAAAAAGTTGTGCCCGTTACAGAAATCATCCATTAAATATCGTTCGGAAACAAAATGAATCCAGATCATGTATGAATGAATATCAGAAGTTGTTAAAGGCCTTTAATATCCAGAACCTCCAGTTAATTTTAGAAGAGAGGTAATTCTTTTATTTATTAGATTATTTCAAAATTTAAGTTAAAACTTCATCGAAACTTTGAAGTAAGTGGCAATCACCAGATGCAATTTGCAAGTCTTACGCTATGAATGACAGGTGTGCAGCGGCACTCAGAGAATCATCCGCCCTTGTCTAAAATGCCACAAAAAAGCCTTTTTTAAAACTTGGTCGCGCAAACGTTAGTCTAGCAGTCATCAACGTATACCAAGTTAAGAAAATAAGTCGCCAATTACTACCTTTTAAACAGCTACCTAGAACTACCACACAAAGTGCATAAACAAATCAAAATACTCTTCGTGCTTGATTAAATTTATAATATATTCGGCGATGCTATGTTCTTAACTAACTTTAGTTCTGGTAGTCGCTTCTCTTTGTTAATCTCTTCCATATTGTTCATGTACTTTTTCAACACATTCGGCACACGAAATCGTCCACTTTCCATTTGATTGCTTTCTAGCAAAGTAATTAACAGACGCGGTATAGCTCCCGCAGTCCCATTTACCGTATGAGCGTATTTTATCTCGTTGTTCGACGTGCGATAGCGGATGTTCAACCTTTTCGCTTGATAATCAGTACAGTTACTGCAACTGGAAATCTCTCCCCACATCTGTCGGCCGGGCATCCAGGACTCTATATCGTATTTTTGATAAGCTGGTGCACCTAGCTCAGATGGTGGCATGTCCAGGAGCTTAAAGTAAATGCCAAGTTGTTCAAATAAATTGATTTCGATATTTTTAAACGATTCCAGCATTTCCTCTGATTTATCTTCTGTACACACTGAGAACATTTCGACTTTTGTAAATTGATGCACCCTGTAAGACGTTAAAGTTAATTGATTAAGTTTTCGATCACAATGATTAATTAAATGCGTACCTATAAATGCCCTTTTCCTCGTGCAAGCCAGAAGTCTCAGCACGATAACACCTACTAACTGATGTCACTTTGATTGGCAGTTCAGCTTCGTCGAATGTTTTATTTGAAAAGTATCCTGCTAAGGCCATTTCGGATGTTCCAGACAAACATTTTCCAGTGTTTAGTTTGTAAACCTAATCAATTTCAGAATCAGTAGGTAAATGAGATACTTGATAAAAGTGGATAGGTATTTACAAAATGAAACGAAATGGACCGGACATACTATTGTTGGCAAACACTTGAATTCAATCTACATATAAGTAGGTGCGTGCATGCCATGTTCCTGTTTCATTTCATGTTGCCATCTTATGTAATTAGTTAGTTAAATACTTGCGTTCTCTCGCCAGTAGTCTGCATGCCACATCCTTCTATCACCTCCTTTGGCAAAATATCCGGAACGGAAATTAATCGAAAGCCTACCGATTTAAGTTTTGTCAAAAAGTACTGTGTCAGTGCGTGTTCCATTGCTGCTGCCGCACCCATTAAGTAATAGCTTTTGTGACCAGTGAAATTTCCCAGATGGTCCATACGAAAAAGATTTGCCTTTGATGCTAGTTCGGAAAATTCTTTTGGCTTGAAATCAAATAGTGGCTCCTTGTTGTACCTAGACAATTCTTTAGGATCGTCGCCATAGTCCAGCACTCTTGGGTGTGTTTTATTTGGCAGTTTCAATAATTCTTCTCGCAGAGAATGTTTTAAATTTGTAGTTTCATCTCCATTCAATTGCTGGGTGACTAGTTTGTTAATTATTAAGCGAATTTCTGGTATGTTGTGTCGATGTTTTCGGGTAATTGCATTTTTTTCCAATGCATCCAATTCATCTGAAAGTGTTGCATCACTACCAGTTGATTGTACAGAATCAAGTTTATGCAAATAGTCTAGATTTCTTGTATGTCGGTGAATAAAAGTAGTAAGGGAATTTAAACTGGAATTTAAACTGTTCAATGTTTGTTTAGATTTTTTCAATGCGAACATTTTTATCGGCGGATTTATTTACTTTTTTTTTGTTTTACTACAGAAATAAGTAGTAAACACAAATGTGAAGTTTCTTACCGCAGCGCTGTCACTTTCATCAGCTGGTTACCTACCTTCGAGAATAAAATAGTTTCTTCTCGCTCGTACAAATTGAAAATGGAACGGGTATGAAAAAAGGTTTGTTCATGGTCCCTCTGGTATAACTTTTGTGGTATTCAATCGGGCACTTGCTCTAGTCCACTTTTTATGTTCGATTGGTACGAAAAAGAACAAAATTTTACCTATTTCTGAGCAATTTGTCAGAGTTGCTTCAGATTTACCAATACAAGTGCCTTTGAAGTCGACAACTAGTAGAGTCTGTTTACGTTTTCGTGTAATTTTTCAATGCGCATTTTATTTATTATTTATTTATGTACAAATATTTGGAAAACATATTTCCTCTTTTTTTTTTCAATACCTACCTGAATGAAAATCGTATGCTAATCCCATATATAATACTGGGATGTTAATGGATTAAGCTTCCACAAGACGTGATCAGTATGGTATGGTGAGCAACCCACAATCCCTTAACGTTAACAGTGGGCTGAATTGACTCACATCAATTATTGTAATTTAGTGAAAAGTAGATAATGCAATTTTCTGTAAGTTGTCATCCCAAGCATACTTGATAATAGCAGTCCTCGTGATCATAGACAAATCATACTGAGACCCCCAACTTGTACCTAACGAATAGTTTCAAATTTAACGGATAAAATTCTATGAACGCTGTGAGCGGAAGTGGCACACATGCAAGGTGCGAGTCTGTTGAGAGACGGAGTCTTGAAGTTACTTGAAATTTGTCAATTCGAATTTCAATCACCCCTATCGGGAATAATATTTCCCCGGGAATGTTCCCTTGTCAGCTATGTAAATTTGATTGAATGTTCTCTTGTCAGCAATGTAAATTAGATTGCGGACAAGGGAACATTCCCGGGGAAATATTATTCGAATGTCACAAGGGCAATTAGCATTTTTTGCCACTCCATAAAAATTTAGCTTGTAAATCGTCCGCAGTTGGTGGTCTCATCACGTGATCGATGAGATTGTTTTTAAAAGCACGTTGCTGAATATTTACCTAACCTAAAAGCCAGAGCATTTACTATCACTTTGCGGAAATTTTTATCTGTACGATCAATATATTCTTGCAACGAAGTACTCACCCGAAAGTGGGTTCAGATCTTGTTGGAAAATATGCGTTAGTAACGTACCTTAGGTATTGCAATCGCTTCTTCCGAACTCATGATAAAACTGGATACAATCGAAGGAACGAATCTTAAGTAGACAAATGATACATGCCTCGCGACAAAACAAATTTGGCCACAGCTAGATCTGAAACCTTTTTTGTAGAAGCTGTATAGAGCTGTACTTGTACATACTACGGCGGCTGTGGGAGCTTTCTACTACAACCATCTAATAAAACAGCCATTTAAAGTATTTGACACTTAATTCGAAGCTCAAACTAGTTCAAAGAGTAATAGTTATAATTTGTAGCAACAATTTCGTAAAGATATGGAGAACATCCCGAAATAGTTCAATGAAAATACTTTGTAGATTATGGTTTTCCCGTTTTATTTATATTTATTTATTCTTTTAATGCTTTATTCACTTATTTATTGAACCAATAAGTGATTACAGGTAAATAAGTAATTTTATGCATTTTGAAATTGTTCCATTTTGTTTATATTGTAGACGTTTTATTTTATTTATATATTACTCTACGAAATGATTATGGTTTCTTACATACAAAATTATTTATTGTTTCTGCTTCAATATATATGTTTTTTTTTTTTTTTTAAGGACCTATAATGAAAAGTATTATATTATGTTAACTAAAGTATAATAAACAAAAAAGCTGTTTAGTATAATGTAGATAAGAGTTTTTTTAATGAAACAAAAAACAAAGTTCGTTTGTGAGACTATCATAATTAGAGTTATGCATAAATGTATGGGCGAAACGTAGAAATTACAAAAACAAAAAAAAAAATCTATTTTTTACGAATTTAAAATACCAAGTAATTTGACTTCGAACCAAAAGTCGCTTGTTCCACAGAACACTTTGAATTAAATGAAAGAAACTACAATTACAAGGGACTGTGTAAGTTCAGATGTTAGTCTTTATTTGTTTACTCCATTTTCATGTTCAGCCAAAATCTTTAAATAATGTCTAAGGATTTCGTGAAAATAAATTAATTTACAATGTTCAACATATAATAAATCCTTGTTTGGTTCTCAAAAGAATTGTGTGTATTTTGATTCAATTGGGTTACAGTTTAAAGAGAGAGAGAGAGAGAGATGGATGGGGAGTGACGACGTAAATAAAAACCTCTGTGGTGCAAATTAGTTTTGCACAAATGTCATCGTGTGGTAGGTTGTGGTTTTTTTCGTTTAATCTGCGCGAATTTATTTGTTTTGCTGATTATTTTCTTCTTTGTTTTCATATTATCAGTTGTATAACGTTTAAAGAAATAAAGTTGTTTTGTTATTATTTAATCTAATTTAATCGGAAAGCATAGTTTTTCCGCTTTGTTTCTCTTTCTCTTTATCCCGTTCGTTGCGAGGCTCGGCCGTTCCTTGGGGTATAGCTGCATTCGCTGGACCTTGGTGGGTCTTCTGCTTAAGCATTGTCCAATCATAAATATAATCGTATTGATGATTAAGGGTGCGGAACAAGATTCTACAAATTTAAACAAAAGTATCATATTAATTGTGCACACTAAATTTGTATACAGATGGTATTTGTTGTGTAGTAAAAGTCTTAAAACATTTTATTGTTTTCCTAAGCAATTCCAGTGAGATGCCGACAAAATTACAAATTTATACGAAACGATAAAACTCAAGCTACGCTGCCGTAAAGAATTCAAAATAAAAGGGCGTTTATATGATGTCAACAAAGAAGGTAGATAGAAATATTCCGGTGGATAGTCGCATGTTTCAAACCGATGACTATTCCAGTTGCAGTAGAAAATTTGTATACACTTCTCAACGAAATGTATAGACAACAACACAACAGTAGCGTCTCGGATCCTTCCTAGAAGCTACCGCCGTGCGCTTAGCTATCTACTAAAAACTGTTCAAATATGTCCCCAATTTAATCCCTCAAAGATAGAGATGTCTGGTAGGACACGTATTATACAAACAATAAATATGCTGGTACAGGTTCATACACAATACTTACCTAAACAACTGCCGCAAATACATATAATCTGGTTGTTCTTCGAACCTCAAACTACGACAATAATTCAAGTACATTGAAAATTCAGCAGGGAAACCCTTACATAAGACCTCTATCGGAGTTGACATCTTCTTTTCGGAGATTTTTTCGTATTTCTGCTTTTTATTTGTCGCTTTCATGCCCTGCCATGGAAGCACACCACGATTGAAATACATCATAACATAGCCAAGCGATTCCATGTCGTCGCGTCTAGACTGCTCAATACCCAGATGAGCATTTATGGATGCATAGCGTGCAGTGCCAGTTAAATTTTTATCCTCGCGATAGGGAATATGTACACGAGTGCGAGGATCGCGATACTTTTTAGCTAGGCCGAAATCAATTAAAAACAATTTGTTGCAGTGTCGTCCAATGCCCATTAGGAAGTTGTCGGGCTTAATATCACGATGTATGAAACATTTCAAATGTATGAATTCTAGACGACCGATCATCTGGTCTACCAACATGAGAACGGTTTTAATGGTAAAATGACGTGTGCAAAAATTGAAGAGATCTTCCAGAGACGGTCCCAATAAATCCATAACCAGCGTGTTGAAGCTCTTCTCGTGGCCATAGTAACGAATTCGTGGTATACCAACACCGCCACTTAACACCCGATACAATTTATATTCGTAAAGTAATTGTGGATGCCGGGCGCTGGCACTTTCAATTTTGATTGCTACCTCTTCGCCGCATTGTATGCTCATACCAAGGTAGATGTCACCAAATGAACCGCTACCTGTAAATAGAGAACGAAAAAAAGATGAAATAAAATTTGACAGGAGATAAATATGTATGTAAATGAAAACACAATTGTGGTAGTGACGCGACGGGGCGTTTTCTTGTGTAAACAAAAATGAAGCGTCCCATCCAGATTTCATACTGTCGTAGTTTTTGGATAACCAACGGTCTGCACCTATAAAATGGTAAATTTACCTCTGAACTAACTGCTGCGACAAACTTTTTCAAATCAGAGTCAATTAGATAGCAAAAGAGAAACTAATAGAAAGAGGAGCAACGAACACGTAAATGAGAGCAATTAACCCAACAGAGCACAAACATTCCGCAAAACACGTAGCTCACTGCTCACAACGAATCATGACAAGAAAAACTTCAGATGATCTACTTGTCACACTCATCGCAAACGTAATTGTCGCCCCATGGATCAGATACCATTAGCACTTTGGCTATCATTCTTATATGAAAAGTAAAACTACGAATAGCATTAAGCTGGATTTGCAAAAACAAAATTCAATAGGCGCGTTTATCGCTTTGAAACAAATCAATACAACTAGATAGGACTTTTATTGATTGTTCGATAACATAGAATGAATTGTTTTGTTTACATGAACACGCACATCAGAATCGCGATAGCTTTTTCATCTATACATTCTCTATTTTTTGCTAATGTATATTCAGCATAGGGCGAAGGCGAATCTAAAGCACTAATACCCCTGCAGATACAAGGAGTATCGTATTCAGTTAAACTTATTCTAAAACTACATATCTGAATTAGTTACGTTTATCGCATTGTATGGTTATGTGCATTTGCTTATCATGGCACCGAAACCAGTGACCTTATCACGAGCACAAAACCGCTGCCGTTCAAAGTAATAGTTAACGAATAATAACACTTGCGAGCAGGTATAGCTCAGGTGAACGTGTCCAGGCAACATGACTCGAACAGAGACCTGTGGTGATGAAGGATACCTCTAGAAAGTAAGATAGAAAAAAGAACACCTGTAGTTTAGCCACAGTCAATGTTAAGGATAGGCATTCTTCGTGGACAATGAAAGTCTACCCGGGAAAAATTAAACAAGTATAGCTATGTACATATGTATATCTAAACTCAAGTTCAAACAACACGCTGCTGGACCATTTCGCCTCAACCAATGGAAAATCATAATTTGAAAGACTCGGTCGGAGGGAGGTAGGCTCGATGATGCATCGTACGAAAAAGGACAAGGTTTATATGATCAAAAAATTTGTGACTCCCAGTACTAATGGGATGATGTGACTTGAACTAAGTATTATAAGAAGATGATCTCCTCTTGCCGACTCACTCAACATACCCAGCAATGCGAATCTAAGTTTTCCATGAATACGTAGGAGTAGGTAGGTACGAGGACATTATACAGTTGGATAAAATATTTACGCGAGCATTTTTCTGTAAGCATTCATTCAATGAAACATACAAAATGGTCAAGACCATCTTGTATTAGTCAGATAGATATCACCAGCATGAAAAAGAAACACCTAGTCTTTCATTAACTGGTCAATGAGATTGTTCTCTACCAAATTGGTTCATACTTTGACTCCTTCTTGTTTAAAATCCTGAATCAACTGATATGTGGGTATTTACCAACTTGTGTATTGGACTGTTTGGGAAGTCATATCCACATGCAAAACCATAAATATCGGAGATTTGTCCTTTGTCGTTTCTGGGTCAATACGTTCCTTGTGTTTCTTACTTTTTGTCCAAGTCCAAAGCAAGTACAAACACTCGAAGTTAACGTTTCATAAGCTTTGATTTACTCGTTATTTTTTTTATTAGCTTATTGCATGTGTCCCAAGATGATTATGACAAAATAGATGAAACAGAAAAAAAAAAAGCCAAGAGACTAGTTAAACTACGTGTATGGTTCAAAATTTTCTTATCATTTTTAGATCGAATTTACAAGTTACAAATATGGAAGTAACCATAATACACGATTTGTGAAATGATATATGACGGTAAAAAACTTCACAAGAAAAAAACGTGCTGAAGTGTTGCTTTGTCTATATTTTTTCACAACAAAAACACTTGACCTTCATTAAACAATTTTGTCGTTCGGTAGCTTTTCAAGGCCTACACAAAAATCGACTTTGTAAGGGACACCAAGTCCACCCACGGGCCAAATCGATTATTAACACTTTGTCTGACACATCTCTTAACCTTTACTGTTTTTATTGCATTGCAGTATACTAAAAAAGAGCAACGGTCTACGTGACTCCGACGGGTGTTCCCAAAAATATGTGCATTACTATCATTCATGGATGGACAAAGTAATACTTTCAAAGTCAGATACTTATCACCAACCAACGAGGCGAACCCCTCTTCAACTGTCTATCTACTACAAGGCTATCAATTATATCTAGCACATGCAAATCAAATCCAAAACCAATTGCACTACCATAGTGCAACTATGTAACTCCCTGCATACACACACCGGACCTTAAAAATCTTTTCCCCGTCATTCGTTATAGTTTTCTGAAGAAATTTCGGTCGACTGATTCATCGTTTTTTTTTAATCGTTTAAGCAGAATATTGACTTCGCCCATGGTCCATGTGTGACCCTTTAAATACACCTGTTTAGAAACAATAATCAGGTCTAATGTTACGTCTTTAATTTAATTCAATTAGTAACAACACACGTTGATTCTAATACGAAACCTCTCGAGCATTGGGAGACAGGAACTTACATTACACACTGCAACAGTTTGTAGGCAAACGAGGAAAATTTCAGCCAACAGCAACCCGTTAGGTGCAACTAAAAATGGCCGCAGAAACACTTGCTGTTTGTCTGCCCTGCGAAAACAAGTTTTGCCCTTGCGTGAAGAATACAAAATCCTACACATGAAATAATCACTTTCAGATGAAATTATAATTTAGAATTTCACCATAACCCATCGTATCATGAACATGATTGAAACGCAGAACAAAAAAAAAAAAAAAAACCTTTCCAAAATGCGTTTCTTCCAATATATACACCAACACAAAGTCTCTCTTGCAAGACGACGACGACAACGTCGTTTGTTGGGGCGTTTGGGGGGGATTAAACATTAACAAGAAAAAAAAAATTGCTCACCGATTTTTCGGATTACTCTGTATTTTCCTCCAATTATGATTTCGGAGCTTCTGCTGTCCTTCATTTGGCGTAACTTTTCCATTTTGAATTTAGTTCCCTTTGAAGCGAATTTTGACGAAAATTATCTTAAAAATTGGTTGCTAAAGAATAGGTAGGTACTCCCGTTTTCTTTTTGTTTTCCGTGTGTGCCACTTTTTTCGAAAAGCAATTTTTTTTCTTCTTTCTACATATATATTGCAAACGAATCACAGAAGAGAAGTCCGTCCAAATAAATTCGATAGCAACGAGAGAGACGAGTATATCATTCAAGTTCTTTTTCAGAGTGTTTTTTTTTTTTAAAGTGGACAAATATTTTTTTATTATTTGTTAAAAAAATGTGAAATTTCTTTCAACAATTTTGTTGCAGCTGTTGCGATGAATCGTCGAAGCACTATTTTGTTTTGCTTATTTTCTTTTTATTTCGATTTTTGCAGGTAGATTGGTAATTAGATGTGAAATGTGTTTGATGTACGGACACGATACGCAATAATGGAAGATTTCAGTATCCGAAATTGAAAAACGGAATACTGCGCTTTGTGCCGAGCCGCACTATTACTGCAAAGTTTTATTTGGTTTTTAAAGAAAATAACAAAAACAAGTACTTCAAAAAGAACTATTTTTCAACAACAGAAAAAATCGAATGAAAACTCGTCACACAAAAGAGCTGCAGAATTGACAAGCAGCCATTTTCCATCAGCCGTCTCTTTTTCTTTTGCAGCAGTATGGTTCGTGTTTCCATATGGTTTCTATTGGGTTGTGGTGTGGTATGGTGTATGGTCCACATTTCATTCCACCTCGTTCAAATTAAATTTAGCTGTGTTCAGTGGAAGACTAGTAACAAATTAATATTAAAATATGATTGGGAATTTTCAAAGTTTTCACGTAAATCTTTTTCAAAGAAATTTCTCTCATTTAATGCTCTCTGTTATTTAAATTTTTATGTGGTATTCGATTGGGTGCTCTCAGAGCACTTTTCTTGTTCGTTTGGTACCAATAAGCTAATTTTTTTTGCGAATCTGGATTTTTTTCTTAGATTTGAGAATACAAGTGCGTTTGATAAGTGGTGAATTTAGTTTTGAATTTTGTCTGCAGCATCTATTTTTGTTAACTACTAATACCTATAAATATTTAGAAATCAATCGGGACGCATTTCCAATTTTTTAATATAATATTTAACCAGTGAATGGGAAACGCTCAGAAAATAATAGTGTCGAAGGCTGCACATATTCGATGAAACCTGAGACCGAATCTGAAAAAGCCCAATCCAATACCACATAAGCAAAGCAAAGCAAATAGTCAAACTATATGCGCCAATATGTCGTTAGCCAATTTTTTAAATCTATAGAAAATTATAGTTGCCGTCACACCATTTTCGAAATTAAAAAACATTTTGAATGTTTATGTATTTTTTGATCGAGATTGCTTGTCATGATTTGCAAAAAAAATATTTTTTTTTTTTTTTTTTTGGTCTCGGATCACTTTGAGAAATCTCATTTTTCTCTCAGATTTGCACATACTTTCACTTTTATGACACATAGCTGGGGGTTACGAATTGTTTATCTTTGAAAGGATTTTCTTTTTTAGACGATTTATTAATTTTGCACGTATAGGATGGATTTTTTTTTGCACACAAGAACCAATAAAATAACGAGATCATTTTCGATTTGGCAGTAGAAATATGAAATCTCAGATCAAAATCTAAATCGGAAACGACATTTTTAGGTACCTAGGTAACAGGCAAGAAAACGAGCTCTTCTCTATATCTGCCTAAAGCCAAATTTTTGCATTTCTGAACGCTGTTTCTAATTATCAACTATCTCTAACTTCACCCTTCTTTCTTTTGACATAAAAGTGACGATTTATTTTGGATTGCGGAAAAATACATCAAATAAACTTTTTTTTATAAAATTGAGCCGAATATATTCGTATATTTAACATCGTATCAAATACTCACACAGCCGGTTTAAAGAAATCAACAAAAATCACCAAACATTTTATGGTCAATTATTTTGTGAGTCTGGTCAAGTCTCCATTACTTTGGCAGCAAAACTATTACGCCCTAAACTACTTAAAATGGGAATAATCTTGATTTCTGCATTATTTATTACAATTAGTTGCTTTAAGATAGTTTAAATTTTAGTGAAAATAATTCAGTTTACTAGAAATCGAAAACCACAAAAGAACAACTGAAATACCTGTATTTTCAATAAACCGAAGGTGGGTAACTAGAATTCGCAAAAAGATATCGTTTTCATTGTGCATTAAATCATTTTACAGGTGCTTTGTTAAATAGCTGGTAGAAGTGTTAGTGCGTAATTATATCACCTATGTTCTATCAGGTAAATGCAAAACAACTAGCATCATGAAGTGAAACTGAATACATTTTGTCAAATAGTCTCATTTTGTGACAATCAAAGTCGACTTAATAAGCAGTACATTTTAAACAATCGATCGACTGCAATAGTAAACGTAGCTGGAATTATATTACTGCATGTGCCAACTACAAAGTTAGTTTTCCTTTTAATTCAATTGCTAATGGATATAATTGCGCCGAGCATATCTTCTGAGAAATGTATGTCAGATGAGCGACTATGTACTTTCAAATTACCGCACTCTATGCAAATGTGTCATCTTTCCGTTCTTACCATAGTGAATAAGACAAAATATCAGATTGTTCTTCCACGAAATGTTACAACCGAAAAGTTGGGCAGTCACAAAACTGGACATACTTTCGTTTATTGTTTTAATAAACCTATTTTTGCCTTTCCGACAGTTTGCTATGCATTGCATTTTTTTCACTGATGTGTATTTTGCAGAAACTCTGCGTGTGGTCTTCAACTAGTGTAATACGATGAAATTAGCGGGTTTTGTAGGTACGTTCATTTATTCTTATTTCTTTCTATGCGGGGTTTGTGCAATTGTTGTGTTAAAACTGCTTTTCCTTACTGGAGTTACGAAAACTAACCGGGTTTTCCTGTGAGCGAATTTAGCACTGAATTAAGTTCTTCTAGCTTTCCATGACAGAGGTGAAAGAAAATGCCTGCTAGCTATGTTGGTGCTTTATTTCTGGTTTAATAGCTAGGTCATCCGTGATAATATAATATACTCTTGGGGATTTTGGTAGGATGTGCGTTTACCTACTTGTTCTTTTCTTAACTCCCTTTTAACAACTAAAATTGTTTTGTCGCAGCTAGTTATACATTTTATTTGAACATTAGTGAATCAAAATGGCCAAGGACTACGATTACTTGTTGAAAGTTCTACTTGTGGGAGATAGCGACGTAGGCAAACACGAAATCTTATCAGGATTGGAAGACGCATCGTCAGAGAGTCCATTCTGCAGTGGAAATGGTAAATTCATTTACAACTCAACTTAGAGGGTGCGTTAAAATTTTGCGGTTACATTTTCAGCATACAAAACCACGACAATCTTGCTCGAGGGAAAACGAGTAAAATTACAGCTCTGGGACACATCCGGTCAAGGACGTTTCTGTACAATTATCCGATCATATTCGAGGGGTGCACAGGGAATAATCCTAGTTTATGATATAACAAACAAATGGAGTTTCGATGGGATCGACAGATGGTTAAAAGAAGTCGAAGAGGTGAGTAAGCAGTTATTGGATCGACTGTATTCTACTTATTTATTTAAAAATTCGTCTCAGCACGCACCCGGAATACCTAAAGTCCTCGTTGGCAACCGTTTGCATTTAGCCTTTAAACGACAAGTGGCAGCTAAACATGCCGAGTTGTATGCCTCACGAAACAACATGTCATGTTTCGAAATATCTCCACTTTGTGATTTTAACATAAGAGAATCGTTCTGTGAACTAGCCCGAATGGCATTGCACAGAAACGGAATGGAAAGGATATGGCGCAGCAATAAAGGTAATCAGCATTTTTTGCTTTAAATTATATGCTCTCATGTTTATTCGTTTTGCAGTACTTTCACTTCAGGAGCTTTGCTGCCGAACTATCGTTCGTCGAACTAGTGTATACGCAATAGAGGCATTACCTCTACCACCATCCGTCAAGTCGACCCTCAAATCGTATGCGTTGACAACGAATCAGTGTTTCAACACACTGACCCATTCAAAGAGTAAGAATCGATGTAAGACCCCCACGCAGAGTCACAGTACAAGGAACAGCTGCAGCATTTCGTGATTTTTCTTTTACCTACCTTCATACGATTTTAATGATCGAACATTTAAACAACAACAAAAAATCTAACCTTAATATTTATTTTATAATCAACACTCGTATTCTATGAATTAATATTTATTTTGTTATTTACATCGAGCATTTAACACAATGTCTAACATTGCTGGGCGCACAGTTGTGATACGCAAAATGGTATTGTATACTCCTTATCGGTTGTTATCTGCAGGAAGAACAGTTTTCTTTTCTTTTACGATGAATGGAAACGTTTAAGTTCTGCCTGCAAAAATGTGTACAAATATATATGGTCACGAGGATAAGGTGTGTGTATAAATTAAATGTAAAAAGCTCCAGCAGAAGTATGTAGCAATGATTGCCATTTTTACCACCAAAGCGGCGTAACACATTTTTAATTATAAAGAATATGTAAAATATATACATAATACATATATTTTTAATATACATGATTAAAAATTCAAATAAATTAAAGATATACATACTACAAGAAAAATGTTTTTTTCTTCTTGACTACCTACGATAAATTATTTCGTTAAGAGAGCTCATCGGCCTTTTGTCAAGTTTCTCATTGCACGTCTTTGGGATGCGAATTGAAGTACAGGATGCATGTGGGAGGTTAGGAGTAATTCTAGATAGGGTCCTGACTCCTGAGCCATCGGCAGCACCTGACAAAAACTATTTTTCAACGGCGTACCTACCTATTCATTTTCCTTTCACATTGCCTCGAATGGAAAATGGCTGAACCTTTGCAACATGCTCACATCTATTGTAGGTATTCATGAATGAAATAAGTTTTTCTAAATTCTTAAAAATATGATTTACAAGAGATGTGTGTCTGCACTGGAAGAAAGACAAAAAAAAACCTATTCAAGGAATGTACAAGTAATTTAAAAGAATTCATCAAGTTTGTCGGTTTCGGTTTCAAAGTTGAGAATATCGCATTTTTGTTTGCGTTTGGTACTACATAAATTAAAACTTGGCAGTGTCAAAATGTTTTAATACTCTGTATTTTATTAGAGTATTGTCTGTTTGAAGGGTGTCATGGACCGCCAAATTTATTGTTTCCAAAGCTAAAATAAATATTTTTTAACTTGATTCTTGATAGGAATGTAGGAGAATGTTAAGAATAAAAGTCAAGGCATACAAGAAAAAAAAAAAATACCTGCTTGACTCTGACGGTTTTTTTTATGTTTTTATACTGGTTTTTATGGTGCACACAATTAGACATTCACTTTGCTGAGATAGGTATTCAATAAAACAGGCCTATCATTTACATTTTGTTTAATCTCTTCGCCGTGTCAGTTTGAAAAACAATTAAATTTCTTCACCCATTTTTATTTGTTCAGTACCTAAGAAAAGTAAAACGCAAAAAATCAAAAATGGCTGTAATCTCTCTCTACTCTAGTCATAGACATCCCTGTACACATCTGTTGAGTTTGTATTTAACCATGGTAGACAAGCTACCACTTTAGATATATATTCATCTCTTTCTAAGAAACGTTTCACTCATTATTTTTCGCTTTCAAAAGCCATGTAACATGTAGTTGTCTCTCTTTCACACATATGTTTCAATTTAATGAGCATTTGTATAGCATATAGCTCCTCTCGCAACTTCAACATTTTTTTTTATAGTAGTGTACCTACCTATTATTATTTTTGCTTTTGGTCCAGTTTATTTATGACATCAGCACAAAATATAAACAAAAAAGAATTTACACAGTGACGTGCGGACAAAAATAAAAAAATGTCGACAATTCCTAGGCCAAAATCTCCTCGAACTCCAAATTCCGTGAAAAGTGGCGAAAAGGAGGAAAGTTTCTGGGATAAAATCGGCACACTTGGCAGAAAGAAGCGC
Source organism: Cheilosia vernalis (assembly GCA_949126925.1). Taxonomy (NCBI): domain Eukaryota; kingdom Metazoa; phylum Arthropoda; class Insecta; order Diptera; family Syrphidae; genus Cheilosia; species Cheilosia vernalis. Next base: position 42,152,346 of record OX421360.1, on the reverse strand, counting down.
ATCAAGGAAGGTAATGTCCATCAATATGAATTATATAATAGAAATTAAACTAGATTTATTGCGATTTGATGTGGGCGTAGTGTGAACGCCATTTTTTTTACTTTTAAAGAAGCTATTTATCCTCGACCTTTATTTATACAGAAGCTCATTTAATTGGTAGGTAGTAGGTACAAATATCAATCAAACAAAACGCCATTGGGGCTAGTTGGGCACAATTGAGATGATGAATATTTCAAGGTGAAATATGAGTCATGCCTCAACTCAAACGCTAAGGGAAACAGCACTTCATCCAGAATTTTGGGGAAAACCGAATCAAATAATGTACTATAAAATAAATGTTCCTTCTGGCGAAGCCATATCTATCGAAGTTTGCGTCATCGTTAAGTTTTAGAAACAGTATTGCAAATGCCATCTGTTTCGTACGTTGTGTGGGTGTTTTTACTTTTGCAAGTAGAAAACATTCTTTAAAAAGAAGACTACTTAAGCAAATATAGTAGTTTATAAAAACCAAAATCTATTTATTTCAGTTCAAGACGTCCAAGAAGAGGGAAAAAATGCCATCGACTCTCCCGGCAATCCAAACCAATTTGATATTCCACCAGAAGATTATGCCCTACGTAAGTTAATGGAAACACAAAAAGTTGCAGCTTCCTTATATGTGTGAATGTTTTGTAGGTGATCATGAACAAAGGGCAGTAATCGATCCCCAATCGGCAAAGGATCCCGAATTGAATAAACTACAGCAAATCTTGATCGATTGGATTAATGATGAACTTGCTGAACAAAGGATAATTGTTCAACAATTGGATGAGGACATGTACGACGGGCAGGTTAGTTTTCATTTTATTTTGATCAGGCAATTAATGTGTTCCTATTATGAGTTAAGCTTTGGAAAGCAGTTATCCTTGTTGCGGTCAATATCTGCATAATTTTTAAGGTGTTATACGTATTATGTTGAGAGGGGTCTGTCTGTCTACGACACAGCCCTTAATTTGAAGAGTATTAGATTCAGCGGAACCTAACAGCTTCTGAGTAAGAAAATTTGACTAGAGTAACATATTAACTCACATATTCAACCACTTTGCCATTCCATAAAATGAAATAAATGGTCATAATACACTGTGTCAATGTACAGGCAATTTAGCACCGTTGTTAACCACCCTTTCTTTTGTTTTCCTGGTGCGGTTGAACAATTTTAAAATTCCAACCCTTATTAAGTGGTCCAAAGTTGACTCTGTTTTCAAATAAGTTTACATAAAAATAATTTTCTATTCCAATTACAGGTCCTTCACAAGTTATGGGAGAAATTAACTGGAAGAAAACTTGATGTTCTCGAAGTAACCCAATCGGAAGAGGGTCAACGTCAAAAACTCGGCATCGTTTTAAGAGCAGTCAATCATGTAGATATAATTAACTTTTCTGTTTGTATATTTAACTTCAACTTTTCTTTTACCACTTCAGACACTGGGCTTCCATCAGAAAATCCCAAAATGGTCCGTCGAGAGCGTTCACTCAAAGAACATCGTTGCAATTCTGCATTTGTTGGTAGCGCTGGTACGTCATTTCCGTGCACCAATTCGTTTACCAGAGAATATTTTCGTCACTGTCGTTATTGCCCAGAAGAATGGTGGAGTTCTTAATGCACAGTAAGTCTGCTGCTGTCTCCTTACAATATTGTGTTTCATTGTGTATTTTATTTAAAGAAAATTCCAAGAGCAAATAACCTCGGAGTATGACGATGTTGGCATGCGTTGCGAAAAAGACGCCTTCGATACACTCTTCGACTGTGCTCCTGAGAAACTGGCAGTGGTCAAGAAATCATTGATCACATTCGTGAACAAGCACTTGTCGAAATTAAATTTCGAAGTTAACGATTTAAGCACCGATTTTCGAGACGGAGTCTATTTGTGTCTGCTAATGGGATTGCTGGGAGGATTTTTCGTGCCTTTGTATGAGTTTCATTTGACGCCACGGGATGTAGATCAAATGGTACATAATGTGGGATTTTCCTTTGACCTGATGCAGGATGTTGGTCTTCCCAAACCAAAAGCTAGACCTGAAGGTATATCAAGTGTAAGGATACCGAAAAACTGTATTAATTTTGTTTGTTTTTTTTTTTTAATAGATGTTGTCAACATGGATCTCAAGTCTACGCTTCGAGTGCTCTACAGTTTATTTACCAAGTTTAGGAATGTTGCCTGAACATATTTTGGCGAATATTAACAAGTTATTTGTATTTTTCAAACGTAATCACAGATGTTAACCATTTATATATGTGCCTTCGAAAACTAATTTATTATATTAACAATAAGTATGATTGTTTTCTTTTTGTTTAATATGCTGTTTTTACAATTTACCAAAATATATATACATATAAAGATTTTATAACCAAGAATTGGGGGATCCTCCTTTTTTGCTTTGACTTATTAAAAAGACAGCAAATTTGTTGTGTATTCTATTGATCCGAGTTAATCACATCGTTTTTAGACAATCAAGCGTAACGTTCAAAAAGGTTTCGACACACTTTGTCTTCTTAACTCTACCTTACAACTATACTTGCCTCTGCGGATGATTGATCGTCTCTAGCCTCTACACATGGTAATCGTGTTAAGTCAAAAGTCATGCGAAATAAGTAGCAGCGAATTCGTTGTTGTCACAGCATTATTCTTTATTATTAGAGAAACAATGTTTTTTGCTTTGTATATCATCAGTACATTTAAAATATTTATATTGTGTGCTGATCATTATTTGCAAAACATAAAACCACACCTATTATTTATGTGCACATTGTTGTAAACATTTTATCAGTGTACAATATGATTTTCATATTTAGGATTACATATTTTGTGTAAACATATGCAACTTAATGATTGTATTAACACAAAAAGTTACACGATAAATTGGCTAATTGAGAATCTTCACAAAAATGTCAGATCTTTTTTTTTGTTTGAGGAAAAAAAAAAAGCGAGTAAAAGTAAATACATTATTGTAAACGAAAAATACTGAAGTTGTAATTTTTCGGGGCAAAATTCGACTAAAAAACATAATTAACGCATAAATAGTATAAAAACAAATACATTTTCGAAAGAAGCAAATCAAACGTAAACACACACTCAATATTATAGTTTATTCTAGTTTCTTTTTGAGTTTATTTTTCAGAAGTCCAGGTAGTAACGCCAGAACAGCGCACACAGTTAGTATACCGACGGAAGTCCAGGAAAAAGCATCACTCGAACTTGACATTTTTTGTAGTGTTTTGCCAGCTTGTATGGCAATGACAGAAGGTGGTGCCACACCAAAGAACGTACCGAACGCAAATGTATGTAGTGGTACACCAATTACTGGCGATGCTAGATTGATGAACCAGTTTGGCAAGATTGGCGTCATTCGAAGGAATAACATGTAATTAAAGAGACTATCACGATGGTTGTCTACCTGGTTGGTCCATTCAGCAGTCTTCTTTGGCCAGAAGTGACAGATTAACCGCCGTCCGACTAAACTCGATATGGTGTAGCATAATGTTGCGCCCAGGGACGAACAGAAACAAATGAGGAAGAGGGCAATGGGAAATTTAAATAGGAAGCCCAGGAGGATTGAGAGGAATAAGGAACCGGGGATGGCAAATGTTTGAAGGCTGAAAGAGTTCGAGTTAAGGAAAATTATGTGTAATTCAATATATCTACTATAAGAGGTAATAATAGTGACATTTTTATATAATAGAATGGGGCATTTCCGATAATTTCCATTATTCACGCCTTTTTATTTACAAACTTTGTAATCATACCCACTAATTGGCGCTGCAAAAAAAAGTTCGGAAATGCAAATGCAATTACCATGCTAGCTGGATGCGTTAAAATGGGCACGACCTTTCTTTAAAATTAGATAGATACCAATAAACATTTAAAAAACAGGTTCTCAGTTTTAAACACAACTGCTGGAATTTATCAAACAACCGAGCTTAATTAAATTAGCTAAGAAAGCAAAGAAAAAACAATAGTTAAGATCGTGTCTAATTTCGTTTGCGGTAGCTTATTGGTGACTCAATGTAGTTGACGTGGAGATGATTAAATCTCCCAACCACGTTAGGCTGGAGTATAAAAAAAAAATATTCAAAATCTGTTGGTGTAATTATAAAAACCAACATAAACGGAAGCAAGAAAGACCTTACTAACAAATAGAGTAGGTAAATATGAAATCGTGCAGATAGGAGTTTTATACCTCATTCATTAATTTTACCTACTACCAACAAAGTAGTCATTGAAATAGATAAAACATTTTCGCAGACCCCCAATACAGGAAATATGACCTTGCACGTCGTCAAAAGCAATTGCAGTTGCGTAGGTACATGCAGCATATATAATGACCATCACATTCTCACGCAAGTGCCTACTAAATGGTCTTGTACCTTACTTACACATTACATAACGATCGTCATAGCAAGTGGTAATTGCTCTAATAAATTCGTCTTATCAATACATAATTAGTTTAAAAAGGATACAACACATAGGCTGATACAATACCAAACATGACTTCAAAATAGTACATGTCCTTGTATTGATCCAGCACTTTAGCCAACATCTTTGCATCTTGTATATCACGTGGAAGTTTAATGTGCTGCTTTTCTGACCTGTAATTGGGGGATTACATAAAACTCCAAATGTTACACACGTGTGTTCATATAAAACTTACTCATCTAGTTCGGGGAACATCATGTAAACATAAGACATTGCCGCCAAACTAGCAACAAATATCGCTGCTAATACCATCAAAGATTTCTTTGTTGCTGTACGGTCGTCAGCCGACATAATTTTCTTTTGTGCTTCCGCTAAAGGAAATACAAATATTTGTTTTAGTTGAATGATAGAAAAGCAAGAGCAAGTTCTATTATTTCAATTTACCATTTTTGGTGTTTCTTTGTTCAAACTCCATAATAGTTAGGATAAGATAGTAGATAGTTCTGGTATAGTAACTTGTTCCTTCGACTTGTTAAAATATGCACCTAGTAAGGAGATACGCTCGAACTTGATGTTTTTTTGCGCGTTTAATTGGATAATATATATCACAACACTTTTGTAAATTTTAAAATATGCATAAGAAGCAATTATTTATGTGCAAATGCATGTAGAAAAAATCTAAATGTAGACAAGGGTACGAAATATAGATGTAAAACTGTCAAAAATCATACGATAATTTTGGGGTGGGCTTCGTAAATAAACAATTTCCCTTTTCTTTTCGATGGGTGTATTCAGACAGTATATTGAAGTTTGCTTAATTTTTTGCATCTATTATTTCTGACTAAGCTTTCAAAACTGTAGCTGAAGCTTTTTTAGCGTTTCTTTTAAGCGGCATATACACACGTCAAAAACTCTTCAAGCATGCGAGAGTGTATTAGCAAATTCTATTTGACGTTGCATATACACATATCAAGCATGTGGCTTCAATCATTCACTTTTACTTATGTCGTTTTCGATTTGGCTTTTCAGATTTTGATCTGAGATTTCAGATTTCTGCTGGCAAAACGAACATGAAATCTGAATTATATTGGTATGTGTGTGTATTGAGTTGGCGGCAAAATAAAACATTTTTGCACTTGCACTCGAAATCCATTTCAATTGATTTTCACACATTTATAGTACTGCATTTCGAAATAATTTAATATAAAAACTCGATCCCATACGCGTTTAATAAATAATTCAGTTAAAAAAGCAATCGTTCCAACGATAAACAATTCGTAACCGACGCTGTGTGTCATAAACATTGGTGTTAGTGAAAGTATGTGTAAAATCTGAGGAAAAATTGAGATTTCTCAAAAGTGATTTGAGATCAAAAAAAAGATTGATTTTTGTGGCAAATAGAACATGAAAAGCAATCTCGATCAAAAAAAAAATTGATTTTTTGCCAAATCGAAAACGACATTAGATTTTGAGGTGAAAGGGTGCGCGCGCTTGTTTTTGAAATCGGTAAATATACACAAAAAAAAATGATTTTACGTCCCACAACGCTGGTAAAGAACGATAAAGTTCTATGAATTCCAGAACAAAACATTTGTCATCCATCCTATACAAAAAAGAGACAATTAAAATAAATTCCACCGATGTTGCTTGCTCGCCGTCCACTCGAAAATGAGCATATGCATCATCAAGCAGTCAATCACCGATATACACTTATCAAGCATTTTGATTTTGCTTCAAGCATACACACAGCGTATACGTGTCTCATTTTCACTAATACACTCTCGCATGCTTGAAGAGATTTTGACGTGTGTATATGCCGCTTTACACGCATGCCGACAGGTACCTTACCTAGAATCTAGATTTACCAGATAAAGTCCCGATTTACATATCAGTTCTGTTTGTATTATGTTTTACAGATGCAGGTGTCAAATAAAATACGGAAAATAATTTGATGTTGCCGTAATGAAGCGGCTGTCATTTGAATGTTTTACATAGCAAAAAAAAAAAAATGCGGACGACTGTATAGTTGATTCACAAGGCATGATTTTTGAGCTTCGATCTCAGCAAGGCAAAGTAATGTAGGTAGGAGGATTTTCAGGGCGCAATTACAACAACTACGCTCTACTTGACACTTCGTTGTGTAATAGCGTGCTTAAAATCCTACTTTAATTTGCATGATCATGATTCATATCGAAAAAAACATGCCTATACTACTGTTGCTGTTTTCTGCACACAATAAATGGTTTTACTGAACTACTTGAGATTTCTTCACAAATTTGTATTTATAACCTTACACATAGTAACCATTAATTTTCAGCTGGTGGAGCTTAGGTTTAGTAGATCGATAAATCAAACTAAAAGTCGAGAGACACAAAAAAATATTTTTGCTTGCACCCCGATTTTACAAATGTGACTGGTAGTCTTATTGCGCATTCGTCCACAATGTACCTTAAGTACGCCGCTAGTCAGTTAAAATTTCAGACAGCTCTTCCGACTAAAAGTTCCATGCACCTGTATGGAGCGGGTGTACTCGCACTTACCGCAACAGGTTCCTCTAGGATTCGATTATACGAGTTTCCAATTTTTGGGGCAATTGTACTAAATTAAACAACAAATTGTGAATAGTTTTTTAGCCTTACCTCTTTTATATAAAAAAGATTTTCATGTTTATTATTAAAAAAATCAAAATTGTTATGTATATCATATGTTTGATCAATAAAACTACACCTATTTATATATAGATACATTACAATATAAATTAATTACTAACGGCGAATGAACTTCAAACGAAAAACACTATAAATGGGCTTTACAATAAGTCAGTATAAATAATACGATGTCCTTCAATCAAGTCAAACTAGTTCATCCACGTCCATAGGCGTGACAACTGATCCAATCGACTTTTCCTCGACAGCCGCCGACGAAGACGAAGGCAACGATGTCTTTTTATTCTTCTGCAGGAATTTACTTATTAACTCATTCTTAGACGTTGGAGAGAACTGTTGCCCTGGACCAACTGACATCAAAAGCGCCACTCTCTTTTTGGCCACTGGGGTTTTGTGAGACACCGTTGGCGGAGGATTCTTTGCAGTGGCTGCTTTTAGTGGCGACTCGTTTGTCTTTGTAATTTTCGGAGAATTTGTCTTGGAACTCTCGGTTTGCTGACTTTGTTTCTCCTCTTTTGTTAGTACCTTTGCGAATTTTGTTATCCCCGATTTGGTCTTTTTCTTTTTTACCGTTTCTGATGCTTTTGACATTTCTGCATTTTCCGCCAGACCAGTGTCCTCTTGAGCATCAGTGTCCGCAAGAGCGTCATTCTTATCGATGTCGTATTTTGGTTGAAGCTTATAACTCCACTCATTCCGCAGCCCTAATTTGCCCAACGAATACTTATCTAAGACATCAGCCGATACAACCCAACACAGCTTCTTTTTGTTCTTCTTCTTTGAGCTGCTTGCGTCCACTACGGACCATTCGGAGATTTCATCAATTTTTTCACGAATCAAAGCTTTGGTCGGTGCCAAGCACTCACCGTTTTTGATGGTTTCGCAAGTGTTAGACACATGCTCTAAGTATTCTTTCATAAGGAACACTCTCGAGTGCCTGTTCCCATGAATGAGACGCACCAAATCACACATGAGTTCATCATTTAATTCGATTCTCTTTTGTTTCTCTGGTGGTGGGGTACTGGGTTCAGGTTCGGTGGGCTCTGGCTCCTCTACAAGTATTGGTTCACAGAACATCATTGCACGTGCACACAGGCTGTCCCAAATGACTGTCGGACAGAGGTTTGGGCGATTGCCGTTTTCGTCCTCCCAAATTGCACCGATAAGTCGTGGTTTTATCTTTTCTGTTTTCTTTTTCATTTCCTTGGCGAACTCTTGTTGGAGTGCTTTTAGTTTTGCTTTCTGGGCTTCGCGTGATGTGTCCGGACCAAGTTCATCCTCGTTTTGCATTTCTTCATCACTTAAATGGCCGTGTGGCACAAACCATTCATTGTCAACTTCGTAATCTTCATCTTCGGATTCGTCCTTTTCATCTTCACTGCCATTTAGCGATTCGCCTGGTTCCTCTTCTTCCCATTCGTCATCGGAATCGACTTCGTAGTCGAAAAAATTCTACAACAGATAGGAAAAATATTTGTAAAAGCATGTGCATTTGTTGATAATTTACCGATTACGTACTTCATCAGATATTTAAGGAAGAAAATATTACATTCATCAGACACTTACATAGAAACCAAGCCACTTACCTTATCCCTAGCGAATGGTCTTCTTGGGGTGATCACAGTACTGCTTTTCCTCCACGTGCCATAAAATGGCGGCCGACGGTTTTCACGGAAGGAATAAAACTTTGCCTTATACCGTTGAAGTGGCTTCAGTCTCGGTTCATCTATTGCTTGGGCTGCTGTTTCAAGTTCGTTTTCTAAAAGAAGAGAAAGTAAACTTTCTCAGCAAGGCCCTAAAATCACAAAACAATTGCAACTTACCAATTAGAATAACATCATCGTTATCTTTTAAAACAGTTTTCGAGCCTCTCAGCGGGATATGTTTCCCGCTTTGAAGCTCACCAACGTAAAGAGCAGACTTGTCCTTTTGCGTTTCTCTGAGAAAAGAATCCAGCTTCTCTCGTGAACGCTCCCTAAATTCCCGGCGTACTAAGGGTGCAAGTTTCATATCACCCTTCACTTGGAACGGTCGGAATGCCAGCGAATCCACACTCTCTGCATCGTCCCGGGAATCTGGATCATCTTCTGGCGAAGGTTTTAGGGCTTTCGGCACAAAGAACTTTGTAAAGGCTTGAGCAGCTTTCTTTTTCCGATTCTCTTCCTCTTCTTTTTCAAGTTCCTTGCGGCGGCGTTCGTCTTCTTTCTTGCGACGCTCTTCATCTTTTGCTTCGTCTTTTTTGCGTTTCTCTTCGTTTTTTGCCTCTATCTCAGCCAATCGCTTACGCTCCTTGTCCTCCTTTTCTTTGCGACGTTGTTCATCTTTTTCTTCCCTTTCACGGCGCTTCTGTTCGTCTTTATCTTCGCGTTCTTTTTTTCGTTGCAACTCACGCTCTTCGCGTTCTTTTTGTTTTTGCATTTTTTCTTCTTGCAACTTGCGCTCGCGATCTTCGCGTTGTTCCTGTAGTTTACGTTCCTTCTCCTCCTTCAGCTGTTGCAGTTTCAACTCTTTTTCTTCGCGAGCTTTTTTCCGCTGTTCCATTAGCTTGAGTTGCTTGGGAGTGAGTAACTTTTTGTTTATCTCGGTGATGGATGTATCAGCTGAACTTTGCTTTTCAGATAACAATTCAGTTTCGGACAAGAGTTTTTCATCAGAGCTTAGTCTGTCATCTTCTCTCTTCCGATCAGCCTCAGACTGTCGCGTAGATCGCCGAGATCTAACTGGGGTTATATTTTCTTCTGGATCGCAATTGGATTCATATGCAGTAGAGCTTGATTTAGGCAGTTGGTTACTTGGGGTATTTCCTTTTCTTGGACTGGACTTAGGTTTTTCGGCCGTTTCGACTTCCTCAGACTTGCCGTTTTTAACAGCTGCCCGCTTTTTAGATTTCTCGGGGGTAATTTTTGGCTGTGGTTTACTTGGGGTCTTTGATTTCATAGGACTGGACTTGGGGTGATCAACAGACTCGACTTTCTCAGGTTCAGCAAAAGTCGGTTGTTTCCTTGTTTTCTTTGAGTCTGTGCTTGATAGTGTTTTTTTTGGGGTATTTGCTTTGTTGGGACTCGACTTGGGTTGAACCACAGTCTCAACAGATTCATCTTCGCAAGCCGAATCGACTTTAATAGCCATTTGCTGCTGTTTCTCAGGACTGTTAGCATAAGAGACTTCTTCTAAGACAATACAATCATCTTCCGACGGAATTACTTTATTTGGAGTTGATTCTGTTTTTGTTTTTCGCTTTAAACTACCCGCCTTTTTATTTTTGTTTAATTCTAAATCAACTTCCATCTGTTCCTCATTTTGGACCACTTTTTCTGTTGGACGCGCACCTTTGTGTACATCTTCCGTGTCTTCGGCAAGTTTAGTTTTTTTAGTGGGATTTAGTAGCTCTTCAGAGATTATTTCTACATCACTTGAATCGGTTGCTTCAATCTTTGGGGATTGAGTTGAAATCGTTGATTTTCTTTTTTTTTTCTTCCCACTCAATGGGAGTTTTATAAGTACCTTCGGTGTGGTAGAACTTCCAGCGCTATGTGGTGAAATTTTAGATTTCTTGGCTTTGACAACAGGAGTTTTAGGAGGCAAAACTTTTGAAATACCTTGCACGTCTTCATCATCCAGGACAATGACATCTTCAGTTGGAAAAACAGAACCAATATCAATAGTTATGTCTAGCTTGTCTACTGTTAAATTCTGCTTTCTATCAGACTTACCAATTTTTGTTGGGTTTTCACACTCTTCTGTGTAGGACAGTTTGCGCTTTTTCGGCAGAGTTTCTAGTTTAGAAGAAGGAGTACTAACATCGGGCGATGTCAATGGTGGAGCCCCTGCAAGTATTTTGAATGGTAATCGAGCCTGTACGAGTTTTTTGCCGCTAGTTTGTTCTTTTCCATTTTTCTTTTCGCTAACCGGTGTCTTTTTCTGAGCGCTACGCATGTTTCAGTTTTGGGCACTGTTGGGATTAGGTATTTCCATAAAAATTCCCCACAAAATTTATGTTAACACACACTTTATTTACCAAAAAAATTGAGAACCCGCTTTGACGAATGTCAATTCGAGTGAAAACGCGCCAACTGATCCTATATTAAAAATGAAGTTAGCTGCGATGAAAATATCCGAGAGATAGGTAAGTTATTGGTCGACTACACTTATGTGGTATTCGATTGGGCTTCTTCAGATTTGCTCTCAGATTTCCGATTTCGTGTGCCTGGAACATAAAAACCGGATAAAAACATAAAAACTAAGAAAAACGTCACTTGCTCTTGAATATTCCGTCCCGATTGCTTTCTACATATTTATACATATACAATTTACAAAAATAGATTCACCCGATGCAATACCTTTCTTAGCTGTAGAATCAAATTCACTAAAACGTGAACTATTGAGAGTCTTGAAGTGTCAAGTCTACCGTAGTTGTTGTAATTGTGTGCTGAAAATTCTGCTTTAATCTTCTTTGCTGAGATCGATGCTCAACACACCTACTATTAACATAAAGGCTTAAAAATGAGATCAAAAATCAGATGCCTAAAGTGTCATGGATGTTCTACCCATAATTATTATAATTATTATAGTTACGTAAAACGGAATTTCCGGCCACCAATATTTCTGCAATTACTTGAAAACATTTCTATTTCCTATTTAAATAAATTTAGTTTCAGTAAATTAAACCTACCGGATAAAAACTTATTCATTTCGTACTCTTAACTGCTCTTAACTGATTGATGAATTCTTGGTAACGTCGATCACATCCAATGAACAGACCTCTCTGATTTCATTGAAATCAAACAGTTCTTCACCATTTTGACAACATTTTCGAAAAAAGTTGACGCATAACTTTTTTCTTTTGACAGCCGAAAAGAGGAAACAAAAAACTTCTTACGGGCAGGGCAGCTTCCAAAAGATTTGCCTGCAATTATTGTTGTAATCATAAAATAAAGTCCATAAAAACACCAAAAACTATTAACTGTTCAATTATTATAAATGCGTTCAATAAATACGAACGAATAAACTTAGCATTCTGTGATTTTCACCACCCATTCGGTGTTAAGTAGTGTTCATTTATATACATATACGACCCAGGGATACACATATTGAAGGATGTCGAAAAACAAGCTGAACCTTACCCTGCCACCAGGATCTGTGGACTCTACAGCGCAGCAGGTGGTTCCAACACCTCCGTTCAAGACTCCATCAGGGACAGAGTAAATATGCCTGCTTTTTGTCATTCGAAATTTAATTTTTTTTTGGATTAATTTTTTTGGTTTTGCTTTCGGCGTTTTGTGTGTTCTTTTGTTTTTGGTTTTTTCCTTCGTGAATTCACTTGAACTAATTAAAGAAAACATAGTTTGCTGGGGAAACCAAAGACAAGCATCGAGGCCCTGACCGAAACGCTCGAAGAATTGGAAATGGATGATACAGCACGAAAACGCATCAAGGTATTCCTCAGTCAGAAGGAAAAAATCGGTGAGCTCAGCGATGAGGACTTGGAGAAATTAGGCGAACTAGGATCTGGCAATGGAGGTGTTGTCATGAAAGTCAGACACATTCCGACACAGCTGATAATGGCTCGTAAGCTGATTCATCTGGAAGTGAAACCAGCTATTAAGAAGCAAATCATCAGAGAGCTGAAAGTGCTGCACGAGTGCAACTTTCCACATATAGTTGGCTTCTATGGTGCTTTTTATAGTGATGGTGAAATAAGTATTTGCATGGAGTATATGGACGGTGGATCCCTTGATCTCATATTGAAGCGCGCTGGACGTATCCCCGAGTCTATTCTGGGAAAGATTACACTTGCTGTGTTGAAGGGATTGAGCTACTTGCGCGATAAACATGCCATAATGCACAGAGATGTGAAACCCAGTAATATCCTAGTGAATAGCAGTGGTGAAATAAAAATCTGTGATTTTGGAGTTTCTGGTCAGCTGATCGATTCGATGGCGAATTCGTTTGTTGGCACACGGAGTTATATGTCGGTAAGTAGCACAGTTTACATGAATTCTATTCCTGGTGTACCCTTTTGCACAGAGCTTCAAATAAAGTCTGCGCCTTTACAATGGTGTATAAAGTATAATCCACTTGCTGGTATCTCTGCTGGTATACGTGGATTCCTTTCGAACATCGTAATAATGTCGGTCATGTTAATCATCGTATTGATTGACTTTACATTGCTTGTTACCAGTAAGAATCTGCTCAGACAACTTTTAACAAATTTAGCTATTGACTGAGTTCTTTATTCCCGACTTTAGAAGTGCAGTATTTATCGGTTTTTTTTTACAGCCCGAGAGGCTACAAGGCACTCACTACTCTGTACAATCGGATATCTGGTCGCTTGGTTTGTCACTTGTGGAAATGGCAATTGGTATGTACCCCATTCCACCTCCTGACGCAAAGACTCTTGAAGCAATATTCGATGAAAACACCGAAGAGGGTAGTCAAACAACAGTTGAACCCAAAAACATGGCCATCTTCGAATTACTCGACTACATCGTAAACGAGCCGCCGCCCAAATTGGAGCACAACATCTTCACCGATGACTTTAAGAACTTTGTCGATATTTGCCTTAAGAAAAATCCTGATGAAAGGGCTGACCTAAAAACGCTTTTGGTAAGTTTAACTGACAACCATTTCTCACTAAACGAAACCAAAAAAAAAAAAATATTTCCTTACAGAACCACGCATGGATACAAAAGGCTGAAGTGGAAGAAGTCGACATCGCTGGTTGGGTATGCAAGACTATGGATCTACCACCTTCAACACCAAAGAGAAACACATCACCTAATTAGTCAAGCTGCAAACGTTGCTATATACTACATGTGTTTACCGCAAATGAAATGATTTTTTTTTTTATTTTTTACTCCACGTTTTGCCCTTTCGATTCTCAGTCAGCATTTTATTGTTCTTTATTATTTTTTTTTTTGTTTACATAATTGTTAAGTCTTCGGCAAGATACACTCATGTATTGAAAATATACACTTAAAAGATAATGTTTGTGTTTGTTTCGTTTTGTCGGCTGTAGTAGGCGTTCGAGGGGATATCAATTATCAATAGCTGTCACAATCACAACTAAAAAAAATGGAAGAAGTTTGGTTCTTTTTTAAGCTCCTTGAAGCTTTATTGGGTGCAGCTTGCATGATTTTCCACATTCAAGGCTTTTTGGACGATCGTCAGCCGCTACCACATGAAATGTACTTTTGTGGAACATTCTTTGGATTTACAATGATTGCGATATTTGGAAATATTGGCATCAGTTTGGGATCGAAACCATCGATATTCCTCGAGGCAATAGTAAGTGCGGTGGCAACGGTGTTCTTTATTATTTCGTCGATATTTTCAATGTACCATGCGGAGAGAGATTTTCATCTAATGTACCTATCGGACTATGAGGAGTCTGTACATCCGTTTTTTGCCATCAGCAAGAAGCAAAGTATCACATCACTCTGCTGTGGGCTGCTATATTTGCTACATGCAATTTTCGCTATTGATGCATTGTTAATAACGGAAGATACGCTTGAGGATTCACCTTCGGGATCGATGGCCATACAAAAGTCGGATTTAGATTGTCATCAGCCGATTAAGCTTTACGTCTGCGGCAAGACAATTCACGAGATGCTTCAAAGGCAAAGGTGGTTTCAAAAGCTTACGGGCCAAGAATTGCGAGATATACGGGATCAAGACGTCTTATTGGGGGAGAAGAAACAAAGGATAGTTAGAGATGTAAGATTTGTGCGAAAGGATAATATAATTTAATAGCCTGTTGTGCATTTTAATTGTAACTCGTAAATTCGAAAAGAATAAAATGTAACCCATTGTTCTAATTCGGTCATATCTAATGTGTCTTTCGTCAATTGACTTGCTCGTTGTTCTAGATCGGTCCCTCTTAGAGTTGCAAGATATTAACAAAAGTAAGTAAGTTTGATTTTGCCGAACTTGTGGGAGCTGATGTACTTTTGCAGCTTGAGCATCTGTATTAAAAAGTGGCGCCCAAAGAGAGAGTTTCGTTTCATATTAGTTTAGGTTAGATCAGGTACTATGGCTTCGCTTATGTATTTATATACCACCTAAAGGGTGTCGTGCGAGAAGTTTGTGTTTACTCGAATCTTGTTCTTTAGCTTTGGGTCACTACTTGTTGAATGCACCCAGACAATTAAGCATTTTTCGGATTTGATGCTTGAACCATTATTTAAAAAAAAAAATTCAACACAATCAATTAATTTTATTATTTTTTTAGTGTAGCAGAATGTTTGAAATGATCGGTGTGTGTTTGTCTGGAAGATAGGTTACGGATTAAGGACTATTGGTGTCAGGATTAGGGATGTATTGATTCCTGCATTCATCAAGTCAGCTTAAAAATTGTAGGTCGCTTCCATTCGTCTCTAACATAAAAACTAACAAGCTATTTTTACGGTACACGAACCTTTTCCGCCAACTACAAGAATATGTATATATATAGGGGAACAAATTCGAGTGAAATGGTTGCAGTATTTATTACAAAATATTCGTCGTAATGCCTACTACGTTTCAGTCGATTCACAACGTTTCGTTGCGACCAACGAAGGTTTCAGTATAGATTTATGAGTTTTCATTTCCAATCCTTTTTGCATGCACAAATCGGAGACTAGTTTGACAAAGACTCATGTAGAGATCCGCTTAAACCGTGTGAATGAAAAGCTTACTTACTTACTTTAGGTGGCGCTACAGTCCGGGGTGGACCTGGGCCTCAACCAACAAGCTTCGCCAGCCAGCTCTGTCCGTAGCTAGCCGTCTCCAGTTTTGCACGCGAAGTTGGCTGAGGTCCCCTTCCACTTGCGTGCGCCACCTGAGTCTCGGTGCTCCTCTACTGCGCCGTCCCTGCGGGGTGGATTCAGAGATTTTCCGGGCCGGAGCATTGGTGTCCATCCGCTCTAGATGACCCAACCATCGCAGTCGTTGTATTCTGACTCTTCTGGCTAGATCGGTGTCGCTGTACAGCCCGTACAGTTCGATGTTATACCTCCTCCTCCACTCTCCATTTATGCAGACGGGACCAAAAATCACCCGAAGGATTTTCCTCTCGAAGCGGCCTAAAGCGTCCCCATCCGCCTTTGACAAGGTCCATGCTTCTGCACCGTAAAGCAGGACTGGGATGATGAGGGTCTTATAAATGGACACTTTAGTTGCTCGAGAGAGGGCTTTGCTACTCAATTGCCTTCTTAGCCCAAAGAAACAGCGATTGGCAAGAGTTATTCTTCGTTTGATCTCAGCGCTGGTGTCGTTGTCTGAATTTATAGCGGAGCCTAGGTAGACAAAGTCCTTAACTACCTCAAAGTTATAGCTGTCTATGGTGATGTTTTGTCCAAGACGTCGGTGTTGAGTGTCTTTTCTTGATGACAGCATATACTTGGTTTTGCCCTCATTGACTGCTAGACCCATTTTCGCCGCTTCCGTCTCAATACTCACGAAGGCTTCACTGACATCACGCTGTGTTCTCCCGATTATGTCAATATCGTCTGCGTATGCGAGTAATTGTACGGACTTTTGAAAGATCGTGCCTCTGGTGTTGGCGTGGGAGTTCTGCACGATTCTTTCAAGAATGATGTTAAAGAAGTCGCATGACAGCGCGTCGCCTTGTCTAAATCCTTTTTTGACATCAAAGGGGTCGGTGAGGTCTTTACCGACCTTGATGGAACAGCGTGAGTTTTCCATCGTCATCCTGCACAAACGGACGAGTTTGGCAGGGATACCAAAACTAGACATTGCCCTATACAGCTCGTCTCTGTAGATGCTGTCATACGCTGCCTTGAAATCGATGAAAAGGTGGTGGGTATCGATTTGGAATTCCTGAGTCTTTTCCAAGATCTGCCGCAGTGTGAATATTTGATCGATGGTGGACTTTCCTGGCCTAAAGCCACACTGATATGGACCTATCAGGTTGTTGACAAACGGCTTTAGGCGCTCACACAATACAGCAGAAAGGATCTTGTATGCGATGTTAAGGAGACTGATGCCTCTGTAGTTGGCGCAGATCAGAGGGTCTCCTTTCTTGAGGATCGGGCAAACAATGCTGAGGTTCCATTCATCGGGCATACTTTCATCCGACCATATCCTGCAAATGAGTTGGTGCATGCTCCTGACCAAATCATCGCCAGCCGCTTTGAAAAGTTCGGCAGTTAAACCGTCCGCTCCGGCAGCTTTGTTACACTTAAGCTTAGACACAGCTACCTTCACTTCAGCTAGGTCGGGTGGGCGGAATCGTTGGTCATCTTCGCCCAAATCGAATGGTTCATTCTGCCTGACAGCGGGATTTGTTTCGTCGTCGCCGTTATACAGTCTGCAGAAATGATTTTTCCAAATCCTCAGCATTGACTGCGATTCTACTACGATGTTCCCTTGGTCGTCTTTACAGGTTTCGGCTCGAGCTTTGTACCCTTGGCAGGTTCTTTTGACCCTTTGGTAAAACTTTCGAACCTCATTCCTGCTGTAGCATCTCTCTATCTCTTCAATCGCGCGCTTCTGGTGCTCTCTCTTTTCTGGTGGTCAAAGGATAGACATGTGCATTCAAGAGGATACAAGCATCCACAGGTTTTCTTCTAAACCAACCTCTGTCTATCAACTCCTACTCTCACCTCCCCGTGGTGAACACCGGGTGCCTAGTACCTCAACTGGAGATTGGGTCCCAACCCCTTTGGAAGGTTGTTGGGGGTAGCAGACGAGAGAGGGGGGGAGGAGTGTTTCCACTAAGGCACTTCTCCTTGCATCGGAGCGGCAGCGGAGGAATTCCCGAGATGGAATCAACGGTGGCGTCCACAGTTCCAGTCAGGTCGAGCTACTTAGTGAACACCTTATACGGGCTACTACGAAGTATTCGGAGCTCAGGTCTATAAGGAGCGGTATGTCCGACTCTCCATCCTTAGAGTCACAATAAGGATCTGGTCCTCCAGGTTGGGGGTTGTGCCGTCGGGGTAACTTCCCGGCCACGTAAAAAAAATACTGTTACGAAGCAACAACAAGCCTCGGATACGGACGGATTTACTGATGACGAACCATGCAAACGAAACAAGGACAACGAGCTTCGGATCTGCACATGGAATGTTAGGTCCCTTAATAGACCACGTGCAGCCGAACAATTAGCGGAGGCCCTAAACCGCTGCAAGGCAGACATTACTGCCATCCAAGAAACGCGGTGGGATGGGCCGGGCAAAAGGAGAATGAAAAACTGCGATATCTACTACGGAGACTGCTACCGACAACAAAAGCAGCGCCTATTTGGATGTGGGTTCGTCGTTGGAGGCAGACTTAGGCAAGAAGTCTTGAGTTTCAAATGTGTGAACGAGCGCCTCACGACGATTCGCATTAAGGCTAAATTCGCCAACATTAGCCTCATATGCGCGCATGCCCCCACAGAGGAGAAAGATGACGACACCAAAGATAAGTTCTACGAGCTCCTGGACAAAACTTATGAGCAGTGCCCTAGCTACGACATTAAGATTGTCCTAGGCGATTTTAATGCCAAGCTAGGAAGAGAGGGCATCTTTGGTGGCACAGTCGGAAAACACAGCCTGCACGACACCACCTCCGATAACGGATTCAGGCTGATCGACTTTGCTGCGGGGCGAAACGTTGTGGTAGCTAGTACACAGTTCCCACATCTCAACATCCACAAAGGGACATGGAGATCTCCCGATCAATCAACCGTCAATCAGATTGATCATATTGCGATCGACGCAAGACACTCATCCGGTATTATGGACGTCCGAACTTTCCGAGGGGCCAACATTGACTCGGATCACTACCTCGTTGTAGCCAAGGTACGGCTGCGGATATCCCGATCAACGCCAAGAGATGGAAATACTGTGAGGAAGTTTGACGTCGGACGGCTACAATCGCAAGAGATCGCCATGTCCTTTTCCAATCGAGTCTCCCAAAACCTCTTACGAAGTCCCTTGCCGCCAGCATCAAGTATCGAAAACCAGTGGCAACATTGCCAAAATGCCATTCGAGATGCCGCCTCTGATGTGCTGGGTTTCACACGGCCACCACAACGAAACCCCTGGTTTGATGACGAATGCCGGCAAGCGCATGCAGCTAAACAGGAAGCATACAAAGCGGCCCTGCACAGAAGGACTAGAGCTGCTCGCGAGCTCTACGAGCAGAAGAGGAGAGAGGAACACCGGCTTCTCAGAAGGAAAAAAAAAAAGTGAATGAAAAGCATACGTTGATATAGTCTTAACTACACACCTTTCGAATACATTCCATATTCTATTAGCGTTTTCTTAAAGTTCCGAAATTCCAAGACACTGCCAATGATGAAAGGAAAAGCTTTTGCAAATACAAAGGGGAATGCCTGGGAAAGTAGATATTTGAAGTACATAATCGTTTTGAATAGTTGCCATACTCGTCGTAAAACAAATCGAAAGTATCGAAAATTATTCGAATTTCGACGAGGTCCATAGTGAGCCCACCTTTTGTCTATTATTTTTTATTAAAGGCACAGAGAGCACTCCCTGATTTTTGAATTCCGGTCAGTAAATTTAAATGCATAGACAAGTATTTTTCATCCCATGTTAGATGATTTTTTGGTTCATACAATTTTAGGCTAGTGTTGGGCGCCCGCTAAGGCCCTAGTTATAGCCATACGTAAAACGAAACCGTAAAAAAATTCTTTTGCTTTCTTAGACCACCATATTGATTATGAATTATAAAGTTAGTCTATCAAAAAAAAATATTAGCAAATGATCTTTAAATTTTCTAGAAACATAATTTATACATTTTTCCGTACGAAAAACTTTTTCCGATCCACTTCTCAGTCCAATTCCACAACAAAAACCCAGATCATTCTACTGAAGTATTTCGTTTCTTTACTGTTCCATCTATCAGGATTTTTTGTTCTGATGGAATCCAATCAGTGGTGGTTGATTTGTTGTATTTGTTTCCATAGGGAAACATTTTTCTGACAGAATTTTCGCTATAACCGCCTAAACGAAAAAAAAAAAAAAAAAAAACATTTTCATACTGTTCTCACTTTTTCTGTTGCATTTTACGTATGGCTATAACTAGCGCCTAATTTAGTACTTCATTTTCCGTTCCGTTCCCACCGAAAGTTGGCTTCACGTAAAATAAAAACATAATCATTTTCCTTTTAAATCTTTTTGTATTCGGTGATTCATTATAATTTAAAGAGTTAATCATTATCCTGTACATGTTAAATTTTAATTTTTGAATGTTACTGTCATTCGTTTTAAAAAATGTTTACCAAAGAAAAAAAAAAGAAATCAAAAGCAAAAGACAACAATCAAACAACACCTTTCCCGTTGCTTGTTAAATTTCAGCTAACAAATGTTTGGACCTTGTCCCTTTCAGAACTATTCCGATTTTCTTTATTTTTATACAAAAATAATATTACATAATATTGTGTGTCATTGTTTCTTATCTTTCGAGCTTTGCCTCTACTCGTTTTCCTTTATTTGTTTCCCATCGTATCACAATAATAATTCTCATTGTAAAATACAAATTCATTTATTTATTTATCTACGTTTTGTTAATTTTGTTAATATTTAATTTTAAGAACAGATAAAATTAAAAATCCTACAAAGTTTAAATGAAGTTCGATTGAAACTGGTGTGCCTTCTGTTTCTTGTATGTATTGATTTCCTTTATAAGGATATTTTGTGTGCCCCTTATATAAATACAAAAAAAAAAAAACACATTCATTGACAGCTGGCAATAGAAACTACTATCATGTTACGAATCCCATGGATGGATTCTGTTGTAAACAATAAGAGAAATGTAAATTGACGGTAATGCAATACAATTAGAACGTTCCGTAACGGTTGCCTATTGTAATAAAATTCAAAGCCCAGTCGGTAGATTGTATTAATTTAAAACATACATGCAGTTGTATATAATAATCTATATTTTTAAGTAAATATCTCAATAGTAAGGCAGATTATGTGAACTGATGATTATTTTTGCTTTTGTTTTAGTAAGTATAATAATAATAATAAGTATTGTCGAAAACCAGTCAAAATTAAAATGAGATTAAAACACAAATAAACTCGAAATTAAGTACATTTGTTTCTGTTTACTGAATTAAGTATGTATATATAAAAAATGATAACAATATAAACTGCAACAATATTATAGAGAGTAAAATGAGTTTGTCTAAATAATATTTTACTCGTGCACATATACATTTTTGTGTTGCTCAGTTCAAATGCCTCTATTAGTTCAATTGTAGCGAGGCTATCTTCGTATGTCATTGAACTCGGATCGGCTAAATGCGATCTCGCGTCAAGGAAGAAGAAGAGGCTTGAAGTATGCCCTACAGTAGATTGTTGCCGTGGATGGTGGTAAATCCTGATTGCGATAGTACATGTTACACTCCTTCTCGGTTAGTTTGTCAAAGATTGCTGCATATTCGCGATGGAATGTGGCCAAGTCAACGTTCGAACGACCAATGGCGGTGAGTGCCAGAAATAGAATATCCCTGTAGATCGAATGTGTACGATCAACGCCGCTGTTCTTCAGCTTATGGCGTTCATTGGCTAAGCGTTTGACGGGTGTCAGTAAATCATTGCATCGGATAGCTGTGATAATTTGTTGAATAGCACTAAAAAGAAGTTTTTTATTTTTATTTTTTTTTTCTCTAATATTTGAACAAGTGTGTAAGTACTTTTTATTTAAATATGTCTGATCGGTCAGTAGCGCCTTCAGTAATGGACTTGGCGGCTGATTTTGTTTAAACAAAATGTACATTGGTGGACCTGCTTCGGCATGTAAACGTAGATTATCCCACAGGCACTGGACTTTGACAGTCTTCAACTTACTTAACGGATCAATGTCTGCCTCGGCCTGAGAATGGAATTAGTTAGTTGTATTTAAATGTTTTTTTTTTTTTTTTTTTTCAAATAAACCACACACTTCATTTCATAAATAAGGACATTTTATATTGTTTTAAAGTCGCCGTTGGTAGGTTTTGAGAGACATATGTTTTGATATGGCAGTGAACACGTAAAAATTTGGTGAAGCCTTTAATAGAATTCCAAATATCGTCCCAATAAGGAAATTAATTTAAACCAAAAATTCATAGAACTGCCAAGGAATGCGATGCAAATAGTTTAAACAGAATCTGTACATGAAAACCATAAAAATGGCGCCCAATGACAGTTCTGCAAAATATTGAAATATTGGTGCCTTAAGGCTGTGGTCTTAATTTTGTACTTATGACCCGTTGAAAATAAACCAATAATTGAGTTGAATTACACGTCGACTCGTGGTTGAGGCGAAAATTAAACTCACCTGTTTCGGAAGACACAATTCAGGCAAATGTGTATGACTTTCGATTCGCTCCATTATCCAAATCAGATTCCAATAAATAATCGGGTGCTCTTCGACAAAGTTCAGCTTTAACAGCGAGGAATCTCCTTCTTGTGTTAGAATGTTTTCCAGTTCTTTACGAAGTACCAGCGGATTCAAATACGGTATGCTTAGGCTATCCGATTGTTTTTTGTCCTTAAGGGAATCACTGACAATAAGTTGCACACTGAGGAATGGCACAGTCAGTTTATTACACGCATGACAAGCGGTATTTAAATTCGAATCCTCAGCTGTCCATCCGGACATGATCTCCTCATCGTACAGCAACACAGAACAATTGTGGCATTGGGAGCATGAGGTCAGTTGAATTAAAATATCACACTCGGGGCTATCCACAACCTGTCATGAGAAAAAAACCCTACAATTAGAACATTGTAAGTAATTTAAACTTATCATGTGCTTACATCAGCGACCGCACTATATAGATTATCGGGTAGACTGGGAAAAGCATTCAGACTAGTAGTGGATGTATTCTCACCGAGCGGCACTAAGTTGTTATAGCTAGACTTTCTAGACTCACTTAGGCGACCCCACGGATCCAAATCACCCGATACACGTCGCGTCTTCGATGAGGGATCATCGTAATGTATGTCATCATCAATTGAGCCATCGCCAGCGATACCAGAACTTTTCACTGGTGTGGAATTTGCCGAAATAGCTTCCTTAATCTCATCGAATTTTCGGGCCACGGAAGTGGCTGCATACTTGATGCTGCTCAAGCTACCCTGTATGATTTCATTCGACTTTTTACCTGTCAGGCTTGGACTGTGTATAAAGAAGATAAAAGATGGGAGAAACATTTAATGCGTTTCTCTTATCGATTTCGAATATTCGAAAAGAACAAATTAAAAAGTTAAACACACATTTTTCTTAAAAACTAATTAGTATGTATCAAAAGTTTTTACATAGGCAATAAATGTATTAGTAACAGAATTTTGTAAAAAAAAGAAACTAAAGCTTCACGTAGACCGAATATAGTCGTCCGAATGCGGTCGGGTCAACTTTTCTAAGACAGCTGAAAACCGCTGCGACAGATTAAGCATCGTATCAGACTAAATTCAGCGTACGTAAGATCAAAAAGCAAACAAACAAGGTAAATATAAAAATGATAAGCAAGTGTTCGAATAGTCATATGATAATGTTCCAGTTATAGTTTGTGGACAACTAGAGAGTGATATGCGAATGGGCCAAATTTATTAGATGGAATAAAGCAAGATGGAACTGTATACTGTCGAGGACAAAGTATGAGCGTTAAGGATCATTCACATGAGAGCGACCAACTACCTACGAACGAACGAATATTCGCAAGTTTTGACAGTCCATTCACATGATACATTTAATTTGGTCGCAGAAACCCGCGAATCCAATGACAGTCGCCGTTATTTGTCTCTATAACATTTTGAGTTTGAGGTTAAGTTCGAACGAATGCTTTATTCGTTAGTTTGTGGAACGCGAATTGAATGATGTGGATTGTGAATAAACTTTGACAATTCGCGCCAAGGGTGTATTCGTTCGCGGCAAAAAGTTTGCAATTCGAAATTTCGTTATTTAAACTGTTTATTAACATGTTTTCTTAATACATTTTGATGGGATAATTAACTATTCTCCTCTTGGAATAGTAAAATGTACAATTTTCTGTTCATAAGTGCATCAAAAGTGGTTTGTTCGCATTTCAGCAATTCGTTCGCTCGCTCATGTGAATAGTCCTTTATTGAAACAAAATCATCCGCGTACATCTGTTCGCTGATACCATTATAGTTCGTTGGGACAAAAGTTTCAAGGAATTGAGGCAAAAGTATGGAGAATATTTTCAGTTACTTCTTGCAGCAAAGTTGATAAGTCTAAGTCCATTTACACAAGGAAAGTGGCCTATGAGAAAAATATGACAATTTCTGAAGCTATTCTGTACATTTTGTATTTTTGAACGACATTTAACAAACATTGGCTATACACTATACATAGTTTTGTGATTGGTTTTTATTGGTAAATAACAGCATTTGCGACACTTTTCAGGCGCCTTTTTCCACCAAAAAACAAGGGCGAATATAGGAAAAAATTGTGGCAGGCTGTCAAAAAATATGTCAAATTGCAAATTTAGTACTTTTCGATTGTACTATACTACAGATTTTTTTCTACAAATTTTATGTGGTATTCGATTGGGCTTCGTCAGATTCGGTCTCAGATTGCACATTTCTTTTGTCTATTGAACACAAAAACGTCCCTTGCTCTTGACAGATATATAACTCAAATATTCAGTAAAGTAGTACGAAAAGTCGTTAAGATAGGTCTGTTCCCTTACAATAATGCATTCGAATACATTCGAATACTTCGTCAAACTTCGTTCACTTCTAACCAACTTTTGCGTAAGGGAACGAAGTTTGACTGATGTATTCGAATGCATTATCGTAAGGGAACAGACCTAATGTCTGATAAACCCGAGGACATTGCTAATTTACTAAAAATTAGTTACATCATCTGAGTGGTGAGAAAGTGATCTGAAATTAATCGAACTTCTTCTTGATGAATCCGAGAATGTGGATGAGTTTGACTCATTGACTACAAGCATTCGAGAAGAGGAAAAGCGACGCTGCATTAAAAATAAGATGGAGCAGATTGTCTCTTTTTACAGCAAGAAAGAATTTCGTTGCCACTATCGAAATCGAAAATGGTCTTGAGGAGAACCCTGTTGGTACCATTTTAATAAGCAACAAATTGAAACAAATGCACACATATGCCAAATGGGATAACAAACCTCAAATCAGCTGTTAATTGTTAGGTGACAGATAGCTTTACGACTTCTGACACCAAGAAATTTGTTGAGTCAAAATTCGTAATAGGTCTGTTCCTTTACTTTTAAATCTTACGAATTTTTACGAATCATTACGAATTTTTACTCAATGCCGTTCCTTAACTCGAAAAATTTGTAAAAGAGAGCGTCGTCGAGAGAGCAAGACATTACTCCTCCACTGAGAATCTTACGAATTTTTACTCAACAAATTTCTTGGTGTAAGAAATTTGAAGGGCTGTCAGTCACCAAACAATTAACAGTTGATTCGAAATTTCTTGTCATATTTGACATTCGATTGAATTTGTGAAATAAATATTGAATGTTCTCCCCGAACATTGCATCGTATTGAAAATGGTAAGTACCTAGACATTAGAGAATATGAAATAAAAATCAATTCGAGCTTTACTTTAAGATCCACAATACAGAGATCAAATAACACATTAGGTTATGCAGAGTCAGGGAGAAGCTTTGAGGAAATCACAGTCTCACAGTCGCAGTCTTCGGAAAAAGAGGAACAAAGAAGTTCCTTAACTCCGAGTCACTTTCATCACTAGATGAAAAAAATAATATTGGTAATAAATTAGATAATTCTTCTCGTTTATCAGACATTTTTGAATTTTCTTTACCACTGCAATTTATGGAATTATTTATCTGTCATATCTGTCATTTTTCATAGTTTACTACAAAAGCGTTCCATAACTTTTTCGTAAGTGTCTCTCTCTGTGAGAAAATTTATCCCCACCACCGCCATTTTAATTGTCTTTTCCATTCTTACTACAAAAGTAAGGGAACAGACCTAATATATTGCTCTCTTTTACGAATTTTTCGAGTTAGGGAACGGCAATGAGTAAAAATTCGTAATGTCGTTTTCCATTGGTTTCACTCGGGGATCCACTCATTCTGTAGTCTAATGGAACAAGAAAACTGCTTCTGATTGAATCCACAAGAGTATTGGTGAAATGCCAAAAAATAATCTACGGCAGCCGTCAGTTGACTTGTATAAAATACACAAACTACACTTGTGTGAGTGCTTCTTGAGTGGATTCTGACTTCAAATCCAGAAGCGAAATTCTCTCCTCAGAATCACCAGAAGAGTATTTTTTGTGCCAATGGAACGGTTTCAGAAGTGATTTTTTCGATTCCGGGCTCTCCCGGACGCTTCTTTTTGCCCAATGGAAAACGACATAAGAATTAGTAAAAATTAGTAAAAGATTTAAAAGTAAAGGAACAGAGCTAATAATGACCGTATTGTCCTCTTGCAATGTCAGCAAAAAACCTGTAACTCATATCTGCACAGCGGTAAATTGGAATAGGAAAGCAAACCGATAGTACTGTTGTCAGTTTCTGTGTTTCTGTAAAGGACTATTCACATCAGAGCGAGCGAACGAATTGCTGAAATGCGAACAAACCACTTTTGATGCATTTATGAACAGAAAATTGTACATTTTACTATTCCAAGAGGAGGATAGTTAATTATCCCATCAAAATGTACCAAGAAAACATGTTAATAAACAGTTTAAATAACGAAATTTCGAATTGCAAACTTTTTGCCGCGAACGAATACACCCTTGGCGCGAATTGTCAAAGTTTATTCACAATCCACATCATTCAATTCGCGTTCCACAAACTAACGAATAAAGCATTCGTTCGAACTTAACCTCAAACTCAAAATGTTATGTCGTTTTCCATTGGTTTCACTCGGGGATCCACTCATTCTGTAGTCCAATGGAACAAGAAAACTGCTTCTGGTTGAATCCACAAGAGTATTGGTAAAATGCCAAAAAATAATCTACG
This sequence comes from Cheilosia vernalis, assembly GCA_949126925.1. Taxonomy (NCBI): domain Eukaryota; kingdom Metazoa; phylum Arthropoda; class Insecta; order Diptera; family Syrphidae; genus Cheilosia; species Cheilosia vernalis. The sequence goes on along the minus strand of OX421360.1, from coordinate 42,125,290 downwards.
GCAGCCGTCAGTTGACTTGTATAAAATACACGAACTACACTTGTGTGAGTGCTTCTTGAGTGGATTCTGACTTCAAATCCAGAAGCGAAATTCTCTCCTCAGAATCACCAGAAGAGTATTTTTTGTGCCAATGGAACGGTTTCAGAAGTGATTTTTTCGATTCCGGACTCTCCCGGACGCTTCTTTTTGCCCAATGGAAAACGACATTATAGAGACAAATAACGGCGACTGTCATTGGATTCGCGGGTTTCTGCGACCAAATTAAATGTATCATGTGAATGGACTGTCAAAACTTGCGAATATTCGTTCGTTCGTAGGTAGTTGGTCGCTCTCATGTGAATGATCCTTAAGACGAAACGGGCAAACGTTTGCGTGACCTATGTTAAACAAGCAAAGCTTCGTGCACACGAAAACGTTTGAACAATGCCAGCCCTGTATTGCGTTCCTAAAAGTAGGTATAGTAATGACATCTAGATGGCGTTTTTACATAAATTGGTATGCCTCACGCTTTAACTCTGGTATCGTGATTGCGATGTTTAGGGGCTATTGGATCAACTATTTTCATCCCCACCGAGATGAGAACTGTTGATCGCTGTTCGCCTTCCATTACAGAGACTGGAACTGTGGACCCAGAATTAAGTTTTCACTATACACGGGCTCTAAAGAAAACCAAGCTATTCAACTGAAGTCTTTAAATTTAAATGCATCAAACGCATTCTTATACCGACTGTATAAAAAGTAAGAAAGTAAAAGTAAGACCCGATTTTACTAACATTTGTATTTTATCAGGGCCTTTTGAAATAAATATCACAAATTTGATAAAACAACTAGTGGAACACATTTTAATTAAAAGTAAGTAAAATATTTCTGTCTAGAAGCCAACTGAAACCGGGTATGTCTAAGCAGCCGGAATTCTGGTGCCCTATCAAGGGAAAATTTCAACTTTATTGAAAGTTAATAATTTATACTAGCGCCAAGTAAGGAGCTGTAACTGCAAAGGTTTATGCCACATGACTTACATTTCTACCCAACACCGCTGCAATTTATTCTTTAAGTAGTGCACCTCTCTTTTATATTCGATTCACCATTAAATACAACCCTTCACCAAAAACAAAACAAGAACAAGAAACAAGAAGTATAATAAGCTCCAGCAATTAAGGATCATTAACAGAGAGAAAATAGTACCAAGTTGAGAGAGTGTGAACAATTGCGGCTGTTCTTGGCCAGCTACTGGACTTACCTTATATTCGAAATATTTTCTATTAGATTGGTGGGCAATTTCAAGTCTTTCTTAAAAGACAATCGTGCAGGTGAATAGCGTCTACGTCGAGAACGATATTGATGGGAATAAATAAATCAAAATAAAGTAATACGACCATGCAAATAATTTGAACGTAAAATAAATGAAAGGAAAAATAAATAAATTAAAACTGAAGAACGTCTCGTGCGAAGGTGGTAAAGTGAAAATTAATTGATTACCCGAAATTGAATTTTAACGATGATCCAAAGTTTGCCAAACTCGTGGTGACACTGGAACCGGGCATGGTTTCCGACCGATGCATGCTTTTGTTGAGGTGAGTGGACTCATCGAAGGTTGCACTTCGTTGACCTTTGAAGAGGATCGGTTGATCTGTGTACATGGTGTTGTTACTCATAAGTGGTTTGTTGTCCAATCCCGGAGTGTTGCTGTTCGGCATGTTGAGAACTTCATCTGCCTCCTCGTTTAGCGCGCCCAGAGGATCGTTTTGTGTTACCGGTGTGCGAGGTGATATTCTTAAGAGAAAACAAAATCAAGTTGCTCAAGCCATTGATACGAATTTTACGACTTACTTCGTAGGACTGTTGATGCACTGCGCTTGATCGGCGCCTTCGTAGTCCAGTTCCTCTTGCGAGCTCGCAAATTCGTTCAGACACTCTGTTGATTCTTCGTCTTCCATATTCATGATGTTAAAGCGCTGTTGCAGAGAGCTCACCTCCTTGCCTGACATGGACTGTTGCCTATGTAATTTGTCTAGGATCTTGGTGTCGCCACCGAAACTATCCGTCTTGGTTAGCTTTCGAGTGGTGAGGTCACAATTCGGACTGGACGGAGTCAATTTCGAGGCCGGTTGTGGACTGTCACTCTTTGCATCGCCTGATATTAACAAACCGGCGCTGCTAATGACATCTGAAGATTCCTGCGGGCCCGATTGTTTCACGATGCTTCCCAATTTGCCGCGCAGCTTATCGAATGCGCTAAAATCAACAATCGTACTACTTGCAGCCGTCGGATGGTCGACATGTGAAGAGTTTGTAGATTCTAAGCTCGTTCGCGACGTGCCATCGACCATCTCGAGGGTGCTTAGATTGTTTTCACATGATCCAGAGAGCGGTTTCGTGGTGGCACGCTTTTTACCCGCACGTCGAAAGTGAGCGGCTCCTAGAACGACATTTTTTATGCGATTCCATCTCAATTGACTGAGAGTTGTACTGTCAGATGGCCATTCAGACTCGAGAACACAACGGTTGTAGAAGCCATATGTCAGTGCATTAGGCTGAACGCCGGATCGTTTCATCAGGTAATGCAGGCGGACAGCCAACACCGGCAAATTGTGAATGCCACAAAGCTGCATCATGATCCTGTAGCAAAACTCATCACAACTTATTTTGAGTTTGCTTGCACGCACGAGCAGATCGTATGCAGCACGCAGTACTGCATGTTCCTTACCATGCGCATCCAGGATCATGCTGGGCAAAACCAAAAAGTACAGCGAGTAGCATGTCGCGAGCAGGTACTTAGACCACGCCTCGGGGTTCATCTGACAGCGGCGAGCTAATTTTTGAGCTAATTTGATTTCGTGCTTCGTGCGACGAGCTATTGGTGATCCCGGTGCTGTGCTAAGGTGCTGCTGTTGCAGAAAATTCTTTATAAGAGTCTTCTTCGCGGGTCTCAAGAGGGCTGCGTTCAATGTGAATGATTCATAGATGTAGCCTGTTGTGGTTTCTGTAACTCAAAATGTGCTGGAATAGATCTTACAGACGACAAAACTGAATACCAACCATTTCCCGTTGCGATGCTGTCTGGTGGGAAAATGTATTTGGTCCTCTCGCTGCTGTGGCCCGTCTCCCAATCGACCAGTCGCACATCGGACGGAGTTTCATCATAGGAACTCACCTTCTCTGCACATTCATCGAAAAACGTCAGACCATGATCGCCATCCGATACGAAAGATCGCTCCTCAATAAACCGAATGAACATTTGGGTTTTCATCAGAAGCTGGAAAAACTTGTGATGGGACTGCAAGAAGACCTAGTTATACCTAGTTACAAATGAATGCGTGCGGATACCTTACCTTATCTCTAGAACGCAAAAATGCATTGAGTTGGAATAAAGCATTGGGATCAGTCGCTCCAACTGAGGGTGCTTTGGATATTGGTACTAAGTAGTCCCTGTAACCGCGTAGAATTGATGTCATAAAGAGCAAAAAGGCCTCTTGAATTCGTTGTTCTAGATTTTGCTAAAATATAAAATGTATAAGTCTCTAGGATTGGGGCGGATTTAAATTTCCGAAGGCTTACTTCACGTTTTTTGCGCTTAAAGTCCCTGTCCAGGCTGTTGGTCGATTCGGGCGCACTTGTCATTTTCAGATTCTCCAAATAGTTGAGTGTCTGCTTTAAGATTCGCGCTGCACGCTTCGGCAGAAGTTTTGGTGTTAAATGCTTCTGTGAGTCGCATAACTGTGCAGTAGGAGAGTATATATATTGAGACTTTGAAACTTTCGATGTCAATTTCATTTTAACTTACACTGATTGTGTTTGTGTCCAAATCGATGCATGTCACATCTGTGGGAGGTTCGTAAAGATCGAAGAACCTGGAATCCACACCGATCAAATACGGAAGTGGTGCGTGCAGAACCTCTGCCAGACCCAGCGGACACAATGGAATGTATGGACATTGCCATTTAAATGGGAACAGCAATGATACCACAGCTTCAGCGACAGCTGTTAATGTTGCAGGCCTGTAAGTTACATAAATTAGCACCATTTAGGACAACAATCGATGTGAACATATTTCACTAGCTACACAGTCGTATAAAAGGGATCATTGGTCATAGGATCTCAGAAGAGAAGTGAAGGCGAAATCATAATTTTGACAGTTGATTTGTTGATTCCATAAGATACTCGTCATGCTTCGTGGTTCGAATCAGACTCATCGCTCACTAACAGTTCAGAACAATGTTGTTTGGCCCACTGAGTGACTCGCGGTTCACATTGTCAATTTGAAAACAATGGCAAAGCTTAGCCAACATAACAAACTCGTTTGGCGAGCATTAGCTTATGGGCTTAGCCTCTTACGTTTGCCTCTTAATCGAGTGTAATACAGTCAATAAAGTACAAAAGGTTATCACGTCTATCACAGAATCCGTCGTATCCGGAATTTTGCTACGAACCCCGAAAGAACTATCATAGAATCCGTCGTAGGGACAATTGTTTGCTACGTATTTCGAATTTCCACTTCCAAACATCTTTTGGGGTTCGTGTGTAATTCCTTTTTTAACCGAGAAAGTGTATTTGCTTTTAGTCCTTATTTAACTCCCCCCTCCCAAAGGTGTTCTTTTTTCTTTTACTTTATCGAAATACTTGCCTCAATGAGTGAATCAGAATTTTTTGCTCCGTTAATGCCAGCAGTAGGACATGCAGGCAATTTTCCGTTCCAAGATTTGACAAAAACAATTGAAAACCAGCTCCACTTCGCGGCAACGGAGAATCTTCGGGCTGAGTAAGCAGAATACGTTCGCTGTTTTCACCTGAGAGCTAAAAAAAAAAACACATAGTGCACAAGTAAATGGCAAATGAGCAAAGGTTGCAAAACTTACCTGCAGATGAATACTCGGTGATGGGAATGGTACTTCATCGATTAGTTGAGTTATATATCGTTCTATTGGAATTGGTAGTGGCTGTCTTATTGATGCCATACTCTAAAATTGAAAATCATTAGTCTCCGCTGTATGGACACAGACAGCACAGGCAAGGCTCACATGTAAATACTTCAACCACTTATCGAATGTATCACCAAAAGGATGATGCGAAAGTAGACATATTGCTTTGATGATGTGCAGCGAATGGCGATTCATAAATTCTTCATCGTCATATCCCAACAGTTCTCTTTGCTTTTCTGTAAGGTTCTTCTCACTGTGGAATCAGGGGGTATCAAATTAAACTTCTACATAGTGAAGAAACAATTTACTCACTCGAAATCCTCGTAAAAAGTTAAAGCTGATCCATAGACCTTGTACGTTCCATCGTTGACTGTCAAAACAAACGTACTAAATACCGGGTTTATAGCATCGCGTTTCGTCTGAAACAATGTTCACAAGTTAATCAGAGTCAATTGATAGGTTGCACGAATAACCAGCTTACCGATTCATCTACATGCGGCCAAGCTTCAAGAGAAGCTCCCATGGGCAAACAAAATAGAGGCACACTCGGACACAAGTTGAGGGGAAAATCATTATGGTCGACCGTTGGGTAGCGCAAAAGGATTTCCGGTTGATAACTGACTAACTTTGGACGGTTCATTGATTTCTTGTAGCAAAGGTATACATCACTGCTCATGTACGCTTTGTTGAGGGTTTTATGTATCAAACAGAACGCATGCGGTGGCCGTTCTCCCTTTGACCACACAATGACACACAAATCGGTGACAACAAGTTCATTGCATGGCATATCGGGTTTTGCACGACGGAATGTTAAGAATGTTTTGGCCGACGAATTATTTACATTCGCTACCCTTCCGCCCGGTGTTTCGGCAACCATCTCAGCATCGGGCATAATCCGTTCATGACCTTCGTAGAGAACACCTGTGGCAGGATAAAATTTAAATACCTACTCCATTGAGAACAGAGTTCAATGTTATTCTTACCAATGTCAACCAATGGTGGGCTGTCCTTGCCGCGACGAAAGTATATATAACACTCTGTTGTTCGGACAGAACCATAGTTAAGATTGGCGGGCAGGCCGGTTGGTGTTTTATCGAGAATTTCATATCCCTCTGGTACTTCCTCGCCGAGCAGTGGAAAGAATACTCCGATATCTGTTATCGGATCAATACTGTTGCATGCTCTCAAATGTCCCGAGTCATTGAATATACTCTCCTGAAGCAATTGTGGATTCTCTGGCATACCAGCCACAACGAAATAGTCGGCAATCCGTTTCTCATCCATTGCTATGCATTACTGAAAGTAGACAAATGTAATTTTGCATTAAAAATTAACCGATTTCAGGGGTTAAGTGTGTAGAATTGATTTCCCTGAAAAAAAATATGAGTTTCTCTTGACCTTAGGTACGTCGAGATAAGGCATTCGTCATGTACATTTAAAGTTTACAATATAACTGCCTTATCGAATCGCTAAACGAGTAAATGAATCGCATTGACTGATGGTCGGAATTAAAGACAAGCCCTGTCTAGATAAGGCACTTAAAAGCGCTCGATTGTTTAAGTTTGTTTGCAAGACAACACGCCCGTTTAACACAAGTAAGATCGATTTGCCTTTCCATATCTAACCTGTGGAGTGTATGTCTTGCAAGGTTTTCGATATATACTTCAGTATAATAAATAATATAGTAGGTATCTACATTATGTATATTTGCCACAATGGATCTCCTTTCGTATTGGTAGCGGTGCTGCCGTTAGTGAAGGTAAGTGCAGGTGATCTTCAAACATCGCTCTGATTAGCACGCAATGTGGGGTTAGAAACGAGTGAAATGGGATTGGTGTTCGATTTAAACCTACAGTACACAAAGTAACGCCCGAATAGAATTCGAGTTCGGACCACAGAGTTTTGAAAACATTTAATTTTTGTGCGTAAATAACGTTTGTTGTCACCCGTGGAGATACTCGCCTCCTTTAAAACGTTACTGGCATGGTAATTTGAGGAACGAAGAGTGTGAATTACATATAAAATAAGCACAGTCATATTAAAACTGCACACAGTTGGTAACTAAAACAAAAGTATCCAGTTGTCACCACACCCACACAGTTCAACGGATTTCCCTTACACCTGAGAATAAGAAATAAAGTTAGTGCTTTATGTTGATGTCACAATTATAAAAGCAAATGTGGGGTTTGTTTGAGAATTACGTCTCTGATTCCCCTTTAGGCGAAACTGAATTTTCGGATCATGTAGATGCATTGAAAACAAGGCATAAGTCGTGAGAGCATAGTGTGGAGTAGGTACATCTATTTGCTATGTACAAGATTTCACCATTTTAGTGCCTAAATAAGAAAGCTTTGGTACTCCTACTCATGCATTAAGAATGACTGCAGTTGTCCATGTTTGTTTATTTAATTACAATCCGAATATGTGTGTATTTAATTCGTTAACATTTGATGCGATAAATGAATCAAAATAATTGATTCCAAAAAGATCACTTCAGGTCATGCGGACACTGAACTCAACTTTTTTTTTTGTTTTAAATCTTAGTTCATTGTTAGGTGTCGCATAAAAATCAAAAGAAATCCGTCTACCTGGGAAAGCTGAGGGAAGAGGAAACCCAGGAATCACTTACCAGAAAGCTATGAACTTGACCCTTATATTACTGATTGAAACTTTCAGTCAATTATGACAAGAAAGTCGGAATACATAATGCAGGGGATATACGGCGGCAGTGTTTGAGGTAAAGGAATAAGGACAATAAGTCTGAGTTTCATTTGCTGATACGGCTCATATGCCACAGGCCACACACAAATTAGCAGATACATTTCTGCAGAACTCATGTCTTTATGAGTCGTAACAGCAAACGGGCCTAAGCGCTCCAAGATTTGAAATTACAGTTTTCTTAAAAACAAATCTATTAGCGGAGTAATCCATGGGCTTTTGATCAATCCTCAAATAGTCAGTCTCAAGCTGTACTTGAATGCATATCATTCCATGTCGGACCTACTACGTTGAGACGAATACGACAATATACGTTATATTGAGGAAAACAAATTCCAATTAATAGTTTTTTTCTTTTCACCCTACGGAGATACTTTTCACAGACAGCTGCTATAGTATATGCACAATTTGGCATCGACTTATTACTTATCAACTATAAGTACCAACCAGTGGCCGGATGCCGTCATTATCTTTTCTTTTTTTTTTATCTAACAAGCAAATGGTGTGCGGAAAGAAGAAATAGTTTTGTTTTCAATATCTAATGAATACCAACTAAGAAAAGTAGGGATACGTCTAGTAAGCAGCCATGCAGACAATATAAAATATCTTTCATTGGCTTTGGATATTCTCGTTTTTAATGATATTCAATCTAACACAGTAGATAGCAAAATTAACTCTCATAACAATTACAGTACCTATAACCTTTAGCGCTGTAAATGTTTACTCATCTTACCTTGCTTAATGTGATCCGCAAAGCTGCTGAACTTAAACCTTAACCCAGCTTTCAAGCGAAATTGTAATTAAATGCAACAATTTCTATGTAACACAGTTGGAAAGAAATTCCGTCTCTTATCGTAGCACAATTTGTTTTACAGAAAATTCAACTATACACAATTCCCAACAGAGTGAAAAATTAACACACACTCTACTCCAATTTAACTCTCGAGTTCAATGAAATGTCCTTGAGTTTGGGGCGGCGATGATTCAAACATAATCTCGCATTGTGTGTTATTTCCTTTAAAGTAAAAATTATTAATCTCTAATTAAAATGTTAACCGGCTTTCTTTAAAAGTAAATGTTTATATTTTTATTTTCCAATTCTAAATTCTTTCACTAGATACACGAATTTCTGTGACAAAAGAAAAAGCAACAACGGAAGTGGGAGAACAAATTAAAATAAAAACACACAAGTGTTATTTCTGGGGACTTTTTTCCAGTTTTTCCTGCGTTTTGAGAACTTTTTTTATTGCGTGGTGTATGCGTTCACTATTGAGCAATCGATTTATCGTATTTAATTGTTTTAAATTCATTGAAAATAACTTAAATTAACATTTTTTTTCGTATGGCTGTTGGGTGTTATGTCAATATTTTACGCCATTAATGAAAAAATTGCAAATGTCAAAAAAACGGGTTTGGCAAAATGTCAGTTTCGTTTGCCAGGTTTCGATTGACTGGCGGCGACCTCTGTTCGTCGTAGTAGATAATGATGATGTTGGTGCGTGTACGAGACGGTAGTATGATTCGATAGTTCACAATGTTCCATAGGCTCTTAAACTATAAATAAACGATTTTTAGGGCCCGAATTCGCCAGGGATTTCACCATTTCCTGGTGAATTTTTTTTAAAACTTACGGAGTTTTTTATTCTTTTTTTATTTTTTATTTTTATTGGAGGCCCTGGTTTGTTCCACTTCGATCTATACAAACAAAAATAAAGATTCCAACCGCTAAACCGACAGAAATATAAAATTCTGAATATGGTCCTTGTTTGTTTTTGGTATATAGGACTTAAAACAAACTCCATATCAGCGAAAGGTGTGGCAACGACTAATGTCAACCTCCTCCGAGTCAGTCTGACATTATGGCAGCTTGATCAAGTTGTCTCTCTCTGTTTTGCTTTAATCTCAATTTGGGGAGATTCTCGTGAAATCGTGTCCAAGGGCCCGGTTCTGGGACAAATATCCGGGCTAAGGTACTACAAAGTTGCAGAGCAACTGTGATTCATTACGTGTGGTGGAAAAAACCCGGCTAAAAAAAAACATCGCGGATGGTTCGAGTCGGGAATAAATTTTTGCGGATTCTGTCTGTCTGTAAACAAAACGCGTACAGTCATAAGCGATCTTCTCAAAGACGCTAATCGAATCTTTTCGACGAGTAGTTTGATTTGATCCCAGATTGGGGATCGACAATTTTATAGATTTTTTCTAACAAAAGGGAAAAACAATATCTATTATTTTTTTGTTTGCAGTTATAAAATATTTAAATAAAATGTTAAATAAAATATTGGTTGATGTTGAATGGATAATTTTTTTTTTTTTTTTACTGAAGGCAGGGATTTTACTACTGGATTTTTTGTTTAAAAGTCTCACTAGAAAGACCCATGGCATTTTTTTGTTCAAAATATTTTGTATGTAGAAATTATAAGTAGGAAAAGCTAAGTTGATAAAAAACAGTCATCGCCGTTCGATAAATTTCCAGTGGCAAAATTGTAATAGATGTCACTCATCCGGTTTCTGTTTCGCGAAATAACGAACAGAAATTGGTGTACACTTGGCGCACAGAACTTTCTGCCAATAAAACGAAATAACTAGGAACGTAAGTAGGCGCACAGCATTTTCAGCTGTTGCCTGAACATTCCTCGAAGAAAAAAAGATTTTTTTTCAGACATCTCTTTCTCACTCACCCTTCAGATGAATTACCACACCGGTTATTGTGCACGTTCTGCATTCACCGCAACCACCACTTTCCGAGTGTATTTCATTCCACGGCAGTTCCTTCCCAGCTAAACGGAATTCCACCCGAATTTGTAATAGGCGCTCACATTTTACAGCAGTGTCCCTTCGCTTCCAGGTGGTAGACTTAATATACTGATAATCCCATCCTCATCCATTGAGAAAAACCTTTTTCATTTTACTACCCATAGCATACTTAGTATGTGCTATCATGTGCAATACGGTAGTAGTAAAATGCGTAAAGCTGTGACATGTTTTTATTTATTGTTTTTGTTGAACACAACCGCAAATTTTTAATTTTGGGCATCTAGATGCAAGCATGAAGAACATTCATCACTGCCAACTATGGAGTACCGCTCGAAGCTCAGTTTTGGGCTCAAGTTAGAGTCGTCTTTGTCCACTACAAGGGAACTCCGAACCGCCGTTTGATGTAGCTATTCTCTTCGCTTATAAATATATCCGCCACCTTGAGGTATTTTAGTTCGATTGCAGGGAGGAGCAGAATTAACGTTAAAACTTACCAGCGAATAACTGAGAAACGGAGTCCTTAATGTGTTGATGGAAATCGAAGAGTACCTACATTTCATTGTTAAAGAATTGACAATATCAAACTTCATCAAACTTATAGATGTCTCTAATGACATATCGAAACCGAGTAATCTGTATATCTATCTGTATATTGGTCAGCGTTGCCAGAACGAAAACATTGTTCGGCTGTGGGTTTATCTGGGACTTATCTGTATACCTATGTCCAGCAAAAAGGAAAGTCTAACTCCTGAAAACCAAAAAGAAAGACGAGAGTTTTCCTTCAATGCGAATACGTCTGACAAACAAATGAAAGTATAACTCGCACAAACGAACTGTGATAAGCTGGACTTAAGTTCCATGTGGACCTCTTTCCCCAATTTATATTTTTTTAATAATAATATTTTTCTAACAAAAAAAAAATTGCAAATTTTGCCCTTACAACTAATTTTTAGCCCCATTTTAGCTCGATTACAGCTCGTCTTTGAATTGATGAGCTGGTATGTGTGGTGCAAGCTTGTTCCAAAAATCAACTCGATCCTGCAGCATGTTCTCTTCGAAATGAACTAATTTCCAATTATCGTGATCTTGACTGCCAATTCGGATATAATTGACGGGATACTTTTCAGTTGGCTTCCATTTCGGTAGATCAGATGAAGGTGGGGTTGGATCACTATAACGTGCAAAGTTCACCCACAAAGTTTGTAGATATTCACGAACTTGAAGATCTTCCTTGGTGGGGGCGGCTGTAACAAACAACGCCTTGCCAATTGGAAATAGATATTGCAGCTCTTCCGCATGGCAAACACCTGAAAAATAAAGTAAACCCGCATGAACCGGCGTCAAAACTACCTCAAAGGCCGGTTTCTTACCATAATAGTCCTCCTTTCCTCCTTCGAAAATCTCTGTGAAACTAGCAGCACCCTTGTGATCGAAAAGGTATACGAACGTTGGCCCAACGGGTGTCTTCTTCTGAACTAAAGCATCCAAGCGCAGCCGCAGGTATTCATCTAGCCCGCCGGTGAACCATCCATCAGTAAGTAGCTAATTAAGGACGAAAATGTTTTACAGACTCTAGACATTAGAGACATCCATTATGCTCTGTCTTACATTAGTGAGGTTCTGATGGTTTTCCTTGCTCCAGTCGTGGTTGTAGTTGAAGTAGAACCTATCTATCCGATCGGTGATTCGTTTTTGTACTTCTTTCGAGTGGTGATCATAGTTGAGGATGATCGGGAGGACGTCATAGAGTTTCTCCTTAAATTCATCCAACAATCCAGGGATGTTTAGTAGACCTGCCGTTTTCAGGGCTCCCTCTTCAGACGTGGCGCCGGCCATCCAGGGAAGCTTGAAACCATGTGGGAGCTTCTCACTTCTCGGCAGAGCGGTTATGAAGGCTTCTGGAGTCTCGGGTTCCACTACTGGTGGGAAGGGAATCATTGGATCGTAGTCCCATTCCTATAGTCGAGAATTGGAAAATTCAATTGCATATATAGATGGATTTATGTAACTGAAAACTTACGAAGAACTCATAAAGCGTTGCTGTTATGTCAACAGCTGATTTCTTGCGAAGACAATCCAGTGTTGTTGACCAATTGCCATTGTCGCACTTAAGCATCTTAGCCAAACGTTTAGCCCTAGATGCAGCAACACCTTTGTGTGCTGGCTGTGCCCATGGATTGAAATAAGTTCCGGACTGTGAGATGCCCTTGTGGAACAAGCCCTTGGACTTCTCAGACATCATGTGGTATGTGACACTGGCCCCGCCTGCACTTTCACCGAAAATGGTCACACTATTCGGATTTCCACCGAAGGCGGCGATATTCTTCTGCACCCATTTTAATATCTCAAGCTGATCCTTGAGTCCGTTATTACCAGGACAATCTGCGGTCTCCGTACTTAGGAATCCAAGTGGGCCCAATCGGAAGTTCCCGCTGACATAGACAACATCATGATCCATTAAGAAATCTGGTCCGTAAAATGCGCTAATGCCAGACCCACACTCCCAGCCGCCTCCATGGAAGAAAACCATAACTGGCAGTGGGCCAGACTCTCGAGGTTCCTGTAAAAGATGAATTTTAAATATTCATACGTTTCCATGATGAGCGACGCTCAGACTTACCTCTGGAACGTAAACATTCAGGTACAGGCAATCCTCACTGCCTTCGATCAAGTCGTCGCGTCTAAAGGGATCTCGTTGAATGCATATCGGCGAATCCTGAACGACCACCTTTTCGCCCGACCATGGTGATTTGGGAACCGGAGGCTGCAAATACAACAATGATTGTAATAAAAGTGATTCACAAATCATTCATAAAATAACCCCCACTCGAAGAACTGCACGATCTGATTACATTGTGCGAAGCCCTGGGTTTCCAATTACAAGATCGTCACAAAATAAAAACTCACGGTCATTGCTCATTAGAAAATTGCGGTTAGGAAGAACTGTAGAGGGTAAGCCAACATAGTGTTAATCATTCTGTCTAGAAACTGTTTGTTGTATTGTTGACCGGAGGTTGCGGTTGAGCAAGATATTTCGGATCTTCTGACAAATAATTTGTTCCCTTGAAAAAGTAGGTATGTATGCGGCCCTGAATGATTTGCTTAGTGAAAAGTTTTACTTCCGTTACGCATTCTGGTGAAGTCGAATTGATGGTGTTTCCATTTGAATTAGTGAAGGGTCGCAACGAACTACCCTAAACAACTTCAGAGACGGTGATGAGTTACGATTTTCATTACCTACTGCACCAACTCTCGCGAACGTCTGACAAACATCCGATATTACAACTGTCATGAAAGAGCCTCTCAACAAGCGTTCGAAGATCATTTGCATTTATCGCAAAAAGCAAAAACCTGAAACGGACCTGTAGCGCCAAATATTTATTAATTTATTTAGCGACTAGCTGTGCCCGCAACTTCGTACGCGACGTGAGACTGTGTAATTTCCAAAAAAGAGATAATAATAGTTAAGTTTCAATATATGAGATAATTATATTTTTTTATGATAATTTTTTTACAAAGCTTCTTGAAATACAATATGTATTTGAGGTTCTGTTGCCTGGGCCATACACAAATTTGTACCCACACCAACAATAAATCAAACAACATAATTCACCAATATCGTCTTTACTTCTTGAATTCTTCAATTCTTTACTGTAAGGTAAGTATTACCGTAGGTACTATAACAACCGTTAAAACAAAAAAAAAAATATATATCAGGCACTCCGGGAGTGCCGACAGAAGTTATTACTTGAACATTTACGTGTGTGTTTTTCGAATCGTCAGGAATTTTACTGCGCAGGAAATATTTAAAACTGTTTTGGGAGTAAAAACAGCGAACAAAAAATGGACAACAGCGCCACCTATCGGATCCAAAACTATCCTATCTTTCTTGCTGCATCCAACCATGCTCACATACAAAGTTACATTGAAATCGGTTGAGTTTCTCAAAAAAAGCGACAACTGCGCCACCTATCGGGTCCAAAACTATCCTAACTTTCTTGCTGCATCCAACCATGCTCACATAGAAAGTTACATTGAAATCGGTTGAGTTTCTCAAAAAAAGCGACAACTGCGCCACCTTTCGGGTCCAAAACTATCCTAACTTTCTTGCTGCATCCAACCATGCACACATACAAAGTTTCATTGAGATCGGTTGAGTTTCTCAAAAAGTCGACAACTGCGCCACCTATCGGGTCCAAAACTATCCTAACTTTCTTGCTGCATCCAACCATGCACACATGCAAAGTTTCATTGAGATCGGCTGAGTTTCTCAGAAAATGGACAACAGCGCCACCTATCGGGTGTCGGTTTCTCGTTGTCGATGACGCGGTGTCGTTTTAGAAGTAACCCAAATTCATTGATCCATCTAAAAGTGTCCAACGCGCCTAAAGAAGTAATAACTTCAAAAAAAAACCTTGAACTCAATTTCTATATACACCACCACCACCATATGTACGATTGTACGTCCATCAGCGCACGTCATCAGCCACCTGCGCATTTCCTCAGAAACACATTGTCGTTGTTGATTACATTTTACATACCCATTCATGTCGCATACTTCTCTTTCGTTTCACTTAATTCGGAGAAAACACCACGCAGTTTTTTTTTTACATGAACGTGCTTGTGCGATGTGCGCCACCCAACCACCCCAAAGCAGAACAACGATCAAGAACCGCGGCTGCTGATAAAGTTCGATTTGAGAAAATAAATTTATTTTTTTCGTGTTAGATTTTAGGTTGTAGCTCAGCTTCTAGAGTACATAGAAAGCTGATTGATGGCTTGAAATAACTGTGAAGGTGTTGGCTCTCCTAAGGATTTTATTTTGTTTGCATTGATTAAGAATTGTTTGAGTAATGGCGAGATGAAGGCAGTAAAGTTAGTAAAAAAAACACATTTTGGTCAAAAACGCTCCCAAAAAATAGGCTTGACAATGAAAGGAATAGCCTATGTGTTGCTCAAAATCTTAACTAACATTTCAAAAAAAGTTTCATCAAAATCTGTGCAGTAGTTTTCACGTCAACCGCGAACATAGAAAACGGCTACAGTTTTATTATATTTATAGATATGAAGAAACAATTTTTGTGCCCTTACTTTATAATTTTATAAATCATCAAGACTTTTGTTGTTAAAAGAAAGAAAGACATGTACAAGGTGATAAAGTGTTCTATGACTTCCTTAAAATCATACTTGGGCAAACTGTGCGAATGTCGTAAGCGAGAATAAAAGGCGCCTTCAAGAACCTAGCTATCTTAAGTCGTCAGCCACATATGCGAACTGTGTACCTTCATTATAAACATCAACTAAAAAGAAAACTGTTCGTGTGACCGATCTAGGCCAATCAAACCTGAGACACATCAAATCAAACAGCTGTCAGACGTTGAATGGATACGTCAATAAACAAAATTGCCGTATTAAGAGTGATGATAATCCTCAAGTGTGTGTTGAGAGCTAGGGTTCCCAACATTTTTCTAACTGATTATAGTATCATGTAAGTAACCTATAAAAAAATATAGTACAATACCAAAAAATACAGTACGTATAGTAGTCTTTTTTGAATTTTTCGCTACCTGAGCCATTTTCGTTGTCACGTTACTTTTAAATTAGCAATTAAAACTTTAAAGTTACTTTAACAATTTTGTCAATAAAATCCCGATTGAAAATTAAAAAAAACTAAACAAGGTTTAAATGTTACACGAGCACGAATCAGTTTTAATTTCAAACGATAAAAATGGGCACAGCGAAGAGTATAGCCATCTTAAGTCGACTAGATTGGTCTGGATAAGATGTAACCTGTACGCAAAAACTAGATTGGTAGGGAACGTCACTTATCCTACGTCATCCACATATCCGAACTGTCAACTTAGTACTCAGTCACGAATTTCTTAACTAGATTCGTCGGCTACCCCTCCATAAACGTCAACAGAAACAGCTACTCACGTGGCCGATTTCAGCCAATCATAATCGAGATACATCTAGTCAGACAGCTGTCAGACTTACTAAACTATAGATGAACGTCCCCAATATCTCATGGCTGTCAACTTTGACATTGAAAGCAAGACTTAGGTGAGTTCGGTTCATACATGGATGAAGTGAAACCTGAAAGTGCAATCAAAATGGAATCTGTTTGCCTTTGATTCAACGGATTGAAATATACTTTTGCGTACTATATGTTTCTTTAACAGTATATAGAACGCAAAGCCAAAATATAGTACAATACTATATAAATCATAGTACGGTTGGGAACCCTAGTTGAGACACCGTTACATCCACAAAAACTGACTGTTTGGTGCAATGATGCCAGATTTTTTTGCCTAAATTCCCCATTTTGGGGAATTTATTGAAAAATTTCCCCATTCCATATCCGTTTTTCCCCACTTTTTTTTTTACATTTCAATTCATTGAAGTAAAGACGCAGCCATCTTTTTTTAAGGTGATAAAAAAAAAAACAAATAATATTCAAAGTCTTTCAGTTTAAACTAATACAAAATAAGTTAAATTAAAAGTAAATATTGCCGTTAGGCTGAATAGATTTAAAAGGCACCATAGGTATTTCATAAATAACGACGCTGGTTGAAAGTAAATTATAAATATAAAATGTACATAAATAAAAAAAATATATACCTAAATAAAAAAATATTTCAGGTAGGTACCTACTTCAGTTATAAATTACTTATATTAATTCAAGTTATTAAATATCAATACATCAATCGTCGTTGGACTGGTACATATTTTTGTTGTGCAAAACCAAGCATTTTTTATCGATGCAAAGATCAACGCAACTTTTTTGAACAATTTTGCAGCATACCTACATTTCGTCTGTAAAATTCCGCAATTAGCTCCATTCGAGCTAAATCGCTTACATTCCATAAACGCGGTGATGTTTTTATGTTCGGGAGATATTTGAAAGTGAACTATACGTGTTTGTGTGCTAATTTGGTTGATATTCGGACCATTTTAATATGCGTAGCCTTCGACACTTTTTAAAGCGTTTCCAATTCTTTGGTTAAATTTGTTAACAAAACATTCGAAATTTAAGCCCCCATTGATTTCTGAATATTTATACATAAATAATTATTAACAAATATAGTTCCATCCGATGCAGTACCTACGTTTCTTTGGAGTTGAAATTTCAAATATACATAAAAAAACTCCACTATTTGTCAAATATAAGCACTTGTATTGGTAAATCTCTGACAAAAAATCCAGATTCCCAAAATTGGTCTGAAAAATATTGCTTTTTTCGTACCAATCTAACATCAAAAGCGACCGAGAGCAAAGAAAGTGCTCTGAGAATGCCTAATGACAGGTCTAGACCACAATAGGCACATATCAAAATTGGAAGTCAGTGTCACTCATAAGTGGTGGCTCAAGATCTTATTTTCTATTAAATCACAGCAGGGGAATTAAAGCATTCAATTTCAATAATTATGCTGTCAAGGTTGCTATTAGTTCATGTTAGCATACGGTGTGGTCGAATAACACCGCTTGCTTCAGGTGATACGTCACTGAATTGTGTGGACGTTAGATTCTAAACCAACAACATTTCCGTCATGTAAAACCTGATCACTGATAATTCGTATCCAAAAATGATAGCGTGTCTTTTAATATGATCGTATTTTCAATATATTTGTATTTCCGGCTGTCAAAAAACCTTAAGCACAATCTGCAGTTTTGTAGTAGAGGATTTGACACTTCATGGCCATTGGGGATGTTCAAGTTTAGTAAGTCTGACAGCTGTCTGAGAGCTGTCTAACTCGATATATCTCAGTTTCGATTGGCCTAGATCGGTCATATGAAACGCTGTTTTAGGTGACGTTTATAGAAGGATACCCGACGAATCTAGTAAAGAAATTCGTGACTGAGTACGAAGTTAACAGTTCGCATATGCTGGCTGAAGCGACATTCCCTACCATAATCTAGTTTTTGCATTCAGATTACATTTAGTCCAGACCAATCTACGCGACTTAAGAAAACTGATCCAAGTGAGAAACTTTGTAACATCATAAAAGGTGTGTTCGAGTGAAATTAAATTTTCACTCCTCTGCAAAAATTGCTATGAAATAGAACGCGAAATATTTTGTTGGATATTTTAGTTGGAGAAATTTATGCAGGGTTACTGAGCTCAAACATTTTTTTTGTGATATTTCAAGAAGATCTTAGGTTACCTATAAACTAAAAAAATTCTCCAATATTCAACTTTCGCACTTTTATTCTATTAAACAACAAAACAAGAAAACAGCTAGAGGAAACAACTTGGAAACTTCACTTTTTGTGAATCATGTGATACAGTAAAATATATTTACTTATTGGAAGATATTCATCCCTGTCCAACCACAATAAGTTATTGCTATTTTGCTATATACAACTAAATTCTGAAACCAGTATAGACCTATGGGCACCAGTTGTGTGCATGAGGCATGACCACTCCAAACGAGTTTCTAAAAAATGAGGGTCTTTCAAAATAACTAGTCAGTGCACCTTGGTAAACACAACGCTGATCTACATAGGGATCTTTATATTGAATTAGTTGAGAAAGAAGTCGAAGAAGTTGCTTAATGCACAGAAGTAAGCTTCTCAACTTAGAAATAACCTACAGGCAGTGTAATCAGGAGATTATAAGGCGGATAAAACATTTTGATCTATACAAATTTGCTAATTCAAAGAAGTTCCCTAATATTTTCTTACAGAAAAGTTCAAAAATTCGACAAACAAGAAATTTTTCTAATATTTCATAGAGAAATTGCCGATTAGTCGAACGACTAGGTCCCATTCCATTAGGTATGGCAAAAGTCAGTGCCCTCGGGAGGTGTTTTAGATCGCCTTAAATGCCCTCTCTATTGTCGAAGCATCTCTCGATTACCTACTAGCACTCGAATGCCTTTCGATGATTTTCCTCTCCAGTTAACCTCCAAACACATAAAAAGAACAAAATGTTTTGTATTTTATTTACAACAATTTAAATAGTTTTCAATCTGTCAAATAATGTCTGATTTGTAATATAAATAGGGCAGTCATCAAATTTCAACAATTAACAGTGCATGGAAATTAACCATATTTTCAAAAATCCTTGAATTTATCTGCTGTGTATTTTTTGGGCTAAGCTGGGTAGACAAATATTCTTGAGTCATCCTGCTTAACGAAAAGGTCATCCATGCCACCAAACATTTGTACACCTAACATTATCGCATTATTCAATGAAAAAACTATTTTATAAGTGCGAAGAACTTATTATTCTCTTAAGGAAACATCTGAAATTCCAATAAATTTCCAAGCCGCTTTCCTACGAATCAATTTTTACAAACCAAGTGAACCAAGTGAAATAGCTGTGGAGAGATTTAGGCCCATTTTATTCACTCGAAGTTGAACACAACTCGATTTTTATATTATCGGATTTTTATATGGAAAACTCCCCGAGTTGTGTTCAACTTCGAGTGAATAAAATGGGCCTTAAGTATCGCCACCTACAAACTCAGTTTTGGAAGCGCTATTTTCCACTCTAACTGCGTACTGACTGCCTAGTGAAGTTTTCATGTGGAAAGTTTATTTTGACATTTCGCAGTGAAAAATTTGTATGAAAAATTGGATTTCCCCTGAACTGCGTACCAGCCTTAAGCATACTGCCAACGTATGCATTTCATATAAAGAAAAGACTATTCCATTTGAACAAACCTGCGCTTAATTATTATCTGCGGCTATTTTTCCAATACTTACGTGAGTGTTGAAAAGTCAAGTTTATCAAGCTCAAGCAAAATGAGAGACTTAGCTTAAATTCAGTGTCTTATTTTCTCCTAAGTATGTCGAAAATTTTTTCAAGCGACCAAGACTCTATGAAAACAAATAAATCCATAAGCAGTCGTGACTAGCGTTTACAGAATGTAGGTAAACACGTGTAGCTGTTGCAGCGTTTCGGATATACATTCTTAGCAATATAAATCTATAGCTCTGTATTTTTAATAACCTGAGTAAGTAATAAATGTATTGTTCGAGTGCTTAAAATTAGCATTTGAAGCTTGTTTATCCACTATAGCACTATACGTACATAGGTACATGCAACACTCTTTGTCATCAGATTGTTTCTGTTATTGTTGTTTAAACAACCGATCTGCATTTAAGGAAACCGTCCAACTACTTACGAATGTAGATATTTCATTGTTTCAGGGGATTTTTCTGAACACAACTATTTTCGCAAATAATTTCCAAGAATAACACATCAATCATTGCACATAACTCCAAAGTCTTTTGATTACTTTCACAACATATAGTGTTGTATTTTTAATCAACTAAAACACTGTCGGCAATCTTTTCCACTGCAACCTTTCACCTAACACAATAACATTACCATCGTTGAAATAATACAAAATCTTGAATTAATTTCTGGTACAATTTGCATAGCAAAGAAAATATTTCACAAAAAATATTGGCAGACGAAGCTACAGCTCAGCGATATACTTTCGAACCACCATTAGAAAGAACGATCAATCAAAACTAACACAAAATAGACACATTTGAGATGAGAAATTTCCGCTAAATCTCCCAAATTTACAGAAACACAATTCGAAACTCACTTTGAATCTCAATTCACCAAGTGGGGGCTCCGCATACGGTACACCCATAAAAGCGCGCACGTGTCGACCATTATGCGAGGTCAGATGGCGTCCGACCAAAATACCACCGTGAGATATTTGAACTTTAAGAATATCCGATGTTCGCGAGTGCACTTTATCGATGTAAAGACTCAAAAGGCAGCAGACACCAGCTACAAGGGTCACAAAAATTCGCGACGATAACGACGCTTTTGAGGAACTCCTACTCATGTTGGACGGTGTACGAACGTCAACTGCCGTGCTCGCTGCAAGACTGAGATTATTTGAAGTTCTTTTGATAGAGGTCTCTACACTATATGCGATACAAGTTTCACTTTTTTTTTTGCTACTGTGTGTGTGTTTCTAGTGACTACTGACTACCTGAGTCTGGGCTCAGTCTATTGCTGGTTCTATTTATGAAATACACTTTCGCTTAAGCTTTAACCTAATCCGCTGAGACTTATCTGCAGCTTGGGGACATGGGGAATCTTATTAGCGGAGGTGCAGGTGACTGTCCGAATTTAGTGGAGGCTGTGTATACAATCAGAGATTTACGGTGGAGCTTTCAGAGAGCGATGGAAGTTGCGGAATGTTGGCTGAAAAGAATATTATGTTTTCTTGCGATCACCTTGAGTCTTTGGCTTAATGGCACGAGTCAAGTGTGGTGTCTATGATGGATGTAATTTATGGGAAGAACTGTGAGAGAGGGTACTGATTGTGATTGCAATTTATTTTTTTTGGCTTTTCGGTTTAAGCACGAATTAGATTTATGACATCTGCAGCGTGGACTTCAACAGGTGCAAGAATGAGGCAGCTTATAGGTAAAGTGTGCTGTTTCTTTGAGATTTTGTTTATTGTGGTTATGCGCGACATCTTCGATTAAGGTTATTATTCAATCGAAGAATTAAGCAAAAGAGCTGCGCTTCATATAAAAGGTTCCTTTTTATTGTATGACAGATCCAGCTCTGAAGTATCGGTCAAAGTAATAAGTACTGTGTGGGTAAAAGTAATCACTGAAACGCCATAAGTAGTTTAAAAACAAAAACCAAACTGATTGAGTGTCAAGTATCAGGGGTGTTGATTAAGTGCTAGACGAAAAGACTTTGAACATAATATTATATCGTGTCTAGAAGTTCTCGGAGTTCATTAACACAGCCAGATTAGTAATGCGTCTTTTTGAAGAGGACAGGAAGCGGAACAGTCCACATAGTTTAACTGCTGAATTTTTGAGTCATGCAACAAATTTATATATTTCGCAAACGATTATGCTGCACAATTATCGTCGAGTTCGACTTATTGAAAGTACTGGGAAACGCTACCAAAATTTGTCAAATTTTGTATCC
Organism: Cheilosia vernalis; assembly: GCA_949126925.1. Classification (NCBI taxonomy): domain Eukaryota; kingdom Metazoa; phylum Arthropoda; class Insecta; order Diptera; family Syrphidae; genus Cheilosia; species Cheilosia vernalis. Next base: position 42,102,970 of record OX421360.1, on the reverse strand, counting down.
CGCGTATCCTATGCACGAGCACGTTCCTACATGACGCCCTGTAGCCCAAATGGCTTTTGACTGATTTTGAAGAGTGAGGTGTCACTAAATTGGTATTCTTTACTGGAGTGTCATAGGCTAAACAAATAAATATAAATAAAAAAAAAACCAACACAAAAAAGTTTATTTATTATTTAAAAAAACCATAAAACCCGACTGAATGTGATTTTTTTTTAAAAATATTAATACAAGACAATTTAAGTATTTACAACTATATAATTGACAATCGGAGGCTACGCATATTTTTGTTAGATTGTGTAGGTAGTCTCCAATTGTCAATTAAACAAGTGCCTTTTTTTAATTTTTTAAATCTATTTTACATTCAGTCGGGTTTTTTAGGTTTTTTAAGTTAACTTTTTTATGTGTTGAAGTATTTGACTTAAACACAGGTAGTGCGCGTAATTATGATCACACTCTATACATAATATACACAATTTATGCGGAAACTCACCCACGGGTAATTATCTTTTATCTATAATCCATATTTCATACAAATCGGTTTCAAATATCGCTTTAACCCTAGAACACTAATGCTCGCCTGTGAGGCCGCTCACAACCGGTTTTCTGAATTTTTCTCAGAATATACTACTTCCATGTTATTCTGTCTCCTTGCCAACTCAGTTGGGAATCAGATGCGGTGGATGGCAGACTTTTGTAAAATTTCAGTGGTTAATTTCCCAGTTATAGAGTTCGGTGTCGCCTGAGAGGCGAGCATTAGTGTTTAAGGTAAGTTTTTTTCAAGTCTTTAATTTTACTTTTTTGTAATATTTATGTTATTTGCATGGAATTAAATTAAGAAAATTGAATTTTTTAAAGATGAATTCCAATGAAGAGCAAAAAATGCCCGACGATGAAAATGAATATCAAGATAATTTTAAAATCCAAGATTTCTATCCTGATGATACATAGTTAGGCTCATACCACGCATTTAGCTGATTCTGACGATGAGTTGGCTTATATTGATGTAGATGATACAGGCGATACTAACACGCCATCAACTTCATCTTTTAATAGACCTTAGTGCGTTCTTAGAGCATCAAATTCATTGAATGCAGCATATGAACATCTCATCATGCTTCGGATGTACAAGGAAATAAGTTCCTAAAAAAGGCTAATTTTTAAATTAACGTGGAGGCCACAATTCTTGTGATACTGCTCTGATTTTTTTTTGCTATGAAAGAGTTTTTATTTATTTATTGGGTTTTGCAAAGTATATGTGCAATTTTTAAGACATTAATTTTTTTTTCCTTTTTTTGTGAAGTCGTCACTTATATAAAAAGTTCAAAAATGTGTTTTTTAATTTTAGGTTTTCATTATTAAAGTTCTAATAAAACTGTCAAAAAAATTCTTTAGTGTTTTTTTCTAAAAGAGTAACGTTTTGCTAAGTATGATAAATACTTTTAAAAGGTAAAAATAACAGTTTTAAATGATTCATTAGGCTTTTTTTCAAAAGTAGCCTCCCAGGCGAGGATTAGTGTTTAGCGACAAAAAAAAAAGATTAGTGTTCTAGGGTTAATCGGTTCCGCAAAAAAAAAAAAACGTGTAGCCTTTTAACAAATAGAGTATAGACCTTTTACTTACTGAATCTTAGTTCCATTATATTATGCACTTTTTTTTTCGTGAAACTGGCACATGAATTTCTACCCCTACTTCACAGCTGAAGCAGATTCGTGATCAGTTTTTACCGCGAATTCAGTTCATTTTTACAATTGTTGTCTCAAGCAATTATAAGCTATGCCGCTCAGATAGTTCTCACTGGCTTGTGCTGTTCTGGTTTGCTATGTTCCTGTTTTTCTTCATCTTCCTTAAGCAGACATCAAAATGATCGTACATTGTTTGTAAGATCGTTAGTTGGAACTAATTATTAAAAATGTCGCCAGCAGGCTTGAAATTTCATTAACAGCTGTTGTCAAAAATGTAAAATGCAACCGAAAAAGTTGGAACAGTGTGAAATTGAGTTCTTTACGTTTAGGTGGTCATAGCAAACATTCTGTCAAAAAAATTCTTCCCTGAGCACTGTTTGGATTCCATCAGAAAAAAATCTTGACAGATGGAACAGTAAGGAAATGAAATATTTCAGCGGAGTATTTTTTTTGTGGAATTGAATGAGAAGTAGATCGAAAAATTGAATAAAAAATATTTTTTTTCTAGAAAATTTAAAGATATATGTTTATTTTTGTTGTTAAACCTACTTTGAAATTATTCGTAAGCAACATTTTAAGACTAAGATTAAGTTTATCCATTAGGTTAAAGTGGTAAAAAAGAAAAATATATTTACGGGTTCGTTTTACGTATGGCTATAACTAGGGCCGTACTTGCGAAACTATAGGGTGTCCTTTAATTTCACACACCGTTATTAGTTCGCATGCTTCTGAGTTTGATAATAAACTATTTAAAATGTTCAGAAAGTTTGTTCCCTTCATTGTTTAACAATAAACTCTGTTGTAAAATGGATACTTTTAACTATATACCATAGTCAAGAACTGATCATTTAAAAATCTGTTTTCGGATTGATATTCTGTCGTTTCCATATCAATGATGTCCATGTCGCACCTACCACATTTGCTGACTTAATTTTTGTTCTATTTTTTCACACCTCTCTCCGAATTTAAATAAAAGCCTTACTTGGAAATCCATACCATATCACTTCTCTGGCAGAACAGAAAAGTCACCAAGCAGATAAAATACACACACACCTTTATTTTTGTAACAAAATTCAACAATTTGCATACCCACCTCAATTGAGTAATCCGATGTTATGAAATTTACTCGTAAACAATAATAATTAATACGCCTTTGCACTTGGAAAATCAACAAGACAACTCAGACAGTGTCAAATGTTAGTCAATGGCTCTACAGTCCGTAGATTTGTAATTTGTAATCAGAACAGAATTTAAATTTGTTAAAAAAACACTCTGTAGAAAAAAGCCGCTGGCCATGAAGCTGTGTCTAGTCAATCTAAAATCTATCCATGCATGTCATTAGATTCGGTGTGCGATCAGACTATAGGTATGTCATTAGCAGCTTTGCGGATGATCGATTTTTAATGGATCAAGAATGAGCGCATACACACAACAAAACAATTTAATTGCAGGTGTTCGAATCTTATTTTGATGCCTACAAATCATACGTCAGGTGTATGCGTGCTATATTTATGGTTATTTCAGGTTTGTTGTCGAAAAGTCGTGGGCAATCCAATAATAATCGGATAGTTGGCTGATGTAGGTAGATGAGATATTATGAGAACTGGCTGTCAATAGTTAAATTTTGCCAATGCCCATATTGACTTAGGTGCACAGGGTGGTCTGAAGATGGTTTATACTGATTCTTTATTTGTTCTTTGAGTCAGTCATATATAAATATAAATATTTCACTTCATATCTGCGTGATAAAGGCTTGCGTTTTTCAATAAGGATTAAAAATTTGCTGTTGGATGATTTACAGGTATGATTGATACTACATATTTAAAATAAAACGTATAAATCACATAAATATTATTCTATTTCCATGAATAAATAACATAGTTTCTAAAATGATCACGTGATCAACGTGGTAAATATTAACAAGTTGATTTTTAACAGCTGTCTTTGCGAACAAAACCATGCAGTCGGTAATAAAATCGGTAAGGTAGGTGATAAGTGTGTGTTTTTAGTTGTTATTCGAATAGGGGGATTTTATAGCTATTCCTAAGGTGGATTGAGCTCAGTGAGAGAAAACCGCCAATTTTGATGGTTTTTCAATGAAAAAGGTTAGAACGAAGGATGAGCTTAAAAAAATGAGAACAAATCAAAAATCTCTGTTACACCCAATTTGTTTAAGAACAAAATTAAAGCATATATTCTTTACGAATAAATTTTAGAGATGAATTGTTCATGTCAAACATGAAAGAAAACGGCCCATCAAACGTCTACGTAAGAATATTTATGTATCTGAATGCATTCAGCATTCACTTGTTTTGAGTGGTTAAATTTTACTTACGGGAACAATAACGCTTTTGCCTATAAAAAAAATTGGAACACCGTGAGCTCGTGAATCGATTTGATCACTCACAAGAATAATGGAATAGAATTGATTCAAATTTAACGAAATTAACAATAATTGTTATTAATTATAGTGTAAATAAAAAAGTCGATTGAGATATAAACAAAAATGTTTTTATATTAAGAAAGAAAATCTTCCATTGAGGAAGTGAACCGATTATGGAATACCTAATGAAGAAGTCGTCCTTGACAACTAAAAACAATTTTTTTTTTGTCAGGATTTGTAATGGATATATGAATAGAAAAATATTTTATTAAATAAAAAAAAAAAAAAAAACAGAAGTCAAATACATATTACACTTTATTAAAATAAGAACAACGAGAAAGAACTCAAAATGAACATATTAAAAAAAGTGATCCTAATATTGACTACTAATGATCTCATAGGAATACTACAGTGTTTGCAGAAAATTTAAATTAAGGACGGAATGATTCCAGAAGTGGTCCTAAGTTTAGACTTTATCGTACCACCAGTAAATATGTTCGCTACTTTTATAAGCTCTTCTTTTAGACATTACTATGGTTGCAGCTTACATCAACAAATAATAAAAAAGAAAACAAACACATTTCTAAGTATGTAAATGTATGTAGATAGCAAGTCATGGTACTTCAGCATTATCACTTTTGTCGTTGAATTTTGGTTTTCTTATTATTTGCGCTATTGTTTTTAAAAATCTAAATGAAATAGGTACAGAACAAATAATGAACAACAATATGTTTTTGTATGCAAAATAATCCATAATGAACATCGTCTTTGAATACAGAACCGTTCGTTATTAAATTGAATCGACGGTCACCGTAGTTATGATAATGGCCAACACCTTATTTCGTACTTGGACCTTAACATTCTTGCTGCGGTTTCAATGGATTTTTGCCAGTCCGCAGAAAACCTTCAAATGCCAATGTATCATAGCAACGAACCGCAAAACCACATCGATGTAGCTATTACATTTTTGACTCGAAGCAATTAAACTAACGAATAACTCCAACAGCTTCTCGCAACTCACATTCTTATATAAGTCACCGTCCAGTTAACTATTAAGAAATCACACGTGTTACAACATCGTTAGAGTTGGCTGCACAGTTCTACTAAAACCAGTCAGCACGCCTTGAGTCTCCCTTAATTAATTCGAATCTGTTCAATCAACTATGCAAAGACCGAGTAGGAGGAACGTTTTCCGAATGGAAAAGAAAACACACTCATTTATCATCGCATTGACAATATTTAAGTGCATACTCAAACCGCATTTCGATCTTGTATCTGACTGCGATCTTACGGTCAACGAATTCGCTTGAATATTAATTTCAAAGTTATATGGTAATCTGTGTGAATTCTATATTTACAAGTATCGAAATATCTGTCATTTGCAAGACACAAGGTCCATATCAAAAGCAGTTATAAAAAAATATGTTACTCGCACGCCACCTGACGTACCTACTCATTAAAGAAGTTTCGACTAATGCCAATATAAAATTACGCAATCCAACGCAGTTAATTACATCAACCTTAAAATATATAGATATGTAATCGGCGGGATAAAAAATTAATAACTAAACCGGTTAAATGGCGAGTGTAGATACTGCGGTGTCTACCTATTTCACCCCTTTCATTATATGCAACAATATTTCATTGGAAGACTTTATAAAGCAAGCGATCGTGATTTAAGTCATTAAAATGCAACACGTGTGTATAATGTCAGGTAAAGAAAAAACAAAAAAAAAAGTAAATACTGGGAGAAATTAAGTTGAATTTTTTCAAGTACGAGTATAATGTAGCAGCTATATCATTATGAGGGTTGTTTTAGTTAAGTGTAATTATCTTTAGGGGCTGACTGAAAAAAAAAACTTTAAGTGCTGTTGTGAACCACAAAATGTAGGCGAAGGTCAAAAAATTATGTTTTTCTTGTTAAGTGGTGACCAGGTATTTAATAAATTGAAGTAGTTGTATTAGAGCTTACTGGTCTATGTTTTCCGAATCAAAATAGAAATAAAACTATTTTATTCATTTCCCGACGTTTCGTTGATGTTTTTTCAACTTCTTCTGGGGACTATTTATTGGGTTTTACATTGGTCGAGTAGTTTTGACCATTTTTTTAATAAATAAACACAAATAGTACATGTATAACATAAACACTATACAAGTAAATAAATAAATAAAATAAACAAAATTACTAGACAAGAATCTTATAAACTAGTATCACAGAGATTTTATTGCCACACTGTAGTTAGACTTGATGTTGTTGTATGTTTGTTGCTGAAATTTCCTTAGTCGAATAACCGTAAATTTTCTACTCCCGATAATGCTCTTTCTGACAACTGTACACTTTCGTAATAAAATACAGTCCCGGTATTTATAGAGTTTTGCAGTCAGTGAAGTTTAAAGACGTAAAGTCATTCACCTTATAAGCTAAGGTTAATTATATTTAACAATAAATCATTTATCGTCAAATAACAGTTAGGTTACGAAATTTTGCTGCTATTTAATTCATTCTAAACAATCAATTCAAGGTCGATGTTATAAAAACCGACCCATTAGTCAACTAATTAAAGGTCTTTCGAAATGAATGCGCATTCGAGAAGTTTTCCTAATGGCCGTCAAAAAGAAGGCAACAAGTTAATGGGATGCAGTTAGTTGTGACTTATGAGAATGCTCGCAAACTATAACTTCGAACTACAGTGGAGTCCGGATAAAACCACATCGCAAAGGCAGTTTTTTCACCACACTTTGCGACTATAAGTCAGGGGTGGGATTCTGTAAATAACGAAACGAAAACCACTTTCGCGTTTCAAAAAACGAAATAAATCACGCGAAAGCGAAAATCTGCTTCATGTAACTCCTAACGTTAGATTTGATAGAACGTCGATGTATAAACTGGTAGGAGCCCTAACGGGTCACAACTTCCTAAGATACCACACAATGAAACTTAAACTCAAGAATGACGATATATGCAGGGGTTGCGGCGACGAGGAGGTACACGAGGACACACCTCACTTCCTCTGTCAATGCCCAAGTCTCTGTCACTTGAGGAATAGGACACTTGGAAGATACTACTTCCATGATTTACATGAACTTTCAGATATATCTTTATCTAATCTTTACAGGTTCATAAACACATCAGGATGGCTGGACAAGGTCGAGTAACCAAGAAGGAAACACTATAGCCAACAACACCGGCTAACCCCCCAATAAGGGCATCACAATGGGTCCACATGGACCTAAGTGGGGTGCGGCAGAACCCGTTCTGACGCACCCACCCATAAACCTAACCTAACCTAACTCCTAACGTTTTTTTTGTTCACGTTCGTTTAGGTTTGAGAAGCTGTGTGACAACAAAATTATAGTTTGGCAGTCTCAGTATGTTGCTTTATTTTCGTTAAGTTGTTTTGACGTTGAGGAAAGCTTTAAAATAGGAGGCACGTATGTATTTCGTGTACCTGTATGCAAATGAAAGGCAGCTATGTTTAACCTAAAACGTTGAATAAAACTAAAAGAAAAAAATAAATTTCTAACTAAGAACCAAATTTAAATAAACCAACCTTTTGTCAGGTAATGTGAGAGATTCGAACAATCCCGCAGATTTTTTCTAATTTTTTTTTTTAGTTTACGTGTCCATTTACCATTTCACTTTCGTCGCTTTCGCTGGTCAACAAAAAGTAGTTTGTTAGTATTTCTAGTAAAATATTCAGCACAATCTTAAAAGTTAAAATCACCAAACTCAAAGAGAATAAATAGGAAAAGAAGGCAACAAAATAGCTGTCGTTTGTTTTCTTTCGTGGAGACGATAAAATCTGTTCGTTTTTAAGGTTACATGAAGCAAGAAAAGCGAAAACGTCAAAGAAAATGCGTTCGTTCGTTTTTTTTCGCGCCCACGAGAATTTCTTTCGTTTTTGATGTTACATGAAGCAAACTATTCGTGTGCACGAAAACGTTTAGACGTTTTCACCTTACAGAATGCCGGCCCAGTCTTTTGAAGCCAGCTTGGGTTGTCATATCTCAATTTCTGGATGTACCTCAATGCCGGTCTCTGTAGCTATCAATATAACTTTTACTTTCTCATTCGCATTGATTAAAGCACCATTAGGACATCTTACTCCAAAATATTTAACATGTTTAAAAAACGACAATTACCAACTGACAAAGGACAAGAAAATTCCAGTTCAATTTGAGAATTTCATGGAGATAAAAAACCGCAACGATTCACACACGAAAATTACCTGTCGTCTTCAGATACATCCGCCATCGTCAATTTAATGAACTGTTCCAAATGTTTAAGGATATAAGTTGTGGGTAAAAAATCCGTATGCATATACCGTCTGTCAAATGCATGCCTTAATCAGAGTTTTCTAATTTGATATACTCGAAATATATCCACACACGGTGAACACGGGAATATAATGTGCAGTTTCTGAGCACAAAGATGTACCTGCTAACGACTTCCAGGGAATTGATTTTAAAAATAATTCTGCCTTTCATTTTGTTTTTTTGTTTCATTTCGTTTTTTTTTTGTAAACCGGAGGAACGGTAAATAATGTTCTGCAGGACATTTTACTTTTGTCTGGAAAGTTTTCTTGTTTTATTTGGTTTTTGCTCCCCACCAGGAGTCAAGTTTGTTGACCTACTACAACGAGTGCCAAGATTATCACAAAAAAGTAGAGATCTCTGTGGGTACCTATATACAAAGCTACCCGTACATAGAGACTCTGCTGAAAAAAAAAGAACACCAACTACTAAAGTTATCCGTTCAAAAGTCTGCCATCATTCATATCCCTCCCCCTTTGTACCAAGAAAATAATAAAAAATAAGTGTGGGCGTCAATGAAAACGCGCGGGAGTCAAAAATCTGGTAAACATCTGGATCTGGGTACTGGTTCTGGTGTCCCAACACAGAGGGTCACGCGAGAGGGTGTTTACCCTTGAAGACCATGCGCAAACTTTATCTATATTTCCTTGATTCCCGTCGGCTCCTCGCAATCGGACAACGGAAGCTTTCAGTCAGTATTCACTCCACAGACAGACAAGAGTGCAGGAGCAGTCCAGAATTTTGTACAAAAACCGCTGCTCTGGAGGAAAATGAATACACCATGGGATGCACGGTGGATTGGATTAAACTACCTTTCAACTCCAAATGACAACGGTGATTTGTTGGCTTTTTGTTCAGGCGAATGTGTTCCTTTTGCGGATTAAATACGATTTTACGTTTTCACACTTCCTTTGCCGAAGAGAAATAATGTGAGGGGTGCCACACAGAGTTGGGGAGCGAGGATATCAAAGGAAAATTACGCACCTTGTTTTGATTAGGATCGTTTTTTGGATGCTTTTTGTTGGCCCAGTGTGTACGAGCACTTGAGGGAGAAGGAACGTGTGTGGGGAATTTTAGACGGTGTGTGCAATTGACAGGAGAAATCGAAAATAGGAAGTATTTGTTTAGCAAGATTTATAGGTTTTCTAGTAAAATGGGAGAAGAATGTATTTGGAAAAGATATAGCAACAGGCGGAAATAGTGTGGGGACACACTGTCTAATGACATACGACATTCGGGTTTGACAGCACACTATGCTAGTACGATTATATGCAAGTACTCGTACATAGGTACACTGGTGGACAGTTTAGATTTCATATTCAAGGCGCAAACACTTCAACATTACCTTTGAATAGGTACACCATAAAAGAGCTATGTTTTCACTTCTTAGGGGTCTTAACATTTCTAGCCAGACGTCTAGAATTTACGACATTGAACAAAAAAATTTCGACTAAAATGTTTGAAAGAGTTCTTGCATAAAAGATCTACCCAAACCTGGACCGTTTCTTTTCATTCACTGTTTTTGTAAAAGAGACAGGAAACTGTATATTACGAAATAATTATCTGAGCTGCTTCGGCATTTTTGGAACTGCTCGTTACTCGTTACTTTTCTAATTCTCTATTGGTCTTTATTTATTTTATTATGTTCTTTGGTAAAAACTATTCGACTGAGATTCATGAAGCTTTCGTAAATTCGTTTCCACTCGTCCATTCACAATCACGAATTAGTTTTACTCGCTATGAACATTTGCTTAGACTAAAAGCTAATTATGTCGGTAATGAAGCAAAAAAAAAAAATTCATATTGACTGTATATTTGGCTTATTTTTTTCCATATTTTTTTAAATTAACCATGTAAATCGTTTGTTGTTGATCAAATTTTATATTACCGTTATTGTGGAATTTACAATTTACTCATTTGAATTCGCAAAATGTATTTACATAATTTCACAACTGACTGACAGCGATAAGTACCTACCAACTGCAATCGATAACAATATCGATACGGCAGTGTGGTTTGTGCTTGCTAGTCATTAAAGTGGCCGCGGATGAATTGAAAATGCCCAAACAGTGGAATTCAAAGAAACGTTACTAATTTGTAAAAGACAAAACTTTATTTGAACAAAATAAGGGAATAATATTGCAAAAAAATGGTTATACAAATTGGTCGATAAAGCGTAAGCTAATCCAAAGAAAAGTGCGAACAAATTTAAGAAAGATGGACAAGTTTTTGTTTTAATTATGAGATTTACTTTATTACCGACATACATGTGGGGATTTTTAAGTAATCCGATGCGATTCGCAATAAAACGCTATAAAGTAACGAAAAACTGATCGAAACGAATACTTCAAAAAGATTTATAAGTTAACGAATAAACTTGAGAAGAAGGCCGGATTGCAAATTAAATTGAGAACACAATTCAACAGCGACAGCAGGTCAGCTCATTTAAATGTTATTAATAGTTATTGCTTACTCATTTGCAACTAATATATCAATTATTGCATGAACTATGTGCTTCATAGCTACCTACTAATATTGCTACTGAGGGCAAACATAATAATAATAATTGCATTAGTTTTTGCCATTTTTCCAAACACTCACTTAAAAATACTTTTTTAATTTGGTAGTTATACTGAAAAACAGCAACTCGAACTTGAAAATTAATGCACAGCAATCGTATAATATTATTAATAATACCAGATTCTTATAGTGTCTTTGAGCCTTACCTACTAATAATAGCTTTAACCTTCACACTAAATATTTTGAGGGTCACAATTTTATATGAAAACTTTCGTGAGTTCGTAAAATCTAGCCTGAACTCTTAGTACGATTATTAGTATCGCGAATTTTTTTTAACTATCATTTCTCAATGCAGCAATTAAAATTCAGGAGCAAGCGTTTACAGTATAAATGTAATAATAAAGATAAAGAATGCCAATGTGTTCAGATTGTACATATATTATTTACAATTGAGTAGATTAAGTGCTAATCAATTCAATAGGCATTTATCAATTAACGCTTTCACTTGCAGAGTTCAACAAACAAATTCTGACTTCACCTCGGGGGTCGATGGACCGGGTCTGCTAAATCCGCTTTTTATGGATTCCTCTATCTTCGTAACATCCTTTTTGATCAAAGCAATAAAGCAGACATTTTTCCCGAAAATGCACATTTTAGTTGCTAGTTTAAAGAAAACTAAAGTGAAAGTAGTTCTATGGAACAAAAACAAAACGAAAATGGCCTTGACAGCATCAATACCATTTTCCTATGCAATGTAAGTTTTTGATGGAAAAAATCTTTAGCATTATTCCATTTGTCACTTTTTGTGCTAAGAGCTTTCAAGTGAATGTGCGAAAGAGAAGGGCAACAGCTGTTTTCCGAAGCTGCTTCTGGAAAATGACAGTTGAATAAAAAACTAAACTGTTTCTTGAAACGATTTCGCAACAATTTTTCAAATGAAAGACCTTCCCTTTATTCAAATAGCTCGCTATTAACATACTGTCCCACTTAAATCATTAACAATTCATGAGTCATGACTCCGTGCCTAACGCTTCGTATCGTATTGAAAAAGGTCCTCCCTTTTCCTGCCACACATCGTCGCGTCGCGTCGTGGGAATAACCACAAAATTGGCCCCGATTTGCTAAACCCTCCCCCGGTTAAAATGTTAACATCGACCCCAAACACTCAGCCGTAAAACCAAATGTCATACTGACAAATGGATTCCGTACACACAGAGCAATCGGAATGCAAAACATTTATTTACATTATTTCGGACACCTCCTTCATGAATGTTCGAAACCTGATGCCGTTTAAAATCAATCAAAGAGCTATTTGCTTCAAACCCCCCATTTGGTTTTTGCCCATTTCTAAGCCATTAATAATTCACCGCCTCTGACCGGAGTGTCCAAAAAGGGGGCAGACACGTATATACCAAACATTTGCGTATCATATGACTCCATTTGGGAACAGCATGTGGTACCGATTCGATGAGACTTTCGGTCCCATACCGATGTTTTGCTGTCGACATACGTGTCCTTGTGTCGCACTGGAGTGTATTGGCAGCCTTTTGCCATGATCTACATGCCAATTTGTCAACCACTTACCAGTTGTGGTCATTTGTCACATAGATTACATTGGATACAAATTGATGGTCATCAATTTTCCAACGGCATATGGCCATTAAAAAATACTCGATTTGGTATGAATGGCGACCAGTTCATGATTGGAATTCATAAATTGACATTGGCATAACGGAGTCATTCGTTGTTGTAATTATGACACTTGAGATTGAGGTGATGTAGTTATTGATAAATGTAAGAGTTGCGTTTTGTTTGTCTTCCATTGGAATATTTAACACAGATTGCACTGAATCGAGCTGGTGGTGCGAGAGCTTTGTTATCGTCTGCAGAACTCTCTGGAGATGACAAGTTTACATGAATAGAGATTTGAGTTATGTATGGAATAAGGAATAGCACATTGTAACGGGTGATTTTTTAAGAGGTTTAGAACTTTAAAAAAAAAAAAAACACAAAAAATTCGAAAAAATGAATGAAATATTTATTTGAATCGATAGTTTGAACCTTGCAATTTAATGTTTAAAGATAATTTCATGTAAATGTTGACCGCGGCTGCGTCTCAGGTAGCCCATCCGCTGAGTCCAATTTTGGCATACTCTTTCACACATATCGGCCGGTATCTCACGAATGAATGCATGGATGTTGGCTTCCAGTGCGTCAATCGAAGCGGGCTTGTCCCTATACACATTAGCCTTGACATACCCCCACAAAAAATAATCTAATAGTGTCAAATCGCACGATCTAGGCGGCCAATTGACCAGCCCGAAACGTGAAATTAACTGTTCACCAAACTCGCCTCGCAATTGCGCCATTGTTTCGCGTGCTGTGTGGCATGTGGCACCGTCTTGTTGAAACCACATATCATGCAAGTCAAGAACTTCCATTTCGGGCAAAAAAAAGTTTGTTATCATCGCTCGGTAGCGTTCACCATTGACAGTAACACTGCGATTCGCATCATCTTTGAAGAAATATGGCCCAATAATGCCGCCGGCCCATAAACCGCACCAAACAGTGGCTTTTTCGGGATGCATTGGTAGCTGTTGCAATGCTTCTGGCTGATCTTCACTCCAAATGCGGCAATTTTGCTTACTTACGTACCCATTCAACCAAAAATGAGCCTCATCGCTGAACACAATTTTTCGATAAAAAAGCGAAAATGAACATTTCGAACCGAGCACGAATTTTGATAGTAAAATTCAATAATTTGCAAGCGTTTTTCACTTGTAAGACGATCCATGGTTAAATTGCAAACCAAACTGAAGCTGTTTGACAGTGACACACGTCAGCTGTCAAAACCAGTGTTGCCAAAACCGAACCAGCTAAAAAATCACCCGTTATTTGCGTATCACATTTCACACTGAAAACAGCAAATTGGAGGTTAGTGTAGTGGGTTCTAGGTTGAGCCGCCAACATATAACAGATAACTTTGGTGGGTCTTATCTTTTTGTAAACAATCTTTAACCACGATGAATTATGCTATAGGTGTGGCGATGCAGCTCTAAATGCTCTCATCGAACAGAGCCACAACATCACAACCCTCCACTTCGTTATCAATACAACGACAACCATCCATTTGGTCAACCATCGTTATCAGCTGTCACATTAGCCTTTTTCCTGTTTCTTTTCTCTTTGACAGCGACGGCGAGCGGAAGTTTCTTTTTACACGTATATAAATTCAATGAAATAGAACAATCTAGTTTTGACATTTTATTCTTTTGATTTATTGAATTTCATCTTTTCATTGCACTAGGCATAAAAATAACTACGAGTCCGATAAGATTAGAAAAAACAAATTATGCTTGCAATCTAAGAAGAAGAGGGATTCAACTTCTGCATAGTCGAATGTTCAACTCAAAAAAGTTCTGAAATACCTGCTACACCGTAGTACTTGCGTAAAACCAAAAACCGATCGAAAAGATCCGAAAACGAGTTTGGTTTCTGTTACAATTTTTTGTTTCAGAAGCTTTTTTCGGAAATCGTTGCTTGTTTTTATTTAAAACCAAAATCGTGCTTGCCGAAAGCTAAATAAATGTCTTTTATCAATCTCTAAGGTGTCTTTTAAAGATGCTTCACTGAAGGGAGTTATCTTGTTTCCTAAACAAACAGCTGTTCTCATGACGACTTCTTGTTGTCCTATAGTTGAAACGTTGTCCATTGACAGTTCGCATTCGCACGTTCACCTGCATATATCTGGTAAATATTGAAGAACTCTAAACAAGCTTGCAGAGTGGAGTCGGCCCTGAGATACTGTATTGCCGACAGCTTTATGTAAACCTAAGGTTTCATTAAAAATAAGTAAAGTATTTTGCAAAACGACAAAACTTTCAGTCTTTGCATTTGTTGTATAAATTTCGACAGTTTTTTTTTAAAACACCTGCATGAAAAATAAATAGTTCTGATACGTCAGCACGTAAAAATTTTGCAACGAAAAATGACGCGTGTAATCGTAGCTTAAGTCTTACTTATAAAGTAATAAGCACTGGCTCATTGGCTATTGTGCTGACCTACTCAACAAGGCGTCTCAGGTACAAACCCCGAAAAATATGCAAATGTTTTTTTTTTTCGCAAACCTCTGTCAACTTCCGCCAAATAAAATTGTTCTGGAAAAACGTTACAATTCAGTCGTGTTTGTTCAAAATATAAAAAAAGGTAGGTACAAGGTATTAAATTAAATAAAGTTTTTATAGTCATCGAAAACACAAAAAGTACAAAAAGCAAACCAAAAATCATAAAAAAAAAACATTTTAAAAGTTATTACTCGAAAAGGCTGCAAGAACATTCCAAAAAACGAATGTCAGAGAAACCACTGGGAAAAATTTAATTATTCAAAAAATCGTCCCGACGATCATCTGATTAAATCGGCCCGACCCGTAAAATCTCCCGCGAAAGCAGCCAGAATACGCCTTAAAAACAATAACACTAAAAAAAAAACTCCTCGATATTATTATTCTAAATAAATAGGTTAAGAACTTCAAAATTCTGAACTTCAGCCAAACTTCAAAGTTCAAATGTAGAAGTTCGTAGAATCGAACCAAATTTTTTCAAGTATTTATTCATAAATAAGCACGACACCTTGCTCGCTTAAAAGACCAACTATCTAATACAAAAAGGGAGACAACAATAATTAAAAGAGCCGTCAATTTTACAATTTAAAGGTTTCGTATTCTTTAGTTACGATGGCCGACATTGCGCTACATAAAAGAAAGCTTATAGACGCCGTTTGAGTTTAAAGCATTTATAAATACATGTTGCTTATTTACAAAACAATAAAGAGTTTTTGTTAATACCCTTCGCTTAAAAAAAAAACGTTAAGCTAATTGCAATAAATGAAACTAAATAGAGGGAGTCCAACAATTTATATAAAGAAACTTTCATCCTCAGCTTAGTAGACATTTTCCAGCCCTTAGCGTTACATTTCGAAGTAAGACACTTTAGAAAAGTACACCAACAAAAAAAAAAAAGATTTAATAACTTTAACAAATTTGCAGGTGTTTTACATTTAAAAATTTAAGACTACATTAAAGATCAAATAGTCAAATGTAATTTCAAAATTATTGTGTTCCTAAATTTAACTGAATCTTGAATTTTGTCAGCGGTGTTAGGATCTGTCATCTATGCACAGGAAACATTCAAAGAAAAACCCAACTCTAGGACATCGAAATATTTTATAGGCAAAAAATATGTGACTCCAGGATAATTAATGTTCCGACAATCATCTGGCAGGCTTATTTGTGTCACCCTTCTTCCTCCTTCTTTGGCAATGTGCCACAATAATCTTAGCATTTTTAATTAATTCATACAAACGATGGATATTGTTTTATACCATTTTTTTTTGTTTCGTTCGCTTCATTAGGACGACATGTCACACTGGTTTCCTTTGGGGGGTTGAGAATCGCTACAATATTTCTTTTCTTTCGTGCCAAAGAACTTCACTTTCGCTGGGGTAGAAGGATAAAGGCAGCTTACAAATGAAACGCTTATAAATATTGCCCTGATTTTTCTCTCCGACTCATTTAGATAATTGCTGCAATTAACTAAATTAGCACGCCATTTGTTGTGCATGAGGGGAATGGATGGTGTGATTGTGGGCTCTCTATATAAATGCGAAAGTCATGAAATGATTCCATATTTTCCCCCGCAAAAGGTTTGAGCGGGATAATGAGATTATTTCATAAATAGAATAGTGATTTTCTTCATCACAAAGATTTGTTATAAGGAAAAGATGGAATGCGACATTATGCGGGCTAATAAAATGTGTGGGCTAGACTCGCTTGTCTTTGTCTCTAAAACATGGTAACCAGCGTTGCGACAAGGAAAATGAAGGGCACGACTGGGTTGCACGAAACTTTTTCTGACTGACTTTCAGAATCTTCAGCAAATCGAAATTTGGGGTCGCAATAGTTTTGAAAACATCCATTTGACTTGACTCTAAGGTTGCATTTTGGTCAAAATCGTTATCGCCGTTTTCCGGTAAACTGAAAAAAAAAAAAAAAAAATACTCTTTTCAAAAATCCATTGTAGAGAAAAACTGATTTTGCTATTAAGTTATAAATGTCCACATTACCTCAGAAATTAATTTTTGTTACAATCGTTAGACCGTTTTCGAGATATGTAGAAATTTCAAAAGTACTGTTGTTCGAATTTTGAGCTAAAAACTGGATACGCAGTCTTGGTAACCTCACCTACTTAAGCATAAATATCAATTTTGGTTGAAATCGTTATAGCCGTTTTCGAGCAAATCAAACTGTTACGAACATTTTATACAGGAAGTAGCATTAGTATTGAGGTTATCTTGCCCCCGAAGTGTGAGCCCAAAAATCCGAAGTTCGAACGAAATTCGGGCAGCAATTTAGGCTGTAGGCCTGTGAAAGGACGAACAAACAGACGAACAAAATTTTGCGACCCACTTTTTTGGTATTTTTCTCCTACTACGCAATGGAGAAAGTTAAAAATACGAAGTCGAATTATTATGGAACAAACGAAAATGAAACGTCAGTCAGAATTTCCATTTCTCTTTCAATAATTATGTGGCGTTGTTTTGTCTTTGACAATTTTTGTGATGAAATAAGAAAGTGTGCTTTTTGGAATATTTTGTTTAAGGAACTAAATAACGGGTGATTTTTTAAGAGGTTTAGAACTTTTTTAAAAAAAAAAAACACAAAAAATTCGAAAAAATGAATGAAATATTTATTGGAATCGATAGTTTGAACCTTGCAATTTAATGTTTAAAGATAATTTCACGCAAATGTTGACCGCGGCTGCGTCTCAGGTAGCCCATCCGCTGAGTCCAATTTTGGCATACTCTTTCACACATATCGGCCGGTATCTCACGAATGAATGCATGGATGTTGGCTTCCAGTGCGTCAATCGAAGCGGGCTTGTCCCTATACACATTAGCCTTGACATGCCCCCACAAAAAATAATCTAAAGGTGTCAAATCGCACGATCTAGGCGGCCAATTGACCGGCCCGAAACGTGAAATTAACTGTTCACCAAACTCGCCTCGCAATTGCGCCATTGTTTCGCGTGCTGTGTGGCATGTGGCACCGTCTTGTTGAAACCACATATCATGCAAGTCAAGAACTTCCATTTCGGGCAAAAAAAAGTTTGTTATCATCGCTCGGTAGCGTTCACCATTGACAGTAACGCTGCGATTCGCATCATCTTTGAAGAAATATGGCCCAATAATGCCGCCGGCCCATAAACCGCACCAAACAGTGGCTTTTTCGGGATGCATTGGTAGCTGTTGCAATGCTTCTGGCTGATCTTCACTCCAAATGGGCAATTTTGCTTATTTACGTACCCATTCAACCAAAAATGAGCCTCATCGCTGAACACAATTTTTCGATAAAAAAGCGAAAATGAACATTTCGAACCGAGCACGAATTTTGATAGTAAAATTCAATAATTTGCAAGCGTTGTTCATTTGTAAGACGATCCATGGTTAAATTGCAAACCAAACTGAAGCTGTTTGACAGTGACACAAGGTACTAAACACACGTCAGCTGTCAAAACCAGTGTTGCCAAAACCACCAGCTAAAAAATCACCCGTTATAAGTTATGCGGGCCATGTCTTTTTGGCAAAAACAATTTGGTACTTCAAACCGATCAGTAGTGAAATTTCACCTTTCTTTGGAAAATTGAAATTCCATACGTCTTCTGATGAATGAGTTGGACGATTCTGTAGAATAAGTTTCGTTATCCATTTAAACCTATGTCACATCTAATAAACTTGTATGGATTGGGTGAGCACTTTCAACATGATGCATTTCCAAATCCATTTCTACATTCAAACAGACAAACATTTTCAATATATATGTAGAGATTTTTTTCACTCATTCACCCATTTTTATTCGTTCTTTCTATCCACTGTAAGGGTCGCCGATGGAGAAGTTATCTCTATAGGTGTAAAGGAAAATATCGGACTTGATCTTATCACCAAGATATCCATGGCCCGTAGGCGTTTATAGGCTTTTCACACCAAGCCCAAAACCGGGTTCCAAAAAACATGAAAACTTCATCGAAAACAGAAGTTTTCCCATACAAATTTCAGTTTTCAAAACGAGTCGTTTGCACACCACGAACACGACTTCCAATCGCTGGGTTGTTGGAACAAACACACCTTCTGCAATGTTCAGCAAAATGGCTGACCGAACAATGTCACAACTCACAACTTAAAATTCTTTTCCACAATTAATTGATGGGCTAATATTATTTCGAAATGCACTAAATTAATTTTGTTTGTTAATTAATGCGATCGAAATTTGTACCCACAAAAGTTTTCACCGAAGTTTAACGACGAGTGTCTCACAGCTGATTGAAACGTCAACCGAAAACGAGCTGGTGGTCGGTGTGAATGCATCGACGAGATTTCGAGAAAACGCGGTCTTGTGCTTGGTGTGAAAAGCATATCAAAGTGTTAGTAGTTTATATGCACAAAAAAAGGAATAAAAAAACAGCCAAGGAAATCTCATATAACAAACCTCGAATTTAATTTCAATATTCCCGCTACCCATCTACCATTTGATAAAATCAACTTTTTCGCTCGAGCCAAGTTTGCTTAGCTATCACAGAAACACACACAAGAATAACACTCAATATTTACTTTCGAACATTTGCAAAATACACGCTCGAAGAGAATATTTTTCATTTCATCAAAAACTCCGCCCGCTACCATTAATTAATTTGAATAGAAACGAAAGTTTCTCATAACAAACATAATTCACCCGCAAGTTACCACCTCCCACCCACACATATGTAGGTGGACCGTACACCATTCAGTTCGCCTGGACCGAAACGTGGTGTGTTTCTCTGTAATTTTATAGTTATTTCTAAAAAAAAATAAACCATTTATTAAGCCAGTGGATAGATTAGTTATGACGAAAGTTTCAGCGCCACCGTACCAACTGGCAACTACTCTACTAGTGGGCTAACTTTTAGCCGGTGACAAATCGCCACTCAGCTAGATTGAATGAGCAACTCTGGTCGGTATCTCGGTGCGGTCCTAGAGACTGTGGCTATCTGGAGGTGGCTGTTTGCTCCGAGAAAATTTATTAGCCCTCATATGAGAGAAGAGTCGGCTGGCGACTTCGTCGTCCGTCGGTCAATCGTGTTATAATTTATGGACAAGCGGACAGCCGCCGGGGAGATGAAAAATGTGAGCACATTTTGAGTCCTTGTGCATGTGTGCCAACAATTCAAAATCACTTAATAACATTTCCAAGGATAATAAACATTTATATTCACTTCAAGTCGATGTTTTGCTATGGCGCACATGCAGAAAATAAATAAATCATTCTTGTCATCAATGGTGGTCGTTGAGAAAGGAAGGCGATAAATTTATATCGAACTACTTTTGTGCAATAAAAATGGTATAAAATGTACATTCGTGCGATGAGTTCGCCCCCATGTGTGTTTAGATAAGGACGGAGCTTCTTTGTCGCCAACAATCTCTTGTTCGCCTTTTGGAAAGACTTGCGTCGATTTTGCTTCAAAGGCGTAATCATAACCTTTATTTGCGTATTTGAACACTAGTCTCTAAGACAAGTCCTTGACGGAATTATCCAACGGTGACGTCCAGATGTCCACCCAGGTCGAACAAAATTTTGCGTAGTTTCGTCTATGAGTTTTGGGAAAAGTTTTTGGTGAGCCATTCAAGAGTGTCCATATCATGAAGTGGGATACTGGCCTCTTTTCCAAGTACCTATAGTATTTAACCCAGAGGGTTGTCGTTGTAGTAGCTTTTCGACTGAGGAAAATTCCATGACTGGCTCGGTCGAAACTTCCAGTCAACTCTTTAGAGTCTTTCGGTCAGAAGCTGCTGGTAAATACATTCATTCAGATGGACATAACTTCGAGAGCCATTTTCTTTGTACCTTCATCATCGCAATATTACAAATCATCGTTCCAATTGTGAGCCACATAAAAAACGACGATAAGAAAAATTTAGTTTAGGTATGTATGTGTATAAAAAAAAACTTCCTTTCTTGTGACTTTATAGCCCTTGTGTCCATTAGTATGGCATCAGAGGCTTACCGCCTGTTCTATACGCAGCCTTCAGCGACAGAGACTCACATGGACTTTGGACTTTATTTCTACGTCAAAAATCGGTTCTAACTCTATTTCGGACTTAATGAAAAAGATTTCATCATAAGAAATCTGATTAGTAGTTGTGAAGGATAAATAGTCTGGACTGGACAGCCTATGAATTGGAAGACAAAATCTGTCGCCATTCCCAATACCCATTCTGAGTCCATTCGTGTTGATAGGTCTGCAAATCTACTCCCAAGATTTAGAATCGTTTGAATGACAATCTAAAACAATCTTTTTGTGGCTCTGGTTTTAGATACAAACACAGGCTACTTTTGTACTTAAGACTTGTTAATCAAGCCAGG
The DNA here is from genome assembly GCA_949126925.1 of Cheilosia vernalis. Lineage (NCBI taxonomy): Eukaryota > Metazoa > Arthropoda > Insecta > Diptera > Syrphidae > Cheilosia > Cheilosia vernalis. Next base: position 42,081,620 of record OX421360.1, on the reverse strand, counting down.
CAGCCCGCTTTTAAACAGATAAATGTTTGAATTGTGTACGACCACCGTTTAGGAACCTTTTGTCTGGTTTATTATTATATTATTATAACTTTAGTGTTACATAAATGAGTTACATAAACAATGGAAGAATATGGCACTAGCTGCTAGGGCTTTAGGCTAAGTGTGGAGTTGAATATCCCATTTTGTACCATTAAAAGTAAAGATGTCGTCTAAACTCTGTTTGGATAACATTGGGGGGAATAGGTACTCACTTCAAATACATTTGCACTTACATATTTATTTATTTCATTGCACCTTAAAAGTCAACACGCTCCATCAACATGCAAACTGAGAAAATTAGAATTCACAAATAGCCAATAACAGAAACCCCTTCCACCTTCTATTTCCATGTAATCAAGGCCGAATTTAGAGGTCAGGAGGCCCCCTGGCCCCTACTTATATAATACTTAATTTTTTTCAGTGAAGTTTTTCAATAAATATTTTATTGTGAAACCAAGCTAAGTTTTCTTAACAAACATATTAAATATAAACAAAAACAAGAATAATGAGCAATTAAATTTTAGCGTTAAAGAACGTAACTTTCTGAGCTTTTTTAGACGAAAAATCGTTTACGATTTCTTTGAAATCAAGTTCCCGGAATTAATCACTTTCAGGAGAAACCTTTGATAGACGGTTTTGTCCCATCGTAGTTCGAAGCCTATTTTTTACAAGTTACATTTTTGAAAATAAAAATGATTGTTCAAAGCACTGGAGGTAAAATAGAGAAAAATAAAGTGCACAACTGGGTCGAACGAAACTTTCTCGATACTAGATTAAAGAAAACAACAAATTGGATATCTATCTCAAATGGCAGTTAGGTATATAAAATAACAATATAAGTTTTTAAAAGTTTAAGCTCTCAGTAACAGGCAATTGTCGCAAGTTCTGGCTAGAGGCCTATAAGAGGCTACTGTAGGTACTATTTTATAAGGTTACAAGATATGGGGCATTAAGCCTATTACAAAAATATACCGTAAAAATATGTGAAAATACATAGATCGTGATTTCTGTAGTGTTTTTTGATAAATAATTTGAAAAACTCACATCTTCGAATTTTTTGAGAAAAAGAAAGTACGGGATCTTATTAATAATACTTACTATATTATCTTTTTTATGTATATTGGTCAAAATCGTTAGAGCGGTTTTTGTAAAATTTGCCAGACAAAATTGTATCAAATATTGCAATGTTGTGAAAAGCGATTATAAGTTATTGTTCGGTATGTAAGCATTGCTTCGTCGTTTTATCGAAATCAACGATGGGGTTAACGAGATATGAGGACACAACAGTTTTGATAACATCCATTTTTTGACTTTAAGTCTGCATTTTGGTCAGAATCGTTGTTGCCGTTTTCAGGTAAACTAAACAAAACAACACTTTAAAAAAAAATTAAATTTTCAAAAATCCTTTGTACGATAATAATGAGAAAAAATGAGTTTGCTGTTGTTATAATGGACCACATTACCTTAAAAATGAATTTTTGTTACGATCGTATAGGTAGACCGTTTTCAAGATATTTCGAAATTTCAAAAGTACCGTTGTTCGAATTTTTAGCCAAAAACTGGGTACGCAGTCCTGGTAACCTCACCTACTTAAGCATAAATATCAATTTTGGTTGAAATCGTTAGAGCCGTTCAAACTGGTACGAACATTTTATATGGGAAGTACCATTAATATTGAGGTTACTTTGAAAAAAAAAACACCTCCCGAACTGTAAGCCCTAAAACTCCAAATCCGAGATTTGAACGTAATCCGGGAACCCGTTTAGGCTGTAGGCCTGTGGAAGGACGGACAGATGGACAGACCGGACAGAATTTTGCGACCCACTTTTTTGAGTTCCTCTATCATCGTAATATCAGAATTGATTAATATCTCGAGTTCGAAATTTTTTTTCGAAACCAATAGGTGTCGCTACTCATAGCAAATCGAGAATTAAAATAAATTACAAACCAGTTTTATTTATTGAGCGACTGAAGCGCCAAAGCTTCTGTGGGATACTGGTTCAACATTTTTATTAGATTTCTTGGCGCTACTATAGGAATGTATATACAAAGCTACTACGTAATGAAGAAAGTTAATAATATCAAAGGGAAAGTTGTATACTATAGTGTTTACTCGTTGGCCCCTCTTTTGTGTAGGCCCCGGGGCTCTAGGCCCCAATGCACTCATCTAAATCGGGCCCTGCATGTAAACTAGCTGGATCTCAGTTTTGTTGCAATGCCGCCAGACGACTATCACGTCGAAAGAAAAACAAAAACCTCACCAATTAAAAAGTTGTAATTAGTTGTGGATGGCTAAGACGCCATAAATTTTATCTAGTGCTTTCCACCCCCGATATCCTACATGTACCTAAGCGTTCACAAAATGTCTTTGGGTCTGCGTAGAAATGGAAGCCTAAGGTATTTACCATTTTGAACTTAACCCCACATATAGACGTGTGTACTGTGTAAGTACAGATTCGGCAACAAATCTCATGGACTTAGCTTATACCTTATAAACTGGATATGAGAATGAATTCCGTGGAAAGTTGGTTCTAGATTCCATTCAGCAAAGGTGAACAACAACACAACTGTGGGGGAAAATCCATATTTGTAGTCTTTAACCACTGAGCAGATACGTGGCAACGACGGTGCACACATGGAGTAGCCATAACAAGAAATATATATCTTTTCATCCTTTGATACAAGTTACAAGTAATTCGAGAACGCAATTCACTGCTGAAAATACTCAACTCAACTGCATCTGTACCTACCTCTGCTTATAAGTGAAGGCAGTGGAGTGCACATTTAGCTGCTGCAATTCGCCTTTCATCATTTTGTGTGTCGGCCTTTAAAGTTCTTCATTGGTTCTCAATTTCTCATATTTTGTGTTCATTCTTAACTTTTAATTGCTAACGACTAACGAATGGTGAATGTTGAGTGCAGCAGTCGACGGTTCATGGTCTCTATCTCTATACCTCATAGACGAGGTCGGAAATGAAGTCGGAAATTCGACTAAAGTTGTAAGTAAGTCAACAGAATTTTGATCTGCGGAACCGAGCACTTGCTATGTTGTCTGATGCAACTTGCGGGACAGACTGTTCAACTTCAAAGTGCTGATGGAAACTAGAGAGTGACAACTAGGTCGAGTTGCAAGTTGTGTCCATTGTTGGACATTTGTTGGAATTTGACAAGTAAAAAGGGGAACACTTCAAAAAGTAAAAATGTGTTGCATATAAAGGGGTCCTTCATTCAACTTGAAAACTTCAAACTTTCAGTGTGAACGCACACCTAAGCCGATTACCGAACTGTCAATGGAAAAATATTAACTTAAATAAACATTCCCATCATGGTGAAGTACAAGAAGGAACAGCGTTTACAAATAATTAAAATTTACTACCGAAATTCGGTGGTAGCAACTTTAAGAGCGCTAACGTCATTTTTCAATATTCAGCGATTAAGCGCTGTTTTGGTTAAACGGCTTGGTTGAAAAGCCAAATATGTGTTACTGAACAGGTGAGAACTGTCATGTGCTTCATGAGTCAGCACTGTTTGGTTGGCTCTCACGAGGGTGGCGTCATTGGGCCGTTAATTTTTGTCGATGAAAATCGCTTTTACGGTAAATGGTATTCGCTGCAGAGACATGTTGGAATAATATTTCTTTGAGCAATTGCAAGAATTGGACATCATTGACATGTGGTTCCAACAAGACGGTGCCCCAAGCCACACCACAGCGGATGCAACAATCAAGTTATTGAAGTCTTAATTCTGTGAACCGCCTCTAGATTTTATTCCATTGGGCTACATTAAATCATTGGTCTATGCCAACAAGCCGGCGACATAAGATTAGCTAAGATCCAATATTGAACGAGAAATAGCGCGCCGTATCGGTCGAAATGTCCGGCCGAATCATCGAAAATTGGGCTCAACGTATCGGCCGCTGCATACGCTGCCGTGGTAGACTTAATGAACGAAATCGAATTATATTCATTACTGTTTTGATAGTATTTCAAGTCAAAACATTTTTTTTTAAATATCTCAAGAAGTTTCCATTTTACTTAAAAAGAAGCTGTCAAGTGCTTAATGAAAGAGCCTTTAAAAAAATATGTACAGTGAAAGTAGTTCCCCTTTTTTTTTCTTAATAAAACTGTGTCCCCCATTCTCCCACTAAAAGTCTGATATAAAATCCCAGCAACTACCACAGATGATGACCATAATTACTCCTAACCCAGACATTACACTTACACTCCATGCCAATTAACTAATGCACTGCACACACTTAAGCGCGAAAACATTAAAGTTAAACATCAATTTTAACACCTCACCTCTACATCCAGTGTCCGCTTTAAAATCGCTGACAGAACTTCCACACCGGGTACTTAAAAGCACCAGCACCATCTTCTTATTGTTGAACGGCCTTTCCTTTAGACCTACATCCTCGCTCACTCAGCGGGACATTAAAAAATATTTTAAGATGTCTAAAACAACATAAATTCATCCCTCGGTTTTATTATAAAAACATAAAACATACCTAATGCGTTGAAAACCATAAATTTTTTAAAAGTTAATCTCTTCGTGCGGTCGGGACATGAATTCCAACGCCTGTAATAATGAGTAATGATGGCACAATGGACTACTTGCCACAGCCAGCTTGGTTTGAGAAGTGCGAAGATATAAGCCGAATGGCTAAAATAACAAAGAAGTGTTGTTAGGAGTGGGTTTTTTTTTTTCGCGATTCGCCCCATAAAAAGGATGCGAAAGGAAGTTTTGAAGAAGGGTGCAATGCATTGGAGGGGAATTTTGTCTGTGCAGATTGTAGAGATATGCGCGATGGCAATGGCATTGGACTGCCACGTTCTGGACATAATTTATTAGATTTAGTCTAAACCATTTAGCTGTAGAAAGGATGCTGTGTCGTTTGGAGAAACTCGGTTGTAGGTTGTTGGGAGTTATACAAATGGCCTATACCGTGATGCGAAATCATTATATTTGTGTATTCGAAACGTTTTACTAAAATTCTTACAAACTATTCAAGTTCTGGAGGGAAAATCAGAACGAAATGCAAACAGTTGGAAGGACCCCAATTTACAATCAATCTTTTAATATAACAATAAATATCACTGAGTACTATTTTTGAAACTAAAGGCTATTGGCCTCTTGTCAATCGGTTTCGCAAAATTTTTCTTAGAATAGTAACAAATAAAATTATTATACATAAAAATTTAATTTTTCTCAAGTTCCTATGAGTTCGGATTATAGTTCTTAAAAGTGATCGAGAAACTTTACAAAAAAAAAAAAAATGCCGATTTTCCGGACAATGTAAAATAACTGATTGGAAAAGCTAAATATTTTGGCAAATGTTTTAATTTTCAGAGTTTTTTTTACCTTTTTTATTGTATTCCGAAAGAACTTCCTGCTTGAAACTGCATTTCCAACATAACGAACTCGAATTTTCGCACGAGACGGACAGAGACAGATAGATCCGTATGTCCGCATTCAGTGCTAATAAAGGCGTAAGAATAAGATCACAAATCGGATGCCTAAAGTATCATGGAAGTTCTGTCCATAATTATTATAAGTAAAACAGAAATAAATACCAACATTTCTGCAATCACATGAAAACGTTTCTATTTCTGATATAAGAAATTTCAAATGAGAGTGGTAATTAGTATCACTAAATAAAACCAAGGGTTAAAAGAAGCAAAATAAGAAGAGGGTTAGTGTTGCCGAAAGTACTCCCATAGGAGTATTGCACTACTTTCAACATCTACGCATTCTCTTTTTCCTCCTTTCACAATCGTACTCCTATTCTTTTTAAAGACCTGTGCAAAGTATTATTTCACCCTTAATTAATTTTACTCACTTTAAATTTAATTAAAATTTGGCAGCATTTAACATTTCTCTACCTCTTAATTTGCTTTTGAAGATTACTTAGAAATAAAATTCTTAATTTTAGTTCTGTACTCACCGGTACTCCCCAAAAATTTATACATATTATACTCCCCAGCGAAATTATGAAACGGCATCACTACGCAGCTAATTCGGTTACTACCCTTTTTTACCCGACTGGTACGCTGTATGCATTCATTTAAGATTTCAGTTATTTTTCTTTTCGCTATTTTTGCTGTCAGCCGCAAAATCAACCATTGCATGTGCCACATGGAATTCCCTAATGAACTTACCGGCGAACAGAATCTTCTTTTAGAGAACACAAAATGGCTTCAACTTTTTTCGGAGGTATTTTTGCCACAATGGTAGATTTTTTTGAATAAATGTATTTGAAAAATTAAGTAAAACGTCAGAAACATTGATCAAATACAAAAAAGAATAATTGAGCTAAATATTTTTTTTGGCGAAGGTGAGCACGCTAAAAAATTTTGAAGTAGGTAATTTTTTTCATTAGTTGTGAAACAACAACATATAAATGCTAGAGATCAATTATTGGAAATAAGGCATTAGTTCCAGGCCTTCTAAAAGCTGCAATGTGGTGAATTCAGGCACCTGAATTACGTTGAGCTGGCAGCGCCTTCATTCCACTTTTGCTTATGAACTTTCCTATGTAGAACGAAATAGATATAGATCGGAGCAGGTCACGGTCACCGTTCATGTTTGTCACACTTACCTATAGATATTATTTAAACTTTTACCATATTTTTGCCCGATTTCAACAATAATTATTTCTAAACTATTTATGCCATTGAATAAGTTAAATACTCATTTAAAACTATCCAGAGCACATTGTTGAACGAGAAAAACTGTCCAGAGCACATAGTTGCACTTAACCTTCTCCTATGAGCTCGCATAGTTCACTTCCGGAAACCTGCATATAGTCCCACACGAAGTTTGCTTTGTCATTCTTTTTGCATAATATGGTTGTCCGTGCAGGTTTCAGCAAATCGTTGCTTATTCCTTGAACCAACCAACTACTCGTACATGTATTGCCAACTCTTCTCAGATGAACTTGCCGCCGAACGAAATGCGAATAGATTTCTTTAGTCGGGAAAATGTTTTGTACAAACCTACCTATTACTACACTTTTTTCGTTTCTGACGTGGCAGTGACGTAAATATTTGAACTTTCCGCTTTTGTTTTTTTTTTTTGAAATAATACACAATAATTTGCTTGGTTAAATGTCAACCGTGCGTTTCCATTTCTTTGACTCATCAAACTTGCTGTGAAGACGTTGTTTCCTTTTGAAACTCCGCTCTAGTTGAAATTGCTTGTCAAACCATCAGGATTGTCATGGCGATTGCCGTCTAAGACCCAGGAATGGAATCCACTCAATTTTGCAACTGGTTACTGCAGTTGAACTCATCGGCAAACCTCGTCCATTTAGATTCCACTGTATCCACTCTTTACATTCACGCGAAATAAAAGACTGACTGACTGATTCCTTACTTAAATTCCTTACTGACATCAACACCTAGTTAAGGTGATCCAACTGTCTTCATCAAATCAATCCTTTTCGACGATGCTCCCTGTTAGCTGTCGGATTTTCGTTAACTGATGCCATTAGTATTCCGTGTTGTTTTTCCATGAGCTGAGTATACATCTCAATGACCGAACAGGTATGTACTCGTATAGAGGTATCCTCAAATAAAATCCGCCAAACTCATTGAGTATTCTGGTCACATTGCGAAGTGGGCAAACATTTTAAAACAAAACGAAAGAGGCAAAAGCGGGAAGTCCCCCAAAGGTTTACCAAATTCGTTTCACTATCCTTTCAACCCTCTGCCTACGCCTAGCGATACCACCACCTACAGGTTGGATACTCAACTCGAATGATTTTACTACAAAAGGACCTCGAATTGGGCTTCATTGGATTCAATGGTCACGTTCGTTTTATTAAGCCATCCGGGTGTACACCTTTGGATTACTAATTCGCAGCTGTGGTTACGGTGGTGCAAGCTAATTACTAAATCGCAGGTACGATGGATGAGGGGCAAGTGATGGCTCCTCCAAGTCCATTAAGTTACAGTAAAATAAAGAAATCGATCTGAGGTAGTTGTCTTAGGAAATTATTCAGCATTAATGGTTAAAGATATAAAAACAACGCGTAGTTTCGTCCACCCGCATTTGTTTCGCTTCAGCCAACAGTCCCCGCTAGACCACTAAAAAAATCTCCATAAAAATAAATACTTGGTTGGAATTTCCCATGTGTCGCGTTTCTCCCTGCTCCTTCTTGTAGGACAACAATTCCACTGCAAGCAACACTCACTCCCAGCCTGCAACCCCACTAATAATCGGCCAACATCAATAAGGACCGCTTTTCCCGCAGCCGCCGAGACGCATCCATACCATTATCGCGTGGAAAAAATTTGAGAAAATTATGAAAATTGCATTTTCACCTTCTTTCCCATGGCGAGAAGCATCATTTGCCCGCCCGTTCACCCTAAAAACAATAAAATTGTAACCATAACTTAAACAATGATTTGTTTTTATTGTTTTAGCATGCTGTGACTTCGTGAGTCCCTAAAGCCCTTTAATTTTGTTCCGCTGTTCTTTTGCTTCATCTCGTGGTTTGGCTTTCGCATTTTTTTTTGTTCTTCTTTGTGGTGGAAGTCCTTTTTTATTTTTATTACCTACCCGCATCCAACTTCAATCAGGAGTTTAGCTAACGTTTGTCGCTGTCGCTGTCGTCGTCATCTTCGTCCTCGTATATCGTGTAGTCCGCGGGGGAAACCTTTAATCTGTGCGGCCGAAGTCTCGAATTGCTCATTTATAAATTTTTTATTAGACATCCTGCAAGGACCAGCCGCGAAACCAACCAATCTACCAACAGGCCGACAGACCGCCCGACCCCTGTAGAGCGTGAGCTCAGATGCTTGATGTTCGTCCCAGACTCCACAAGTTCCTCCAGAATCGTTATGAATTTCGAGAGTTTTCAACCAAAGTGGGTATTTTTTTTTTCCATTCAGCCTTTTTCTTCAGAAAGCTGGGCATGTTGCATTCTACTCGTATTTACCCTTGGAATCCACTGTGTTGGAGGTTTTTTTATTTCGCCATTCATCTATACTTTGGAGGGAAGAAAAAATGGTTACGGGAAAAAATTCAACAGAGTCCTGAAAATTGCTCATTTTACCAACCCGTATAATGGTGGAGAGTTTGCCTCGATTTTTACAAGATTCCACAGGAAGGAGAACCAAATGCGAATGAATGTGAGGCCAAGGTAGGACTAAGGTTGAGCCTGGTTTTGAAATGTTTACAATTCCAAATATTTGCATTGGGCAAAGGTGGGTGGGAGTGTGTTTTTTCTTCCAGTTCTCGCAGAAAAAGGTAAACGCTCTCCGCGTATTCTCGGTACGCACACAATGGAGAAATAAAGAAATTATTTTTGATTGGCATTTTGCTAATAAAAGAAGATCGTTAAGTTGAAAAGTTATGAATTGTTTTGATGTTGAGACTTGGTATTTGTTCAGAGACCTGGTTTGGGACCTGTGTGCAACAGTGAAAGGGAGAGTGGTACTCATGTTCCTAATTTGCATATTCGTCGTTTTTTATATGGATTTACTTGGAGGAAAAGATGAAGATGAAGAAGAAAGTTGGGGATATCCATCTAATTAAAGGATACTGCTTGCCATCATCGGAATTCTTCTGAAGAGTGTCGCTGAGTTCAAAGCAGAGACGCGAGTTTCAATATAAAAAGTATTCTAAATGGAGCCTGGTTTTCTGATTGTGGGTATTTCTTTTATAAGTCCTCAAGTGGCGGTGTTCGTTTAGTCTTTTAGGTAGAGGCGATAGTGACATACGTGGATGCTCAAGAAAAGAAAATGCTGAGTTGCACAGTAAAATTTATTGACAACCAACGAGGGTTCAAATCTTCTAACCTAGCTCATCAAAATCACCGGAAACAACAAACCATCTATACCAACGTTTGTAATAAGTGGATTTAAATAAATTTTGAGATCTACTTTACAATCGGCAGGAGTACGGGCTACTATATGTGTTCTCCACATACAGTCCTTGGGAAAAAGTAGTAGAATACTATTAAAATTAGTACCCCAACCAAGAGGACTCTGTGACTGACTCAAGCCAATCTCTGTACTATACTGTCCCGAGAGCACATGTCTACTTCCCCACAATATAAACGTAAATAAAACCGCTCACACCAAAGCATACCATTCCCTGTAATGAACAGACAAAAATACTGCAGACATGCAAATATTTTATGCAAACATCGCGCTTCGAAAACACGGTATAATTTACCACGACGAGTGAAAAATGAGTTTTCCATCAAGCGAAAATCCCTTCAAAGCACATTCTGCACCAACCCCATCTGCGATGCCTTCAAATTGACTCAAATTTTTGCACTATACCAGAACGTCTTCGAGGCAACTTCGACACCGAAATACATGCACCCGTACTCTGCAACTGAACTGACGCCTAATGTGGGCCAATCCTTTTTAGAATTTTATAAGCCACACAGCATAGAGCAAGAATGACAGCCGCCTGTAAGGTTGCAGGAGTTGTGGCAGTGAAAATCATCTTGCGGAAAATGCAAAGGATTTTTGGATCCTTTCTCTGTCGAATGCAAGAACGGAAATTAACGAGTCTTTTGGCAAACCGTATACAACACACAGATACAGTTGTAAATTTCTGTTGCGATATAGAGAAAGAGATACAGAGAGGCAGCATATTATCGGGACTGTTTGCGCACGGAAATTGCCTACGTAGTCAGTGGCAGTATTTACAAGTTTCCACAGCGTAATCTTCTTATTTATGTACCAAGGACTAAGTGCGGTGTCTGAAGGAGCGCACACGGGTACAAAAGTAATAACATTAATTTCCACACCATCCCTTGGCTCTATGGAGTGGATAACAAGGTGCCGTGAAAATTTCTCCATCTAAGCGGAAAAATTTATTTTCGAAACCCCAAACTTGTGTTATGCGAGAGGTTAGAAGCGGACTGAAGAAAAAGGGCTTAACGTCGTATAGGTAAAAGCAGGGATGCAGTGTGAAACTCTCAGACGATGTTTCGATGCGGTTCGATGGGCTTTGCTTAGAAGGGCGAGTTCAATGGGGGCTCACCAGAGTATGGTTGACATTAAAATGTAGTAGGATGTAAAACGAGATGAATTGGTCTGTTTTAATGGCTCAAGTCCAGCGTGCTATTTTGCCAGCACTCCACACTGTAAGTTGCATGCCATTATTCGAATATCTGAATAGGCTGCACAATTAGCATCCACTTCTCGTGCGGTGCACAATTCCATCCATCGTTTCTGAAGATAACGAGCCATAATCATTTTTATCCTTGATACTAAATATTTTCTAGGTCACAATCTGCAATTTTCTAGGTTACAATCTGCAAATTTTGGAAATGGAAAATTTCGCCATTGTGAGTTGGAAAAATTTAGCTTGGGCACTAAAAATGATTATTAGTGTCGCGGAGAGAATTTTGCCTTGCTCAAACTAAGTCAAGTTTGCACCTCAACTACTCGCTTAAGTCCAATAAGTAGTTGAGGCCTCAAATTAATATCTTCTGTTGAGCAAATTTGACTGCAGTAGAAACTCTTTTGCTAACCCAGCCGGCGGTTTCTTAGTGCTAAGTTACAAAACTTTTATATTAGAAAAATACATAATTCATTAGATACAAAAAACTTATTTATTACTTACTTCTTTTTCTATCTGAATAGATTTGAATTTTCTTTGCGATAAACTTAGCTATTACTGCATTTATTAAAGCGCGTAGTAGAAAAAAGGTCCGAATTCTAAAAAATACATAACCTATTCTTAAATGACGTTTAAGCAAGCATTTTATCTTTAGGTCGGTAACAAAAGCTTCTTTATAGGGCGCATACGTATCCACAATCTTCAGTCATAGACAGCGAAACGACTGAGTCGCGCTAGACTTGTTTACTCATGGCAATTTCGGAATGACCAATTGGACTCCAATTCTTAAAAATCTGTCAAAATCTCCGATGCGATGAGAAAAACTGAAATTTGCAATTCTCGAAATCCGCAGACTAGAATTTCTCTTCGAATGTTACTCGTCTGTGTTGTCCATGCGGATTTGCATCTCGTATACGGAATTTTGAGTTTGGTAGTTCATTGAATTTTGATCTCAAACAATTTAAATGAAAGCCATTATTGAATGATATAATATGTTCGCATTGACATAAATATGTTCGGAAATAGTGCAAAGCAGTCTTGGGTCTCCTATGCGAATTTGCTCCTATACGAATAATGTTATGCGGAATTTGAGAATTGGGGCCCTGAATGTAAGCAATCAATCGAAATAAATTGGCAACTTTAAATGCTGATTTCTCAAATGTTTGAAAATATCGCTTTAGCGATTCATATTCTAAGCGCTTCAAGTACCTATCTAATACTGTTAATAGGCGTGTTTTTTGAGCTTCGATCTTATCAAAGCAAAGTAAAACAGGATTTTCAAAATGCAATTTCAACAACTATTGCGAGTCTCGAAGTGTCAAGTAAAGTGTAGTTGCTGTGATTGCGTGCTGAAAATCGTACTTTGCTTTGCTAAGATCGAAGTTAAAAAAAAGTGGATAATGTAACAGAGTTAGTAAATAAGAAATAAACGAGTAAAATTAAATAAAAAATTAACTCTGTAGTATTTAAAGACCTTACGTTGCTTGGTCGATATTTATCTAGAAACTTGGTTGACTGCCAAATTCTGTTGGAACGACCACATTCACGAAGTCGCCAAGAACGCTGCGAAATGTCTAGGTTTCCTTAAACGGTGCAAGAAATATTACACCTTTTGATCTGGCTACCATACAACTACAAGGCGTTCATTCGCCCCAAACTTGAGTACAACTCTCATATCTGGTCTGGTGCGCCTAAAACCTCACTGCACCTGCTGGATAGGATACAGAATCGTGCCTTAAAACTCATTGGAGACCTAAATATAGCGAATTCTATAAATTGGCTCGAACATCGGAGAAATGTAGCAAGTGTCTCATTGTTTTATCGCTATTTCTACAAACAGTGCTCAAATGAAATTGCCATGAAACCGAATGTGGAATGCCTTGCCCAGCTCGATCTTTCCCCCTAGGTGCAATTAGCAGACATTTAAAACCAATGTGCATCGGAATCTCCTATCTTCTCTATCCCAATTTCCTTAACGCCCGCTCTGTGTACTTCAAACTCTGCAGTTTTCAACAATGAATACTCTATTTTTTCAGCAGAAACTTAACAAATTTTAACCTATGTTTTTTTTTAAAAGAGCAGCTCGGTTAGAGAAGCATGATATATCGGGAAGACGCAATTTCAATGAAACCAATAGCTCGCTTAAGCAAACTTTCTTTGACACGTATTGAACAGTTCTTAAAAGGAAAAGTAAAGCTCCCTAGCCAAGTTATTTTCCAATACGAAACCGCGTCAAACTCTGAGAATTTTTTGAGCTTGATACGTTTTTTTTTATAGCTATTTTTGTAACCGGTCCCACCCAGTGTTGTCAGGACTCTCTCTATTTATTTAACCTACGAAACATAATAATTTTTTCCATTGCAAGAATTTTATTCAGATAAAAAAATTAAAGCAAACCTTCCTCTTCTATATTCAACATTAAATCCAGATACTAATTCTACTTTAATTCCTTTAAAAAACCCTCTATACTTTTTTGCGAAAAATCCATTTTTTTAAAGTAAAAATTATATAGGACAAAAAAAAAACATAATATTAAATTAACCTTTAGTATAAAAATCGCAGGTTGTTGAAGGACAATTTACGGGAGCAATTTTTTATTGACACTTTTTGATTTCAAAATGAAGATGTTTTGATAAAATTGTAGCGAAAATTTATGGTTTTAAGGTTTTTTTGTCAGATCCCTGAAATGTTCACGATTTCGTGCTGTTTTCCATTATCCCTTGGAAGACTTTTTAGACATAGAAAACCCCACAAAAAGGGAAAAATCCCAAGTATAATAACACTGGTCCGACCAAATGGATAAAATGACCGACAGACTGGTGGCTATAGTGGCCTTTAACCTTCAGTTACTCTTTGACGTATGAAGCTGATTCGATTCAATGGATCAGTGGCTCAGTGTTATAATCATTACCTAAATAAAAACAAATCAAAACTTCACGAGATGATAATTTTGTTAAAACTACGGAGATATTGTGTACAATTAATATGGAAAATTGAAAACCAAAAATTTCTGACCACGATAGATCGACAAAAGACCAAATTTTTAGACCGACGCAAAACATTACCAAAAGACTGACGATTTTCACATCGAACCCTAATATACATATATAGGGACTTTTGACTAAATTTGGATCGCTATAGAACTGCTCCTTCCAAGTGAGTCACAGGACCCTGGAAAATATACACGCGGTGCACTTATCAGTTTGAAAAAAAAAAAAAAAAACTGTCCGACTTTGTTTGCGGCAAAAATACAAAATGGATTCTGTAGGCAAAAAGGAAACGTCTGCACCCTTTCTGTTGTCAGCAAACAGTTCAAACTCCCTCCTCAGAGTACCTACACCTAGAGACTCTCCACACTCCAGTTGTAGCTACCTCATTAAACAAAGTTTGTTTAACAAACTACTTCAACCTTAGTTTGTTCAACGGGTTTGTTTGAACTTTCCACTCTCATTAAGGCGGCATTAAGGCATTGTAAGGCGGCTTTTGACCTCTTTGTTCTAAGAAATAAAAATTCAAAAATTCTATTGTCTTAAAGTTGTTCCCATAAACATCATCTCACAAACAATAGGACAATTACCTGTAAGCGAGTGCAAGGCACAGTATTCCTTCAAATAAACACTCAACCCCTTCAACCCAGAAGCAAAAAGAAACACGGCCCACGAAAATAACCCCAATCTCATAATCAGGCATTTTTTTCTTTGCTTTTCCAAAAAACAACGTCTGTTGAATAGAAATTACCCCTAACGAAATACCTTATGTTGTTCGCGAACTTGATTTATTGTCTGTAAAATTCTGTTTTGTTTTGAATATTTTTAATTTCTCGCGCCACATTTGCGGCCATGTTCCCGACCACCACCATCACTACTATAACAATGGTTCCTAGCTTTCCACTGTTTTGTTTTTTTTTGCTTTGTCTTCAGCGTTTATTCTTTGTCTTTCGGGTCGATTCCTTTGGTTTCATTTAATTAAATCTCCTCGTTTTTTTTTTTCTGTTATTCCTTCTCGCTGACATACAATCCCGATTCCCCCAAAATCAAATTCAGTCTCAATTTCGCTTGTTGTTGTTTATTTAGGGTCAGGCAGGGCTTTTGTATCCGCTATTTATATATTTTGAATTTTTTTAAATTACAAATTTGGTCCATTTTAAGAGGTTTCCTTTACCTACCCTTTAAGATATACGAGTATTTCTTTAAAGCGTTTCCTGATTTTTATGGGAAAAAAAACCTTAAAATTTGGCGGGAAAGTGTATCAATTGGGTATGCAAATCCAGATGTCAGGATGGAGGAATTATCCCTTAATTGCCACTTAATTTACAAATGGAAAATGATGCAAAATGGAATAACAACAAAAGGGATGTATTATTGTGCCGGCTTTCTTCGGTGGAGTATGCTCTTTTCATTCCGGTTTTTAAGGGCACTCGTTAACGGCTTGTTAAACGCCACTTTGTTAGATACCCTCCTTTGTGTAATAATTTTACTTTTCCATTCAAAAAAAAAAAAATTGACTCCTTCAACATGCAGCTAAGAATTCAGGCTTTTACATCATTTGAAGGGTTGTAGGTACATATTTGCTGAATGCAACAGTACTGATGCAAATAGGAAGCTGCGGTGTGTTCGCCATCAGAGATTTTTATAGAATTCGTTGATAAAATGTGAGTATTGTGTCATTCTTATTTGGGCAGGTAAGGGTTGAAGACAGGTATCCCGACATCTGCGGAGACCCAAACCGTGCGGCTTATTGCCTACCAACAACACTCGAAAGACCCAACTCAACCAGCGACTAATTTCCACCCGTACGTGCCACTTAATGCTTATTGTTATCTCGTTCAAAACTACTCGCACTACTTGACTTATTATTTCTATAAATTACACTTACCAGCCAAGTGCACAGCTTGAGCCTTTTAAGATCCTTTTGGCATACCAACGCTACACCCACATCTCGATGGCGGTAGTTTCGCTCTGCGCAATTGGAATTGGTTGAGAAATGTTCGTTATATTGAAGTTCCTTTCCACTCGATGTTCTATTGTCGGTGTAGTGTCATTATCCCGAATTACATTCACATTCACAGTCGTTTACACACGTTTGTTCGTGTGCTTGCAAATATATATGGAGTTGCTCCCCCCTTTTGAGGAAAAATATGGTATTTCTGTAAGAGCGCCATAAATTACACCGTTTGTGCGATTTTCGAAAATTCTAAACGGCATAAAGTATTCAGATAGCGTTCTGACAGCAGTCCTTGTGATTAGCATTCCATAATGGGTTTAGATTGTGGCTTCTATTATTTTGTAGCTGTTGTCTTCCATGTGCTGGCGAAGCGAGGTGTGAGTTGCAAACACTTACTCTGTTGTTGTTCCATATATGAAAGGGGTAAGTTTTAGCGAGCTTAATTGCGAAAAGGGCAATTTAAAGTGTTTAGAATAGAGACATGTGGTTGGAGGCAATCGTTTAGAAATTTAAAATTTAAACCTACGATATTATTCTAATTGAGGTACTTTCGCAAATTGGAGTGAATTGTAGTCAAGAAGGTAGCACCGGCCTACGATATTACCCTCAGTTGGGCATGTTATGTTACTGGTCTACCTCTTTTGGCATTGGTGACTATAAGAGGGGGTCTTTTAGATTCCATTCTAGGATGGGTTCGAAAATTGTTTGCCCTTTATGTGATCTTCTAGGAAATTCTATGGCTTGACTGCGGCTGGATGCTGGGCTAAAGAAAACGTAAACGACTACCTTTCCAACTTCAAACAGAGAAGATTGCACGTATCACTTTTAACTGGCAGTGACAAGTTGGCTACTGAACTAGGTTGGACCCCTAAAAAAATAGAAAAATACTTTCTTTGAACGTTTGACACGTCGTCCCTCCCTTGTATAATCACATCGATTTTTTTGTAATAAATAATAATAGTTGGCGCATCAGGTCTGTAGGGACCCTGGGCCTAGCTTCTCGCAACCATTCGTTTTGTGTGAGTTTTTTAATTTTTTGGAACGAATGGAAGGGATCTACAATTTTATGCCGATTCCAAACGGCCGATTGAGAAGCTCTTTCAAGACAGTTATACTCTCGGATGTTTGTCAGACGTTTTTTTTGTATAGATTATTATTATGTGGCACTAATTACCGAAGATTTACTTTTGAAATAAATTTCAAATTCGCTTCACGCTACCCAACAAAAGTTTGACTTTCTCTCGTGTTAGACTTGGTCAAGTTTTGCCTTTCCTTATCCGAGCATAAAAATACTGTCCAAGAATTCATGTTTAAGAAATTAACAGAGAATATGTTAGCCTTAGCTATTTTATCCCACATTAGTGCAGCGGCTGAAAGAAAATTCTCCGAAATTAATTTAGTGAAAAACATATTCCGAAAAAAAATTAAATGGATGCTTGTTGGAAAATCGGAAAGATGTTTATGTTCCACAGCTTAATTTAATAAAATTTTTAAAGCAACATAGATTTGTTGATGGTCAATTTATTTTAATTGCCTTTAAAAATCATACAACAATCTACACGATTTTACTATAAAAAAACAATTATTTACAAAAATTAAATAAAGTCTAAAATATGCAATATACACATGTACACATATGTTTGTTTGTAATATAAAAGTGCTTCTCTCATTTTTTGTGTGTTAAAGTACCTACACATTTTTTTTTCGAAAGCTTTATTTTTTTCATTGTCTGAATTCAGTCATTCGGAATATAATTTTTTAATCCAGAATTTGCGAAAAGAAAAACTCAGTAAACAACGAGGGTCCCTACCAGTGCTGCCGAAAATACGCCCATAGGAGTATTGTACTACTTTCAACATCTCCGTACCTACTCCCGTACTTACTCCTGCTTTCACATTCGTACTCCAATTTTTTTTTGAAAGACCTAAAATATATTACACTTTCGGCAGAGTGTTATTTCAGCCTTAATAAATTTAGTTCACTTTAAATCTTATTCAAATTTGGCAGTACTTCTATATTCCAAACTGTCGTCAAATTTTACTAAAATTTTTATTTTGTTTTACATTTCTCTATCTAGTAATTTGCAAAACAAGTTTTACCTTCTGGATCTGGATGCTTCTTTAAAACTGGTTTCGTGTTCGATTTTGTTACATTTTCATCTATCAAACTCTTGCGGATCCTCGAAATCGTTTTCACTGACAAAAACTTATTTTGATACTAAATATAAATAAACACCACATTTGAGAGACTCCAACATCGAAACTGTCCCATTTGAAAAACGCTTAGCTAGAAATAAATTTCCTAATTTTCGTTCTGTATTCCCCGGTTCTCCCCAGAGAGGTCTATTATACTCCCCAACGTAATTATTAAATGGCATCAAGTACCTGTTGCGCCAAATGTTTACTTATTTTTTTTTTATGTTCAATATTGTTGAAAAAAGAAGAAGTGTTCTATATTTTTTTTTAAAGAGAAGCTTTACGTAGCTGTTATTGCATTTTGACTAGTAGTGGTGCATTAAGATTAGAACAAAAAAAAACCGGATTTGTGTAGTCATTTTTAAGAAATAATTACAAAAAAACTGATTTATTCGAATTTTTTGGATTTGCAAAAAAATTTCTAATTTTGTTTGAAAGATACTATTTCTTAACTATTTAGTTAAAAGCTGCTTAGGTATCAGTTATTGCTCGGGATGTAAGCATTACCACGTTTTTTTGAAATCAGCGTTTTCGGTGATTCGAATGGAAAATTAAGGACACAATTATCTTGAAAACATACATTGTTTTTTATCTATGCATTTTGGTCGAAATTGTTAGTACCGTTTTCCGGTAAACTTAAGAAATTAACAAAAAAAACTTTTACCAAAAATCCATCCGATAATATACACAAAATCTGAGCTTGCTATTAAGTTAAAAATTACCATATTACCTTAAAATTACATACTGTTGATAGATTTCTTAGGCAACAACTGGTCAGTCATGGTAAACCTATCCGCTTATAATCAAATAACAATTTTGGTTGCAATCGTTTAAGCCGTTTTCGAACAAATCGAACTGGTATGAACATTTTAAATGTGGGAAGTACCTACCATCAATATTGAGGCTGCCTTGCAAACAAAAAAAAAAAACCCGAACTGTAAGCAATCAAACTCGAGATCCAAAGTTTGGTCGACATCCATTTAGCTTATTACGGAACTATGATCCACTGCTTAAGCCCTAATCTCCCAAAATAAACTAACAATTGGCAATCGTCTACCTTAAAAGCGATATATCCGCCACGGACCTCCATTCAACCCAATCCATCATTTCAGATAAATCCATAATTGCTACCTTAGGGCCAATTAAAATCACTTAGCCAGAACCACCTTAATCCAGCAACAAAGGGCACCAGTACAAGAACCCTCCACAACCCGCAATCATTCTCCAAGAAACCCCCAGCCGAGAGCAGCAGCCCTCATTTGATTAATTACCGCGCAAATTCATTCTGTGTCAACGTGGCCCCATAATTCTTAACCAAGAAAGCCATACTCTCCGGGGCTCTCAACAAGACACATTATCAGCCCCCAGCCCGTTTATCTAATTGTAATAATAATTGCCCGAGACAAAGCCAAAGTACAATGCTTTCATGTTTATCGCTAAGTCTATGCCAGGGCGACAGAAACCACTGCTCTGTCGTCACACGATGGGACCCTGTCACAATGGAGCCCAGCACTTATTTGTCTAATAAAACTCTTCGCTCCCGAAAATAATTCGTGTTGACAAGAATGTATGGCGGCTTCGAAACGCTCAACATCACCACCTACACGCAGGTGATGAGTGCAATGACTTCCGCCAAAGGGTGGGCATGCGGGCATACTATATCATACCTGGGCTACATTCTGTGCGACAGACAATCATTAGAAGAAGCAACGGCTTGAGGGTGGGAACCCGGGAACCCACCATCATCGCTTCCACTAATTTAATCGAAGAAAACTGTTATTAACCAGTAGACAAGTAGATGAGACATCTTAGGTTGGGATAGGATACGGCATACGGAATCCTTGCCGTGCAGTAGGTATACTCGCTGTTTGTTTGGCTTGGAAGCAAGGCAAACATAATTTATTGCCGTAGCTACTCATGCTCATACATTGTGAAATTTTAATGTGTCTAAGCACGCAATGTAATTTAACTTTAATTAGGTAATTAAGAGTACGAGGATGGAGGCGGACTGCGACTGACTATGTTTACCTGGCGAATGCATCCTCTGCGGGAATTCAGTGCAAAAATAAGTAAACAGCAAAAAGTATCTCTTGTGGAAATATTGCGCAAAAATGTGTATCTGCATATAGCTGGAGCGGTATAGTGGGTTGACTCCTTCCTTGGAGTGCCATGGAGGAGATATAGAATATTCGCAAAAGTGGATTTACTCAAGGATGAAATGTATGCAAGTACGGAGTTATTAATTTTATGCATCGGCAAGTTCGCGACAGTAGGGAAGCTCTCCGGGAGCTGCGATTTTTTTTTGTTGTATTCCCATTGAAGTTATGAGGATCCTAGTCGTTGCAAACACTGCCAAGTTAATTATTATGGGCGGTAGAGATAACAACCAAAGACGGATTGTTGTCCTTGTTTTGTATGACTTGAAATGTATTTATTGCATGTAAATGTTAAGAAGGCAGAGGACTATTATCTCATGAAAGGGGTTTTAAGTTCACTTAGAACTTTGTGATCGAGCAACATTGAACAAAATTCGCCGTTACATTAGGATTTGTAGAAAAATCGAGGAAATGTGTCAAAAGACGTTGAATCCGTAAATCTCTAGATCGTATTCTCAAAAGTTGATCGCAGAAAAAAAGATCTTAGTCACGAACGACCCCGAAAAGTTGGCGTTACAAATAACTTTCCATGAGCAATTTTCAAAGACAGAAATTATCTGTAAAAAATATAAAATATGAATAAAACCGATTTTACGAATAACCGAGTTTTATAGAATTGGGCGCAAGAGATGGCGCATTTAGAGAATGGAAGACTAGACTCAATTTCAATAGGCATCTTCGTCGATAGTCAGGCCGCGATTAAGGCTGTTGGTTCAACTAAGTCAACGTCCAAGCTTGTTGTGGAATGCAGGGAGACACTGACCAGGGCTTGTCATCGGTTTGATATCACTCTCGTCTGGGTTCCCGGCCATAGGAACATTGAAGGGAATGAGAAAGCCGATGAACTTGCCAGAATTGGCTCAGCTCTGTGCGTGTCTCATGCGGAGGAAGTCTTCCCTCCGCTGGGATATGTAAAGAGAGAAATCCTCCTGCACTTCACCTCATGTGCTGAGACTAGTTGGATGAACCTGACGAACTGTGTCATTTCCAGGAAGATCTGGCCAACCTACGATAATGCCCGAACAAACAACCTCTTATCCAGATCGCGTGTAGATGTTGCCAGACTAACGGCAATTAGTACGGGTCATTGGCCTTTAGGAACCCACACAGCCAAGCTTGGCATCCCCCACAATACCCACTGCCGTAGCTGTGATGACACAAGTAAGAGTGAAACAGTGTTCCATCTGTTTTGTGAGTGTCCGGCCCTAGCCAAAACCAGACGCAGTGCACTGGGTCATCCATTTTTTGATGACCTTTTGGCCATCAAAGGCATCCATTTCCACAGGATTATCAAATTTCTCAACTCAACAGGCTGGTTTTGAGCTCTTTTAACTTCCTCCACCTCCTTTTCATATCAGGTTCCGTAAGTTGTGGTTTCAAAACGGCGCACAATGCGCTACTTGTGTTTTTCCCTCGTCGGGAAATACAGCCACCTAAACCAACCAACCAGACTCAATTTCAATAGCTTTAATGTTGGTAGTATGTGGTAAAGATTGATTCTATAGCGCAGCTAAGAGTTCGGAGTAAACAATCATCCAAAGCGTTCAGGTTATCAAGTATAGGTGTCCACACAAACGAATTTATGCAGTCAACCGCATGACTTAATGGCGGTCAATACCTCAATGGTTGTGACTTGTGAGTTGTGACCTCCAAACATATCCTGGAGTGCAATCTTCTTGAAATCCGCATAAAGTCCGGATTATTGTCAATTTTATTCTCGGGCGAAAAATCAATAATCATATCATACGATTGCGGCTTCCTTTTCGATGGAATAGAGTCTATATCTGATATCCTGTGGGATAAGAAAATCAAACAATGAACTGCCGTCTTTAAACTGTTCCAGAGAATGAAGGACCTGTTTTAAACAAAATGTTGACTTGTCAGATTAAGTTGATTCAACTATAACAAAACCCTAAGACAACAACATGATATTTCATGAAGCCATTGGTGACATTTTTATGTCGCTTTTTCTTTTTTTCGGAAGTTTTCCAACCTCTTTGGACCACTTTGCCACCAAGTGAAGTTTGTTCACTCTGAATGGTGTTATTTTAATGTGGTACCTATTTGATTTAGCTTTTTCAGATTCGCGCTCAGATTTCAGACTCCATGTGTCTAATTGTCAGACATAAGAACGTCACTCTTTTTTTGTTGATATTCGTAAGATTGGAATATGTGTATATAACCTTCGACAGTTTTATAAAGCCGCCATTGGGCGCTATATTTGGTATTGCATTTATTATGCTTTTTAAATGAAACTAGGAAAAATTAGAACGAAAATTACCTATAGAAGTGAGTGCGTACACGCTGCCCAAGTAGAAATTTTTAACTTATATACACATTTACATAAAATTATAGTCACCACACGGTATATTTGCCTCAATTTTGTGTCGATAAAGGCATTCCAATAAGATGGTAACTATTTGACATTTTTGTTACCAAAACGTGTCTCAAAACTACAAGTGTCCTTTACAGTAACATTTCAAGACACACAAAAACTGTGAGGTTGCTATTTTTTAATGTACGCTTCTCGAGCAAAGTTTGAGCTTCCATACAAAATTCTCTCCAAAATTAAGCTGAGCTAAATTTAAGCGAACCTATTTAGTTAAGTGGTACGCTGCTCGAGCTAAAAAATCCAAATTCTGTTTCAGAATGTATACGTCGTTTATCTGTCAAAATTTAGCGTGCCCATTTAATGGGGAGGCACACATTTTCTCAAGCCAAATTTTGAATTTGTGTTCTGTTGAGTTTTTGTATTGCGGAGAACGGTAGAAGTAAGCAAGGATGAGTTTTTCTTAATAAATACCTCGACGAGGAGTACCTAGAATCGGAAAAGGTCTATAGTAGAGAAAGCTGAATTTTTGAAGTAAATTATTTTCAAAGAGCAGCTGTTTTTTTTTTGTGACAACACTCTCTTTGTCAAAATTTGGCTAGGACTAGCTGATGTTTGAAGAGAAAAGTTGGAGACCAGATAAAACTCAGTTTAACATTTGAGCAGCGTACTGAGCTTAAGTGGTAAATCTTAGTACGCTGCTCTAACTAAACTGAGTTTTATCTGGTCTCTAACTTAAGTGGTAAATTTTAGTACGCTGCTTGAGCTCCGTCTTAGTAAGTGTTATTTTATTATCCTAAATATGTATTTGATCAAAATCATTGGTGCGGTTTTTGCAAAATTTGTCAGACAAAACAGTACCAAATATTACAATGTTTAGTTTGGAAAATACTATTGCTTAACTATTTACCTGAAAACCGATTATAAGTAATTGTTCGGGATGTAGGCATAGGCATTGCATCATTTTTAAAGTTTTATCGAAATCGAAAATGCGGTTTTTGAGATATGAGCAGTGTTAAAAATTAGCGTTTTCGGTGCTTCGAAGTGAAAATGGAGGACAAAATAATTTTGAAAACATGAATTTGACTCTAAGTTTGCATTTTTATCAAAATCGTTATTACCATTTTCAGGTAAACTAAACAAAACTAAATTTTAAAAAAAAGCTATTTTTAAAAATTATTTGTATGATCACATAGAGAAAAATTTAGTTATAAATACCAAATTATCTAAGAAATACATTTTTGTTACAATCGTATAGATCGTTTTCGAGATATGTCGAAGTTTCAAAAGTACCGTTATTCGAATTTTTAGCCAAAAACTGGGTGTGCAGTCATGGTTACCTCACTTAAGCTTAAATATCAATTTTTGTTGAAATCTTTAGAGCCGTTTTCTATCAAATCAAACTGGAACGAAGATTTTATATGGGAAGTACCATTAGTATTGAGGTTACCTTGCAAAAAAAAAAATAGCCCCCGAAAATGGAAAAAAAAACTGAAATCGTTCTTAAAGCTTGTCACCCACAAATAACTCTGGTGCAAGTAATCGTCACTTCTCGTTTGGTAGATTGCCATTTAGCCCTTTAGAATGCACAAGTTCAAAATAAGCAGCATTGCACCATTCCCATACCACTGACTATCTTCTTTAACTTCACACTTTAAACGGCCCTCATCGAGTAATCTCTGGACAAAAGCAACTTTAAAAACAAAATTCCACCATATAATCCGACTCATTCGACTTCAATGGAACATATTTTCCCCTCAATCAGCTTTCAGCTATTGTCCTTTTACATGTCCAGTAGAGAAATTGTATTCAGAAAAAAGGCTGGATACATCGGAAACAATGCAACAAAAGATATCCTAAATGGTAACAGTTCTAACGGAAGCCGACTATGGTGAGCAGTCGACATACTTGTTTCAGTTTTAAATAAAATATTGTTGAGAGAACAAAAAAAAAAAAACAATACCAACCACTCCTTTGTTGCCAAAGGGATGTTTTGTAGAACAAAACCATGCACAGCAAAAGCCAAACATCCTCTTAGTAGCCGCATATGTGGAGGACATTGTTTTATCCTCGACAAAGAGCCGATATAAAGAAGATTTCCTTTTTTTTTTTCTGCATAAGAAAATTTTTCATGTCCACTTCCATAAAACGTAATGACCGAGGAGGAAATTATGAAAATAAGTTAATCCTTTGATTAAAATATTGAAATAAATCTGTGCGTGTGTGCGGAATCTAATTAAGCATACCACGAATGCAGAAGGTAACATTTTGAAAATTGCAATTTTGACAAACTCAACATTTTTGGCATTTTTATCTTTTTGCCGAAATGTGTTTCTCTATGTTCGTGTATACGAAAAGGATAACTCTCGGAAGCGGAATGAGACGACAGGAAAGGGTTAAGTATCGACCCATCATGGGGTATATAAATCCAAAAACCATTCATTCATTTATCTAGAGCCGTCAACAGCTTTCAGTTGTCGCCGCCGAACGACCCGGGTGCGGCGGAGAGAAGTAGGAAACCTTATTTTAATTTTTAATATAAAAATCCTTTCTACAAGATAATAAAACTCATTAACGCAAAAGGGTCTGGTCCCCTGGCATTGATTTGCATAGGGGTAAATTAAGAATGCTCCGAAAGTTGTGAGTCTGAGCATATACATAGATGTACCCCAAGCCAAGCACACATAGATAACTATGTACGAGTAGATACGAAGAGTACATATTTATCTGTAGTTGGAGGAGGAACAGGTTTTTGTACGTTGATCCTTTCGGAAAATAAATTAAATTTAAAGTGCTTCGGTGAAATGTTAACCCGTACTCGAGTGTTTTCTTGGGGTAGTATTACATTATCTTCCAGCATGTGTGCGTATGAAGAATTTCCGCCATTTCTTTATATTGAGTTTTCAGAATTTTGACTTCCTGACATAAATCAGACGGTGGTGTAGTAAGCTACTAGGTGAGGAACATTTCTTTACACGATTAGGTAGGTGCAGTGGTTAGAGAGAGTTTTAGGGTTTTCACATGAGCCGAAAACCTTGTTGCGTTCACACCGACCACCAACTAGTTTTCGTTTGACGTTTCAATCAGCTGGGAGACACTAGTCGTTATACTTCGGTGCAAACTTTTTGGTTACAAATTTCCATCGCATTAATTAACAAACAAAATGAATTTAGTGCATTTTAAAATAATATTAGCCCATCAATTAATTGTGGAAAATGATTTTAATTTGTGAGTTTTGACAATTTGCTGAATATTGCAAAAGGTGTGTTTGTTTCAATAACCCAACGACTCGTTTTGAAAACTGAAATATGTATGGGAAAACTTCTGTTTTCGTAGAAGTCTTCGGGTGTTTTCGCGAAAACGCGGTTTTCGGTACGGTGTGAAAATGCCACACTGGGGAGGGTACCAGTAATCCCATTCATTGACCATTAAGATAGACTTAGTTTGACATTATGGCGTATGATGGCTTTCAAGGCTTCGAAGCCTTTTGCATTGTTGCCACTGGTCTGGAAAGTCAGGGAACGAAAATTTGGCCAGGCAATGTCAGGGAAAGTCAGGGAATTTTAAAAGCGGCCAGGGAAGATTCGAACCGTCTATTTTTGCTTTTAAATATTAAACAATTATTTGCTCTGAGTTGTGTCTACAAGTTTGTCCAAAAATGTGTGTATTAATGTGCTTCCTGATTTGTCGGTGCGGATTCATTGTCCTCGACTTGCTCGTACTTGCTTGTACCAAATACTTGTGTTTCAAATAGTTCCTGAATAGAACAACATTTTATAATTTGTACCATCCTGTAAGTATTTTTGTTTGCGTGCAGTTATATTTCGAAAGATGTACTATGAAAGCAAAACATATTCAAAAAGTCCTACTCGATCTAACAAGAAATAATAATAACGGAAATAATGTTATTAACAGAATATTTTTTATGCGTTAAATTACTTTTTGCTACATGTATTTGTACAAAATGGTCCGGGAAAGCTTAAAAATTGGTAAGGAAAGGTCAGGGATAGTCAGGGAAAATTATTTCGAAAAATAGCGGCAACTCTGTTTTGTTAAAAGCTGAACTCAATTCTGTTCAGGCTGTAAATCAAGAAGATAAAGACTACAGAATTTCGGACGAGCTATAAGTGAGATGGAAGCGGGAGGTCCATGTTTACCATTGTAAAGAAAACTGCTCACATTTGTCCCCGTTTTTTTATTGACTCGTTTTCGCGTTTTTCCACAAGCTGTTTTTTGACGGATTTTTGTTTCCGAAAACCATGAGTTTTCTACGTGCTTTTTAACAGATTTATGTTGCTATCCTTGGCGTATTGTTTTGGTCGAACATTTCTACGCATTTCGACTCATTTTTTGACTTATTTTTAATGCGTTTTATAGCTTGTTTTCGGAAACGTATTTCTATGATTTTTTACTTCGTTTTTTTTAAACATAATTTGGCTACGTTTTTTTTACGCGTTTTGTAGGTAGGTACTCGTCTTTCTAGGACGCGTCTTTCAACAAATAGGACTAATTTTTTTACGGATTTCAGACGCAATTTCGTCTGATTTATGTTGTGTTTTTTGGTGAGTGCGTGGAAAGGTTTTCTGAAGTTGGAGCATGCAGTTTTTCATGCATTTTTGACGTTTGTGGAGGCGTTTTGAACTTTGAATACTTTCGTACGCATTTTGTACGTCTGTGTTTTCGGACAAATTTTGTTTCTTTGCGATTCGGGCGCCCTTTATTATTTCGAATCTTTGATTCGTTTTTTTTTATAGTATATATGGACAGGCACTACCACAAATTTTCTACCCGCTTTTTGCCGACTTTTCGTTGCGTTTTTTGGAGTGTTTTCAAACGAGTTTTTTTGACTCGTTTTCGGATCGTTTTCAATGTCTTTTGCACGCATACCTACACATATTTCTCCTCATTTTTTATGCGTTTTTAACTGAATTTGTCTGAATATTTTGTTTTATGCTATGTACCCGACTTAATAGGAGTATTTTACTGACTTTGACTGCGTTTTCCCATTTTCCCACGTTTGTGGATAGATATTTTAACGCATTTTTCTACCATATTTTTGAAGATTGTTTTTTTCATTTTTTTTTGAGTGTTTCCGGACGTATTTTTGGGTGTTTTTTGTTGCACATTTCTTCGCATTTTGAACTAGTTTTTGCATGAATTTGGTTTTCGACTCGTCTTTCTAGGACACTTAGGACCAGCGTTACCACTTCAAAAAAAAAAGGCGAAGTAGATTTGATCCGAAAAGTGAAGTAGATTCAAGAAAATGGAAGTAGATTTCAAAATCATAGTTTTAATGATATATTCAATTCCATATTAGTTTTATGTATACCTGAAACATGGAAAAAAAACGTTACGATCTACACTTATCGTTTTGGTTGGCAAGATTACATCAGTTAATTTTATGATATCACTTTTTTTTTTATCAAATACAACTACTAGTTGACTTTTATATAATTTCAATTAGTTAGAAGTGTTTATACATATCACAAAATTAAAATTAAAACATAAATATGTAGTTGAATTCTTATTTCAATATATAACGGCCATTGACAAGTTAAAATTTTTGGAATTAAAATAATAACTCCATAGGAGGCTCAAAAATACCTACCAGCTATCACTTCTTTCACAGCAATAACAGTAATAAACGAAGAGTGAAGTTTGATGCAGTTTATTGTTTAGAAATGTGAGACTGGACTCATATGAAAGAGTGTAAAACATTTTTTAAATATTTTTTTTGGAAGTAGATCTAAGGTATTTTTATTAAAATTGAAGCAGATTAAATAAGAGATTTCGAAAGTGAAGTAGATATTAAAAATTTACCAATAGTGCGAAGTAGGGAGCAGATTTAAATTTTTTTTCCAAAATTGAAGTAGATCTACTTCAATTGTAGTAAAGTGGTATCGCTGCTTAGGACACATGCGTCGAAGTTCATCAAATTGCAGTCACATTTTTGGACGGATTTGTTGACATTTGAAGGCAAGTTGTTTAGCACATTTTTTGACTCGTATTTTTACGATAAATACTATATCTATTTGAAATTGCAAGGCATTCTACAGTTAAAGGTTTTGCAATAGTCTTAGGGACTGATGACTCTAATATAACAGCCATCCGACAACATATTTCATGACATTCACGGTTCAAGTCACTTTAAGAAGCAGTCTCTCTTTACAACTACGACTGCTCATCTGGAATTCCCTTACTTTTCGGACATAAGAAATTATCTTTCTCTCAAGTGCTCATAGTTCCACTTCAACAAACACAACGAGTCCCTGATGTACCATTCCCGGTGTAATCATCATCTTATTAAATTCCTTAACCGATCCGCTTCAAATAAATCACATAAAGAGCTCTCTATACACTCCGTTCGAAAAGGGTTGTCATTTAAAACGGATACTTTCTCAATCTTCGGACATTAGATGATGTCCTACACTCTTATTAGATAACATCAAAAGGGAATTTACTATACACCCCACACGAATCATTCCATCGGCCGCCCCCTAAATCCTTTTTTATCGTACAATACCGGCCCCGCAACGCACTGCTCGCTCGTCGCACCTGCTCGAAATCACTTAACCCCAGCCGAAATGACATCCCATTTAATGTTTCACTTTATTGCCATTCCTTCGCGGCGAAAGTCAGGCAGGCTCCGCACCGTTGAATTTATGTCGTCTATAAGGACATTCACATTTCGCATGTTATTTATGGAACTAGATCCTTGTTGAAAAACAAAAAATATATGCCAAAACACAAAGTGTTTTCTGCTATAATATTTTTCACAACATTATGGAAATCTGTTCGCCGTCTTGGCACTGGAGTAGTTTATCTTGCAAAGCCGATGCGCGATGGCTTCTCCCGCGCACTCGTCGAAGTGTACATTTGTCATAATTTTTTTTTTCTTCCCCCGTAGAACGATTTTTGCATGCATTATTAAAGAAGAAACGCGTTCGCTGTTTTGCGGTTATTTGCGATGATGCATATTAAATGTGGCGCACACGATGTAAGTTGAAAGGAATCCGATGGCAGGGAAGGATGTCGAAAATCGCACCCTAATTTATGGGATTGACTTGTGCCTTCGGTTTTTTTTTCCTATCATGTAATTCCTCCTCCGTCGTCGTAGAAACAATGAATTTCAAATGGAACGACAAGGAACAAGTGTACCCCTATGCCTGACGTGCGTTAAGGAATGGCGGCGGTTTTTTAAGAGCTTTTTGCCATTTTCCAAAAAGGAATATTCACTTATGGAATACATACTTAATAATGCTGTAAACACAGGGTAATTGAAATTTATTGCGCTCGCTATAACACGGGTATATGTTTGCAACAAATGAAGACATGCCGAGCTTGTTAAAAGAGCATCCATGTCGGAGTGCATAACGAGTGATTTAGCTCGAATTGCCCCTAATTGGGAAAGAGGCTGTTCGTTGTAATAACAGTGACAGAGGCGTTACCTTTTTTTTTGTTTGGATTTTTCAATATTCCTATACCAATGCAGCAATTTGTTTCTTCAACTATCAGAAAGCGGGAAATGCGCCCAACTATCAAAAGCAACGTATCATAGGGCAAATGCGTCTTCAAAAAGCAATTGAAGCTCATCTCATATAGGTGAAGGAAGAGTTCACAGTGCCATTGACAGGTTCGTAGATAAATCTGTCCCTAGGGTGCCATCGATTTCCCATTTTCGAAATGGCATTTTGTTTCCTCGAGGAAATCGGATTTTCTTCTACCATGTACCGCCAGCTGCCAAACACAGGGTTTGCCAGTTGCCACCCACTCGATCCCAGGTTGAACTTACACCTATAGATGCAGTGCACACGCTACTCCAATTTATGTTGTGGGAAGATGGATAAATGTAAATTGTAAAACAACCAAAAATATCTGATGAAAATGCAGAGAAAATATAACTTTGTCCTTTTTCTCTCCCTCGAACGAACGCATGTGTGTGCAAATGCAAATGAGCGGTGCCTTTGGGGGTAAATTTTGAACGCAAATGCAAATACGCTTTAGAGGCACTTCAACAATCCTGCACCCACCTGTGCACAATTGAGTAAAAATATTGCGGGACTGAACATATGGACTGAAAATTGCTACACAGGATCACCGATTATCAGGGATTATTTAAAATTTATTCGTGGAAAAATATTGCTCTGTTGTGCCCGACAAAAATTAACTTAAAAATGTGCTAATGCGTGCGAAGAGATTTGCAACTTTTGGCGGGTCTAGAAAGGGTCCTTGGACTCACTGTGATCATATTTTGTTTGTTTAAGGTACACCGATTGGCTAATTGGTGTAGTTGTTGCCCATGGTGTAATAGGGAGTAAAATGCTACAGAAATAAAGGATTTTCCGCAACACGAGTCAGGTTTAGAACCATCGACGAAATTTTTCTTAAAATTTTGGTATTCGATTGGGACAACTTTACACAACTTTCATTGTCGGCGTTTAGGTTGACTTGTGGCTCAGAACTATCTCGATGATGAGAAAAATTGTGACTTTTATGAAAGTTTACTATACGGGTGTCATTTTGAAGGAGCAGCATAACATCAGTTGTTGCCTTACGTATTTTCAGAACTACACCGCTTGTGGTCTAAGTCTTTCTTAGTACTAAATACGATACTTTTGGATTAAAGTTTTTCCCGAGCTACATGCAGTTGAGCTTTGTGGCAGTTTTTGTGTGTTTCACGTTTTAAGATAACCCCCTAATGCGGAGTCTTGTAGTGGGCGAGTTACTTGAGAAATTGACGAGCCAGGTCATCAACTGTCAAGCATATGCTGGTGACATAGTAATTATTGCCAGGGGTAAATTTGAGGGAACCCCATGTGACATTATACAAAGGGGACTCGAAATAACTCCGGATTGGTGCGGCAAAACTGGTGCGCGGCAAAAACAACAATAGTACCATTCCCAAGGCAAAGAACACTTGAACGGCTGAGGCCCATAAGGCTATCGGGTACAACACTTACATCAGTCAAACTCGTCTGGAAAAAACACACAGAAGAGATGACCAGGAAAGCAAAGCGGGCTTTAATGATTTGCCGGTGCCTAGCTGGCAAATCCTGGGATGTAGCCTGATCATCCTCAGATGGATGTATATTGCTATTGTGAGACCAATGATCACGTATGGAGTGATTGCATGGCAAAAAGAACCAGTCTATCCACACCAAGGAAGACATTCAATAATGTGTATAACTGAGTTCTTTATTAGTTTAATCTTTACGACCATCTCGGTCGATGGTTACTTTTATTCTGCCCTTTTACATTGCTTTTTGACATATTATATGATGGTGTCGTGGTACACTTCAAAAGGTACACTAATAACGAATAATATACAGAGAAATTACAGGGTGCCACATCACTCCCCTCTGTATAAAAAAAATGATACGTAAGATTGATATTGAACAACTGAAATTTCTTTTACTTAATTATAACATTTTTAGTTCATTGATATAATAATTTTAGTAGTTTTACAGTAAGCGTTTTTTTTTTTTTTTTTTTTTTTTTATGTAAGATTGTGTTTTTACTCAATTATAACATTTTTAGTTCATTGATATAATAATTTTAGTATTTTTACAGTAAGCGTTTTTTTTTATGTAGTATTAGTTAAAATTACAATACAAAGTTCAAATGAAAAGAAAAAAAAAAAAAAATAAATAAACAAATGAAAATTTTCTCATAGATTATATAGTTCATTGCAAATGAAAAGTGACGCTACGTTTCGGGCTTGCTGGGGATACGTTTCCTTCCGCGGTGAAGGCCGGTTTTAACCTGTCGATAGAAATTACTTGTTTCTTGTTATCGATCATTAGTGTAAAAGTTTTTTTGTTTCGGTCTGTCACCTCGAATGGACCTTTATAAGGTGGGTTAAGACTACCCCTGTTTACTTCCTCTCGAACAAACACGTATTTACAAGATTTGAGATCTTTGGGTACGAATATGTATTTTTGCTCCCGCTTTCTTTTAGGGCATGGTCGTACTTGGGAAATGGCTTGTGTGATTTCTCGAGCTGTCGCGGAATTCAAGCTTGAATTTAATGGTTTGGGTTCGACTAGTTCTGCGGGTAAACGTAAGGTCTGTCCGTACAGTAATTGGGCGGGTGTCACATTCAAGTCGTCGATAATTGTAGAGCGTATGCCGAGAAGTGTCCAGGGTAAATTTGAATACCAATTGCTTTTGTCTTCGTGCGAACGTAACGCCTCTTTCAGCTGTCTATGGAATCGTTCCACAAAACCATTAGATTGTGGGTGGTATGTTGTTGTTCGGATTCGCGTTGTACCTAGTGTTTCTGATATTTCCTTGAACAGGCAGGATTCGAATTGGGTCCCTTGATCGGTTGTGATCGTTTGAGGAACTCCAAAACGAGAAACCCAATTTTGGACAAATGCCGAGACAACTGTTGGTGCGCTTATGTTTTTTATTGGGATAGCCTCTGGCCAAGAAGAGAATCTGTCCTTAATGGTGAGAAGATACGTAAAACCTTGCGAAGGTGGTAGCGGGCCTACCAGGTCCATGTGTACATGGCAGAACCTCCCTTCCGGGACGGAGAACTTTCCATGTTGTGACGTTGTGTGCCTGGAGATTTTAGATTTTTGGCATGAGATGCAACTTCGTGTCCATCTATTCACTTCACTATTCATCTTTGGCCAAAAATACTTTGTAGTAATAATCCTACGCATTGCTTTAGAGCCGGGGTGTGAGAGTTTGTGATGATTATCGAAAATCGTTCTTCGGAAGATTTCGGGTATGTACGGGCGATTTTTTCCGAGTGAGGTTTCGCACCAAATCTGTATATCGTGCACGGGGATGCTTGTTCTTTCGAGTTTGAAAGGGGGGTTTGTGCGTATCAAGAGCTTTTTGAGTTCTTCGTCGTTTTCTTGCTCTTTTAAGAGACTGGGAATACTGATGCTGTTAAAATCTATTATTTCAACGTGAGATCTTGACAAAGTGTCGGCGACAACGTTTTGTACCCCTTTAATGTATCGAATGTCCGTCGTGAATTCGGCGATGAACTCTAAATGCCGAGTTTGGCGTGGTGATTTTTCCGTTTTAGAACAGATTGCTTTCGTAAGCGGCTTGTGGTCGGTGAAGACTGTAAATTGCCTACCTTCCACGTAATACCGAAAATGCTTAACACTTTTGAAAATTGCGAGTAGTTCGCGATCGAACGTAGAGTACTTAATTTCCGCCGGGCTAAGACGAGTGGAGAAAAATCCCAAGGGCTCCCAACGGTTATTATTATATTGCTGGAGGACACCTCCGATGGCGTCGTTAGATGCGTCTACCACTATGCTGATCTGGGCCCGGGGGTTTGGGTGAAAAATCATGGTCTGCTGGGCCAGGTCTTTCTTTAGGTTTTGGAACGCACTATCGCATTCTTCGGTCCAGTGAAAAACTGCTTTCTTAATCTTCTCTTTTTTGTTGTGTTTGAGAAGTTCATACAGCGGTTTTGCTTTGGCTGCCATATTTGGTATAAACCGGTTATAAAAGTTAATCATTCCAGAAAGCGCTGTAGCTGCTTGATTGAGCAGGGCTTAGGGAATTCGTTAATAGCTTTCACTTTATCATGCGAAGGGACGATTCCATATTTCGAAATGGTGTACCCTAGAAAACTAAGTTCGCTAACACCAAGTTCGCATTTCGTCACATTAACGTTAAGCCCGTGCTCTTGCAGTCGACTAAAAACTAAACGCAGATGCTCTTTGTGTTCGTTGACAGATTTACTCGAAATAAGTATATCGTCTAGGTATATAAACACAAATGGCAGATCGCCTAGGATGTGATTCATAAAGCGTTGAAATGTTTGTGCACCGTTTCGCACCCCGAACGGCATTCTGAGAAACTCGAATAACCCAAACGGTGTGATGACTGCAGTTTTGTGCACGTCTTCTTCTGCCACCGGTATTTGGTGGTAAGCCCGCACCAAGTCGATTTTTGAATATATCGTACAACCGTCGAGGTTGGCTGAACAATCTTGAGCGTTCGAAATCGGGTGTTTATCGGGTATAGTAACATTGTTTAACCACCTATAGTCTCCGCATGGTCTAAAATCCAGCGAGTTCTTTTTGGGAACCATGTGTAATGGTGAGGCGACGTGTGATTTTGATACGCGGCAAATTCCTAAGCTGATCATTTGTTGGAACTCTTTTTTGGCGATTGCTAACTTATCCGGGTTGAGTCTCCTGGCGCTGGCTGATGGTAGCTGACCATTAGTCATTATCCGGTGTACCACGTCGTGTTTTACTGGTAGTGTAAAATCTGGTGGTGCTTTAAGCTCGGGAAACTCATCCAAAATTGCGCCGAATTCACTTGGAATTGAAAAGAGTTTGGGAGAAGAAGTGTTGGTGGACTTAAAAATGCAACTAGCCTGAAGTTTTGTCTCTTTGTCTACCAGTGTACGGCTTCTAAGATCTACGATTAAGTTGAATTTATGTAAAAAATCGGCTCCTATGATAGGATGATCAATGTCAGCGACAACAAAAGTAAAATCGAAAGCACGTCGAAGGTTTAAGTTCACTGTCAGGCGTTTACTTCCGTAAGTCCGAATCTTTCCGCCGTTTGCAGTAATAAGAACGAAATCGTTTGGCTGATTACTATTGGGGCAAAGTTTTCGAGGAATAATTGAAATCTCTGCACCCGTATCTATTAAAAACTGTAGTTTCGAGTTTTTATCTCGGATAAAAAGGCGGCGCGAAAAGTTTGCCTCGCTCAAAGCCGCGTTTGAGGTTTGGCGCACTAGTTTTTTGGCGCCTTGTTTGTATCTGCCTGAAAAGAACACGAGTATCCTGTGCAGTTTCTCGCTTTATGACCGAATTTTCGGTGAAACCAGCAGATTTGTTGGTCTGTACCCTTACTGGCTGAACGGTGTCGAGAATTTGCCCTACTTCGTGAAAAGTTTCTAGAACTACGGTTGTAATTACTCGATCGAGCTTGGTGCGTTTCCAATTGCTCGATGCGATTAATTAGCTTCTGCATTGCGTCGCTATCGACATTTGACTTGTGAGGCCCGTTTACTTGAGCAATCTGTGTTGTAGGTGCTGAATCATGAAGCCTGTCGGCCAAAATGAAAAGCTGATTCTGTGTTTGGGAATTTTCCACTGCCATAAGACAAACTCGAATTGACGGTGGTAGCCGATTCAACCATAGTTTCATAACTAATGGGGTATTGACTAGGTTGTTCCCGCTTGCGAGGTTTTCCATACTTCGGTATAGCTCAGACGGTTTCATATCACCCAACTCAATTTTGTTTAAGAGTGCGTCTAAACGCCGCTCTTCACTGTCTCTATTTCGTTCTAGTAGGACCTTTTTTAGATTTTCATATTTGTCTTGCGCGGGAGGGTTTACTAAAACGTCCGCAACCGTTTCCATAGTTTGGCTATTAAGTGAAGCTACCAAATAATCGTATTTGGTGTTGGTCGAAGTTATATTTTTAAGTCTGAATTGTGTTTCGACTTGTAGGAACCACAAATCCGGTCTGTTGTTCCAGAACGGGGGAATTTTAATGGAAATCAGCGATGCTTGTAGCATGTCAGTGGCAGTAGAGACTGCGGCACCGCTAGCTGCATTTTCCCGATTCGACTCCGCACTGGAACCCGCTTTATTCTCGGTTTCGTGTGTGTTCATTGTACCGTACGAATAGAGTGTATGTAATGATGAATATGTAGTACGAAGTTACGACAAGAGGAACGAAGAGAATGTATTGAAGTTGAATGTAAATCGAGTTGCTACTAGGGTGAAAATCGAACCGTTATCATGTTAAGCTCAAGTGGAAATTGTCAGAAAAGAAGAGAGAAATATAAAATTATAGTACGAGAGAGCGAAAGCGATCAAATGAGAAATGTGATAATCTGATATATAAAATCCCCTAGCAATCGAATGATCGAATGCTACATCGGTATATAAACCGGGAAGGAAAGGATCAGATTGATGGAGAATAAATGATGAACTCTGCAATCTATCGAGTTGGAAAACAGATAATTTTACTGAAGTAATTCACGCTTGAAACCGAGATCAGAACGAGAGTTTGAATCACAATTTGAATAGGTACAATAAAAAATATGAATTGAAATTGCAAACTTTACGTAGATTAAACCAAATTTATTTGTGAGGAATTAAACCGGGGTCGTAATTCGAAGTACTTTCCGAACAAAGAAAAATTATTTTGTTTCACTGTACTGAACGGTACTGAATGAACCGTAAATAACCGCGGAATCTTACGACATGTATAACGGACCTGATGTACCGACAAGAAAACGTATCACCTTGTTATTGTACCGAGTATAATTATGTATATTTTTCTTTAGAATTGGATTATTTTTAAAATTTTATGAGAAAACGTTCTTTGTGAACAATTGGGAAAGATAATATGTAGATACTTATTTAAAAAAAATAAAAAGCTAAATATGAATTACTCACTGTATTACAATAATACTTTTTTTATACGTATAAAGATGAATACACGTTGGTGCTGTTGATGGCGTTGTCGTTGTGGTCTGTTGTATGCTGGGCAGGTCTATGTTTGTTGCTTGGGAGTTGCTCCCGTGGTTATATCCTCCAAGTGGTGGTGGTGGTGTTGTTTCTGGATCGTCGGGTATTTGTCCTTGCTGCGGCGTATTTGTATTGTTGGTGTTGCGTATGCTGATGGCGTTGAGGCAAAGGTTTATAGGATGGCGAATTGGTTTGGTCCGCAATATTGGTGTCAGCGACAGTAAAATTTTGCGGCTTAATTTTCTCTAGTGCTGTATTGCAACTGCTGAGAAAAAATGTTGGCGTGCTTTTAATATTCGTGCACGTGCGGGAAAAATTAAACCAGAATAAAAGATGGCGGTTTAATTTTGATCCGCGAAATGTTCGTCAGCAGCAGAATTTGCGGCGTAATTTCTTAAGCGTTGTATTGCGGTTGCTGAGAAAATTACTATCGACGAATTTACTATTCGTGCACGTGCAGGAAAAATTAAAAGACAAAGAAAAATGGCGTGTTTTTCGGGGTCACCAATTTATAACTGAGTTCTTTATTAGTTTAATCTTTACGACCATCTCGGTCGATGGTTACTTTTATTCTGCCCTTTTACATTGCTTTTTGACATATTATATGATGGTGTCGTGGTACACTTCAAAAGGTACACTAATAACGAATAATATACAGAGAAATTACAGGGTGCCACAATGTGCAAAGACTGGCATGCCTATGTATTACGGGGGCCATGAGAACTTGCCCAACCGCAGCTATGGAAGTGCTATTGGAACTAGCTCCATTGCACCTTGTGGTTGAGGAATGTGCAATTAAACGATCCTAAGAATGGCCAAGGACGGAAAAGGAGGAGGAAAGAAACAACCATTATTGGCCTTTCCTTGAGACGTCATAAGCTCAGCAATAAGAAGAACTGGAGCAATGAATCCACAATTCACAGACTGAGCAATCACACAAGCAAGCGGTACACAGATGGGTCGAGAACTGATGAGGGAACTGGGGCGGGAGTTTTTGGGCCTGGAACCAAATATTCTGAACCAATGGGCAAAAGTATCAGCATCTTCCAGGCTGAAATCTATGCCACCAACACAGATTTGTCCAAATTAACCTCGACAGAAACAAAGTCAACTGTGATATAGCTAATGTCAGAAAGCTAAGCTGCTATTATGGCACTGAATTCCTGCATCATTAAAAAGAAACTTGTATGTGAAAGGCTTATAAAAACTTAATGAACTTGCCCACGTGGGAATGGAGTTGAAGGAAATGGCCGACTTCCAAAGGGAGCATCAGAAACTTTCACTATTCTGCGGAATAGTGGATCACACTATCGAGGAAGAATTTGGGAAACCAGAGAAAGAAAACAGGGCAAGAACCGGGCATAACACTCAGGGCATGAGGCAGGCCAAGAAACTTCTGGGACAATGCAACCGGTAAGATTTCAAGCTTTCATCGGCATGACCAAAAATAACCTTCGCACCCTAACGGGTTTCCCGACTGGGCACTGTAGACGCAAGGAACACCTCAGGAAACTGGGTATATCTGAAGAAGGTCTCTGCAGATTCTGCGATTACTCCAGTGATTAGTCCAGAACACTTGCTATCATGTGGGGCACTGACCCACAAAAGACTGAAATACTTGGACAAGTACGAGGTAACTGATTGATATCTTTATACAACTTTTAGCCGCCATTAGCGCCATGAGAATAAGCCAATCAGTAAACTGGAAACTGAATGAAAAGGGTCATTCGTTGATCCTACAGAAATATTTTGGTTATGTACCAAACACAGATTATATTACACCATATCTGGAGTTCACAAGACCATTCTCGAGCGCCTATCCCAGCAGAGAGGAATGGAAAGACGGACTTGTGCCTAATGCGCAATTCATAGCCGTTTTTACAGACGGTTCTAAAATGGAAACCGGAGTGGGGTCAGGCGTCTTCTCCGAGCCGTTGGGTATCTCTATATCGATACGCCTCCCCGACCACAGCAGTGTCTTCCAAGCAGAGGTCTTGGCAGTGACAACGGCAGCCCGTGAGTCTGCGATAAGGGCAATACCACCTGAAGGTATTACCTTCTTTATCGACAGCCAGGCAGCCATAAAAGCATTAACTGCAACAGAAATAAAATCAAAGCTTGTGAAATGCTGTCGCGAAGAACTCAATGTTCTTGGCACTCAGCATAAGGTATTGCTCTGCTGGGTTCCGGGACGTGAAGGTATTCCAGGCAACGAGAAAGCGGACGAATTAGCTAGACTAGGTTCAGCAGCTGTATTAGAACAAGCCGACCCCTCTGTGAATATCCCGCCTTGCTCACTAAAGCTTGAAGCCGGGAGAAAAGCTACAAGGGAGGCGAACGCTAGATGGACCACACTGGAAACTTGCCATACTACAAGAATGCTATGGCCAAGCTTCAATGAAGCAAGAACCGAGAGTCTAATACGAAAGGACAGGAAATCCCTCTCCACCATCGTAGGAATCCTAACGGGGCACAACACTCTGCGGTATCACATGAAGAAACTACGCTTGACGGAAGAAGAACTTTGTAGAGGCTGCGGTGATGAGGAAGCTATTGAGGACACAACCCACTTCCTATGCCACTGCCCGAGCCTCCAACACAATAGGCACAGATTCCTAGGAAGACACTTCTTCCACGACATAGACGAGCTATCTAGCACACCAGTAGACAAGATAATGAGCTTCATCAAATCCACAGGATGGTTTGTATCCAACGGCACAGTGAGTAATTAATCTCAAATATGTAAAGATAGGGTTAACATGGGTAAGGGACCCCCCAATGGGCATCACAATGGGTCATCATTGACCTGAGTGTGGCACGGAGTACTCCACGCCAACCCGCCTACCTAACCTAACCTAACGAGGTAACTGATGAGGAAATACTGTCACTGGAGCCAGATCGCATCCTAAGATTCTTAAAGGAAACTGGATTGGAGAGAGTGCTATAGGACGGATTTCTTCAGTCAAGGAGAAAGAAGAGTACAAGAACCTCTAATATGATTCCGAAAGAAATTATACTATAAGGGGATCTCTTTTGAGGGAATAAACCACTGAGAGGCGCAAGCAGAGGGTACAATAGACCAAAAGATCGCGGTATAATAACCCCTTTCACATAATAATAATACGAGAAAGATATTGTGTTCTTACAAAATTTCAAACTCGAGATCTTTATCAATTCTGACATTACGATGAAAGTGAGGAACTCAAAAAAGTATGTCCCGAGTCCTGCAGCCTTAACGGCTGCCCCAACATTTCGTTGAAACTTCAGATTTGGAGTTTTTAATTTTTACGCACGGACAATAGTTCTACTCTCATTGTTTCTTCTCCAAAAGTGAGAGCTTCGCCTTCATCTTTATTTCTCGTAACAGTTCAGTGCGCCATCTGAACGTCGACCGTCCAATCACGAAATCGAAGTAACAGGCATATTTAAATAAAATAAGGCTTACACTAGGATAGGAAAACGTGATAGAATAAGGACATAATCGTGTCTTTTTCCCATAAGCGTGTACCCCATCGTGTACTAAAACACCAATCAAAGGTGGTAAATATGCTCTAACTTTTAACAAAAGCCCTTAAATGGCATTCAAGTCGTGTTATCAACCGCCCGCAAAACAGTCACAACAACTCCGACTGAGATTTAAATCTCCGCAAGCACACACTCATACACAGACCACCTTAATGAAGTTCCCTTTCGAGATTATGCAAACCTCTTTGGCCATCTTCAGAGCTCCTTAGAAAAACAAGCATTTTTCATCCCCCCACCCACAAAATGAAGGCAACCAAATTTTGAACCGCAGAAAAATTCCACATTTCCATATTACTTAGGAATGCAAATGGAAATTAAACCACCTTCACGTTTTCATTTGCACGAGGCTGTCTTTTATCGCATCATCCCGCCCGTCCGCTGGTTCCAAAACGAAGACATCTGCCCACGACCGACGACGACGACAAGATGCGCCATCGCACACACATACGGATACCCACTCGCCGCCATATTTCCGCAAAACAACAAAGAATATAAAATCATTCGCGCTTGACGGCGCGGCGGCGGCGGCAGCTCCACCTTATTAAGTCAGCCGGGAGACAATTCCATGTTTTCGTTATGCTAATGAAGGAAAAATATAAGAAGACATTAAAACCATATGACGCCCTAATAATTTTCTACTCCTTGGGCTTAAAATTCGGATGAAGGTCCTTCTCGGCTGTACCACCGCAATGTCTTTCTATCGGTTTGCCATATTCCATTTCCGTTCGTAAATCGCTGCACGA
The DNA here is from genome assembly GCA_949126925.1 of Cheilosia vernalis. NCBI lineage: Eukaryota > Metazoa > Arthropoda > Insecta > Diptera > Syrphidae > Cheilosia > Cheilosia vernalis. The sequence continues at coordinate 42,040,126 of OX421360.1, read as the reverse complement.
AAATGGAAAAATAATTTTAATTTTTCCCCAAACCTATCTGCACAGTTGGTGTGGGGGTCATGGACGCAAGTGGCGTGTATTCCGCAATGAACTTATTACGTATGCAAAACGGGCAAATCCCGATTTCGTATTCAAAATGTAATTCAATGTAACCTCGAGAGCAGTCCCACAAATGGAGCTGGGCTAGTGCAGATGTCTCTTTCTGAAAAACTCTCTTTACCATTTTAATCGACACTGTTGTTGAATTGAAATAGCTATTGCTTTTGAATGCTGTTTCTCGAATAGTTGCAGCATAAGTTTTTTTTCACTTGGAAACACAACAAGCCAGGAGACACCACCTTCTTCTACATATATATGCGTCCCAAGAGTTGGTCATTATTTTGTTCAACAATGCAAAAGGTTCCGTCAATTTTAAATATTTACAGAAATATTAGAGCGAACATCCTCAAGTCAATTGTTGTGTAAGCCGCTAAATTTGAAAGAGAAATCCCCTCGAGCATTTAGCATCCTTTTGAGAGGACGTCATCCAGGAAGGACTTATTTTCTTTTTTATCTGATTTTGAGATTTTTTTATGCGTTTGTCCTTGTTGGGATATCTCAATATTTTTTTTATTTATTTTTTGTTGTATGTGCTTTGGGGGATTTCACCATTTTTTTGCTATTCATCTTTTCAAGCGGAAATAATTCCAACCACTTAAAAGGTGATGAATCATGTTTTATGATAATATTATTTCAACAGGAAGAGTACCTTTTGCGTTTTTCCTGATCCTTTTATGTTTTTTTTTTTTTCTGTGGCAAACAGAAAGAGGGCCGACCAACTTGTGGGTGTCATGATGTGAGCAAATACAATTAGAAGGGACAATGGACTCTTTAAGTTGGTGTTTCAATAAGTCGTTGTATTTGAAAGAGTGTAGGTTAGTACGTGCGGGAAACAAAAGGCAAGACAGTTCTTATATTGCAAGGATAAGAATTATCTACCATAAGTGGCGAGAAATAGCGTTTTTAATGTATTTTGCGCGGAAAAGTGCAACAAACCTTTGATTAATTTTACAGGAACAATTCCTTTTCAGGGCGAAAAATCCTTGCAAGTTGAAGAGTCAATCGATTTGTTTTTTTTATGTTATAGTATTTTTGTAGGCGCAGTGGCTTAGTGGTTAGTGTGTTGGACTACTAAGCGAGGGGTCCAGGTTCGAATCCCGCAAAAACCCAAATTCCAACTCAGGGTTTTTTTCACTGCGCCACCTCTCATGAACGTCTGACAAACATCCGAGAGTATAACTATCTTGAAAGAGCTTCTCAATTAGCCGTTTGGAATCGGCACGAAATTTTAGATCCCTTCTATTCGTTCCAAATATTAAATCTCACACAAAACCAATGGTTGTGAGAAGCTAGGCCTAGGGTCCCTACGGACCTGTTGCCCCAAAAATTATTAAAAAAATTATTATAGAATTTTTGTTGCCTATCAACGTACCTACATTCGTAAGTACGTTAAAAAAGAAAACAACTAAATTGGTAGAGGGAAACATAAGCATTTCTCCTCTGAGTTTTATATATATATAGATTTTCAGAAGCAAATTCTGCAAGACGCCACCAAATTTTAATTCGAGGCTCAACTTATTACATCGACTTGAGGGCGCGTATATCACTCATTCAAGGAACAACTACAAGTACCTATACAATGGCATAGGCCGGTCTCGTGATTTGATTAAGCATGTGGAGGACTTTTCAGTCCTTTTACGTTCTAATGATAGCCCTAAGTGGGAAGGTTTTTCAATCTATACAGATAATTTATTGGGTGCATAGTTATTTATGACTAGCTATGCCTGTCACTGGAATGGCGTTTTTCCCTATTTCCCTGTTAACCACTATACAAATGTCGATAGAAATGAAGCAACAAACGCGAACATTATCCAATGCGAGACACACTGTCAGCTGACATTGGCCGATTGCGATGAAATAAACAACCGAAATGTTGCTTCATGTTCGGCCCTATATTCTTCGAAGAAATTTTGTGAGTATAGAAAATCCAATCCAATAACACATTAGCCGTATTTTATTATCAGCGTGATCTGCGCCCATGTTCTGTAACTCATGCGATAAATTTTCACATCAGCAACATAGTAACATGTTTTTCAATTTGTATCGATTTAGTGATAAATATTTCGATGTGATAATTACAGAACATGGGTCCTGGGCCCTATTCCACAAAACAATTTATATACTTTGCACTTTACATTTTGCAAATTAAATTTTTTGGCAAAGTGACAAGTGTTTCTGTTCCACAATATTCTTTGCAAATCTCACTTTGCAATAGAAAATTTTTGCAAAGACTTTGCGCTCCTGCAAAGTCTTTGCGATCTCCTGCAAAGTCTTTGCGATCTCCTGCAAAGTGAGTGTGCAAAGTGTTCCACAAAGCATTTAATCATCTTTGCATTTCTATCATATTACTTTTCACTTTGCATTGCTAAATAGAAGTTTTTTAGTTATCAATCTTTATTGCTTGCCAATACATAATGTACACGTGTAATCTTACATAGAGATGGCGCTCTGACAGTCGTCAAGTGTCATATCGTTCCAACTGTTGGAAGTTATCCTTATTACACTATTTAAGAGCGAAATAAGGTACATTTTTAGAAGTTGGTCTTATTTCACGGCATCTATCAAACATTCCCATACTTTTTGAGTTCTTAAAGCAACTCTTTTTGTCATATGGATAATTGTGGACTTATGGCCTACTTCCATTTTAAAATTGTGAACCTATATGGCCCAAATTATTGTGAACTTTTGGCTCATCTGGGTGGGTTATAAGTCCACAATTGATTTGTGGACCTATGACCCACATAGATGGGTCAAAAGTCCATTGTGGACTTTTGGCCTGTGGACTTATGGCCCTGCGCCATTTAAGTCTATATTTCATTTTGAAGGTAAATAAATTGGATAAACAGGCTGCCTGGGAGGAAGTTTTGGGAAAAACTCAGGCCTCAGTCGCAAATAATTTAGACACGGGAATCTTTCTTTAAGAATGCCAAAACTATTTTCAATTATGCGCCGTGTTTTTTTGTGGCAACGATTGAAAGCCTCTTCAGCAGGGTTATCGGGATTTCGGCGTAATGGTGGTATCAACCAGTTTTTCAGTCCGTAACCACTATCACCCAAAACAATAACATCCGGAAATGGTCTCCATCCATTGTCAAATCTTTGACTTAAAGCCGCATTCAGTAACACCCTTGAGTCGTGAACGCTGCCCGACCAACTTGTCTTTACACTGTAAAATGTGTAGTCTGGCCCGCATATCATCATATCATCATAATATTATATCATATCATATTATCATCATCATAACTTTTCAGCAATACCACTGACGTCATCGGGCCACCGCACTATATTTTGAAACAAAGCGTCTATTATAACGTCGACAACTCTATGGATGGTTCTGCAAACTGTTGATTTTGCAACATCATGCATAACTGCAACACCATGGTATTGGCAACCATTTCCGAGCCAATGCCAGCACAGTAGCAGTTGATTTTCATCCGAAAGAGCATGATTGCGCTGTGTATTGTGCTCTAATTTTTCTCCAAATTCATTCAAAAGGAAGTCAACTTGAATTTGATTGAAACGAAAGCACTATTTAAAATTAAAGTTTTGAGTTCCCGAAAAATTAATTCGGTCTCTATAATTTCTTGTTACAACCGCGTCTTCACTATCGTCGAACAAAAACTCACGTCTTAACATTTTGAAAGCTTCACTAGTTACACCAATATGAATTTGTAAGGCGAGCGTTTACCTTGCAAACTTTTGACAAATTTATCAAAATTTGCTTTGCAAAAATAGAGTTTGAAGTTTTTGTGGAACGAAACAGCATAATTATTTGCAAAATCTTTGCAAATCACACTTTTTAATATTTACTTTGCACTTTGCACAAGAGAACGTATGTGGAACAGAAACTGCAAAGAAAATATAAAAATTGCAAATACTTTGCAAATTACACTTTCAATTTCAACTTGACAATTTTCAAATTTTATAGTTTTAAGGAACAGAAAGTTTTGCAAATTGACGAAAAATTTGCAAAATGCAAAGTGAAAATTTGATAAATTGTTTTGTGGAATAGGGCCCTGATCCGAATCAATACGGATAATAGAAACATTTTATTTTCGAGTTGCGGCAACAGTTGCTTTCAAAACACGGCAGATAACGTATGAGCATGACAAAATTTATATTGCCAATAGCCATTGCAAATATTCTGTACAACGTGACGCCACAATATGATGTCAATTGACATGAGACATGATATTAAAGTTGCTTGTGTTACTTGGGTGTTACTATATGAATTAAATTAATAATTTTTATTTTTGATATTGTTTTTTCAAAAACTTATTTAAAATTGTATGTTAAAATATGGAGAAATAAACAATAGTTTGCTGCTAGTATTTCGGGTTTTCTTGGCATATCAAGGTGTATCCAGGCAAGCGAAAGATTTGTTTAAATATTTATGAAATGTTCTCGAATTTGATATTTCATAAACATTTGTCAAACAAAGCTTTTCTTACCGGTGTAGACGCCGATTAAGTATTTATTAATTGTTTATGAAATGCTTTTTATTGCCGGAGATTCACGAAACCACAACAACAACACCGCTTCCGTCTAAAAAGAAATCAGTTTACAATCAGTTCAAAATGAAATGAAAATCTTACCGCAGTTTGCACATCTGAAATTTCGACATATCTAGAAAAGGCTCTATACGATTGTAACAAAAATGAATTTCCAAGGTAATGTGATCAGATCATTTATAACTTATGTAATAGCAAACTCAGTTTTTCTCTATATTATCGTACAATGGATTTTTGAAAAAAAATATTTTTTTAAAATTTATTTTTTTTTTCTGTTTACCGGAAAACGGCGATAACGATTTTGATCAAAATGCAAAGTTAGAGTCAAATGGATGTTTTCAAAACTATCCTGTCCTCAATTTTCGATTTGCTGCGCACTCTTAAAGTCAGTCAGACTCGCATTAAACGAGAAAGTTTTGTGCGACCCAGTCGTGCACTTTATTTATCGATGCAAAGATCAACGCAACTTTTTGAACACAATTTTCACCATTGAGTGAAAAATTCCCCAAAATGGGGAAAAATCCCAATTTCTGGCATCGCTGCCGGCTACATACACACATTTTGACATGTTCGTATTTTTTGACACGATTGGAAGGGACCTACAATTTTATGCTGAGTCCGACCGAACAGCTAATTCATGACAGTCGTACACTCGGACATTTGTCACACGTTCGCTAGAAGTGGTGCAGTAGAAAAAACCTCAAGACATAATTGTAGTATAGGCACTGTGCGACACTCGACTATGTAAAATGTAAAACATTCAAAATACAGTCACACTATATGAAATGTAAAATATGTACTGAAAATAAATTCACTTAAAACTGAACTTCTGAGCAATCGGTTGTTTAATATTGGGTTTCTACAGTAATTTGTGTCTTTTCGGAGATCGATCGAAACTGCTGTATCAGAAATTAAATTCGACGAATTCGAAGTTTGTATTTTGAATTTAAAATGCTTTCGGTTTAGGTAATTTTTTGTTTATGTTTATTTTTTTTAAGTTTTACTTTTAATGTCTGTAATTGCAAACCACAACGAAAATTAAAATGGTTAAATTCTAGCGTATTCACTTGGAATAATGGCTGTCTAAGTTTGGAGAGATCTCATGAAAAATCCTTTTTTTTGGCTTTTCTAAAAGAAGTAGGCAATCTCATAGAACGTCATTGAACTAATTTTGAAATGCTTTTAGAAAAAAATAAATGGTTATATTGTTACGATTACTTTCAAGAATGTCATGCTCAAATCTTGTTGGAAGTTTAACCGTTTTTTTTAAAGACAAACTCGTAACCTATAATCCCCATTTTAAATACCTAGGCTTTCATCTAGCCTCACCGGGTGCATTTTTGTATTTATCTAACAATAATATAGTTCACGTTGCTATGCTTCCATGCTTCCTGTGGGGGCGGGGGGATTATTGCAAGAAAAAAAAATACCAATCACACAGATAAGTACAACCGACGCCAAAAACAGTCGTACCAAATTCACACACCCCTCGAAAACAACTAATTAATATAAAACATACTTCAACAAACGTGAATATTAAAATAGCGTTTTCACATAGTAGGTATACCTCCACAGTCAAATTACCTTCATTTTATCCTGTTACCCATTGCCAGTATCCCGAACAAAATTTCACCTATCACCATTATTTGGCAAAAAAAAAAACACACACCGGTGCACCAACAAAAAGAATCCACGCGGTAAAATGTCGAAAAAAATATAACAAAACAAAAACAAATCCCCTGCGGAAATACATCGCTTGGTTTTCATTTTTGACAACCCATCCGCCACGAAATGTGAAATTAAATTGAAACCCAGTTTGAAAGCTTCACGCAGTAGAATGTCTTTGAAAAGTTTACAATTTTTCGGCAGAAGAAACAAAAAACTCCAAACATGCTGCCTATAAAGATCCGGAGAATTGTCGACGACAAAACAATGGAGTAGGGTATTTTTTGAATTTTTGAATCTCCGTCAACAATAAAAAAACGAAGCGCGCAAAAGCAAACATATTTGGGAAAAGGAAGTCGCACGAAGGACGACATGGCAGTCTCATTTCTTTTCCCCATATACAAACGAGACACTGACAGCACGTTATCTAATAAAACATGTGTGGATGTCTTTTTTTCTGCATGACGCTGACGACAGGCTTTCTTTTGTACTTTGCCATTACACATACTACACAAGGTACACGTTTGTCAAAGCGAGTATTTTTTTTTTGTCCACAGACGACATTGTTTCACTCTTGGACAGAGCCTGAGTGAAGACAATGGGGCCTTTTGTGCAACAATAACGAACCATGTTGTCTGAAATCTTTTCGAACTTCAATGGGATTACATAGTTGCGTTGTACCTATATCCGTATATCTGCGGAACTATTCCCCACTTAAAGGCCTTAAGGTATCTGCGATCAAACCACTCGGAAAATTAACACCGCGCCTTTGGATTGTGTGTCTGCTATCGGAAGGCGCTCAAAACACCACCGACTGAGTGCGTGGTGTGAATAGTTCTCACGTTCGAATAATTAAACTAAATCGCTGAATAATTAAACACATTATAACGGCTCGAAACGTCAATTAAAATACAGATTACAATCAACAAGTTGATACGCAACGCTTTCGCATAACATCGGCTGTCGAAAGGCTTACCCCCATCCTTTGAAACACATGTGTACAGGCATTGACAAAGTATAGTTTCCATTAGAAAGCCCGGTTGCGTATATACCTATGAGTACCGCGTGGGGGTGAATCGCTGTAAATTACGACATATGCGGTTAATGACGTATTGAACAGAGAGGTGGTAATTACAAGTTGGATCCTTGTGGCAGCTCCGTGCCGAGGCATTAATTCGCAATGAATTGCATTCGAACATGAAATTGTTTGAGCAGGTACTTCATCCGTTTGAGATAGTGTGTATAGGTATCTGAAGAAAAATCTATTTCAAAGTCCCCGCAAGGAGGAAATATAATTGATGGAAATTCATTACGGCGGCAATTACCTATTACACACCCGCCCCCATTGCTGGGAGACAATAATTTGATTTCCTCTTAACGCATATTGCTTTGTGGTGTTCCTTTTTTTTGTGTTTCGTAAGGGGCGGCTTTTGTTTTGCTATGTGCTTAATGGCCTCATTCAATTACCTTTATTGCATTATATTGATAGAAGTTATTTTTGTCCTCGAACATTATTGTTAGATAGATCCTGCAAGGAAGGTGGTTGCATGGAGCTCCTTCAACCTACCTGGATGCTACATTTTGAGTGAAGCAAATGGAAATTGATTTATATTCCTTTGTGGACGGAGGATAAGTTTGAGAGGGCTGAGTTGAGTGGACGAAGGCTGATTGAGCTGTTTAAGGTTTGGGATGAACTTTGTCAGATCACCTAGGATCGACGAAGTGTGCCCTTTAGGCAGTGCCATAAGATTTGTATCACTAAAGTAGTTGGCAAAATTGCTTGCTGATACAACTCTAAGTTCCACTTAAAAAGTGACAGTTTTTGACTTGTTATGCAAATGTAGCCCAGAAGGTATTTAAGTAGAACTTAAATTGCTTTGAGTATGGTATCAGCAAACGGGCCTTAAGCCCTTTTCCAAAATTCGAACTACGCAGTGTCCGGTTCACAAAATCACATATTAAGTTTCCATCAAAGGACATTTACGTATAAGAAAATTTCACATAGCTTGTGAGCCACAATCTTTGGGGGCCCTTGGTACAACCGCCCTAGGACCCGACTCCTTCAGTTGCACTTCTTTCATCAGAATATTTTTAGTGGCGCTTATACAGTCCGCAAGAGATTGCCGCTTTACTCAAACTGCCTATCAGAAAAAAGAAGCTCATTGTGAACATACAATCTGCATAGCAAAAATCCAACTTGTCCTTCATCATGGCGTTCCTGCCTATGTCAGAATTATTGTTGACTCCAGTATTCCGCCGCCCGCTTTCCTAGGAGTTGCGACCAACAGTACTTTCGATTGAAGGTGGTACCTACCCGTGAGTCCTGACACGATTCGAACAATTTCCTCTTCAGCTTCGAAACCTTATGTCTGAAAGAATTTTCCGTTTCCTGACACTTTGTTTCCAGATGAAAAATGTTTGAACTTTGTTCGACAAAATTTTAGTACGTAAAATATAATTTACATACATAAATTAATATCGATAAGAAATTGTTGCTGATAAATTAATGTTATTGCTTTTTGGGATTTTTGCAATATATTTATACATATATGACTTGGCATTTCATTGTTTATACCTATCAAGATGATAGGAACTCGCGTCATTAAAGCACAACAAACTGTTTCATTACTCAAATGTTTTTTTTTCTTTTAAGTGTATAGCAGATAATATCGTTTCAACATTTGCATAGGAATGGGAAAGCGATAAAATATTGAAAATAAAATCTTTTAAGATTGAATAGGTATACAAAGTTCCTGTCCGCTGTTTTTACTCCTAAAACATTTTTCCAAAAACATATTACCTAATACATCAGTTGACTTACCAAATAATTATTCCCTTAGGAACTTTCGAGGTGAAGGAAACGTCAGTAAAACAGAAGTTGTGCATATGCTTTGTTCGTATCACAATCACATTCTACATAAAACGGATTTCAAAGATAACTAGGTATATTCTTCAACAGAAAAAGTTGTTTTAATTTGTAAGATTTAGAAAATGTTTGGTATGAAAAATCTTGAAAACTTATGAATTTGAGTTAAAAGCCTTATAGTTACATATTTTGGAGCTCAAAAATCTTGCAAAAAAAAAAAATTATTTTGCAATCTGGCATCACTGGGCCCAGATTCTAGATTGATCACGTAACGAGTTTCTCAGTTGACGCTTATGATGGGGTGACCAAGAACTTTTACTTATTCAAAGCGCTACACTGGTTGATGAATACCAATATTTAAGTTAAGCACTTTATGTTTTTAAGGATCCATTCACTTGTTGGGGTCAATCTTCTGGAAAGGTCAAAATTGCTTTTACAAAATTCGCCTTTTCAAAATTCTGTTTCCAAATTATGCTTCTCGAAAGTGCGCGTTTTTGAACATTTGCCAAACCCATATTGATTGCTTGCAGAATTCTGTAAAGCTTATTTGTAGAAAACATTTCCTTTAAATTTTTAACTTCTCTTCTATATTCAATAACATCATTTAAATTTTTATTGTTTCTTTTATTTTATTATAGTTTTTATTTGTATTTGTTTATTTTTACATTAGTTTATTGGAAAAAGCTGTACCTACTTAAATTTGAAAAGCCGAACTTTTCCGTGTAAGGACATATTTTTGCCATGCGGAATTTTGAAATCTGAATTTCGACCCAATTCCTCCATTCACCTAAGGCAAGGCATTTTTTTCTACTACTTTGTACCTCCTTTTGGTGTCGGAGTTTAGGTGTCGGAGTTTTGGTGTCTCTTCGGTCTACCGGCCGTATCCTATTCGATGACAGATTCACACTTTTAAAATTATGAAGAGTTTGCTGTTAAAACTTCCTTTCCCAGGTTTCTTAACAAAAAATAATCAAACAAAGCTTACAGCTGGACTGCTAGTTCTGGTTGTCAATTCTGGTTTTGTGAAAATGTGAACGAAAATGTTTTCGCCCTTTCACCGCAGTTTCGATTCTCGTGAATGTGAACTTTAAAAAAACTCATTTGAATAATTTTGTTTCACGTTTTCAAGTGAATGTTTTAAGTCAGAGTTTGAAAATTGAGAACCTACTATCGTAAAACGCAGTACTGAATTCACCACCGAGTCAAACGAAAAAATTAAAGTAATGTTTGAAAACGAATTTGAAAACGATTTTTTCGATTCACTCTTTCACAGAACCAGAATTGCCCGTGTTGTATGGTGAAGATTTTGACTGATTTTCGCTCCACTTTCTGTTAACAATCCATAAAGTTTCTGGAAAAGACTTTAATCCTTAAAAGCTTTCTTAGACAAAGTAAATACATAATTAAATAGCGATCGTGGCTGTCATTTTATAGCAAGCAATAGGAGCCGAGATATACAGCTGTCTTTAGCGACTTTCCATGCTGTGTTTACCTTCTTGTTGTCAGCAAACAATTTGGCCGATTCCGACTAACTTTTACAACGGCAGTCGGCAGTGAGAACTCGCTGAGCTCTGCCAACAATGGCAGTTTCATCATCACATCTTTTTAAAAGTCTTTGTCACTTGCAAACTTGTATAGTCTATATCGTGCCTTTATATTTTTTCGACTCCGAATGGAGTCGATTTCCATTTTCAGCCAGCGTGTTAGGCATTTCAAGCTCCAAGCAACTAGTCCCAACAAATGCTTTTGAAGGCGGCCTTCTAATCGACGAAAATGCGTCCTTCTTTGTTGGTACCGTCTTTCGCCTATATGAAGACGTTGCCGTACAAATTGTGTGGATATTGTGAAATGCTTTCGAAGCAGGTCGTCGTCAGCTGAGAGACATTTGCCAGCAAAAGTTGCATCGTATTTTTAACTACAAAGTTTCGCTTCCCACGGCGCAGTTCATCATATCAAACGAGTTCTTCGAGTCCTGCAAGAGAACTCAGCTGTCACAGGTGGTGGGAGTAATGCACCAACCTCATTGAGTAAGTTCGTTTCGGATTCGTCTTAGCCACTTGGATGTGCCAATACCTTTTCGCCATAAATATGTTCAAAAGGCAAACGACACAAATTCGCCCAAAGCCGACAATTTCTGATTTAATTCAAAAAGACCTAATATCGACCGTAAGATCTAAAACCAGCAAGTACCATGTCCTCGTACATGTTCGCCTCACCCCACCATCTCTCTTGAGGGGGGGTAAAAATCAGTCCTTACCCAGTCAAGGCACGCACCGTTTGTACCCTCTTATCTAGCTACAAACCGATTAATACATAATACCCTCTAACCCCATCACAGCCATCATCATCATCATCGACATTATTGCGGAGGAATGAGCAGGAGCACTTTCTATCTCTTCGTATCTGCGTGTGCCGGTGCCCGCAGTAAATCCTTTCGTAAGGACATTCAGAATCTTTGATTTCTACCCCCAGAAACCTGAGTCTCGCAATTCGTAGTCGCATAGCCATCATGAAAGTTCCACGTCGTTGATTTTATTAGTCTCTGGCGAACAATTTTCTTTTGAATTTAAAGGATTACGTACAAGTTGTTTTCCTTCAATATAAATTGCATTAAGACATCGTAAAAAATACGCCCCATTTAGTTTTGGGTGCGCGCTTGGGACAGAAAACCCATACAATGTTCGCATGACAGAAATAAGTCGTCATACGCCAAGGGATATGCAAATATAGGTACGAGTTGATAAAGGATGCCACCTTTATCACACCTCAAGCTACGCAGGACACAAAAAGAAATATCAAAACGAACTTGCAAAACATTTCCTGGGCGCATAATGAGTTCGTATCGAATAGAACTTGTTTACAGAGTCCATGGATTCCAATCAAGCGAACTAATCCTTCTTGTCGTGCATTATGGGATAATATTGAGATAGACGATGAGATTCCCCATTCCTAAGCGGGATATGGCTACGCCTTCGATGGAATATCAATGCGGGAATGATGATGGCCACTTTGGCGTTGTGTTTACCAAGAAATTATAAGGAAATAGATTACAGCCACATCCTTCCAGGATAATGCGATAAATTCGATATTTGCGAATATCCCTTGCGTTCAATACAACTTGTGCGGGTGTGTGCAAGGTATCTGGCTACGGACAGAGGATAATAGCAGAGCCGCTCACCCACGCATAGCAAGCAAAACGAATGGTATAATTACCATCGTATAGTGGCGACGTTGATGTCCTTGGTAGCATACTAATCGGCTGCGCTGGTGTGTTGGAGTGTTGATTTTATTGGAAAACGGATTAGTTTGTGACGAAGCTACTTTTAAGCAGATAATCGCATCTGCGTGGACTTAAATGTGAGGCACTGTGCGTAGGTTTTAGATTTGCAGGTTTGTGGGTGGAATCCGAAACTGGACCATCTAACAGAGATTTTTTTCACATCGGACATGGTGTTATTTAGACTTCTTCAAAATACGGACAAATATTCGTTACCAGCTCTTGTCTCTCAAGTCCTTGTGGTCGTTTTATTCTTTGTTTTTTTCGAGACACTGATAGCAAAGCAATAGCGGCGTATGTGGGACAGACTCAGGGAAAATTTGCCTGTAGTGTTACCATGAAACACTCGCCCGCAATAAAAGTTTAGGTTCAACAGATTCTGGCAAGGACTTTGTTTATCTTGGCACATGAGAATGAGATTTTTTGTGATGCAAAATAAGTGCACTTTTGCGAGGACCACGCATGGCTTATTTTGTAGGTAGGTAAACAGCTTTGCGGTCGTTCGAAGGTTTTCAGTTATTTGAATCAGGTTCGATCAGGGGGAAAATTTAAATTAAATGAAAAAAAAATTTCACTGCGCCATATCTTTAGCGAGTGTCTGACAAATATCCGAGAGCACGACGGTCGTGAAAGAGCCTTCCAAATTCGACTTCCGGACTACTCATAAAATTAAAAGGTTTCACAAATGGAATGGTTGCGAGAAGCTAGTCCTAGGGTACATAGTTAGAATCTCACCTTCGTCTGAAGGATTTTATCAAACGAACTGAACGTCGTATACCGGGTAATCAACTTCGCCAGTCTCGTTGGACTTTGACGGAGTTTTCCTCCTCCATTGTGAATATTGAATCGTATATGCATTTGGTGAATTTCAACGAAGAAACGGAGTGTTGGTGGGTGTATTAAATAAGAAGCCATTCCGCGAAACTTATTTTTTTTAGTGTCCAGACTAGATTTTTCAAACTCACGGTATACGGTATCGAAATTTTTCATACAAAATTTTATATTGTGACCTATAAAATATTTAGTGTGAAGGTTAAAAGTGATTATTAGTAAGGCCCATTGTTACGAAGTTTGCTTCGTCCCTCATTAAATTTTTTACAGTGAGAAACTGATTCTTCGTATACCATCTCTTTCCCTTCTAAACAAATGTTTGCGGCGTTGCACCCCCGAGGTCTTCTTACCCATTTAATGGATTCCAGAAATCAGCTTACCGAAACCAGTTGGTTTGCGCCACGTTAATGATATAGCTAAAGGTGTGGTCATCCAAAGCGAAAGTGCGACTCAATGTTTCAATGATGTGCCCAGGACTTTTGTTACAGATAACATAAATGCCAGGATTCGAAGTTAATCACCTACACCTTCGTATAATAATTAACGACACCGATCTGCGTTGGAGTACTGCCAGGATAGATTCCTGGGACCAGTTAAGCCATCCCTTATCCAATGTGACATGAACTATAAATCTCTAAGTGCAATCATTACATATTACATCTACTGTGCAAGGACCGATTATAATCCTACCTCTTTCCGATCAATGGACGAAGAAGCCGCATTTAATGCAAGAAAAAAAAAAAAAAAAAAAAACTCCATCCATTGTTAAGCCACACAGTGCGCACTGATGCGAACTCAATTTGTTGGTGAATAAACAAACCAATCAAAATTTCTCGCTTCAAGGACTCCCAACAACGATCGTCTGGTCAATTAGTTTTCACTTCATCAATCAGTTTGTATTGTTTTTACAGCCTTTTCATCAGCAAACTCTACAAACTCCATAAAATAATATACCTAGACCTACCTTGGGCAGGAGAAAAAAAAGCAGAAACTTCCTCTCAACGTATTGATTTTAAAATTTTAAGTAAACCACACTCTTAGGCAGCAGCAGTACCAGTGAAATATTTAATGTTGCATGTAACCAGAACCGAACCGCACGCCGCCACAGCCAGAGGGAGAAGCATCATAGCCCGGTGAAGCACAAGACCACAGCGGTTGCCGGAACGCATTCAAAAATTTCTAACTGACTGTCAGAAGATGAACCCTCTAACCAGGGTGTGTTAAAAAATGAACAACCACCAGCAATTTGGGTGCGGTCCTGTGTGTCTGCTAGTAGATTTGCCAAATCCCAAAAAAAAAAAAGAAAAAGAAAAAAGAAGTCAGCCACTAATTAAATAAATTTAACCAAGCGTTAACTTTTAATGCAAAATATATGGCAAGCTATGGGGAAGCGATATTCCATTCGTTTACTTATGCAGGAGGTACCCAGGACAACCAATCCAACTCCATTGGTACATGGATGATGCAAAAGCAAAAATGGCAATTCGTTTGGAAACCAAACCGCACATCGGAATTAACACCCGGCCACAATTGTTCTGCTAGTCCATTGTTTTGTTAGTTGTATAAGAGATTCGAGTGTTTGCAAAATTTCATCTGTGTTCGGTATACGGTGGCCGAATTAAGCAATTATTAGATTCTAAGACCGATAATTACTTGCATGTACTTGTAGCTGAGAAAAATAAACTTTTTCCGGATTATGGCCAACATTCAAATAATTTTTGTTAGTTTCTATTTATGATACCTACTCCTAAGTTAAGCAAATTGCGTGTGTAAAATAATTTACATTTGCCAACCTGGACAATTATAAGTCTTCGGAATGGAATGGGTGTGAAGAGGAGAAATGATTGAGGATGAGATGGAATTGGCGCATTCAAATGAACGGTGTTAAGCTAATAAAATAAAATTTAATTAACACGTGGTACTAGCAACATTTTTTCGCAAATTCAATCTGCGGAACTTTTCGTAAAAAATGATCTATTGTGGCCTCAAATACATTGCAGAGGTTTAAGCAATATTTTTAGTATTGGATGTAAGTCCAGGAGTAAGCGATCTTCGACGTCGGACATATATAAGTCACAGTTGTACTTGTGATAATGGATCGTAATAATGGCATAACTAAGCTACTTTCTGCTCATGGTTTGAGTTAAAATTATGCTACATTTTCACTTTAACAGTATTATCACAAAACGGTGTCAGCAGACAAGCACCAGTAGCTGATCATTGATATTTGTTTTATTTTGAAATCACGATTTATTGATGCACCAAGGCCTGAAAATATTATTCTCGTCAAACGTGAATACGTTTTAATAACAGAATGCGCTGATCCGGCCAACTTCGTCCTAAAAATTGACTAAATTATCCCGCTTTTAACTCTTTTTCTTTCACGCGTTTTGTAACTCTTTTTAAGGTTCCGTACCCGGTTCCGTACCCAAAGGGAAAAAACGTAACCTTATTAGTTTCGCTCGGATGTCTCTCCGTCTGTCCGAACCCACTAAGCCAATTTTGTTACCAGGTCTATCTCAAGAACCGATTGACATAGGAGGCTAAAATTTACACACAACATCCGGTATAGCCTCTAGTTAAACGACAAATACCAATGGAAGGAATACATCGATTGGTTTTCGATTAATTAGTAATCTGGTGAAAAAAATATTTTCATTCGCCCAAAAAACGGTTTATTTCTTGATTCACAAAAAAATACATAAATTCCTTTTTTGTAGATCATGTTCTTATCTATATATGCGCTGAATACTGTTTTGCCGAAAAGTTAATAGTTTACAAGATATTTTCAAAAAAAGATAATTTTACCATATAAAATACGTTGTTCTCATAAGTTTTAATCTATACTACGTAGTTGTGCACAATTGACCCCATCAAAGACAGAACCCCACCAGGGTTCCCGCCTGCTAATTTCGTTGGGGAATATAATACATTTTTTTTGGGGAGTACAGAACAAAATAAAAGTAATATATTTTTAGTCAATATGTAGTTTTTAATTGGGACAGGTCGCATACAGAATAGAAAATTGGCGTGGGTTGGGTACTATAGGTAATAATTAGAAAATGAGATTCATGTGCGAGTAATTTTTGAGAGTAAAAATATTAAGTAATTAAATTAAACTAAATTGTAATGAATTCATGAAGAGGGGAAAGATTGAATGATATAGATTTCAAATAATATCTGATGTGTTGGACTTTAGCCAAATACGGAACCTTCGGTGCGCGAGTGACACTCGCACTTGGCCGGTTTTTTTTTTTTTTTTTCAAGCGAATAAAAAAGCAGATGTAGTAAAATAAATTTTGACCCATTAAAAGTGTTGACCCCAACTCAATCAAATCCCACTGCAAATCGGTAAATGTTCAGCCAAGTTATGCGCGTTAAAACCGACGCCAATTAATTTAAACTAGTTTCGCTTGTTGTTCGAAGTATACTAGCTGACCCGGCTAACACCACAATATTGATGATTTGAGGCAAGCATTGATCTCATCGGCAGCGGTCGATCGTGGTATAACTGGTAACGTTTGCCGGAAATCGCCTGAGAGTAAAATCAATGCACCCCCAAAACGTGATGCGTCATTATACAGATCTTTCATATTGCGATTCAGAGCTTCTAACGCACGCTTATGCGACATTGTGAATTCGTCCCAGATAATAATTTTGCTTGCTACTAAAACTTTGGCCATTGCTGAATGTTTCGCTATGTTACATGTTGGTTCTTCAACCGATTGAAGGTTTAATGGCAATTTCAATGCCGAATGAGCGGTTCGACAACCTTCCAGCAGCGTAGCCGCTATTCCAGAAGATACCATCGTTGCCAGTGATGGTCTCATAAGTCAAATTTCGTGGATAACGCTTGGAAAGTATTTCTGAGTTAACCTTTTTTTCATTTGATAAAATATTTTTCAAACTGACAAAACTTATAGATATTGTACTTTTACAATAATTTTGTTTGTGACAGGAAATGCTCAAATATCAAATACGCTGATTGGGACAGAGAAGCGCCTTAGTATCGTGAATGGAGATCCATTTCTTTCTTAATGGCTAAGTTCATAGGAATTGATTTTGAGGCTTCAGACTAAAAGTGCATAGTTCTGAACCTTCGACACCCGCTTCTCCTCAAAAACAAAAACCGCCACACTAATATCAATGAATGGATTTTAGTGTATGTATACGCCATGAATAGAGTCTATGAATATCTCAGCAAAATTATACCCACTCATACCCTATCCCGCACGGTCACTGAATTTGGGAAGTGTTGACAACAACAACAACTTGTCAAGACACAGAAGCTAATGAACTTACTTTGATTAGACAGCCAAGACAACCCCACCCGGGGGTGATGGGCAAAGCATTATCATATATAATACCATTGGATATGGTGGCAGATTTATGTGCAGACACGTGAACAGACTACATCGCCGTTGTCTCTAGCTTCTTCTGCTCCGGCACTGCCGTTTATGGGCACAAACGTATGAAAACTAATCAGACAGTGGAATAATCCCACGACGTCATCCCCTTGTCTAACCTGTCGACCCTGTACGATGAAAATCCACCATCATCGCCAAAATTGTTTGCCAACAGATCACGGTATCCATTTGCAGCCAACACAGCCAACGGTCCTTTATACAGAACATCAGCCACTTTATAGTTTGTCATAAAACAGAATCGTAAAATTGCACTACAACACTGCTCCTGTGCGGATGGTCATACCTACATATTCATATAGATGTAAATGTGCAGTGCAGAGTTAACATTGTACCCCTGCCTGTAATTAGCATCTCCGACACAGAGAAATGACATGCAAGGACAAAAGGGCAAAACACTTAATGCCTTGGTTAGAGCGCTTTGATATCGCAGAGTGGGAAACCATGTTGAGGCCCGTCCCTAATTAGGATCCAATCCATTTCCACCGCACTCATGAATGAGGCCAAGCAACCGTAATGTGTGTTCGGTTTGGCCATTGTGCCTGGGCACTGGGGCTTGAAGGGCCTCTGTTTGTTTTTGGGAGTATTGTTCTTGCGTTTGTTACATAGGTATACGATGGCTATAGTGTGGTGCCGGAGTCCTTATTGGACTATTATTTAAATTATTTTCATTGTTTGGCTAATTAGAGCGGTTAATATGCGTTTCTTCCGATAGGAGAGGATGTGTTAACATTTGGTGGCAATTTTAAATGCTTCTGTTATGTGACAGTGTATAGTTTGTTAGAGTCTTGTACCCGACTAAGCTCTCTGGTTTATTACTTTATTTTTCTATAAGGGTGACGTAATCACTTTGTGTGACCATATGTGGGTATTGACACGGATTGATTGTTGCGACACCAGATACCTAAGATCGTTGATATAAGTAGTCGATTCCAACGCGATGGAAGACTTCGTATGAGGTCGCCTCAGTTGAGGATTACCTCGATCAACCAACAACCCACAGTACAGTTAAATCTATAAAAGAGAGCCCAGTTTTGGACTCTTCCTCGGCTCTAAAAAAATTAACATCTCTACAGGCGCGCCCATCGTCAGCGAGCTGTGGATCTCCGAGAGTCCTTGGAAAGCATATATTTGGATATTTTTCCTAATGGAGAGGCAGGTGAGCTTGCAAGAAATGAATGCATATTTTGCCTTAAATCCGTAAGAACTCCGCTAAGTATAGGCTTGCGAGGACTATTGACATTGAATTCTTGAGTAGAATCGTTCTTCGCTGGACCAGACTCAATATGTGCAGGCAAACAAAAGAAATACTGCAAAAATGGATTTAAATTCGTGATCGAAATTTGTGGCATTTCCATGCTTACCGGTATCAGTACTGGACACCGTGGGATAGGCGGAATGGCGGCTACTTTGTGAATATTCAGCTCTTAAGGAAAAAAGGCCGATGATCCTCAACAGTAGTCTCGTAGTTGAACTGCCGGGCCTATAGAGAATGTGGATCCAAAGAGATTTAAAAACTAATCTTTGGCTTTTGGCCCACAGTCACTGGAGAATCTGGGCCTTAACAGTATTTTAAAATCTCTTGTAATATACGTGGTTCAAGTAGGAAAAGGTGTTTTTTGACAGCATAAAATTGCGGTTTTTCTGGTACCTCTCAGACACAATGAACCCAACTGATGGTCCAAGTGACGCTCTGGAAACTGTCACAAGAACATACATTTACTCCGACTCCCAGGAGAATATTGATTTTTCATTTGACATCCCCTGACCAACCCCTGTTTACAAAAATAACGATATTTTAAATGATTTTCTGGAAAAGGGATTGATTACAAAAAGCGTCTCCTAGTTACGCCCGGGTACGTGTCCGGAATATCCTCTCATCAATAAATCTCAGTCTCGTAAAACAAAGTAAAAAATCCACAAGAAAACCCACTCCCCTCGCCATAAGAAAAAAAAAAAAAGGCAAAAGGACAGTTTACAGCCGGATGATTCTAATTAAAATATAATTATCTTCTAGCGCCTGAAAATCCTTCAGTGTCTCCCACTGGTTTTATCCAGCGCGTTTCCTGCTTCCTTATTGTGAAAATCCAGAGACCGTGATATTCCAAATCAGATCTCCATAAAATTAAAAAACACTGGTGATAAAGAATTTTAATTATTGTAGACGCCTTCCTTGCAGACGACAGACGATTCAGGGCGCGCAAAAAAAAAAAACGAAAGACCTGAGGATGGAAGACCAAGATTATGCCCATTACGCTGGTGGTTCCCCCAAGTGACTTCATTAGAATATCAAACGATTGCCAGCTACTGCACTGTGAATACAATTAATCCTTCGCCGGTAGAGAGTAGGAAAAACTGCCACCTGCCACTGTCCGGAGAAGAGAATAAAGGTGCCGTCATAGGTTTTTTTTTAAGCAACAACAATTGAATCTAAACCAGCAGCCATCAAATAAAACCGAACGACACATTGAGAGGTCATAATTAGGACCATAACGTACCCCAAAAATTGACCCGAACAACATCTCAATAAAGGCGAACATCATGTTGGCCATTAAACCCGACCCTGCAAATAAATTCAATATGTTCAATGATCCCTATTGTCATCCACTCCAGAATATATGGCCCATAACCTCTGCCAGGGAAAAGGGACTCAATAAAGCAATTTTAACGTGTTCCGCAACCAAAAACGGATATGAGGCCTCGCCCGACCTAACCCTACGGTATTGACTCA
This sequence comes from Cheilosia vernalis, assembly GCA_949126925.1. Classification (NCBI taxonomy): domain Eukaryota; kingdom Metazoa; phylum Arthropoda; class Insecta; order Diptera; family Syrphidae; genus Cheilosia; species Cheilosia vernalis. The sequence continues at coordinate 42,019,722 of OX421360.1, read as the reverse complement.
CGTGGAAGCAATTTGTCTTGTAAACAATTGAAAATATTCCACAAGGGATTAACTTATAATTTTTTTAATAGATTTTTCTGCCTATTCCACTTCCAGTGTCTTCCAGTTGAGAACATCAAAGCAATACGCAGGCAGACAGACAGGAGTTTCGACTGCAACTTAAGGGTAACCAGGATTCCCATCACGTACCATTCGAAAGCAAATATGTTGCCAGTCTACTCCTTGGAGTGGTTCCGAATCAGTTTTTCGTCTTCTTTTTTTCTCCTTTCTGTTCATGAATTGAATTTGTGTGTCTCCTTTTTTTGTGGGAGGGGATAACTCATCCCCGCCGAAACGTATGTGTTCTAAATTCAACAGGCATCCGCTTTACGAGGACTCGTGATGATACTTAAAAGAATTTATTGATCACTTTAATTCCTTCAATGAAAATAAATTCTGATTTATTTGGTAATAAGTTCGGGTCGAAGGACGTCACGACAACTCACTATATTAGGTGGATGGCGTGGAATAAGAATGAGACAATTGGCACGAGCGAATACCTTTTGTTTCACTGTGCTTTTGTAGACAATTGCCGTCTTCGACTGTGAGCGATGATTTACGAGGGTGGCCGATGCCTATAGAAAGTCATTAGAAGAATAGATTTCGATGGACATCTGTAACTCCTCCGTTGCGTTGGTTGGTAATTTTGATTAAAGGCTGAATGGAAAGAATGGAATGTACTTGCCAAATGGGCACGCTAAGTGCTTGTATTCACTCTTTCAGGGTTATAAAATTTGGCGATATACTGCGTAAGCTGCAGAAGTCGTTCTTCGCACTGCAGCTCTTTTTTTGATGAGTTTTTGGGCAGCTTTTTGAAGCGTTTTAGATGAGTTTTTTTTTGACGCTTCCTTGGATTCATTTTTGGACGTGTTTTCGAACTTCTTCGACTTGTTCATGGACTGGGTTTTAAACGCTTTTTTTGGTACAGTTTTCGATGTGTTTTACTCGTTTTTGACACATTCAAAAGAGGTTTCTGGACGCGTTTTTAGATGTGTTTTTTATTCCATTTTAACCCGTTTTGAATGCTCTTTGATTTTTACTCTTTTTTTATTCATTTTTAAACCCGTTTTGAATGCTTTTTGTAACATGTTCTTGGATGGGTTTTAGACACCTTTACATACACCCTTCAGATGTGTTTTTAACGTGCTTGAAACTTGTTTTTCAATTTATTTTTTGACTCGTTGTTGAGAGAGAGAGAGAGAGAGAGAGAGAGAGAGAGAGAGAGAGGGAGAGAGAGATGCGCTTTTAGACCTATTCTTTGACACGTTTTAGACGAATATTTTTAAGCACGACTTTTTACTCGTTTGATTTTTTTCGTGTTTTTGGACAGTTTTTGTTTTAATTGCTATTAAGGCTTTTTTAACGGATTTTTGACGTGTTTTTGGATGGGTCTTAGACTTGCTTTCTGAAGCGTTTTTATCTCATTCTTGGATGGGTTTTTGTAGTGAGTTTCTGTGTTCGTATTTTGGCCAAATTTTTTTAATTAATTAGAAGCTTTTTTAACGCATTTTTTGGCATCTTTTTGGATGGGTCTTGAACTTGATTTCTGAAGCGTTTTTGACTTACATACTCTTGGATGGGTTTTTGTAGTGAGTTTTTTGTGTTCGTATTTTGGCCAAATTTTTTTATAAATTTAAAACGCTTTCTTAACACGTTTACTAGAGCTGTTTTGGACGTCTTTTTTAGACTCGGAACCATTTGTTTGCTTAGTTTTTGTGATTTAAGACTTCTTTACTGATAGGTTCTCGACAAAGTTTTTGCCCTCTTTTTGACGGTTTTTTTTATTCATTTTGACGTGTTTTTGGATGTGTTGTAGTCGTTTTTAGTTCCTTCTTCAACGATTCCTGTTTCTAGATCTGTTTTTTTGACTCGTTTTTTGGTTTGCTTGGGTGCTCAAACTATACTCAAACCTAGGTGCCCATGTGGCATCTACTTCACAGAATACAAAAATGTCCTTGACTGTCTGCCGAAATATTTAAACTTGTTATGTGCATTGTAAAAATTTTGAACCATACAAAATAAAAAGCCGTTCAACCCTACCTAGTATGAAAGGAGCAATTTATGCCTCTCTTGCTGCAATAAATCGGAAACCAAACACAAGCTAGTCCCTCATAACCTCCAGCCAGCGTGCACAGATTAAATGTTAATTACAAAGAAACAAAAGATCCAATTTACATGTTTATGGATTCAGTACCATATACACGTTCTTCGTCCAAAAATATTCATTGTCAGCAGAATTGTGTCCCTTCATTGATTGCTTTTCCTTTTACAAGCTTAACCCTATGAGACGACTCCTTGGTCATGCGAAACATTTCCATACCATTGTACAGCATTAGCTCATAGTGATCCCATTCCAGTAGCCAAATCTTCGCCTATTAAAGATCTTATAGTCCGCATAAATCCGTAAGGATATTAGCTCAACGCTGAAATTATTAACCCTTTGTCTGTGCAAAAGCCACTACTTGGCTTCGCCATAAGAGTTCCTTGGAGTCCTTTGCAAATACCTTTTCATATGGGATACAGGAGCAATAATTTCACTAACTACTGATGACGGTTGCGGCGGCGGGTAGTTGCAGCAAACGCTTTTCGCTCCACCGCCATCAGAGGGCTATGTGCCAGCCAAATAACTGAGATTAGATTCATATATTACCCGTGCTGGTTGGGGATTCCCTGTCTGATCCTAGTATTTATCTAAGGGTTGTGTGTCGGGATAGAACTATTTTATGATTTTGAATATCGTCGCTGGCACATACCGCTCTTTCTCATTACAACTCACACCCACGCACTAACACACTCACCGGGCCCACGATTACTTTTCGAAATTGGTGGATAGAAAAATAGTAGTTTCAATTTTGCCACCCAGACGCCGCAAAGGAAACAGTTTCCTCTGCCTCTCTCTTGTGCACACCGAAATTGGTAGTCAAGGATGAATGCTTTATAGTGTGGTGATGGTGACCTGTGCTGCAGGGTTTTGTTCAAAGAGTCTCGGATGGCATTAAAGGAACAGAATAGACAGCGTTCGATATAATACCCCAGTCTCTTCTGCCTTTTACTAGTTGCAACAAGTCCACCAACTATGGTGGCATACATCTCACCAAAAGCTTGTAAAACCAACCGCTAGACGTCAATCGACCTAGTACAAGGAAACGTTGATGCATGCAATACCATCCATTTCCACACGTCAACGTTTCGTGTCTGACGTGCCGATGTGCAATCAAATTTCTAATGTGCCGCCCGTCCAAATTCACATCATGTGGCGTTCAATTTGCGGACGTGAAAAGAAGAAAAAGAAAAAAAAAGCGAAAGCAAAATAAACAAATTACCAAACCGAGTTCGGGAAAATTCGTTTCGATGCCGAGCCGATTTGCTGCATGGCCTTGCAGCGAACCGAATTCCTGGTGTGGATTTGGCTAAGCAGGGACTACACACAGAGCTGCACACGGCAGCCTTAATTGGCTCACAGCTATTTGGTATTTACGCGAAATGGGGAATAACACAAATTAGGGTTCCTAGCACTTTTTCTGCCAATTTAATCGGATCCGCGCGTCTGTGTCAGGATTTCAACTGGTACCGGTGTTATGGTGTAGCGTGCTTAGAATAAGATTAATTTCCTCGATATTTTTTTTCGCCTCGCTGTGTGCAATCGTTTTGGGGCTTTGTGCTTAGTTTCGTTTTGGGTTGGTAGTCGTTCGAAGTGTGAGTGGGGGTTAATCTAAAATCTAAATGTCGGCTGGCACAAGGATTAGATTTCAAGTAATTAGGTATTTTTATTGCTTGTGGCGAGGAGCATTTTTGACGAAGCATGGTGGTTTATCGGAGGAGCTGTTTGTTTTTTAGGAAAACCAGGCAGTGAATAGCACGCAGCAGCAAGTGCTTGCAGTATGGAAATAGACCTTCACAAATGAGTTACGCATTTCTGTAAGTACTACAAGTGTATTGCTGTTTTTGTCACCTCTTGCAGGGTCTTGTACGACTTGTTTCTGATGGTGATCGAGAGGTATATCCGTTTCTTTGACTATGATTCAATTGTTGCCAGAACAGGCTCCAAGATCAATTCATTACGGGCTTTGCACAGCAGTTTGACTTTCTGCGTTTTTGTTTGAACCGAATTAGTCAGCTTTCTAGTGAGAACATTTTTCCCGGCTCAAAAAGTTGACTCAGAAACCCAAAATTGTTCTCCTTCTGCAATGAGATGGACCAAATTAATGACATCTGATATAGTTACTAATACCAGGAATAGAAAAACACTAATGTGGATGTTGGTTTTGGATTTGAAGATAACTTGGAAAATATAATTCAACACTTTCGCACATAAGTGAGTCAATTTACACTAAAAAGATCGTATTTGCAATATCAACCTCACTTCTGCAGGAAAACAGACTCTACGTGTATCTCTTGTATACCACCAAAAAACGAAGTTAGTTCTTCCATTTTTAAGTGACAAATTCCAGATCAATCTGCAGGGTTTTTCAAATTGTGCAACTTGTGATCAACGGAACGGGTTGGGGTCAAAACTCTGGAAGGGTAAAAATTATTTTTTCAAAAATCTGCTCTCAAAATTCAGTTTTGAAAATTCTGTTTCCAAAATTCTGCCTTAGAAAATTCTGGAAATAATAAAAATAGGTTTGGAAAATGTCTTAATGCTTTAAATTTGAAAAGCTGACTTTGGTAAAGCAAAACTTCAATTTCTAAGAGCAGAATTTGTGTGTGTAAAGACAGAATTTTGCAAAGCAGATTTTCGACCCGGTCCCAGTCGAAATATAGACTTCTCCACTGTCTTCGGACAGGCCCAAATATGTCACTAGCCTATAGCTAAGCAAACCAATTCGCTTTTTGGATCAACGTAGCATCAACTATATACTGAACAAAATTTTCTCACGACAATTTTATCCACTTACTGTAGGGATAGCGATGGATCGTTATGATGCATAGTGCCACTTACTAACCCATACCTTCTTCCCTGTGTTTACCAGACGTTTTGGAGAGGTGGCTAAGTCGGGTAAAACCGCACGAATCACGCACTACTGAATCTTTGTGCATGGTGAGAAAGTTCAAAGTTAAATATGTTTCAAAAGCTTTTAAAAAAAGGAACATTTGTGGAGTGTAGCAAGAGTTAGACAGAAACCTTAAAATCAGAAGACCCGATCCGATTTTAGCAATCAATCACAATCAGAAGTGTTTCACCTAATCCTGCAATTCGTTTAGCTAGTATAATTATTGCAAACGTGGGTCTGGGCTAAGATAGCTGCACTTGTATAGCTGATGCCCAAAGAGGTGATCTTTTTAAAGCGCCTATAGAAGAATAATACATTTTAATAAAAAAAATATTTTTGTTTTTTCGGTCTGATGATCGTTTTTCGTTGATTCGGTATTCCAGATAAAAAACTGGTTCTATCGATATTTATACATACCGCGGTACTAATAATCATTTTTAGTGTCCAGGCTAAATTTTTCGAACTCACAATGGCGTAATTTTCCATACAAAATTGCATATTGTGACCTAGAAAATATTTAGTGTGAAGGTTAAAAATGATTATTAGTAAGGTCCATAGACTTATCTGAAACCATATTTCGACAGAGTGTATAATAATAAAATAAAATGAGGATCTACTTATTTTCCTCTTGACAATATACCCAGTGGCAATCAAATAATTCAGACAGTACGAAAATTATTCAAAATTCCCGAGTCCAAATTTATCCAAAGCGTTTTTAGGTGAGGCGCAAAACTTTATTTGTAGATATGTTTCAGATAATGCTTGGAATCAAATCAGAAAATCATAGCGTCGTGCTTATGACTTATGGTTAAGCCGGACAACGGACTTAAGGGCCCAACGCCAACCTGTAGAATCCGTCGCCTGTTATGACAGGTTGATAGAATACACGCTCTCTTAAGGAGTTACTTAAAAGGGAATTTTACTTTGGAAAGGGTGAAATAGGTAACCACGTTTTTTGGGACGAATAAGTATAGAGTACTTAGGCCCATTTTATTCACTCGAAGTTGAACACAACTTGTGGATTTTTATATGGGAAACTTCCCAAGTTGTGTTCAACTTCGAGTGAATAAAATGGGCCTTAAAACACCGCATGTCACCGTATGCGATGGATTCTATGGGACAGCTCGTTCCGTCGAATACGGCAATCCGTCGCCTCGACTTATGTAACCAATTCTATCTTTAGGTTGGGCCCTTCAAACTTCAAATAGATATCCATAATTAAATCTTAGAGAAGGAAATGCACAGGAAACCTTGAAAAACCAAACAAATTACCTTCACATTGTGTTGCTAAAGTCAAATGGCCAAACGGCTAATGTAGATCTGTCGAGACAACGCTACGCTTATCCATTTCCTCCTTCAAAGGGCTGTTCTTATAGATGAATGTGTTTTTCATTGGTTTTTTGGTTAATGCGGCTGTTTCCCGGTTACCTATTAGGCGAATCAAAATTTGGGCCTCAGGCTTCAGAGGTGTGTTGGGGCCACAATTTACGACAGGACCTATAGGTATACGTAATGAGAGAGGTATGTTGGCGAAGCTCAAAACCATTCTGTTAAGTCCTGAGATGTTATTGAAACTAATTTTTATATTGACAAGAAGTCATCATATAGGTTGTGGTTTACCGAAATTTTCAACCAATTCGAAATTGAAAGTTGCTGCTGGTTGGCTGCTGGTTCGCCTTGGAGGCTAATCTATCAAGAAAAAAGCCCGAGAAAATCTTTTAACAGAGGCCCAAGCCCCCTACCCAGACATTTTTTTCCTGGCTCCATCTGGTGTTGGAATATACCACGCAAAGTGCCGTCGCTTATAAATCAGGCAAATACCTGCGGTAGGTATTTTTAATACTTTTTGAAATTTTTTTTAAACAAAATAGTTAACATCTTGAAGATGTATAGAACAAATGGATATAAAACCCGCAAGGTCTTTGATAATAACCCAGTATAATTGATCTGTTTTGAGACTCTCTATCAGCGGGACTTAATGAGGCCTAAAATGTTCACCATGTAGGCGAACGCCATATATAATTAGTTGCATTAGCTGGTGGAAACCAATCTGCTTAAAGGGAAAAGAACTCTGCCATAAAGGACGTACTAGACTTCAATAGGTGATCCGTTTCTTAAGATAAGTACCCACTAACGTCAATCCCCTTTGAACCCAGAACTGTCTCAATCTGTTGATGCACAAGGTTTGGGACTCACAGTCAGAGCTGGTCCTAATACCAAGAGCTTCTTATACTCGTATATGGGGAGTCATGGACCTTTAAACTCTGACATTAATTCAATTGTAAAAGTACTTTTATTTTATTTTACCGTACCTTACTATACCAATTCACGATTACACGTATACCCAGTAATAGATGATTAAATGTTCCAAATGCATAACATTTCCGCCGTTATTCAAGAAAAAAAAATGTCAATGTCAAAAGCCCATCTTAATTTTAATGAACACTCAACATGTCCGTTCCGCCACAGCGGATAACATTAGCCCAGTGAAAAAAATTCACTGTTGCGTTGACAACGATAATAAATGAATGCGCTTATATTTAAATTGTGCGGGCTTAAAATATCCTCATTTTAAAGTAGCATAATCAAGAGGAGATTATGTAATTAGTCTGAAACTGATTGATGAGCGAGCAGGCCACCATCATCCCCCTTGGAATTCATCAACACAGTAGAGAAACCCCCCAGTCTATGGGCAACCGCAGTTTTTGCCTGTCCATAACACAATATGCATAGCAAAGGCAGTGTGACAGTGACGGAAGGATGGGACGCCGCCGGATATGCAAATGGACCCTAATTCCAAAATGATTCCTAATAGAATTCAGTGCGGAATTAGTCGATTAGCTACTTTAATGAATTCTCTATAGGACTTGTTTAACATTTTGCGAGAAATTGAAACTTAAAGTAGCTGCGGGCAAACACGTCTTCGGCGAAGTGGTTCCCATACCCAGAAGCATGTAATCACAATTACGAGTGCAAAAAAATGTTAAGATCTGTGCAAGTTCACATCGTGGTCCATTGTTTCCCACCCACGAGTGAATGTACCCCCGGTAAATGGCTAAAAGTCGGATATTTTATTTAAGTCTGCGAGTGGGTCCTTATCGCTAAGGATTGGGATTTCGTATTTTGTAGCTTTTTCATTAACAATAAAATCAATAGAATCCTTTTGTATAGGTTGGTCAGGCACTCTAAGTCTGGGTAGATCCGAATCATCCCCAGTTGCTCACCCACCGACCGACATCGACAATTACGGCAAACAACCAAGTTCCTTAAAAGTCGTCTCGTCTCGCACCACCACCGCCACCGCCACCGACATGAGGTTTTAATTTATCCCAAATTAATCAAAATACCCCAAATCGCAACTCTTGCGAATGGGAACCATCATCTAGAAATTGTTTGGCTAAAAGTGTATACACAGTAATGTTCAGGCTGTAGGTAGGCATATAAACAATATATGTACAACACGTATAGACGAGTGTACGTATATGTGTATCGATGTGTAGTACAATTACATGTTAACTTCATTATTGAGAAAATGTGCGTTTGATTGTACGTGCCTTGCCCAGAGGATTTCAGGGAATAATGAACAAAAAGGGATGATTGGAACTTCATTAAGACGAAATAATAATAAGTAAACCCTGTGCAGACGAACTGCCACCAGGCTAGCGTGCTGTGCTGTGTTCCGTGTGCTTAATATTGGCAGCCGGAAAGTAGTCAAGGGTGCACACGAAAGTACGGAAATGCCAAGTTCAATTATTTCAGTTGGAACTAAAATTAATTTCATTACGAAAAAAAGTCAAGCGCAGCATTGCCGAGCGAGGAGTGCTAGTGATTAGGTAATAATATTGTCGGCTGCTAACAAACAACAGAGTTGCCATGAACTGTGTGAAAGCTATAGTGATTAGCTAAGAATGTTGCCAATGTGCGGGCTTTGCCCCTTCTACGTCTTCATGTCTTGCTTTAAGTAACCTTTGGCTGCACCTGGAGGGAGGTAGGAAACCAGTCTATGAGAAATGGTTCCAAGATCCGGGATGCAGCTCGACTTGCGAGTTTTTATTGCCGGCTTTAAAATTCATCACCTTTTCGGCAATCGGACGTTAAGAAACCCGAATTCAATTCCAAGAAACTAAACTCAGGCCCATTTGCTGATACTACTCATAGCGATTTAAGTTCTACTTAAATACCTTATGGGCTACTTTTTCCTTGTCATAAACTGTCACATAAGATTTTAAGTGGAACTTAAATCGCTATGAGTAGTATCAGAAAACGGGTCTCAATGAGACAAAAAATATTAGTTAAGCCACAGAGGTTTTAAATATGCTAAGATCTTAAAGCTAAGTTTCGAACATGATCGAAAGTCTGTAGTAGTGGCTCAGTGGCTAGAAGATAATTTTCACAGAACTTCTCAATTCAGCAGTTCAGACTCTGCATAAAATTGTAGGTCCCTTTCATTGTTGAAGGAGGTGTGCGTTTGAAGGAAGCTATAGTTTCTCAAATGTCGCTTAACATTATGAGAAACTAGCTTTAATGCACACAACACAATTAACACAATTCTAATTATTATAATTTGAAAGCAACATCACAGCACTGAAGAAGCACCACACTGCAACGATGAAGGGCCGACAACTGTCAACTGTCAGTCGTCAAAATTACATGATGGTCGAATTATATGTGAGCGAGATACACCATCCAACTAAAGGCATCGTAAATAGTTCATAGTTATTGACCTACAAAAACAGCTGAGTGTTTTACATAAGCCTTCATCAGCCAAAGAAAAACAAAAATAAATAAAGTTGATCTTTTAATAAATCGGTGTTCGAGCGTTCAGTTTCCCTGACTGAATTGCTTCCCGCTTTAGAATCCTCTATTCCAAGCAAAACTATCTTTTCCCGCTCAACTCAGTGCAGAACATTTATTCATCCCAAAAATAAAAACTTACTCAAAACGAATGGTTGTGAAAAGCCAACCTTAGCCCAAAGTAGGTTTATATGGTCCTGTTGCTCCAACTACTTTTTTTTATAGATGAGCAAATAGCGCTGAGCCAAAAATAGCTTTAACATGTTTCCAATAAAGCGCGCCCAATGTATACTACCTATAGCTTATAACTTCTTTTGCAACAAAAATCTTCCAAATGGATATTTTGAAAACATTAAATTAGCAACCAGATTTAAGAAATATATAAAAAGTTGTTCTCCAAAAACACGTCAAGATTGAAGTGTCAAGAAACCACAATTTTTTAATTACTGAAATCGACTTCAAGACATAAAGAAGCGAGAAGGAGTAACCCTCAAATCAAGAGTAGGTATTGGTAATTTTATTACTAGATACAATAATTGGCAACAAGTTTTTTTGTCATACCGATTATGGCATTAAAATCGATTTTTATTAAATACTGACCAAATGAAAATTTTATATCCGAAGGTGTTTTGAAATAAATGATAAAAATTCCCAACACAAAGAAGAGGTTGAGGACGCTAGGGGACGCCCAGAACTTCCCGAAGAAGGCCAGTTGTTAGTTAAAAAAAAATATATACTCAGTAGAACGAAAAAAAATATAAATGTACGTACATTGCCTTGTCCTACCGATTGTGAATGATTTCAAAGCATTAAAATGAAACAATTTTGTGATTTAATGCAAAACCGTCCAAGTTGGTGAAGACTTTTATCATTTCCTTGAGAGTGGTTTGTAATAGTGTTAACATTTTACAGAACGACAATTACTTAAGAATAACCTCACCCAAAAACAGCTATAAAAAGGCTTCAAGATCACTAACAATTAATAAAATAATCACTCCAATTGCTGGTAAGCGTCGCCTGCAAAGCAGTTGTCATCTATCTTAATTGAAGAAGAGGGTAAACCAAATTAACAAAATGATTGAACGATTGTTTTAAAAATCCGCAAACACTCTTTCGGTTGTTTTTAACCGAAAGTTGATTGATTTTAAATAATTTAATTTTCTGCGTGTAATATAGCTAGAATAAACGGACTGGACTGTGAACAAGCGAATAGTAAAGACGTGTCATACTATGAACTCAACATTGGCGACGATGAGAAAATAAAAGTACAAGAAAATAAACAGCCGCAGGACGAAAAAGTCTTTTCGTGTATAGGTATAAAAATGGGATTTCGATTTGGCGGTAAAAAAAAAATGGCTTGTACGAGCCAAGCTGATTTTGTTCGAAAAGTCGACAAATAGTTATCGTTGTTATGCACTCTACAAATACACAAAAAAAAAAATGCCCCCGAAACCATATCAACAAAAATCACTTGCCTGCCATTTGGAAGTAGCTCTCAAAATCAATTTAAAAGTCGTTCCACATTGATTCAAAAAAATAATCGTCCGCAGAAGTTTTTAATTTTGCTGAAATTGGTTCAATTGCTAGAGGAATGCAGCTAATCGTCTTAAAATCACACAAAATATGAAAATAATCGCTCGATCCGTATTCAAATCATTTTCCGAACCACTTCAAAAGTACTGCGCTAAAAATTGTCAACAAAATATTCCAATGTACATTATCAAATAGTTCTGATTAAAATAGGTATTAAATATTCATTTGAAATCTTTTGTAAAATTGGGCATATCACTTTAAAAGCTGTTCTTTTGAGAAATTGGTTCGTTCTATAAAAGAGCTTTTAAAAATCGAGAACTTAAAAACAGCTTAGAAAATCCTTTATAAGTCAAATGAAATCTACAATCCTTATATAAATGAATAATAAAATAATTGGCTCATCGGTATACTTAACTCTTACATACTAACGGCATGACAACGTCTACCCTATTTGCGGCGACCCAAATTGTAAATAAATAAATCAACAATAGCCTCCGAAAAATTGCCAACAAATCAGTGTCACCTACCTACCCAAATGACTCATTAATTAATGTTTGCGATTTTCTAGTCATAAAATGACAAACAAAAGCAAGACAGGGAGTTAAATCCGAAAACGAACAGAGCTTTTCAACTGTCAATTGTGTCAAAATGATGCAAATTGGTTATACGCAGCTTTTAAAATCTACAACGTCTGCAGCAAAATACTTGGAATGGGCTTTTCTATTTTTAGAAGTGTTTATAAATGTACCTATTTAAAATAAGTGGTTTTTCAAAATTAGGTTGGAATGTGAAAACCATTCATCCATCTATAAGGATAGTCTTAAGTATTAGTTTACTTCAAATTAACAAGAAATTATTATACACGTGTATATATTTGGTTTAAAACGCCCCCAAAAGATGGGCGTATCAGAAAAAAATGTTCGAATAGGCGAATATTGAAAAGAGGAGATTACAAAATGAGGTGCCAGCTGACTACAGCAGCTTAGTGGTTAGTTAACATGCCTCTAGTTTGACCCCTGGAGAGTGCAAAATAACCCAGTGCATTTTTGACGTCTCGACTGGAGAAATATCCAAAGATACTAAGACTTTCCGAAGGCAAAAATCATTGCAAGGCAAATAGGTTTTAGGTAATGCAATACAAAGTAAATGCAACACCTACCTTGAGTATTGTTCCAACTCCTAGTTTAAACTAGTGATTCGATGTTTTGTTATGAGCTAAGGCCCGTTTGGTGATACTGCTCATAGCTATTTAGGTTCCACTTGAAATCTTATGTGACAGTTTAGAAATGGAGATAGAAAAAGTATCCCATAAGGTGTTTAAGTCTTTTGTGATATTTTAAACATGAGGGAGACGGGCTTCAACTACTGGCAACAAACAAAATCACTTAACATGCAACTATCAAATTTCACGTAAACTAGCTTCCAGATGCCTTCTACGAAGTGTGCAATTTATCTGTACCTCCTCTGACAGTCTATCCAATAACCATCAATTGGTCTGCACAATACAACTATACCTGAGCAAATAGCATAATTTTATGCAGCCAGAGAAAGTCTAAAGGAAATGTATACGCATGTTTCTTTACGTCTTGTACCACCTGCCGATAGTGACCATAAACCGAAGGAAGAATTTATTTGTTCGGAAGTGTATTCAAATTACACGGTCACATCTGCAGAGAAGGAGCAGAAGATTGACTATGTTATCTTTACCTGACCTAAGGTGACACAACAAAACGAAACTTGACAAGGGTCCTTGCTCTGGCTCTATACACTCTCCAGTGCTACTGTGCACACTATCGGCTAAAACATCTTGTTCGCACTTAGAGTGCTAGCACAATGTAACCAGGCATCCTGTTTGCCTTTGCCCAAGTCAAATGCTGAAGTCCTTCATCATCGAACTACTTCAACTTAAAGTGCACTTCCGAGAACAAAAGGCGACGCATAAGTAAGTGAGTAGCATGACATTTTGTAGACACTTCCTTGGACTAGTTGCCAACATCCCCGGTGTCCTTACATTTAGGCATAATATTGTGACGTTTAATTAGAGCCAATGATTGAACGTAATTTTCAAAGAAAATCTTCTAAATTAAATTCTTTTGGCTTTGTGCTGAGTCTGAGTGTCCTGTTGGTGGACTGGTTAGTGTGCGCCAATCAGTGTGCCTGCACCGGAAACAAGGGTTCGGTTTGCATTATGTTGCCGAAATTCACAAAAACGACAAAATGTCCTTGTGTACAAGACTTTCCTCACACCAGACCATTGTCTGTGCTGGCAGAGTGTTATCCCAACCATAGGCGACCGTATTGCTTTTTAATGTTTCATAGATTACATTGTCCTTGGCCGATGACGACGATGACACATAGACGTATATCGGTACGGTATGGAAAAAGGACCGACTTGCCTTCGGAGGGATTTTAAAATTTGTCCCTTACAAGCAGCACACACTAATACATCATAATGTGAGGTTGTCAGCAAATAAAAACCCTTTTCTTAATCATATGGTGACAAGTAGCAAATGGATTTTCTGGGAGTCACACAGATGTGACCATTGCCTGGACATGGTGCGCTTAGCACTTGCTTAACTCGACTGGCTTCTCCCATTCCATGGCGTGTTCTTTTTTTTTTTTTGGGGGGTAAAAGGGTTTCGCTGCAGGCAAAAAGGAAGCAGCAGTGCTGAGATCTCACCCCTTTTCCGAGACATTGGCTGTGGGTTATTTTCTATTAAATTTAGAATGAGCTTCAGATGAAAAGTCGCACTCGTAGGTGGTATTGGGATGAGCGTTAAAGGACAAAGACCTGCGTATAAATCTGATTAAATTTCGGATTTTGCTGTTAATCACACTCCTGGTGGGGTATATACGAGTACCAACATCGACGAGACGTGTTTTGATTTTTGGTCTGCAGAAAACGATGGCTGAGTTTTAGTGCGCTCAGTTGAAATTTTCGATTTTTAACTCGGTTTTTTAGTGGGGACTCATAACCACAGTCCAAGATGCTAATACAAAATTTTACTGCGGTGTCCAAAATTTTACGAATTCACAATGGGGAAATTTTCCATACAAATTTGCATATTGGGACCTAAAAAATATTTAGTGTGTAGGTTAAAAACGATTATAAGTAATGCCCAGTGTCTCGGGAAATATCTCAGTGGTGAAGGGTTGTACGAATTGGACAGACTCTTATTGGCGTCCACCTGGCTATACCCAGTTCCGTAATTGTTTTATAATGATGCATCATTTACTATCTTGTCCATCCGGGCTCGACTGCTAGGTATTAACGCGAGTTTTGAGCAGGGAAAAATAGCTCTGACGAAAATGAGTTGGTCGCAAGGTACTAGGTTAAGTCGGCGATGTCGCCACCAACGGCAAGTCAATCCAAATCAAGCTTAGTCAACTAAATACTTTAAGTGAGATTTATTTCGATGTTGGCAACCTATGACGGCCATGTTGTTTTGATGGCGCCTGGTGTTTATTACTGAGTTACTGAAGAAAAAATCACCAAGGTCCACCCGGCGCAGTCACTTCCCCGCCGTGAAGATGAAGACGGTCTTATGTGAAATTAAAGTTTTCTTTAGGACTTGGGCCTGCACTTGTACAAGATCCAAATGACTCAGGAGAACATTGTAAATTGCCATAGACAACCGCGTTTCTAAACTGACTGACCACACGTAGTTTATCAAGTGACTACACTCAAACAAAACTGTAATATGCGGAGTCACTTGCTTGTTTTTTAAGGTTCCGTACCCAAAGGGAAAAAACGTAACCTTATTAGTTTCGCTCGGATGTCTCTCCGTCTGTCTGTCTGTCTGTCCGAACCCACTAAGCCAAATTTGTTACCAGGTCTATCTCAAGAACCGATTGACATAGGAGGCTAAAATTTACACACAACATCCGGTATAATCTCTAGTTAAACGACAAATACCAATGGAAGGAATACATCGATTGGGAAATATTAGTAATCTGGTGAAAAAAATATTTTCATTCGCCCAAAAAACGGTTTATTTCTTGATTCACAAAAAAATACATAAATTCCTTTTATGTAGATCATGTTCTTATCTATATATGTGCTGAATACTGTTTTGCCGAAAAGTTAATAGTTTACAAGATATTTTCAAAAAATATAATTTTACCATGTAAAACACGTTGCTCTCATAAGTTTTAATCTCTACTACGCAGTTGTGAACAATTGACCCCATCAAAGACAGAAGAGAGTCACAGGGTTCCCGCCTGCTAATTTCGTTGGGGAATATAATACTTTTTTTTTTGGGGAGTACAGAACAAAATAAAAGTAATATATTTTTAGTCAATAGTTTTTAATTGGGACAGGTCGCATACAGAATGGAAAATTGGCGTGGGTTGGGTACGATAGGTAATAATTAGAAAATGAGATTCATGTGCGAGTAATTTTTGAGAGTAAAAATATTAAGTAATTTAATTAAACTAAATTGTGATGAATTCATGAAGAGGGGAAAGATTGAATGATATAGATTTCAAATAATATCTGATGTGTTGGACTTTAGCCAAATACGGAACCTTCGGTGCGCGAGTGACACTCGCACTTGGCCGGTTTTTTTTTTTAAATCGAGTAGTGACACTTCAAATACAAAAAAATATTTTATATTTTCAAATCAATTGTTGTTGTCAATTATTTTAATTATTTTCCAAGCAAATTGTTGTTGTCAACAATTTTGACATTTTTTTTTTAAATATATTGGTTATTTTTAGTTTGTTTATGTTTGCTATGTTACATTAAGTAACTTTTTGAAATGGAGTAGATACTTTGTTTTATTTCATGGTTTTTCAATCCATCATTTATGTTTGACATGTATTTTCAGGATCCTTGCATAAGTATGTGTGAGTAAGTTGAAATGTAGGGGTGATTAAGATGACGTGGACAATGATGACAGGCAACAGGAGTTGTGGAGCGTTTTGAGCTTGCACGTAGGGGTTGTTACGAAAAATGAGCGATTAACAATCGTGGTATTCTGCTCATTAGTGAATAGGGTTATGGGGAGCGCAACTTAAAGGTACCATAAGACCTTCGGTACCGATGTAGAGAGAGAAGGGAAAAGGCTTACTATTTACCAACCAAGTTGATAGATGCGGTTAGTTTTCTTCATGGCTGTTAAAGTTACAAATATTTCGTCGGTCGCTGATGAACTATATTGTTAGACATCGTGTCGTTGGTTATACTCGATGTTGAATGTATTCGATTAAATGACAAAAAAGAGGATGGCTTCATGCTTACATTCTCATTTGGTTAGTCGAAAGAATGCAACCAGACCAAGTTGATGACATCATATGTGCCGAGGTTCCAGATCCCGAAACCGATCCAGACCTGGATGATGTTATAATTACAAACATTATTCATGGGGACATTTTCTGTTTCGTGCGAACCAACTTACAAACACATGAAAACGAATTTAACAGCTCACTAAAATTCGATTACATTTCGGCAATAAGTCATTCCCAAAAACATTATACACACTGTTACGGAAATATGTCTGAAACACTATAACCATTAATTTCTACTTGAGTTCTGGACCCGATAGGTGGTGCTGAAAGATAGGATACCACACTATATGTGGCACTTTGCAAAACATAAACGGTATAGGAAAACGATTTGTGGCACCTCCCATTCAAAAATAAAATCAAGCGCTATTTCTAAAGTTACATATTTAAAATTATAATGGACATTGTCCAAACAAAGCACCTTGCAAACCTAAGCGGATTCCGCTTATTCAGAACGACTGCCATTGGTATTTAAGCGTCTACATAAAATATCATGTGCATTGTACATGCTCGAAATTATTACTTTCATTACATTAACGAATTTGGGCGGAACGAAGTTCGCGGGATCAGCTAGTATAGGTATAAGTATTTCATAAATTTGGTGTCATATGTCATACTCATACCCCTTTCAATTAAAAAAAAATATTTCGTAAATACCTCACACACAGATTGTTGTATCCCTTTCAACATCGACGAGTCCTTAGTGAAAAACCCTTTAGTTCAGTCTTCTAATGGTTGACAGTTATACCGCAATTTCTGGTCCAGGAGTCGAGCTCCTTAACTGGTTTGCCCGGCTAGTGTTGTTCAAAATTTGCCAGTTGTTATTAGCACAACGTAGTCGCAGTTATTCTAAACTGCATCATCACTAAAAGCAATGTCCCAAATATATATATTTCCAATTTCAGTAATTTCAGTTCAGTTATTTGAAGAGAAAATTGAAAGAAAACAACATCAAACCGCTCGACCTGAACTCTTCTCAACTGTCACCCCCGCCCGCAACGAATTCCTGTAATCAAAGCTTGTTGTACCAGATTAAATCAAAAATCATTGTCATAACCTAGGGGACAAACATAGAAACGAAAAACTTACAAATGACCCGCCATACATCAAACTCCCCCCGCGGTCACTGCAAACAGCACACAGCACATAGCACACTCAAGGCAAAGAATGATAAATTCCGCCCTATTACCCACCCATTAGGAAGTAAACTAATTTTTATGGTCAGTTTGTCTTCCGCATTGTTGAATTAGGTAGCAGCGATAAAAAATCACAGATACCGCTCCCACACAATCGCATCGGGTGGAGGGTGCGGAATGCGGATAAGCCATGTGTACGTCACCCATCCGGGGGCTGAATGATTTGTCAAAAAAAAAAATATCTTCTACAAGATATAATTTTTATTATGATTCACAGATGAATGGTTGATTTGACTTGAAGAGGACACTCATATCTTATCGGGGCGAGGACATAAATCAGGAAAAGAACAAAAATTGACCCTTAGGTTGGCAATCTTTCGAATTTGATATTTTCTTTTTAAGTTGATTTGGTCCAGCCTTTGGGGGAAGTTCAACCCGCATTTGCTACATTTACGAATGTAGAGCAGGATCCTTTTTGCTCAGAGTGACGCAAGAGCCTGTCCATTACCATCTCCAAGGAATTAGTGTTATTGCAATACAAAGTGTCGACAAATGCATGTATATTCAAGGAGCAAACCGGAAATGAATAAATATTATGATTATTGCGGGGAATATATTATCCCTGACGCCACCGTCAGTCGTCGTCGAGTAATAAAAGGCTAAGAAAGAGTCCTTATCCTTATCCACTTGGCGTTATCCTTTTGTAATGATAATGGCTGTGCAAAAATGCCACGCACTCAACCAGGGGGGCATACAGTGTTATCTATAACACAAATGAAATAAATTTTTATATCCCTTTCATATTTACGATGACACTGATATCGTTAAAAGGCAACAACAGCAACAACGCACTCTACAGAAGCAGCAGCAGCTCTTTCGGTTATTGGCTTTGATTTAGTTTTGTATTGTGTCGTTGTCGTGTGTTTGCCTACACATAACTGGTAGTGGGCGGTGATGGTGGGAAGGGTGGTGGGCTTATGCTTCATTGGATCTTATGTGCTGTGGGGTAGGGTTGGCGATGTGCTTGGTAGCCCCAGAAAAATTGTTGTTTTCCAATAATTTGATTTGCCAGCAAGAGGGTTGATTTGTTGACTCGGCTAATGTGTTCGAATGGGTTGTTTTGTTACTCACATTAGAAGGGGCTGCCGTTCATAATTTAATTACTCATCCGATTTGCGACTTGATATGGTCGCGCAGGGCATGGATTTAATTCTAAGAGGACTTTACCGTTGTAAATAAGTTTCCGCTCCACTGGAGGAATACGTTTTTAGTCCACCTGATTGAAGAAGTTTATGGTACTGTGCAGATTGTTCGTAAATTATGTATACGCCGCCAAGTGGATTACATTTGGAGATCACTGTGACACCGAAATATTATCTGGTCATAGCTGGACATCTGAGCAGATCGAATAATATAAGATCGTACACGACAATTGGCCAACCTAGGCCTCACCTTGTATCACAAATTGCGAAATTGGAGTTGTAGGAATATTATACATAGGAAAAAAAATATTACACCTATCTCTGAATATTACAAAAATGTTTGTTTTTTCTAAGAAAAAACGTTTAAGCTACCCGTAAACTTTATTTGCATTGCGTAGAAATGACATAAATGTGGCTTCATGGCGGAACATTTAGCATTTATTCCATCGGAATCGTAAAACTCGTTCAGAAGATGTACCTACGTATTGAGCATTTTCTGAAAGTGGACAGATTTCATTGTTGCGTACTGAATTGAAATTAAACAATTGGGTAATTTGGCTCAAGTGTTTTAGCTTTAGCTCAACGCTTCGAGCCAAAGAGAAATGGCTCACACTTGCCTTAAAACTAAAACATTGCTTTCTTAAGAAAGCAAAAAAAAAAAAATGTTTAAAAATTCAAATTTAAACGCAGTCACATCAAAAACAATAGCTAAGACTTGTGTAAAATAGCTCAGGAAAGGGCTCAACTCCAAAAAAAATTTCGAAACAACGCTATCGCCCACAAACAGCATCATTATTCAACCAAATCAGCGTCAACCGTACGCAGATTGCGATTAGGCTACATTCAAATTTTCAATTGGTCTCCCAAAATAATTAAAAAAAATATCAGAACCTACTAACTCCACAACCAATAAGGTAGAGTAGCCTAATTGCGGCCCACCCTAATGGCCGGCCACCTCGCAGAAAAGTCGTTGTAAGTAGTGAATCGTATATAATTCTCTTTCGAAATTTTTGGTCTTAAATTGTCTTATTAAACTTCTCCCTTAATATGTCAAAATTCTTCTTCCGTGTGCTCAGTCGCTTTCGATATCAATCACCTCATTTGACTTGTGTTGTTTCGGGGAAGGTTTATGTGTGAATTTACTGTCCAAACGTTAGTGTAGTTGTTGTCGGAATTAGTGTTTTGTGTGTATATATTATTTTTATTAAAATTAGCTTTTAAATGTGAAAAAATTCTATATTTACTGTCGATTTCAAAATACCTGGAGTAAGCTACAAAAATTAAAGTGGTTGCCTTTTGTTGGCCGGAGATAGAAAACTCTATTTTTTTTTTTTTAACTGAGTACGCCAAATTATAAATAAACCTACTCTGATCATCTTGTAGGAAAGACGCCATTAAAATTCAAAGTTTTCCCGTCTTCGGCCGCCCCTTTTCAACACGAAATATTGGTGGCCGTTATAGTGCACACGTTTCCTAACTCCGGCCCCTTGTTTTATCTTAGGCTGAAAACAAGTGATTTTAAGGTTCTCACTTACTTTTTGATCCTAAAATATTCAAATTCTTGTTTTAAGCCGCTTAAATATGATCCGGGCATATGAGGAGCATGCTAAGGACACGAAAAAACGTTTCATTTTATGTAACGGCACAGATCTAGAACAAGCCTTATTTGAAATCCGTGAAACAATATGCCAATCAGAGCAACGGTGAGAAGTTTTAATTTACCTAGGGCGACTCTTCACAACCTAGTTCACAAAAGAACCGCGGATAACCTTGGGAAATTTGGTTCCTGCCCTGTGCTCTCTGCAAATGAAGAAAAGAAGCTTAAAAGCTGGCATATAGAACTAGCGAAATGTGGTTTTCCACAGACCTGTGAAAACCTCTTGAAAACGGCGCTCCAAGAAGAAGGCCGCAAGACTCCCTCCAAAGACAGCAAAAAGGGTAAGAAATGGTATTACGGTTTTATGGGACGCCATCCTTATTTAAGCCTACGAACCGATGAAACTGTTTTTAAAAGCCGCGCTCAAATAACAGAGGAAGCAATAAGAAAATGGTTTAGAAAGCTCAAGAATGATTAACACAAGAAGATGCTTTTGACATTCTTGATGATTCTTCTTGAGTAAATTTTTAACGCTGAATCAAAAACCTAGACCAAATCTTTTCCTAACTGAATTAAATTTAAGAATTTTTTAGGTTGTTTTGTTTTGTAATTGTTTTAGCCTTTAAAAAGGAAATTTAATCTATTTATATTTATTTTTATAAATTATTTTATCTTAACTTTGCTGTAATAAAACATTTAAATAAAAAAATATTAAACAATAAAAGCCCTTTCTTTACTGGGTGGCCGAAGATGGAACACGAGCTGGTCGGTCGGCTACTGAAAAAAAATCGTTTTTTACTAAAATCGAAATAAGTAATTTTTCGGTAAGAATAACTAATTTTTTATTTACAGACGAAGAAATTAATAAAGAATAATTTACTTAAGGAATTATTCGAAAATGTTAATATTTGTTGTTACTGTGATATATTTTATGACGAAAAATCCTTAAGGGGCAGGCCACTAGCGAATCTACATAATATCAGCTTGCAAAGAGCGCCATTCCCATAAAGGTCCATCATTCCCAGAGAGAGACTATATTCGATTTTGATTGTACAGTGAAAAAGGGGTACAAGCACATCCTTAACCTCTATAAGTAACACCCATTATCCTGTAATATTCAAGGACATGCGGATTACATTTTATGGAACGCATCACTTATTTAAAACACCAATGAATAAACCATTCAAGACTTCAGTTAGAAAAAAGAATACAAATCACCCGACTTATGCAGCTTGTAAGCCTGTCACCACCCTTACCCTGAAAAGTCCGCAAAAAAAGAAAAGCCGTCACCATAAATAACTTTTTAATACAGCTGTAGGTAGATTCTCTTTATTGTAATCTGGCGACATATTTCCTTAATGAGACTGCTGACACCAGAAACACTGTTTCTCTTTTTTTCTTCGAGCCGCGACGCATAAATAAGGCCCGTCCCAAATCAAGCCCACGTACAAATGAAAACCTTAAGTAATAAATTCCTTTCTGACGGCAACAACAATAAAAAAAAAATCTAGCAAGTTCATTCAGCTTCCGAGTGAACACACATAAGACATTTAATGACACTTTAAGAACTTGCCCTCTCTTTCCCCCGCGCCGAAGGGAGGTGTAACATAAACAGAACGCAGTACTACACAGATTACAGCCAATAAAATATAAAATATTACAACGATCCCGTATGAACGGCACATTTGCATAAACCCGGCAAGGAGTCGATTTTTACAACTGAATCTCTATGGAAATATGTTTTTAAAATGATTTGATTGCAAGGACTCAATGACGTGCGAGTAGTAATAGTGCAGACTTTGTAAAGCACACACTGTTTGGCTACCATTAGGATGGGGATGGGTTGGGGGGCGGATTACATACGAGAAAATATGAGCAATTTTTTGTTCTTCGGAGGAAATTATCCGTCAGCCACATCAAAGGAATCGCAATCCTTGGAAGACATCACCACAAACACCGATAGGAATGGTTTTAGATGTTGCTTCCCGTCTGGTGGCGCATAGACATAACCTTAATTAGCATTAGATTCGCTTCGCTGAATTTAATTTTGATGTGGTTCATCAACAACAGGAAGACCGAATTAAAAACGAAGCCTGCCGAAATGATTTGTTGGTGTTTGGCTTGTTTTTTTTTTTCTGTTTGCAGTTGTAATCTGACTGAAGTTTTTCTTCGCCTTTCAAGAAGAAATTCCAGATGCCTAGCCACAAGTACACATTTAAATCTATTTACGTGCGGGGTGGATGTGGGCGACCAGTCCATTTTGGGGGCTAATTTATGGTTGCACACAGTTGGAACCACTTAGACACAACGGTCAACTGAGCTAAGGGGAATTTTTGTTCGGTCTTAAGTCAATTAGAAAGTTTGTTCAATGCCGTACTCAAAGTCGGAGTAAGTGAGCTCTGTTGTGCGGAACTCGTTTAGAATACACGGATGCTAATTAATCTTAAAGACGCTGCTGTGCTGATGGTGGGGGAAGAAAGACGAGATGAGAGCTGTAGTTTCAAGTGCGTGGTTGGAAGCATTCAGATGGGATAATTAGCTGCAGTCGGGCGGGTCAGACGCAGACCACTTGTACTTCCTCATGACGCTTTATATCGAGTCTGCTTTGGTGGGTGATACTTTGTCATTCAAAATTCGGCTCCTGGCCATCCCAAATGGTGCCTATGGTTCACCCATTTCGCTATATAGAGCCCCAATCATCATGACAATGTACTATCCGTTTTAAAATTGTTTTGAAGTCACCTAACGGTCGGCTGCAAAGTCAGCTGTGAAGGAAGCCATCTAGTGCGGCGCTGTTATTAAGCCTCTGCTTTTATTACTATTAAACAAAAAAAAAAGAGTTTCAAGCACATGGTTCACCAATTATTGCTCATAGTGGAGAAGTGCCCATAGATTCTAAAAATTTACAAAAGTCTAGGTTCAAGAGTCCAACTTCGTCAAGATGTGATTTTTTTCAGGTGACTTCGGATCAAT
The DNA here is from genome assembly GCA_949126925.1 of Cheilosia vernalis. Taxonomy (NCBI): domain Eukaryota; kingdom Metazoa; phylum Arthropoda; class Insecta; order Diptera; family Syrphidae; genus Cheilosia; species Cheilosia vernalis. The sequence goes on along the minus strand of OX421360.1, from coordinate 41,996,168 downwards.
TTTTAGGTGGTCCTCGAAACAAACATCAAATATCATTTCAGTCACACTTTTGGGGGATTTTTCAAGCGGTTTTTAGATGATTTTTGGAACTGTTTTTGAAAAATCTTTTTTTTTTTTTAAACAATGTTCGTGGCATAATTAATCTGTTTATTTTTTTCAATCATATTAAATGCCCATTCCTTAGTCCTTAGTCGATTACCGATGTAAATTTGCGGAAGGTGATTGAAACGATTTGTTAGGTTATTTTTTATGAGAATAGTTCCAGGCCATTTTTAAAACGATTTTCTAGAGTCGATGCTAATCGCTTTTCCATCTTTAATTATTTGAAACAATACTGGCGCAATTTGTGGGCCAGTTTTGGAGGACTCTTTTTTAAGTTTTTTTTGCAGAATCGATTCTTGACTGGTTTCTCAAATTGAAAAACATGTTTCTGAGTTTTCTTGCCAAAATTGATCGCATGAGTTACAGAACATGGGCCCAGAATGTAGTTCGGCACCGTCACTCATAAATACGTTCAGAGAGATCACACATTAATAGTTTCGTTGTTGTTTTTGGCACAAGTTGACAGGCTTTTTACTACTGATTTAATTTGACAGTCTGACACGTCACAGGGAAGGCAACTCAAATAAATATTGCCAGTTAGAGCGCAGTAAAGCTACTTTCGGTGCAATTTTCGAAACCATTCATCGACTTTAAGTAATGATTTTTTTTTTATTTAAGCGACTTTTGAGACAATATTTGTGGATATTTGCAAATGATGTTTGAAAACTCTTCTTGATACGAAGACAATTTAGGGGAGTTTTGTGTGATTGAAAAAATGGTTGTGCTACTTGTCAATAATTTTTAAGGCGATTTTCCAACCGAATTTTATATTTAAGCGTATTACTTTGGGGTGCTTTTATTTTTTTTTTAATGGACCCACAAGTTATGGCCCAATAAATTGTTCAGTTGTTTTTCAAGCAACTTTTGTTTATGTTACCCCGGGATACAGGAATTGTTGGTTTTCGGAAAAATTTGAGAAAATTTTTTGAAGTGATTCTCGGACAATTTTTGAGCAATTTTCGCGATTTATTCGATGCTTTTTGGAGGTCATTTCGTTGGATCAATTTTGTTTACGATTTTTTAACTGATTTTAAGTCCGACATAGCGTTATTTGAATGAGTTTGAAATGATTGATATGCTTATCTTGCAGTAGGTACCTAACTCCTTTCGTCTTATATATTACACAAAAAAAACTGCACAAATGATGTCTTCAAAAGCCCAGCCCCAGGGTCGCATTATGCGAGTATTTATATCGATTTATTGTACCACATTCGGAATAAATCTCAGAAAATTTGAGCGATTAAAACACACAAATCTTACACGCAATATTTTTTATACGATTTTTTAGAGATTGGGAGGGCTTTCTGTGAGAATTTTCGACACAGATTTCTGTCGATGAATTTTTGAGTAATTGAATAGGTTTGCCTGTAATTTCGAAGGTTATTTTTAACCGTGTTTGGAATGATCCCTAAAATAATTTTGTGAGCGAAAAATAAGGTACCCGAAGAGGGCTCAATAAGGCGTAGTTTCTGTGTCATTGTACCAGGTGGCGACTCATTGAGGAACGTGGTTCCGAGAGGGCCCTACACGACAATGTGTTGTTTCGGATTGTAGGCAATTGCAATTGATATAGACTTTGGGTAGTGCGGAGCTATAAATGAATTTTCATCTGGGAGACATGATTGCGATTTTTCAAAATAAGGGTTCTCCTCTCCGGAATTCCATACACTTTTTTAAAAAGCTGGTGTGAATTATACAAAAAACTATAAGTTTCGTATTTATTTCTTCCAAGCCAAGTTGTAAGCATGTTGAAATAGATGTTAATGTTGTTGGAGGCATGGAGTGAGAAACTTCCAACTTATTCAGCAAATAGTCTTCTGTTGAAGTTCATATTTGTCATCGAAAAAGAAAATACCTAACCTTCATAAGAATAGTGTCAAAAATAAAAAAATAAATCTTATTACATATGTCAAAAATAGCTTAAGCCAAGTGAAAAGTTTCAATTCGTCAATTCATCTCCAACACCAACTTCATTCAATTTAATATTTGTTGCCGCCAAATGTCATCCATCTCGTCCTCTTAGCTAGGTATACCTTGTTTTTAAAAATTCGTTTCTGACTTTAGGAATGTATAACGTCACATGAACTTAGTTAGGAATTGCAGAGCCATCAAATTAATCGTGTGCAAAGATGACTTGCACCTTTAAAGAGAAAGTTTCTTGTTGCTAATAGACCCCTGAATGATTTGCTGAATTTCCCGCTTCAGTTTAAAAAGAACAACTTTCACAGCAAGTGATAATTTTTATCTCTCCCCAAATGACAATTGATTATTCTCCAGCACTCGAATGAACTATTAAACACATAATGTTATCGTGCATTAAGGACCAGATGATACCTTTTGGCTAGAACCCATCCCACTGCAGCTGGTGGTATTTCTTTACAAAATCTTATCAGTTCACTTGTCCCGGGGAATTGCGAAAGACCTCTGCTGTATGCCACCACCGAGCATAGTACTTAACACGGGAGTACGGGACCCATTAATACTCTCGAATGAATTTGGGAAATTCAAATGTACACAGGCCGAGGATAATGTCAAGCCGAAGGCATTTTCCAATTTTGAACATCAAAATCCAATCTTGGTTTTTTTGGTTCTTCTGCTTATTGTTCGTTAGAAGAGCTGCCACCCCCAGATATTTTCCATTTTAAATCTCTTCCTTCACTCAAAGCACTAAATGAATGAACGTGTATCCATCCCGGGTATGGGGTGGGCTTCTGAGTCGAAGGACCAACAACGTTTTGCGGGTGCTCTTAATGATAAAATGTTAATTCCTGACTGAGACTGAGAGTGAGAGTGAGAGATGTGGGTGCGGGCATACACAACACCATATATAACTGCCGGGGGAAGAGTTGCGATGATGAATCTGTGAAACGTTCATTAATGCGTGCGGCATCAGTGTGGGCCAGAATCTATCTGCTAGCAAAATAGATACAACGATACAACGATACGACGATACGAGAGTACTTTAATTTTATCTTATCGAGATGGAATTCCCTTTCAGTTAAGCTGTCGTCTTTTCCTCCGGGTGCGGTGTGGTTACGAGAAAGAAATTGCCTGCGATTCGAATCGTGTACCCTTATTTTTCAATAACCCTTTTTGTTTGCTTGGCCAATATACGAAAATTGGAAGTTCTAGAACAACGACACAACATTACTTATGCATGTGCTGCTATGTGTATTTTCAGGGGTTCAATTTGATGCTGGAAGATCCATCAAAGGAGATGATTTCTGATGACAGAGGGTTTAATCAGTTCTTCGTTATTTGTACAACAAAAAAAGCGAGCTACAGATTAGCCCCTTTGTGGATGGAAGACAATTTTTGTATGTAACCGTTCAATTATATCCAATATCACTTCACTCAAGCAGAGCCTATCTCCTTTCAGAGTTTTTAAGACGCTTTAGTCTTTAGTGCTTTCGTGGCAATAATCTCGTCGCTTTGGCACTTAGAGAGTGAAGAGTTAACGAAATGGGATCAGGAAGTTAAAATAAACCAAAGAGTGTAGAGCGCCTACTCGAGTAACCCGAAATTAAATATTAAAAAAAAAAAAAACTGTCCAGCTCTGGGATAGTCTGTGGACTGTGTTGTGTAGTTTTTGAAATTTTAATTGACATTACAGGTTATTCTCTTAATGTTTTTTTTTTTTTAATTTTTCGGCAGATTGTGGATACTTGAAGCTGTTCTCGAAAAATTTCTATTCAGTGCTGAGTTTGTGGATGGTTTTCGATTATTTCCGTAGGTAGGGTAAATGATTAGGTCTCGGTGAGTATTATTAGGCCCATTTTATTCACTCGAAGTTGAACACAACTTGGGGATTTTTTTATGGAAAACTTCCTAAGTTGTGTTCAATTTCGAGTGAATAAAATGGGCCTTACTCATTTTTCAGCAATTATTGCCAGAGGGTTGTTTTTGAAAAAAATCTGAAACTCACGAAGTGGACAATATTGAATTTTTATGTTCCTATGAATTGAAGCAACAATATCGGGCAGATTACCCACCAACATTAGCACTAGTATCAGAATAATTTTAATTATAATGGCTCTCAATTACAGAAAACAATGTCTGACTGTTGTCAAAAATATCACTAGACAGCTGACAGAAAAGAGGATTTTTTAAAAAATACCTACTTTAAAAAAAAGAAGTAATTATGTATCTATATATATGTATTTATAAAAAAAAAAAAAAATTAGCGCAAGTTTATAGTCCTAATTTAATATTATTTTTGTATTCTCCCTACCAGCATTTTTGTAAATTTAGTCGACATAAACTTTACCTTATCATTATAACCCGGTATTCAATTTAAAACCACACAAGGTACATTTCATTCATTTGTATAGACTCTCAATCCTATCCAACCTGTCATTTCTGTTCCAAAATTTAAATTTATTTTGAAGATTTTTAAAAAAATTTTGCCAAGGTATAAATATTTGAGAACATTTCGAAAATACTTTTGAGGATTTTGACGATGAAGAGTTTTACTCGCTACAGATTCAATAAAACAGTTCATTTCATTGAAATTAGTTTACAGATAATTTCCTAAACTATGTTATGTTTCTTAAACTGTAAATTCTTTAGTCGGTTAGACAAAAATTTGGTCGTTCCCGCTCTAAGGTTGGTCTTAGTTGTAAGCATGTTACAAAGCGTTTATAATGAACCAAAAAGTTTGGCAGCGGCTTTGAAGATAGAGTGGTGCTAGTTAGAATCTACTATTGTTAATTAAACATCGATTGTGGGAGTTTTCGATAGTATCGATTGTTTTTTTTCCCGCATCTGTCATCTGGCTGTTTGTTTCGCATTGTACTATTTTATGTTGTATTGACCATGTATGAATTACAAATTATACGCCGCAATTTGACAATTGACTTCATGTAAATCTTTTTTACTAAACATTTACAAAATCTGTTCTATTTTTTCGTTGAAGTCAAAGCTAAAATGTAATGAAATAAAATTTGATAGAATAGGCGGCAGCCATGTTTTTTATGGATCTGTGTCTGTTTCAGTTTTGTGTATAGCTGAGCGAACAACTTAAACAGAAACAGAAACAGAATTTATTACACAGAACGAAAAAACTTTCTGTTTCTTTTCTTTGTCTTTTGGTGTATTTAATAAACTTTAACAAATTTCTTAAAATTATACCCTAAGAATGAGGCGTAATGGAAACACTTATACCGCGCTTTAATACAGGTAAGACTTTCTGAACAGCTTCGATATACCTTACGGAAACATAACTTCTTCTTATGAAAGGTAATTCACATCCATGCTAAACCATTGCTTCGCAAAAGAAGCATCTCACATTTATCGGCAGTAGGTAATTACTTCAGTAGGGCATTACCGAAAGTTTATAGAGGCTCAGAAATTAAAAAGAAAAATACATATGTAGGTATTTATGTTATTATATTTGTAAATTCTATTAAGAAATATCATCCCGCATGAATTTCTGTAATGTTAGTATAGTTGCATTTACTTACTCGTTTTAATTTACATTTTATTTACATTTTTTCGCACTGAGAATCGAACATAGGTCCTGCCTCCTGCGTAGTAGTCCAAAATTGGAAATAGAAATTACACTTTGTAGCTAAAAATGACCAAAATAATTTAAGTCCCAAATATTTGTAACCACAGACCAATCAATTCATCATATTTATTTCAACATAATCTTCATGTACACACACACAGGTCACATATTATTTTTTTAATTATTAATACAAATAGATATTTAATTTCGTAAAAACAACTACCAAATTGAATGAAAAATTAACGTGTGATCAAAAAGTAACGACCAAATTCGGACACAAATGACCAATGTGGCAACCGTGGTTGCGACCTGAATACCCCATTACAATTTGTTACTTAGTGCCAATTTATCACATTTTACGCGAAGTTTTGTTTGGAAGCTCTCTGTCCAATGTCTACAAAATCTAAAAACTTTTCTAGTATGGAATCAGCGTTTTGAGCCAAGCTTACCCCAAAATCACTTTTCATCGTTAATGTAAGGAAAAGTGAAAACCAAATTAATAAAGACGTGAGGTTACTAACTCAGGCGATTGTTCAATTCAAACTTGCAATAAAAAGAAAAGTTTCGTGCGACTCAGTCGTGCACTGATCAGAAGTAAAATGTGGCGGAAACTTAATCTGTATGTCTAGGAAAATTCTAAGCCCCTTGCTGAAGAATGAAAACGTTCTAGTCTTCTCAAGACCTTATTCCGGAGCTCTGCAAAATAAAGCCCCATGAAATTAGACCCGAAAGTGAAAAGGAAATTAGGTCCCTAAAATCCGCATACAAAACAGCAACAGTTGTCTTAATTTGTTGTCAATTTCAATTTGTGGGGTTTTGTTTGATGTTTTCAGTTGGGGCCTAGTTTCATAATTTTCACATTATATTTTGGGTCTAATTTTTTATTTAAAAAATAACACATACTAGTTGAAAAAATCGCATAATGGAATAGAACATTTTTTCAGCGCTTATGGTTTTCAACGTGAGGCTTAGGTACTTTTTATGCTATTCTAAGCGACTACCAGAATAGATTAACAAACCTTACGATTTTCAACGCGAGACTTACATTTTACATTAATGTAAGCGGGTGTTACTAGAAAAACTGAAAAAAATCAAGTGTTGAAAACCATTAATTCAAAATATAGGTAAACCACATTGAATTGGGGCATTATTTCATTTAGAAATTTTTGTCCAATTTCGGTGCCTGATTTCCTGGACTCTTATTTCGCGTAGACTTATTAAAGTCGCTCAGTAAATAAACTACACATCTTCCAAGTCTTGGGGTTACATACAGTAGCAACAGTAATTCTTTCTTCGGAAACAACCTTTATTACTTTGAGTACCAAGGAACTTCGATCTACAGTGGTGTCCTGTTTCATCAAAGTTGCTAATAATGTGGTCTAAGCAATCCAAGGTAAGGCGGCCTAAGTTTGACTTCGCAACTGGTAGCTTTAAATGTTCTTGACGAAAGACTGTATTTTGTGAACCGCTGATTGATCGCTTGCATCGGTTTTAAAATCCTTTCTAAGTTTCAGACTTATTTTTTATTCCTAGCGTATACTGTTTAATGATCCACTTCTTCTTTAAATTCGCCTATTTGGCGCAGCTTCGAGGACCTACTTTTTGTGAAACGGACAAATGAGGCTAATGTGCCATTTTCCAGACTTAAATACTTCCTTCCTACCAATGTTTTAATCACCAGTTGAACTGTGACTGTACTGGAAGTTTTTCTTCCTCATCTCTGCTTCTTTTAAATTTTTGGTGCAACTATCCTCGAACGGTATGATCTATCTAAGAAAAGACGGCCACCTTATACAGAAATCAATTTAAACATATTTCATAACAGCAGCGAAATTAACATGTTGCATTGACCACATACCCAATGACAGCTTTGAATGGGGTTGCAGCGATACACGTCATATTGAAGAGTAGTTTACTTCACAACGAGTCCTTAGTCCACTTCATAAATTCCCTTGGCATCTCACTAAAAATCCCCAGCAACAGCTTCGCTACAGCAAAAGTCAATTTCAATCGTACATATGCTATTGACATTTAAGTGCCAAAATCCACCCCACCGCATACACCTCCATTATCCAACCGCAATTATACACACAGCCAGATTAATTCACTCGGTGTTTATAGTATTTGCGGTTAATTAATTCACATTTACACCTGTTGGCACAAGATGTAACATAAGCATTTCACATACTCAGCACACACACACACACACAAAGGGGTTGGTGGAGTGCACCCCACGCCACCACCATCACCACCACCGCCATATCCGAGGGGAGCAACAGGCACTAATGGCGGAATAAACCCGATTTAATGACGACGGCTTAACCTTAACGTATAGAGGACGGTCACCAGACCCGAAGGCGAGAAGGCCACCATCAACCGCACTAATGCAGTGATTTACGTTGACCAGTTGATAATCTGCTTCTACCGGTATGCGATGGTGGTGTACTGACCGGCATATTGTGTAATTTAGGGTAACTTCATCCCCAGAGGCCGTACGGCAACGTGGAGTTACTGCCCAACGGTGGCGCAGTCCACTAAGTAATGACAAAAATAAAACCATAAAACCAGAAGTGAAAATAAAAGAACTGCACTTCGCACTGTGGCCCAGCACGCCGAAGACTGTCAGACTGTGTAATAGGTTTTCGGTTCGCCTCGGTGGCCACTGTGTACCTGTGAACCGAGTGCCACCACACCGGTTAGGCGGGTTGCATTCCGATTCATGTGGAAAAGGAACTAATTTCCTGAAAGGAGGAAGTGTTTTTTTTTTGTTTAACAGTAGGTAAAAGCTTTATTTGTCTTAGCCACACTCATCGACCGTGCAGGTATCACGCCAGGGATTTGGATTGACGAAAATATCCGAAATCGTTCCCTTCAAGGTGAGAAAGCCCTGGTTCAAGGGAACCGGCTTGGGTTTGAGCGGAGCCTCTGCCAACCAATTTTGCCAAGCCTTCGCAGACTGCTTCCTTCGCTTCTCCTCCAATAGCTTCTTCTGTTCATTTGCCCTGAGGTTTTCCTCCTTTTTTCGACGAACCTCTTCCTGTTTACTCTGCTCCCAGGCACGTCGATTGGCTTCACTGTTATCTTCCAGCGACTGATACTCCTGGTATTCTTGCAGTTCCCTCTCCGGGGGCTTGTCCTTGGCTTGGGCCTTTTTGGCCAGCCACTGTTGGTATTTCTGTCTGGCCAGCTCCTTCTTCTCTTCGACGAGTCGTTGCTGTTCCTCTGCGATCTGCTTCCTTTTGGCTATCTCATACGTCTTGAGCTTCCTGTTACAAGGAAATGGAGATTTATCATTTTTTCTTTTGCGGGCTTACTCACTTTTTTCCTGATAGCCAATTGGCGTACGCGTCCGATTTGGTTATTTTGCTGACTTCACAGGCCTTGGGTATGGTATAGCTGGCGAAGGGCGCGTTCTCCGACGGCAGAGTATCACCCGAGGAGTTGAGATCCAACGGAGGAACTACTTCACTGACGCTCTCGTCACTGCATGTATCGGGCTCACGGGAGCTTTCAATGACCACCGCAGGGTTGATGTATCTGCTTAATGGAGCGGTGGTGATAATTGGATATGGAAATCTTCGAAGAAATACCTTATGGAACTTGCACTGATGCTGGAAGGATATCGAGCGCTGCAGCGTTCTGTGAGACGACGGGTTTGAAAGCCTCTAGATGTTTTCGGACGATCGATTTCGTTTCCATTTGCGTCCACACGAACGGCATAGAAAGCCATTTTATTTTTTAATGGAAGATTTTGAGCTCAAGGTGAGTTGGTAATTTGAATGAAGGGCGAACTTGTTTTTTGGGAAAGCAGATATAAGAGATGATTACTATTTGAACTAGTCGAAGATGAATTAAAATAAGATTGAACTTTTTCGATAGGCAAGCTGAGGTCTGAGCTCGATGAAAATAGTCAGTAGCTAGAGGGAGAAACCTACAGAGTCCGTTGTCTTTCGCAACGTATTTAACTGACAGGGGGATGGATTTAAAGCCGGCTTATGGAAAGGAGATCAACACCTGGGTCGAGTATGCTTCGAGCATGCTTTATTGATGGTTCAAACAATAAAGTCAATAAAACCAATCCCTAACGCTCGCCGACCTAAAAAGGAACCATCTTCAAGATTGAGAGCTCCTTTTTTTTTTTTTTATAATTAGCACGCACTAAAGAGGTTATGACTACTCTTATGGTGTAGTTTGAAGTACACAGCGCGGGCGTTAGGGAAATTGGGATAGAGAAGATAGGAGATTCCGATGCACATTGGTTTTAAATGTCTGCAAATTGAACCGAGGGAGAAAGACAGAGCCGGGCAAGGCGTTCCACATTCGCGTGGTACGGCTTATGAAGGAATCTCCATATTTCATAGTACGACCGAAAATAGGCTGAAGGGTAAACTGATGGGCATTCCTGGCTTGGCGAGTATTGCGGTTCAATTGTTGAAGGGGTGGAATGCAGCTGGCGATTTCACTTGAGCACTGTTTGTAGAAATAGCGATAAAACAATTAAAGACATGTTACATTTCTGCGATGTTCGAGCGAATTTATAGAATTCGCTATATTTGTGTCTCCAATGAGTTTTAAAGCACGATTCTGTATCCTATCCAGCAGGTGCAATGAGGTTTTGGGCGCACCAGACCAGATATGAGAGTTATACTCAAGTTTGGGGCGAATGAACGCCTTGTATATGGCAGCCGGATCAGAAGGGGTAAAATATTTCTTGCACCGTTTGAGGAAACCTAGACATTTCGCAGCGTTCTTGGCGACTTCGTGTATGTGGTCATTCCAACGGAGTTTGTCATGGACACACATACCGAGAATGGAAAGTCTTTCGGTTTCGGCGATGCAAGTGCCATTCATGGATAATGGCTGAGGATTCTGGTTTCGCTTTAATGACAGCAGACAGCATTGTGTTTTAGAAGCATTAAATTCCACTCTATTGGCTGAACCCCATTTTATAATGCTGTCGAGATCGGAATTTAATGAGCTTAACATACGTTGCCGTTCCAGTTCTACGGCCGAAGAGCAGGGACGTGAGTCCTGGAATGAATATGAGAAGCTGAGGGTGCTGTCATCGGCGAAGGAGTGGATTGGATTAGATGTTGCAGACAGGAGATCATTTATGAAAATGAGAAAGAGAGTCGGAGACAAAACGGAGCCTTGGGGAACACCAGCATTTATATGGTGGATTTCAGACTTGAAGCCATCCAATACAACTTGAATTGAACGGCCAGAGAGGTAGTTTCTAATCCATTGAAGAAGAGACGCATCGATCCCATACGCACGCATTTTCGACAAAAGAGCTTGGTGCCAAACTCTGTCAAATGCCTTTGAAATATCAAGCGCAACAATCTTCGTTTCACCAGAGTGATGTAGAGATTGGTTCCACTTTTCGGTGAGATAAGCCATCAAATCACCAGCGGATCTGTTGCCACGAAAACCGTACTGCCGGTCATTAATGAGTTTTCGTGATTCAAGATATTTCATGAGCTGACGATTTATCAGTGTTTCCATGACCTTAGAAAGAATGGATGTAAGTGCTATGGGTCGGTAGTTGGTGGGAGAAGAAGATTCGCCTTTTTTGGGGACGGGCTGGACAAATGCTGTTTTCCACCTTCTCGGGAAGAGTCCAGAAGAATAGGACAGATGGAAAAGCTTACGCAGTGGTTTTGCCAGCGTGGAAGAACACCTCTTCAGAACAATTGGGGAAATACAATCTGGACCAGCGGATTTATTTATGTTGAGATCATTAAGTACTCTTGCCACTGTACGAGTGCGAAAATGGGTTTGTCCCATGGTGTATTCGACGCTCTCAAGTACAGGTAGAGGCAAAGCGCAATCTGGGAGCATTGAGCTGGCTGCAAAATGTGCAGCAAGCAGATTCGCTTTGTCTAAAGAGTTGACAGCTGGAATGTCATTGTAAATGAGCGTTGGGATCGAAGATGAGACCGAATTCTTTATATTTTTTACAAAAGACCAAAAGTTTTTACTACCCTTGGGACATTGTAGTATTTTTTGCCTCAACTTTTGGTCATACGAGAATTTAGCACGCTTGATAATTGTATTGCAGTCATTTCTGGCTCGCTTGAACTTTTTTCGGTTTTCCTCAGATGGGTTGGTCTTATATGACCGAAAACTTAACTCCTTTAGGCTGATAGCCTCTTTACAGCTCGAGTCGTACCACGCGTTTTCTTTCGGTATGATACTCTTTATCCTGTTAGGAATAAAGGATTTCATACCTAAGGTGATAATACTAGACACCATATCAGCGGCGGCATCCACGTCGTTATCGAGGAAGCATAACGACCAGTTAAAACTCTTAAAGAAGCTGTTAAGTCCGCTCCAGTTGGCTTTCTCGTATTGCCATACGGTTCTTTTCGGAGATTTTTCTTTAACTGTGTGGTTGGAGTACGAGAAATTAGCTGATATGATGCAGTGGTCCGACGAGCCTAAAGGCGATAATACTTCTAAAGAGTATTTATCAGGGTGGGAGGTAAGAAACAAGTCCAGAGTGTTGGCATTCTGACCGTCAATATCAGGTACGCGTGTTGGCTCATTTACAAGCTGGGTTAATTGGTTTACCTCAGCGAAGATCTGAACATAAATTCCTTCGGGTGTTGTCTGTCCAGTATGTCGAAGCCAGTTAGAATTGTGAATATTGAAATCGCCCGCAATGACAATTTCAGTATTAGGATACAGGGAGACAATTCTTGTAATGGAGTCAGACAGCGCATCAAACTCGTTAAAAGTCGAGTTGCTATCTAGATTAGGGCTTCTGTAGATAAAACAATAGTGAATGATTTGCCTACGGATGTGGAATTTCAGCCATATGAAATTAAATTCCGAATTGGAACATTGGCCATAAGAACCTGGAGTTTGGTAGGCAATATCATCACGTATGTAGATGGCGAGACCGCGGTGAAGAAAGAATAAAGGCACTAAACGATACCCAGGTAGATCAAACTCCGATTTATCAGAATTTACACCCACCTGGGTCTCGCTCAGCGCCAAAACAGCTGGTTTATATTTAGCGACGTGGACGTACGCCGAAAAGAGATTTGATCGTAGCCCACGAATGTTGCACATGTCAACTCTAAAATTCCCCATCAGCACAAAAAACAGACACAAAAAACACAACTCCGACGCTACTTCTAAGCAGGGCTGTGAAGTAAAAGTCCAATGTTAGAATCTCAAATCAAACTGTCATAGGTGTTATGCCCGTATGACAATTTGCTTTGATCCACCAACAAAGCTTCAACACACAACCCGCTATCCGCCAGATGTTGCTCTCACCCACTCATTGCAGTCACCTTATGTATACAACAGTACAAGCACAATCGCTTGTACGTTGGCGGCAGGCGATTGCGATGACCAAGAAAGTGCAACAGCAAACGAGTTGGAATGGGAGGGGAGGGAATTGCCCACGCTAGTGTTTTTTTTTTTTTTTGTGTTTTCCTCTTTTTTTAATTTTATTCGCAACACTGCACTGGCACTGCACTCGGGATTGTCTTATTTTCGCGGCAGACGATTGGGGTTTTGATAATTCAATCGATTTTATATTTTATTATCAGGGCGACTAAAGACGTGAGGGCTACGGCTGCACACACGTGTGCTCACGACGGGTTGCAGTTCGGAACTGATAAGGATAAGCTACTCCTGCAAAGTCGATAAGTGCCCAGAGCTGCACATTTAAGGCTTTTTGTGAGACATATTCCAACCGTTCGAAATGTTTACTTCCACGTTTCAAAATGTTTGTCGAAGCTCTTACTGAAAACAGAAGCGAGTGCATCGAAAGTTGCTAAGTTAGGTGGAAGTTTTGAGGCTAACTGCGAGGTTTGCCCCCTTACGTGGGCCGATTTTCCCAGGCAATAGGCCTGCAATCGTCTCCTATTATCGTTAAAACGCTTTTCCTTTACGAAAGGTGCCACGCCCTGTTTTCAATACGACTTTCAATTTACGAAGTGCATGGTACTTGCGTGCATGTGCCAAGAGTTGCAAATTTAAGCTGCCAATCATTCATATTAAAATGTAAGTTCCATAGAAAGTATCCTTGTAAATATGTGAGGAACTGTCGCAATTTCAGAAACGTAACCAAACCCAGTCAACAAATGCATCACCTGCATTTTCCACGAACTCAAATCAAACACTTCCTTTTATTTTTAAATTTCTTCGGCTTAACCGACAAAAAAAAAAAATATATGTAACCCACTTAAACCTGAAACAAACACATGCCGCAAATCCTTCAAAGATCCCCTATTGATCCAACAATTCTTATAAATTTTAGTCACACACACAAGCAAGAGCAGAGAAATTATAAAACATAAATCATTTATGCGGGAGACTCTCATAGGCAAGTCCCAACGGATCACAGGTGCTACCCCTACATTACTCTTACCTCCACCGAAAAACGTCCTGCAAGTGTCAATACGAAGGGGGTTGGATGGAAATATTTCATTGTCATATTCGTAATAACAAAACAACCCTTCTTTGGACCGATGCTGCTGTTCCAACTTCCAAGCAAGGACCATGCGGCTGACGGGCGGCGGCCGGCTAATCGATTTTTGATTGAATATAGGCATTACATGGTATCAATAACGCAACAATGATGTGCTGGGTGGCTGAATGACTGACGAGGTATTGGAACAAAGTGGTTTTGCTGGCTGATGGGGTACGTGTGTCGTATAGGGTTATTTAACGGCATCTCAATGGGGTTGAATAAACAGCAAACACAGCAACACAGGTTTCGTGTGGTAAAAATCCAAATATGATCACTTCATAATGTGACATTGATAGATGATAGTCTTATGAAGAGGGTGCGGCCGCGCGGATTTACCCATGGAGGAAGGGTTTTGTATTTTCTTTTTTTTTATTTATTTTCTTTGTTGGTCTCGGTGATTTTCAGGTGATTTAGTGGGTGTATAAAGCGGGGGCTATGCTGTGCCTGTGTTCAAGGAGTTATTTTTCAAAATAGGATATGCGGGTAATTGTGTTTATCCAGTCAGATGTAAGCCAGTTATTTAGGAGTTGTTTTAGGTCTTTAAGGAGGATTTAATAGTCCTATGATATTGATTGCTGTTTTTTGTTGAATCAGAGGCAGAAATGTGGGTATTCTCCGACGGAGAACTAGGATGCATCCAATGGATTGTTGGATAACGTAATTTTACTGGGCATAGACACTTCGCAATCAAATGAGTTAGCATTGAAATGAAACCAATGCAAAATCCCAGAATCAGATTTCAAAGAAATACTAGTTCAGGAAGTCAAAAATCCGGAGTTACAAATCCAAGGGCTTCAGGAGCATACAATCTTACATACCTTTTATAGAATTATTCAGATGCTTCAACAGACCTTTACCTACATGCAATGGGGGTATTGAAATTGTTGAAGATAGCCTAGAAGCAGCCATTCACACAGCAACGACTTCAATTGCCAACAAAAATATCAATGAGGACGTCGTTAAAGTTAAACGATTTTTTAAAAACCATTCTGGTTTTGAAACATAAAAAAATGATTTTGGAGGAAAGAGGCTAAGCTTGCTGATAGATGTTCGTTGGTCCACGTACAGAAAACGCTTTGAAATTTTTTAACATACACATGAAAACTTTAGCAGCTCAAGATGTTGACAAAATAATTGGCATGTATATAACGCAGCTTTTATTTGATGACCATTTCATTCACTCAGTATAGAAGACGAAATATATGTATACGATCCAGCACGCAAACTAGTTAGCAAGTGCCCCAATTATTTCAGAAGCCGTAGATTTGTGGCTGAAACTGCAACTGCCGGAGAAATTATCAGTCTGTTTAAGCGCACGAAAGGTTATAGCTCTGTCTATCAATTCACTAGCGGCATATATTATACTTTGTAGATATATTGGACAGTTTTTAACGTTTTTAAAGCAAAACCTAGCGGGTATGCATTTCATAGAATTTTTCTCAGTTATACATTCAAGCTAAAAGCCGTAATAGGCTTAGGTCCGGTTTGTTCAATCTTGGTTATCTTTAGTCATTGGTTATGCCAGCTGGTAACCAGCCACGAAAGTCAGTCTTTCAGCAGGAACCAACCGAGAAGGTTGTATGAGAATAATAAACAAAAGTGTTTTTTTTTATAACATTTTTCCACTATAATTGTCTTGTCTTTTTATTTGTCTGATGGTTCTATATTTTTACCTCGGATTGTGACAAAAACAAAGTTCCATTCTTCAGTTTTTAAAAAATGCCTGTATTGTTGGATTTTGACAATCTTTTTTTTTTTTGTCTTGAAAGTATCTACAAAAACAAATATATACACCAATAAAAAATCTACTTAAACAAATTAATTATCAAAACCAAATGACCCGAAAAAAAAAAAAAAAAATAGATAACCGTGGATTTGGTCAATCACTGAATTGACAAATAAACTGGAAAAATGGAACGATTTGTTGCAAAGCTATGGTTTGGTGACTGAAGTGAAAAAACGCTCAACAAACACTCATTGGTTGATCACTGACTTATAATCTAACCAAAGATTTAACCAGTTGTGAACAGACCGGCCCTTAGCCAGGAAAGTTCAAAAAAACTTGTTGATATTCATTATACATTAAAAATGAAAGACAAAAATAAAACTGATGAATGATGATGGTATTGAAATTTCGAAATCCATTATTTCTGGTATGTTCGGAAAAGTTTAGATAGGTAGCTATCGCTAGAATTTTTTATTTCGAGCTATGTATAAACAAACAATTTAAATATACTTATTTATCTTAGTTTTTGGTATTTTTAAGGTAGGACATTGTGGTTTCAAAGTAGGGCATTGCCCCACAATGCCCCCCCTAGCTGCGGCCGTGAGAGAATTATTTTCGATTTATAAAGAGGTAAGCTAAAAGTTGTACCATTAGCTTTTATTTTTGATAACAAGCATCAATAACTTGTTTTTAAGTTTTCAAAAATCAAGTATTCAGCCAAAGGATTAAATGTTCTTCATAACTTAGGCTAGGTACCTACTATATATGGACCAACCGAGGGCAATGACTGATACATGCTATGAACATTAATCAATATCCATCTCTTAATGGTTTACAGTTTCCCCAGTAATTGGAGATCCATCGTTTGTGAACATGTTCGCATAATTCGTCAAATTCTTTCTCAGCTTTTATCACAATTTTTGTTAGCTCTATAAGGCGTTGGCGTTATTCCGCGGGAGAGTAACAGGCTTCAGAAAAATATTTAAAAAATTCGTTGCATATGAAAGCTGTGTTCTTAGAACACCCCAAATTGAATACACCAAATCCAAGTGTGTTTATTGAAGCATCACAACCAGGTCCCATGATCTGTAATTATCACATCGATATATTTATCACTAAACCGATATAAATTGAAAAACATGTTACTATGTTTTCGACGCGAAAATTTATCGCATGAGTTACAGAACATGGGCCCAGATGTCTGAAAACGCTGTGACTGGAGTAGGTACTCGTGAATTAACAGCAGCCGATGCGAAAAGTCTGAACGTCAGATATCCGGCTCTTATAATGTACATTCAAGAGTACGTGCACTTCTGTTTTGGGCAAGAGTATAAATAAGTGAATTGAGATAACATTTCCTCCATCGAATCTTGATCTTGGTTTTGATTTGTGTTAACAAAAGTGTAACGATTCATTATCGAGTGTAAAAAATTATATTCTTTGCAACAATAAACAAGTCCGGTGGTGCGATGGAGAAGAGATTCTGGGCAAATAAGACCCGAAAGTTTGACGAAACCATGTAAGCAATTACTCAAAGGAAATTCGGTTATAAGCCTTTCTGTTCAATTCGAAAATTGTTGGCCTTTAGTGGCTATGGATAGTGTTCATCGCTCAATTTGACGAAGAGTTCTTGATTTATTTCCGACGAACCGAAGTGCAGGCACACCTCCGCACAGACGAATACAATAACGTCTTTCCAATAGAAACTGTAGGCATTCATACCACTTTTCTAGACTTATTTCGGGAGTGCGACTCATTAAATGCGAATCAGAAATATATAAGTAGGTATAACCCCATCAAAAGTCAAGGCATCTCCAAATGTTGATTTATCCTTAAGCATAAGTTACCCATCCGCTCGAGACCCATTGAATGTGTAAACACCCCATTGCGAACGACCATAAAACACTTTGATATTTTGATAAAAAAAAAAAGAGGAAGGAAAGAAATAAACCCAAATCTGCTTACAACCTCACCGGGTAGATAAGAGTGCCATCGAAACGAGGAGGCCAATGCCCCAGGTCCCATCGCATCTAAAAAGGCGTGAAATTAATTTACATAATTTTACGCTTCTTGAACTCCACTCGGGCTCTCACACTTTAATACCACTGCCCCTGCGAGGGTGTGCATTGATCCTTGGACAATAAAGAGTGGATAGACAAAAAAAAAAAAAAAAGTGCGACCAACACCTCCCTCGAAATGACACTTAAGAGCTTAGAGTGGCAACCTCTTAATATGTTAATTCAAGATTCGTGTTATGATTTTGGTTTATTGCCCCGATAATGTGAGATGGCAATTCTCACAACACAAAAATATAAAATCAAAGTACAAACTTACGTCTGCGTAAATGTCCAAAGGGGAGTTTCGAAAATCTATCAAAAATTACAAGGACTCTCACTCTTGGATAAGACTCTAGTGAAATTGATAAATTTCAAGATGTCAGAGCATCGTTGAGAGCATCCTTTGTCTTTGTCTGTTGGACGCAACCTTTGGACAGTAAATCACGTTATACGTTACAATCAACCCCACATAGTGACTTTGTGAAATTTATAATTGAATCTTAGGTGGAAAACTTACAAGTTAGTGCTCCTTGATTGCCATCGACCGCACACGAGTACTTACCTACGTATATACATGGTTAGGGGATTGTGTGCACAATGACACAGATGGTTTCCAAAAGTGACAGGGGGACTGGGGGTTGTAAGTTCATTAAGCGGCGGATTTTGCCATGATTGTCCTTACCCATAGCTAAATGGATACCAATTTAAGTTAAAGATGTATTGCAGGAAGAACCAAAAAAGAAACAACCTTTCCCCATTGAGGATTCAAAAGAAGTTCATCGAAACCATTTGCATATGGACTTCCGCACAAGCCAAATCAATCAAACGAAATGTGGAAATATTATGCAAATGCGCCTTAAACAAAACCCGCCGAGCACTAGGTCCGGACGTCTTGTTTGGAATGCTAAAACCGACTCAAAGAAGAGTTTCAAACAAATTGAGTTTTGCATGCGTGCATGCGATCCCTCATTAGGGCCAAAGGTTAAATTTCATTAGCAAAAAGGTTTCGCCATTCATGGTCTCGATGTAGGTGTAAACTTTTATCCCTACACTCGTGTGCTGTGAATTCTTAAGTATGGGATGCATTCCAAATTATGCAAATGGAGACAAATAAAGTGCGAATTCTGCGCAGAGTTAAAAATGAGACAAAGGAAAGGGCGAGTTCAATCGGTCGGGTTTCTTGGAGGGGTTGATGCTTTTGGATATCCTCACACGCATGGTAATTGTAACCGTTACTGGTGATGGTCCCACCAAATCCTTTATGAGAACACAAAGTCGATGCTGAGTCTGTTTTTTTTTTGTTGTAATAACTACAGGCGCAGCTTATAGAATTCATTGCTTCCGTCGCGTCGACGGATCCGTAAATATTGATGTATCGACGAAACGAGCAGTCCCATAGAATACGTAGCATAAGATGACAGCGTATGACAGTTTTTATCTTTATCTCAGTATTTCCACCTTCCTCTCACCCGCTATGCCAACTGTCAACGAGTGCAAAAGACTGAAAAATGGAAAGTAAACCTACTTTATTCGTCGCATTCGGACCATAAGCTGCTGTGTAGAATACAACCTGTCTAGCGTAGTACGCAGATGATCCTAAACGAAAAATCCCATACAAAAGTGACACAACGAAATCATGAACGAAAAATTTCGCTCTTCTTTTCGTTTTGCAGTACGCAGCTGTTACGCAGCTGCTGCGAAATAATGGCGGTAAAGTGGGTTGTTGTAGTAGATTGTGTAAGAAAGGGTGAAAAAAACATGAAATGATGAAACGTGAAGACTCACAATCACCGCACAAGCGAAGGAATAAATTACAACAATCCATACATTTGAAACTTTATTTACTTCACGGTGAGTCTCACACCATCCAATCAAAATTATGGATTATTCAAATAAACAAAAAATAACTATAAAATTCACATAAACACCGGCGCAAAGTCATGGACGGTCGAATTGGCAGCTCCACTGTAAATAAAAGATATAAAAAAACACTCATGAATTACCGTCGCAGTTAAAAGAAAAAGGATTCATAAAATCCATTATAGAACACATACAGGCATCTTATTATATACTACATTCCCAGCTGAGCCCTTTTCTCTCCCCCATTAAGATGAAACATACTGCTGCACCATCCGAACGTCAACTTATTGGGAATCTCACCCTTGGCTAGCCACCAACCTACATTGAATCCCTCTCTGAAGGAGCAAACCATCGCACCAAAGAGAATTCATTAAGGGAATATAGGAGAAAACCATCACTATATATTCTTCCTACAATTGGAGTGAGAGAGCACACCATGACTCACTTCCAATTCAAGATAAATGTGCAGCCGAACACCAGCGCAAGCACGTACCGTAAAAATGCGCAACAGAATACCATGCTCACGCACCACGAGAAAGAAATTCGGATATGCTACAGTACAAGGGAATGTGCGAGGATACATCATTCCAAACACATTTTTCCCAACAACAAATACAATGAGACATGATAAATGCCACAAATGCTATAAGAGCGAAGAGTAGTAACGCATCAAAGACAGACGCGCACAAGAAGACTATACCAGACACATTCTGGCCTTGAGCGGGTGTGTAGAAGAAAACCAACCACACACACCACCAACACTTACACGTAGAGGAAGGGTAGTGTGCATCCTGCGGGAATACAACACACCGTAACAACGGGAACATAAATGCGCTACCATCACAACAAATAATGGAAAGCACTCAGCTGGCCCACTAACAAATAACTATCCTAAAATAATATACTTAATAATAATATAAAAATACATAAATACTGGAATTGCAATGGCAATTCAGTGAATGTCTGACACTCACCCTCGTTTGTAATATGGCGCCTTCCACCTTGTCTTTTTACTTTATTTCACTCCACTATACAAAATACCACTTCACCACACAAAATACCACAGACTACTAAGATGTGCTGTGGCCTGTGGCTGTGCTTATCCCATCATACCTAATTACCACTACCCCCTCTCCTTTTACAGAGTTGACAGCAGCACTCTTAAACTCATTCATTGATGGGTATATTCTAGCTCAAACAAACAGAGAGCGAACACATGAACATGAAAACACAAAAATAGCAACTACTATAATATTTTCTGCTATACTTATAAATTACTTGCTTTCAATTGCTTGGTGCAATTGTCCACTCTCTTTTCGCACACGATTATTGTCCGGGACATTGAAAAAGTTATTAAACGCTTTTGTAGTAATCTATGAAAAATGACAGGTGCATATTTAAAAAAATTGAAATGGTGGTACGATGAGTCGTTAAAATATCCGATAAACTCGAAGAATTTGCTAATTTAATAACAAAATTAGTTGATTCATCTACATAGCGATGAAAGTGATTCGGAATGAATCGAACTTCTTTTGAATGAATCCGAGTATGTGGAAGAGTTTGTACTACAACCATTCGAGAAGACGAAAAAGCGACACTGGATAAAAAATTACCTGGAGGAGGATAGTCCCTTCTTAAACCGGGAAGAATTTCGTCACCACTTTCGAAAAGAATCTTGAGGAGAACATTCAATTTTATTTAGCCGCCTGTTTAATACGCAAGAAATCAAAACAAAAACACACATTATGCGAATAGGACTACAAATTTAAAATCAATCTGTTAAATGAAAGGTGACTGTCAGCTTCTCCAAATCTTGCACCAAGAAGTTTTTTGAGGTGTAATATCTTGTTCTCTCGATGACGCTCACTTCTACGAATTATTGGAGTTAAGGAACTGCATTGAATAAAAATGCGTAAGATTTGAAAGTAAGGGAACAGCTCTGTAGTGTTTTCGGACGGAAATTTATAATTTTATTTTGGTGTTTCATTGGAAAGGAAAATCATCGAAAGACTTTGCAGAGCTAGAACTCGAGGGATGCTTCTGCTATACTTAAAAAAACCACCCCGGGACGCCGACTAAAAACTAAAAATATTTCAAAAGAAATTAATAACAATGGCGTAAAATTATAGACATCGTGTATTAGGAGAGATTAGTAGATACTAACTAGCACCACTCTAACTTTAAAGCCCATGCCTAACTTTCTAAAAACTTATAAACGCTTTGTAACCTGCCTACAACTAGTTCCAACTTTAGAGCGGGCGCGACGCAAATTTTTGTCAAACAAACCGAAAAATGTACAGTTTGAGAAACTAAACACAGTTTGAGGAATTCTCCTTAAGCAATTTTGTATGAAATGACAGCAAAAGAGAAAAAAACACAAAAAAATTAAAAATGCAGGAATGGAATGAAAAAAATTGTATTGAATCTGTAGCTAGAAGGCAATCTTCCTAATCAAAATCTTAAAAAGGATTTGCTCAGGTTTTATTTAGCTTTTCTTAGAAACACGAAATATTTAAACATTTCGAGATCTTACAAACTATAAATATCCTGGGAACATTTTTCAAAATTTTGCAAAAAAAAAATTCAAATTACAATTTTTCAATAGAAATGACAGATGGGAGAGGATTGAGAGTCTATACTAAGGGATAATATGTACTTTTGTTGGTTTTAAACTTATTACCAGGTTATAACTATAAAGTGGGTATTTTGTCGACTATAATTAGAAAAATACTAATACGGACATTGTCACGTACTAAAATAATCATAAAGTGGGCTTTATCCGACTATAATTTTGCGCCAATAATAGTAAATTCATTAAATTAGTTCTCAGCCTGAGGCAGAGCAGCATTCTTTGAGCAAGTTCCTTTCGGTCTTCTAGGCCAAGTACTCGGGCTTTATGTGGGCTTAAGGTATAGCCAATGTAGGAGACATGTCTTGGCATCTTCCCACTCTTCTCAATTCAGGCATTCAGACTTGGCATAGAGGTTCCTTTTATTTTACCCACATACAAAAAACTCACACAAAGTGAAAGGCTGTGATAAGCAAGGCCTAGAATATCTAAACATGCATACTGCGCCAACTATACATACCTTACCTACATATATATTTAGAGATGCTTTCAACTTATTCCTTATCCTTTAAACTAAGGGACAGTTCGTCGAAAATGGTTGTAGAAATTAGCTGCAGTCGACTGTCAAACCAACTCCGACGCAAATCTCGACTCGTGCATATTGTTGGCCAATGGGATTAAATTTTTGTAATCAGAATCCTAAATATAGGCACCTTTCCCTCCATCATTACAGCA
The DNA here is from genome assembly GCA_949126925.1 of Cheilosia vernalis. NCBI lineage: Eukaryota > Metazoa > Arthropoda > Insecta > Diptera > Syrphidae > Cheilosia > Cheilosia vernalis. The sequence goes on along the minus strand of OX421360.1, from coordinate 41,973,122 downwards.
TTTCCCTGCTTTTCCATCAAAACAGTCAATTATCAGCCCTTATGGCTTTGTGCTCATGATACCGACCCAATCAAGTCGTATAATCCTCATCGCAAATGTCATTATAAATGTTATTATTTAAAAAAAAATTCATCCCGACTCCAAAGTTTTAAAGACAACAAAAAACGTAAAAAAAAAGGAAGAATGGAATTGGTAATATCCTTGCTATAAATACAGAGCACCAATCATTTCTTGTTTCGTTTGTCCGCGCTCGCCATCTTAAAGCGGATTTAAAAACTCGTCCCTCAAGAGACTTACTTATAGGAATTTAAACTCCCCCGCACTAAATGCTGTAGCCAGGACATTTTTCCTTTTCTTATAAATACATATTTTGTCCTTAGACAGTGTAATTTATCGCGCGGGTAGGAGGTAGAAAATGAAAAATAAAAAAATAAAAATAAGAAAAAGAAGGTAGAAAAAAGAAAATCGTAATGAGATTTTTACCGTGATAACATTCATAATTGGATTAAGGCGACACGTTGGAAAGTGAATGAACCAGAGAGGAAAACGGGAGAAATATTTTTGATTTTGCTTATGGTGGGACGGGACCACCCTGGGAAAACTTATTACACGTTGATCAGGGTATTAGAAAGTATTTAAAATGTAAGTAAACAAGTAAATTATTAAAACAATGACTGCCAAGGGTTTTGCTGTGGGACTGTCGAGTCGAGGTACTTATAAACAGATGGTGAGCTTATGAGTGCTTTAAGTCGTCAGTTTTGTTCGTATTATTAAATTTAATTCGACGCTATGCGAATGCGTTAGTGAAGTTTTTTTGAAACGGTGCTCATGGACGGGATTGACAATTTTGTTTTTGACCTTTTATCAGAGGTGGGAATTGTCTTTGGAGTTTCCAAGTGAGTGTTGTTAAGCGATTGCTCTTAGCTGCTCCGAGAGGTAGGTGATAGGGTGAAGACAACTCAAACACATAAAGTGGGCTTTATAAAGCTTCTGGAGCTAGTTTTCAGTATTTAACTTCGGAACCAAACCCTAGACTGCCTAATCACTCAAACAAATCTATTAAAAGCTATTTAAAGCAAGACAACTTTAACAGCGCTTTGGTCTAATCAGACCAATTCTAGGTTGCGGCTTTATTTTCAGTTTAAATGTCCAATGAGAAGAGTTTGTGATGTGACTTGACGGTGCACCACAGCGGGAAATTACGATTGAGCAAAGATAGGAGAAACGACTTGAGTAGAAAAACAGCACATAAGCAGTCTTTCAGCTGAAGACTTTATTTTTATGAGAAAGCCAAGAAACTTGCAGTTGCCTTCAAGGGTGGATAGGAGACTCTTCAAAATTCCTAAGAAACATAGGCAAAAAATAAATTGGACAACAATCCTAGGACTACTACCTTCTCACAACCATTCGGTTTGTATGGGTTTTTATTTCATGGACAAAATAATGGAGTGACCTCTATTTTTTTTTCCGGATCTGCATGGCTGAATTGAGAATCTCCTTTATGACGGTTTTATTCTTGGATATCTGTCAGGAGAGATGGACTGGAATATTTTAGTAACGCTGGTTTAAGGTGTCTATGATTGGAAGTAGGCTTTTGAGAGGAGAACAATGACACTAATAACAGAATGATATCTCGTCGTGTAAAAAAATTAAGTAAAATTGACCTAGATAAGTTTAGCATGCAAAATAGAACGCGGCGACTAAAGTCAACCGAAGCGACGGTTAGTCCTTTATGACAATCGTTTTATCATACTATGAAAATCGGTTCGAACCAAATTGAAACCAGGGCAGATTAAAGCTGCACAAAAAGTATCCTTTTCAGAGACCCCGATCACAAAACCCACTACTCGTTCGGAGGTCAGTCTGAATAGAGTAGATACTTAAACTTTTACTTTATATCGGGATGTAGGTACCATTACCATCCTGTTCCGAACAAATGCCGGTTCTGTCGAAACAAAAATTACACCAAGAGTTAAATAAAATGAAAGCAGTTCTTCCAATTGCAACTTTCAACCATGTGAATCGTAGACCACTTGCATATTTTAATTTTGGCACATAATTGTTCTCTTATCGCCATAGCCAGATATGAGTAAGCTAGCATTTTCCTCGCTCGCGGCCATAGACACTCACGCTCACTCCCTTGCGCCGAGGGAAAAGTATCATCTGTGTGCTGGCTGGTCACAAACTCGCACATCTCAGATATGGTGTTACACACACTCGCGTGTAAGTAATTTTGTACTGTGAACTATAAAATTGGCGCAAACTTTTGTCGTCCTAAATTCCCACACCCCTGGTGTCAGTCGGTATACTATACCCAAATTCATGCGACTATTCTCAGTCCCGGAAAACGACACAAGGTATACGTCTTTTCACAGACCAAAACCGAGAGGAAATTACGGACTACAGCATGAATTGTGTACCGCCACCATACACTCCAGGCTACGTGTACAGATGAAGATATTATTTCTTTTCATAAACCACTACACACATCAGAAATGATCCCCATAGACCCAGTATGTAAGACGCATTGCCGAGGGCTACAAATCCCAAAAACCCCATTCGGGGAGCTGCTTGAGTTTGGATAACAAAAAAAAAAAAAAAAAAAACGACAACACAAAACATCATTCACCCTAAAAATCTCGCCGGGATAGTGTTATCCTCCATTGAGATTTGGATCCTAATTAAGACGCGTAGATATTGTTAACACTTCCATTGGCAACTTTTCAAAAAAGGACTTAGCCATGCATTAAAAGAGGAAATTAAAACGTACGACAGTGTAAGCACATTGATGTCCTTTTTATTGTTTCGGAATTCGAAATCTGTTCTCGTATATAGGTGGGCTTGTGTGTGTGTGAATTTATAAAGTTTATAGTAGTTGGGTAACATTTAGTTTTGTTTTATGGCATAATAAGGGCTGCGACGAGAACGGAATTTGACGGCAAAGCCCTTGCAAATTTTTGCTCGTTTCCAACTCCACGCAGGGACACACGTATTTGTATTTGTACTTTTGTGACTATGCCTGACTTCGAGTTTCATTCATAAATTCGGAATAATAGCGATTAAATTGGATGACTGTATTTTATGAATGCGCATAAAAATATGGCCGCTGGTTTAACTGCTTGTTACACTGTTTACATGTGAGCAAGGGATTATTATACTTAAGGTGGCTTTTAGCTATGCATATACTAAGTGGGCTTATATCCCCACCAAGGGAGATATTCATCGGCAGCGATGGCCCTTGGTGGACTTAAAGAGTCGTCGCTGTATTTTACGTGTTTTTGTTTATGTCGCAAAGTTCGTCGTACAATCCATCCGTATAAACTAGACCCAACCTTACACGAAAAATAAATCGTTCTCCCCTTAGATCGAATAGTGTACTAAGAGCAGCCTAACACCTCGTTGTTACTCCGAAGTACTATGCACCGGCATCGCCGTAATCAGACCATCACGAGACCATCCATCGACGTCTGAAAAACGATGGTCAAAAGACTCCCACACTTGCTAACAGGCTTCAAATAGCACTGCCTAAGATGGGGTCTATAATTATTAGCAGTAGTAGTATCTAGTAAATTGTTTATTTATTTCCATAAAAAATTACAAAACATTACAACTTGACAAATAATGTCATCTGTTGGAAATAGTGGCTAATTAATTGGACATAACTATAATATAATTAATTCAATTATTAATTATGAGTTGTGCTCATCTGTCAAGCTTTTTCGATATAAAAATGCACCCACAATCTATTTGTGCAGTGCCTTCCGGCTACCTTCAGTTTCTCCGTTGAGAATATTCGTGATCCCGTCCTCCTCTAAAAACGGTTTCCCCGTAAACACTTCTTCGAAAGGGTCTAAGAATCGGACATTCTCCAACGAAGTGGAGAAAAGTTTCTTCCCCATGTAAATTATGCCAGCTTCTGCGTTCTCCATCCGAAAATTTGTTTGCATTAAGACCTAAAATAGCATCACTCGTTTTAAATGTCCAAATTATCAACTGCCTGCCAAAGAAGTACCTACGTGGGACCAATTGAATGCCTCAGTTTATTATAAATTACATGAAAACTTGTTTGTGAATCCCTCAGATTTTTTTTCGGGTTTGGTTCTTTCTTAATGTCTCTAGTGCTTTATCTATTTTAGATTTCTTCGTGAAAGTGTAAATGAATTCAACTTGTCCCATCGCGTTTTCCATTCCTCAAGCCAGTATATATTTTTTTCTATGTGTCAACTTAAAAGTGTTTTTTGTGCATCTTCCATTATGTAGTCTTGTGTAAAAATACAAGTCTTGGACTCCTGTTTCTAGGCTAAGTATGTAATTTGGGGTTGAAATTACGGTTGCCACTTAAAAATAAAGTTTGAGTCCAAATTGAAAAATGACCAACTGTAGTCATAAATTACCCAAGTAATTTAAGTACGAAATATTTGTAAACACAGAACAATCAGACGAAAAGAAATACGCTTTACGTTGAATAAAAATTAAAGTCGAGCGTCTTTTTTCATTTCGTTTAAAAAATGACAAAATTAAATAAAAAATGTCAAAAAGACCAAGAGAAATAATAATGTGGCATCCGCGGGTGAAGTCAGGCAAATCAAATGTTCTTTTAATAAAATATCGCTGCGATTTATCAACGGCGTCGAATTTTGAAAATCCCCAAACTTAAGACACATACATAGCAAAATAAAGTTCTCCACACAGTGTTGAATAATTTTAACTTCGCCCGGAGATTTATCTCCTTCTTTCGGATGAAATTTTTGGAGGTGCTATTTAAGCAATGTTATACTCAATCTTCTGTCGATACCATCAAAGCTGCCTTAAAATCTACTAAAAAAGCCAAAAACTTTAATTTGTTTTTATTCTGATTACCTATGCTGAATGGACTACGAATTTTGTCCACCGTAGAATAATTTTCTCTAAACCAAGCTTGGAATTCATTCAGAATTTTGTGTTTATTTTCCCATTTAGATAGTCTGCCGCTTAACTCCCGACAATATCTTTTTCACCGAGATCATGAAAGAAATTCCTCTACAGTTTCCCGCTTCATTTGCGTTTCCCTGTTAAATTTGGGAAAAATAACATTTTTAAAAACGGTCCACTTTTTCTTTGTTCAACATATCAGTGAATCCTTTAGCCAGCAGGTTAATATAGGTATTTGGTGCATTTAAATATAAACAATTCATATTGCAAACGACCTTGACCTTTTTTTTTTAGCATATTTTGAATCTCAGACGTTGTTATCTCCATATGTCTAGATCGCGCAAATCAATAAAAGGGATTCAGCCCATTGCACAGTTTCAGCTTGCAGTTCCATATTTATTGTATTCTTTTATGCTAATTTCTGATCCCATTGAAACTGTTTTGGAGTAGTTCTTTAGCAAATCTCCATCGTGTTTTTGAGTAGTCAACATTGGTTATTTATTTATTTATAAATTATCTACAAGCCACTTATAGCTAACACACTTTTTCCGTAAAAATACATAATAGAAATAAATAAACATACAATAGCATTGCCTTAAATTTATCTCTGGTTAAACATAAATTAATATTACAACAGGCTTCATTGAAAGATATGATTGCTCTAAGGGTTCATTATAGGTACCCATATTTAGTTCTGTGCACACATTGAAAAAGAAAATCTCTAGTTCTTAATTATCTAGCAGGTACATATATAGGCGCCTTTGAAAGAAGGGGTGGGCATCTAATAGTATAGATTTTATTCCAAGAAATTGATATCTGGCTACACACTCTGGACAGAAATTCCAACGCATTTTGAACAAAATTAGTCTTGTGAAACGTCTTTGTATTCTTTCGATGCGATCAGAGTGAGTATTAAACGCAGGGCTCCAAATGACATCGGCATACTCAAGAAGCGATCTTACCAAGGAGATGTATGTCTCCAAATTCTTTACAATTTCTATAAATAGTTAGTTCCGATGGCAGAATTGACTTTTAAAACAGAATTTGGAATTGAGAATAACACCTAAATCCTTGATTACATACGTCAACCTTCTTAATTTCATTTCCAAATTGAAATAATAATTCCTTCGATTTTTCTCACTTATTTTTTTTTTATTTCGAATTCGATTGTTGATATAGTTTTAATGATTTTATTTCTTAAGTTCCATTCTTTTGTTTTTTGGCCGCACCCAATTTTAACAAGTTCATTAAACTTTTATCTCGACAAAGTCATTAGTTTTCGAATACTGCCTTGCCATGTTTTGTAACTTGTTTCGGTATCTTTATTTTGTTTACTATGCATCATTTTTGAAAGAATATACAGGACTTAACTTCCGGATTTATAGTGCTTAAACTCTGATTCGAGTAGGCGAGTATAACCATAGTTACGGTCATCATCAGTTCTTTATATTTATGAATTTGAAGACGATGTTCATAATGAATTATTTTTGTACAAAAACTGTACAAAACTTCTGTATTTCATTCAAATTCTGAAAATCCTAACCTGCTCAGTATTCGTTTAAGGGTTTTTTTTACAAGCTACACACAGAAAAAAAAATTGTAATGCCAACAATTTTCGTTGGTTAAATGAACCCAAATATCAATTTCTTTGATTTAAGAATTTTATTGTTGGCAATATTCTTAGAAAATAGTTATGGCAAGCATATTATTCTTAATCTGAATATTTGATTCTTGAAAACTTAAAAACGAGTTCTTCTTACAAGAAATTATTGTTAAAGCAAGAACTTTTTGCTTTCAATTTTTTAAAAAATCTCAAAATACTTCGCCCAACAACTGATTGTACCTATTTGAATAATTAAAGATTGTGTTGAAATTTGTTTCACTTTCTATTCTTCACTATTTGAAATTCTAAGATATGGTAACCGTAACTATATAATTCGCATCATGATATTAATTTGCAAGAGTCTTCAAAACAGTTCCTAAGAAAAAGATCCAGCGTAATGACTACTTCCAAGATAAAGTCTTCAACTGGGTGACGTTCCACGCTAAGAATTTAATTTACATCCTTTTAATTGCACTGACAGATTCTTTGATCACTTAATTAAGGGTTTAATCACAGCACTGTCCTTACTCATTACCAAACACCTTCGGGTAATTTTTATCTATTTCCCCAAATAACTTTCGCTTCTCCCGTCTATGCGCGCTACCTTTGCCAGTTCTTCAAGGGGATGTCTCCACTTTTGATGAGCCGAAACTCCTTCTGTAAAGAGCAATAGGACCGACTGCGACTGTCTTTTCACAATTACCTTAATGTGTACTTAAGATGTCTTAAACGTCTTAATGAAATGCACACCTTGTCGCTTTATTAAAGGCTTGGGATACCAAACACCCAACCAGTTTTGTTGTCCGTCATAACACAGTTAGAAGAGTCAATTCCAGCAAAAGTCCTTATACCTGCGATGGGGTATTTGCTTTCAAAAGACTGCGAAAATCCTTTGATATCGAAGAGGGTGCCTATTAGAGTAATTAAATAGAGTCTTCTTGTTCTGTGCTCCCCTTTCCGTTTGTTGTTGATGCTCGGTCAATAAAAAGGGACACTTTTCCAATATTCTAGAAAATTCTAGAAAAAGAAAACTCTACTGCCTTTGAATTGATTTTATAGCGACAATAAAAAGAAAACTTGCAGCTACCCGATTCTTTACTTATACCCACAGCAGTCCTTCGGTATGCGGTGTGTATACTTGCAGGGAAATCTTTGTTTCATCCACCGAATTACTTACACCGGTAATTTAGCGCCACTTGCTTACACCCTGTTTAACAAGGCAACCCTAATTTCTTAAAAATGCTCACTTTTAATTATAAACCAAAGGACGAGAGTGGATAGAAAAAAAAATACAACAAACGCAACACAAACACTTTTAGAGTATAAGTATACGAAAGAGGCAAGTTTCCCTTGAAGGACTTTTGAGGATGTTTTAATTACTGGTACTACCAGTTACCTGCTGCCTCAAGGAAACTTTTAGTCAGCGGGTGGCTTTTTTTTTCCTACACAACGAGAAGAGTCTTGTTTTGGGAACAAAACCATTTATGTTTTAAGTATGGGTGCGCGGATTGACATTAAATAGTAAAAGTCTTATCCCAGCTTTAAGGAGACAAGAAAGATTCTTCCTTGGGTGTTTTATTGCACAGATTTGTATTTGTTGCCATATCTCCACTTTATCACCGATATGGGATTTTATTGTCGATAAAAACACACGCACGTCACATACTTGAGTTGTCGGTCGTGTGTAATGTTGATGTCGCATCAAGTGTTGTAGTTACAAATCCTTTAACAGCACACAAGAAAGGAGAAAGTAATTCTACCCCAGGGGGTAATCGAAAAGAAATTTGAGAAATTTATCCTTAAATTGTCGAAGAAGTCAACTCCTGCGGCGGACAATGATGGAAGAAGTTTTGTCTACACGCGGGAAGGTGTCTTTTGGGATTATTGCTTTATAATCGATTCAATTTGTATTTTAATTGGATTTTGTTTTTCTTTTCTCCAAATGGCACTGTGTGAGTCGTGAGTGTGAGGTGTCGAGTGATGGAGGCGTTATTACATCGAAGGTCTGTTGCCATTGACATTTAAAAAGATTTTAAATTGAAGATGTGATTTGATTTCCAACGAGAACATATTAGGTTTGTTCTTTTAATTTCTGTTCCAATATTGGCAATATGTTACATTTGTCTGAATGCGAGAAAATTCGCTCATCGAAATGAAATATATCCAAAAAGAAAAGGAACGAGTCGAACCACAAACTTTGGAAAATGCGAATTTTTTCTAGGCGGCAATATTCTATAAATATCAGTAGCACAAAGCACAAATTTATATATGAGGCCAAGATTTGAACTGCTTTTATTGCAAGAAGTTAAATTCTTTCGCTTCTTACATCTTAATTATATAACTGAAAACAAATAAACAGTCGGTTACAAATTAGCATTTGAAGGATTTGACATTGACAGCCATCTGTGAGTAATAACCAACAAGTTCAAAGACATTTCTTGGGCTAATATTTGCAGGATTTTTATAGAGGGAAAATGTTTTGTTTTCGCCTTTTCTCTTCTGTCCAATTTTTGCGTAAGGGAACGAAGTTTGACTAGATTTGGCTAATGTGTTCGAATGCATTATCATTAGGGAGCAAAACTATTCTGTAGAGTTTTTTTTGGAAAAAAATTGTGGATTATGTGGAGTGCATAAGAATGCATTGTTATTTGTTATAACGGTTGCCATTTGAAAATAAGGTTTGTATCCAAAATTGGATATAAAAACAACCAACTGTAGCTAAAAGTGACCAAAATAATTCAGTCTGAAATATTTGTGAGCACAGAGCAATCAATTCATCTTATTTAATGATGTATAAACATCTAAGAGCGCGCTGTTGGAATCTGGTGGAGTAATTCCAAACATTTAACTTGCCGTCACGGAAATGCATCATTGTGTTTTATCATTGAATACGTTTTTATGATTGCATACATTTATGAGCTGAAATAAAGCATGTTTTTGAAGTTATTACTTCTTTAGGCGCGGCGCGTTGGGCACTTTGGATGGGAAGAAACCAATAAACTCGCGTCACTGTTACCATTACCGTCACTGTCACCGTTACCGTCACCGATCCCAATGAAACTTTGTATGTGTGCATGGTTGTACGCAGCTAGAAAGATAGGATAGTTTTGGACCCGATAGGTGGCGCTGTTGTAAATTTGTTGTTATTTCATAATATATTAAGAATACGGTTATTACAATTCCCTCTTTTCTCAAGGACGTGTATCGAGCCACACACATAACGCACGCACGGTGTTTACACATACATATTTCGGAACTGTTGGATACAGTCGCACATTTAAACATATTCTTCATGTAGGGGAAGTACGTCCAAAATGACACATATGGGTAAAATGGCATACTAGCTTTAACTCGAAATGTGATACACTTACAGCACTAGATGCTATCTTCCAAGGTGACTACGATGATATTTAAAATCCTGTCAAAATGACAGCCCCGTTTAGCCGTGAGTCAATGCCAAAAATCAAAAAGTATTTTCAGCAGCAAATATTTTTTTTTTTTGGTTTTAACTTTTTAAGGTTCCGTACCCAAAGGGAAAAAACGTAACCTTATTAGTTTCGCTCGAATGTCTCTCCGTCTGTCTGTCTGTCTGTCTGTCTGTCTGTCTGTCTGTCTGTCTGTCTGTCCGAACCCACTAAGCCAATTTTGTTACCAGGTTTATCTCAAGAACCGATTGACATAGGAGGCTAAAATTTACACACAACATCCGGTATAACCTCTAGTTAAACGACAAATACCAATGGAAGGAATGCATCGATTGGTTTTGGATTAATTAGTAATCTGGTGAAAAAAATATTTTCATTCACCCAAAAAACGGTTTATTTCTCGATTCACAAAAAAATACATAAATTCCTTTTTTGTAGATCATGTTCTTATCTATATATGTGCGGAATACTGTTTTGCCGAAAAGTTAATAGTTTACAAGATATTTTCAAAAAAGATAATTTTACCATGTAAAATACGTTGCTCTCATTTATGCTCTAGTCTACTACGCAGTTGTGCACAATTGACCCCATCAAAGACACCAGGGCTGTCGCTTCATAATTTTGTTGGGGAGTATAATACATTTTTTGGGGAGTACAGAACAAAATAAAAGTAATATATTTTTAGTCAATAGTTTTTAATTGGGACAGGTCGCATACAGAATGGAAAATTGGCGTGGGTTGGGTACTATAGGTAATAATTAGAAAATAAGATTCATGTGCGAGTAATTTTTGAGAGTAAAAATATTAAGTAATTAAATTAAACTAAATTGTGATGAATTCATGAAGAGGGGAAAGATTGAATGATATAGATTTCAAATAATATCTGGTGTGTTGGACTTTAGCCAAATACGGAACCTTCGGTGCGCGAGTGATACTCGCACTTGGCCGGTTTTTTTCGTATTTTGGTGAGTTTTCTAAGGTTTTTCTTTAATTAACTATTTCGATAGTTTATGACAAAACTTAGGAAATTAGCTAATTGTCTGCAATAAAATCATAGTTTTATTACAGTTTATTTAGATATTTTTGTCGAAACTACGATATGGACATAATGACATACCATTATTATGGACAAAACGACATAGGTATATATGCATGCGAATTAAGGGAATAATTTTTTAATTGAAGTTACAAATACAAACATGACACGCGGATATAAAAGGACATCGGATCGGATGTTGAGAGGACTTTAGTGGAGCATCTAAGGCTTCTAGAAGCCCGACTTTTAGGCTTGACTCATGCAGGCGTTCAAGCATCCTGTGCTGAAGTGCCAAAGAACAAAAAAGGATTCTTTTGTGAACTATGCTTAAACTTAACTTGAAGGTAAAAGAAAATATTATAAAAATCATTTATTATTAACAATTTGTAAATTTATAGCAAAATGACTTATCGGATTTATCTTAATGACAGTATGTCATTATATACATAACTAATATGTCATTTTGTCCATATCATATGGACAAAATGGATTTTTATATAGGCTTAGAAAACCATTTATTTTATTTAGTTTGTCTTATTTTTTTAATTTAATTATCATTGTAAAATGTTCGCAATAAATTTATGAAGATATAATAAACATACAAATTGCTATATCTCTTAGAAATAATTTTCTTTAAATCAAGACAGTATGTCATTTTGGACGTACTTCCCCTACACAGATCACATATTATTTTTTTAATTCTTCATAATATTTCATTTCGTAAAAAAATTACCAAATAGAATACAAATTTACCATGTGACCAAGAGACATAGAATACGGTTTATTCTTGCCACTGCAGGACCTCCGCTTCGAAGACACTGCTATATGACACGCAAAAGTAGGCTGATGCTAAAGGTATTAATGGCTGTGAATGATTACATATGGATGTCTGGTGAAAGCAAGTTGTCGGTTGCCTGAAGTCGAGCGATTCAAGTTGCCTCATTATCCTGATGTAATAGAAAAGCTTTATTTTCTCATATTTATTTATTTACTTATTTCGCCTTATAAGCTAACAATCTTATTATAGACAACTTCTAATAAAATGTATTACGAAAAAAATAAATAAAAATACGAATTACGGGAGTCTTGGGCGCACAGTACTCCAAAGTCTGACAATGCTTAACCTGATGACTGAAACGAGCTGGGCTTAAGTGATTGTAAACCTTGTTTCTCACAACCATTCACTATTTAAAGCCTGGCACCAATGTGCGTAATTTTAGGCAAGTTGTTCGTAAACCTTAGTGTACTACATTAAACTATTGATAAATAAAGACCAATGAAAAAAACAAGAATGGATGGTTAAACAAAAGTAGAGAACAAGCACTAAACATTTAATTTGATCAAAAAACGCGTTAAGAGAAAAATATCCCCTTAAGGAAAATGCGACTACAAATGATGGGTACCTACTTTAAACTCCTTTTGGACAGCCTACAAATTAATGAAGCTGCCCTTGTGGGAATGGTCTCCCACAAAATGAGATAAAACTGTTTCCAGAATATAATCAAAAACTTACTACGACATTCTTGTGCATTACACAAACAGTTTTGGTTCAACGTTTCAAATTTTTCTTTGAAGGCTCTCCTTCTGAGACGGAGTCAATTTCGTCTCGGCGAGTAAGTCAACAGCACCGAGAAGCTTTAAGGAGTTTAAATATTTCAATTTCATTTGCTGAGACAAGTAGAGCCTTTCAATTTGACTCGCCTTCTTAGCCCAACTCGAGCCCAATCAACGCCGAGTAAAACAGAGAAGATCCAAACAATGGGTTCATTCACAATAGCTTTATCTAAGCACACACATCGACCTTGAACGAAAACGTTAAACCAAACACTATTCCACTGAATTAGAGACTCGTCGAATCTCGAATGGAATTTAATTCAATTTCGTATTCGGCGAGACTTCTTCTTGTTCTCCCTACTCCCTCTGCGAGCAAATTACCCAACGTGAATTAAATTATCCAGTTGCTCAGCTAACAAAGGTAGAAAATCCAGCCAAATCTACACTTTGGTATACTACAAGAGATAATGGCAAAGCCAAGTCCCCCCCACATCACACATGTGGGTCATATAACATCCATCCGCCTCCTTGGCTTACAGAGATGTACGAGTACGTAACATCTCGAGTGGTTCTAATAAAATTACGTATGAACGAAAGGGTTAAGCAAATAAGCTCAGGTATTACGTTCATTAATTCGATTTCCATAACAATTTATTCATAAGACTTTGTCTGCTGTTTTAATCGAGCTGTATATACGTATAGTATATATATCGAAACGAATTGGGAATACAGCACCTTCAGCTAGTCCTTGGTGTCCTTCGAGGTGGTATCGGTACGTCATTTGCATTTGAGCGCGTAGATCGCAAATTTAAATTTTCAATTATCGCAGGGCGGTGGCGGTAGCGGTTGCGGCCTCAACACTGCAGTGTTCAGCAGCAAAAACGGTGAAAATAATCCGATGATTTTATAATTGAGTTTGCCATGAACGGGGTTTTTATCCGGCACGCAAATTAAGGAAGTCGATGGATATTTCCGTTGTCTTGGAAGACGACTGTCATCTCGCCATTTGCATATACTCGTACTCACTTCTTGCTTGTTTTTGCGTTGGTTTTGTGGCCCCTTAAAGTGAACATAAAGGATTCTTAAATGGCAAAACAACGCGAGATTAGATGAAAAAACAAAGAACTGTACGGTAGGTATAACTCCTTCAGCCCGTTGTCTGATGGAGGTGTCATTATCCGGCTTTTTTAATGAGCTTAAAATTGCACTTTTTTGTTGACGTTTCAAACGGGAACTAGGGACACAAATGAGCACATAATTGCGAAACAATTGATGTAATTTGCCCGTGAATTTGGGTGACACATTTCGGCTAAAACTACTTACTTTTTTGATAGCTATGTAAATTTACGCGCCGTAATTGGAACATGCATTTACGTCTTTAAAAATGTCCATATTTCTATTGGTAATAAACATTTTTAGTTCCGACAGTAAATTTAAGTAGTTCACGGTAGTATTTAAGATTCAAATTTCGCAATTGTGAGCTTCCGTAAATTAAAAGTCTAGACCAAAATTAGATAAACGTCGGACAGGAGAGAATTGTCATGAAATAGCTTTTCAATTCAGCCCTTCGGACTCGGCATAAAATTGGCGGTCGCATCCATTCGTACTAAAAATAAATAGCAAGACTTGTTCAAACGAAACTTTTTTGTTTATATCAACAGTTTGGTTGATTGCTTTTTGATTTATTAGGTAGGTAGGTATGTAGGTAAAAAATTGTAGAGTCTATAAATAAACAAACAGTATACCGAAACAGAAGAATGCACTTAAATAGAGTACACTTTTGGCTTAAACATATTTATTTTAGATGTGAGAGCATCAAATAGTACTAATGTCCGGCTAGGCTCCCAGTAAAAAGCAAATTCTGTCCATAGGCTCTTACCGATATATGACTATATGTACCTAAAACTACAAACGTGGCAAAAGTTTCTGATCTGTTAGGTCAAATTCTTGTTTTCGATTGGAATAGATTGGTGAAAAACAAAACTCACACAAAAGCGAATGGTTGTGAGAAGCTAGGTATAGGGTCCCTACGGACCTGTTGCACCAACTATTTATTTATTTATTCAGATTGGTGAGGGTTGGGGTCGAAATTCTGGCGAGGTCAACATTTTTTTTTTAAAATTCTGGAGAGGTCAAAAATTTTTTTTCAAAATTCAGTTTTACAAAATTCTGCTTTCAAAATTCTGCTGAATTCTGCTTTACAAAATTCTGCAAATAAAAAAATGAGCGCGCTTTTTAACATTTTCCAAACGTTTTTTTTATTTGTTATGTCAAACATTCTACCTACCTACACACTTGTTATAGAAGAAGAGGTAAAAGGAGTTTTGTTATTGGTTTTAAGCTTGCTCTCTTGGTTTAGACAAATATTCTGTTAGTTAGTGAGTGAAAATAAATATATCTGTTATTAAATCCAATAAAGCAAAATAAAATGTAATTTTTTGGCTGTTTTTTTTTGTGTGTTCCTGGTACCCACCTGTGTCCAATCTTTAGGTAGGTACCTATATGAAATAGATTTTAATTTGTTGACAATGTTGAAAAATATTTGTTTTCTTTAAATTCGTAAATTGAAAAAAAAAAAAAAAAACAGAATTAGCAGAATTTATTTCTTAAAATATTGCCTTTCAAAATTTTAAAAAGCTGAATTTTGTTAGACAGAACAGAAAAAAAAACAGAATTTTGAAAAGCAGAATGTTTGTGTTTAAAGGCAGAATTTTGCAAAGCAGAATTTTGGAAGCAGAATTTCGACCCGCTCCCGGATTGGTGATCCTGGTTAAAGGTTCCTGTTTTGCAGTGTTGCCACTCTGACGGTCATATTTGACCGTAGAACATTTTAAATCCGGTTTAATCGATTTTTAACCGCAACGAAAGAATACTTTAACCGGGGACACCTTTTTTGACCGCAAAAATAATACCTATTGTCTTATGACTACACTATAAGGATAAATTTATATAATTTCAATGAAACTCGCCCATACCTAACGAACACGCTCACAATTTCATACAGTAACCATTTTATTGTGAATAATCCTAGAACACAGGGGCTCCACGACCACGCGGCAGCCTCATATCAATGTTAAGTTCAGAGAAGCTTAGTACAAGTTATTGTTTCGGATTATTTGCTTTTTAAAGTTTCCTTAAAATATGAACCAAATGGAGTTTGCAAGATGTGAACCATTTTTAAAAGTAGGGACCGTTTTCGGTGATTCGAATTGAAAATGAAGGACGCAATAAACATATATTCTATATTCTACATATAAATTTTGGTCAATTATTGGCGTTTTCAGGTAGAAAAAAAAAAATAAAAAAAAAAAAACATTTTCAAAAATCCATTGCATGATAATTTAGAGAAAAACTGAGTTAAGAATGACCATCTTACCCTGGGAATACATTTTCGTTAGAATCGTATGGACTTCTTTTGAGATAAGTCAGATTTTCAAAAGTTCCGCTATTCGATTTTACAGCGAAAAACGGGGTGTGCAGCAATGTTAACCGCTCCTACTTAAGCTCAAATACTAGTTTTGATTTTAGTCTTTAGAGCCGTTTTAGAAGGAATCAAACATTTTTGCGATAGTCGAGTTACGATGTAATCCAAGAGCGAAATGATTTGTTCTTCCAGAAACCGTTTGCAGGTCAAACTAATAGATTGAAAAACAAATTTGCACACCGCACACGTCTCCCTCATCATAAGGATCGAATGTAAGATCACACGGCATTAAATTCCAAAAACTGACACCTTAAACTATAAGATTCGGCTTTAGGCAAATATAAGAAACCATTACACTAAGTCCCTAAATACCATTCCTTCGGAAAGTTTTAACACCATAAAAAAACTAACTTCGGAATTCCTAAAAGATATAAATAACCAGACTACAACGTGCTCTGAGACCATGCATTCCTTAGAAAATATCCATTCGGCCAGACACATGTTAAAGTCCAACTGAATGAGAAACCCATGCACACACTCTTGCAAGGACATTCACTGTACAAAATATTCGGAATTCCTCAAAACAGTGGAAGTCTTCTAAGATGTTTATGGTCAAGAAAGTTTCCTTGACGCCATTCAAAGTACACACATTATCTCAGTCCGATAGATTAAATGTGCAGGACTCTGGCCCCTTAAGGTCATCAAAACGACCACCACCATCTGCCCACAGATGATTCCAATCCGAAATGATGATAAAATTTCCATTCCTCGGGCTTGTATATTTTTGCGGATCCTTTCATTTGCAGATGAATATACTTTTGCAAAAGATTTCCAGTTTATTTTCTTCAAGGAAATCTCTCAAGGAATTTCGCATGGCCAAGTTTAATGGATGTCGCCTGTGATGTGGTCACTCTCTTTTGTGGACACATCACAGTTGCAGAATGTGCCCACATTATCGTAGAGGGAAATGATTTTCATGTTTCAACGATTTATTCCACCCAAGGATAGCTCAATTATACGACTGTCCCGAAGGGTGTCAGCAGATGCCTTTCCCTACACGAGCTGAAAAATATAATTCAATCAATCGCCCGTAGGTGAAAGGGTTAAATCAACCCTTTACAGGTTTTTAATCATTCACGATCCGCATACTCAACGGGTTAACCTATCAATTTCGACAGAGAACCATAATTACCCCAGGACTATACGACTAGCCCCAAAATATCGATTGCATTAGCCCTAGATGAGTGGCGCATTGGCCATAATTAAGGCGGACAAAAACTAAAATTATCCCCGTCCACGTGAAGGTGTTGCGAGTATAGACGGAAGCCTGCCACCCTTTTCCTACTTATAACTAATGCACGAGGTCAAAGATCCCTTCCGTCATATGGACGCTTAATGTGTTATTTATGCTGCCTTAAAAACAATACATGAGTTTTATCTGAAATTTTAATGCAATGTCGTTGCTGGCGAGCTAATCTATACCGGCGGCGGCGACGGCACAAACCCCTTTCTTGTTAGGGGGATGGTGGTCTTGGAAATTTTCCAATGTCCACCATTGGTATATATATATGCCAGGACGTTCAAAATGTACGAAATTCATTTCAATTATTATCACGTGACATTAAAGGAGCATTAATGAAGGCAAATGTAAATAAATTCCACTCCTGGGTCATATTTACTTGGGCCAAGTTGGTAAATATTTACGAATCCCAAACCCTGGAACTGGTTTTTCTTTTGGACGAGTGTATCCTTTGTCAAGGGGAGTGGCGGAAGGACAATGTGCGGCTTTATGGATACCAACTTTCAAGTGGCATGTGTGCTGTATGTACGTTCGGTCAATGTTGTATCAGGTACATGAATGGGGGATGAGCTGCCAAATGATCGCTCTTATCTTTCAAGCTTTTTCAAATTGGTAAATTGTTGACTTTGGCTGATGCGATGGTTGTGTGTACTTTGTTTGAAATTTAATTAAGATGTTACTTTTTGTTCTTGAGTTGAAAGTGAGCGCGAATGGCTTCAGTTTTAAATCGCCGTAGCTTACCCAGGATATAAGTCGGAGCAGATGTAGGATTTGTGGCAGTCGCAGTGGGACTCTAATTCGGCCGTGAGAAAAGTGTGTTCCGAAATAGTGTCCGCCTATCGGATGTGGTCCATTTCCACGCTCATTCAGAGATGAAGTCACTGCCTTTGCAGGAGATGTTTGAGGCGGATTAAGGCAACTAGGACCCTTTTTATGGATTGACTTGAACAACTAAGGCTTTTCAGAACCAGGTATAAATGGGAAAAATTTGTATATTGGCCAAGGAACAGTCCCATAAGCGAGTTCGTCGACAAATCGGTTCTGGTAGACCATATACAGTCTCGTAAGATAAGGAATTTAAATTTGATTGATGAAGCCGAATCCAGTTCGTTCTATGAAAATATATCATATGCACATCGAGGCCGCACTTTTCCAGGTTGATGAAGCCAGAATAGTTCATTGAGGATGATAGGTATATCACACCTTGAGCAGGTCCGATTATAGACACAAAGTAAATGAAGTCACTTTGGTATTCAATAGTTATAAATAGGTAGTTAACGCAACAGGTCCATAGAGATCCTAGGCCGAGTGTACATTGGTTTTGCAAAGAGCCCTTCAATACGGATTTTTTTTAAAGCTTTTAATATAATTAGACAAATAGTGTAAGCGCTGTTCTTACACTTCGGAAAGGTTTCCGTAACAGTAACAGTGTGGATATCAAAGTGTGTACTGTTTCCAGTGTAGGATGGAACGTTGACCAAAGTGGGGAATAAGTATTTTCACTCCCATTGGGTGCATGAAATACTATACATCGTCTCAACTCAAGTACGGAAAACAAGAACAAAACGCATTTCCAAGTTCACAATAGAAGGTGAGAAGCGGATAATAGATTGTAGATAGGATTCTTGGTCAAATTGTTGCTTCCCTAAGAGATGTTCAGATTACAAAAATTAAGTACATTATATCCAAATGTGTTAGTAGGTAGTTTTGTTCGAGCGCCCTACAGTGGAATGCTGCAGACCATCGGCTGACCTCCACACTATATTGAAAGTCATGGTAACGAAAACGACTTCCTTTGTGCAATATTCAGCGAATTCACCAGAATGACTGACCCAACAAATGTCACAACTCACAACTTAAATTGAGTTTTGTTGAATGTCGTTAATTTATTCAGTAATCACAGTAGTATGAAAAAAAATTTAATTTTTTTAATTTTTGTTTTCCGGTTTTAACCCCTTTTTGAGAGTTTTGTTAATTTATTAATTTATTTATTCGGTAATCGCATCAATGTCAGAATCTATTTAAGTTTGTTTTAAGTCATCACTTGAGCCTAAGATGAATGAAGACATTTCCCTTCAGACAAGCTTTAACCAAGTCCTGGGAATACCAACCAAATTGGTACGCATAATTGAACCATCAAACTGTGACCTTATAATTTCCTTAAGCCTCACGTATAAGTTGATTGCAGGTAAGCACTTTTCCCCTCAAATCCAACATAAGCCTTATCCCGAAATCACCTGAAATTAACTTCTAGATTGTAGCAAATCGTTTGAGTGAAGCCCTCCAAAGCTCCACAAATTGACGACGATTTTGTCTCGCTCCCATCAAATATCTAAGGAAAAAATCATAAAACTCAATTGATCTGAATCGAATCGTGAAATTGTTTTCTATTGGCACACAGGAAAAAAAATAAGACCTTTGTCCCACCGTACCTGTTCGACTAATCTAAAGCCCCGTCGAATTGATACCCATTCGACTGCAGGGGGTGGAATTTTATTCATCGAATGACTTCCAAATGATTTGATCCGCATTCACGAAACATAAAACGCCAACAAATGCCAAAGCCAATGCCAATCGCTTTCGGGCTCTTTGTTCGTCATCCGATACACTTATGGAGCATTTCCGTTCCAAAGATTTGCTGTGATTGAATTGGATTTAGTAGGAATTATATTTGTTGTCGGCTTGCTATTGTATTTTTTTCATCCCCTCAGTGCCAAGTGTGGGAAAATTGCGAGGAGTTATTTTGATAAAAAAAAAACACACATTTCCTGCGACACAATACAAGTCGAATTCGAGCAGTTACTAACATGTTTATGAGAACTACTGTACAACCGGATAAGAACGGGACAAATTTATGAGTTTCGTGTCGTAAACTTTAAACCGCCGCGCCCTAAAGAAGAATATTTTGACTTAATTCCGCAGATATAAGATTCAAGAGAATGAATGTGTTTTCGAGTGAACTTATCTTGAATGATGCCAGTTTGATAGATGTCCCGTGGGAGCTGTTGTTGCGCCACGTGAGATCTTGTCTAGCATTTAAGTGTGTGTCATCGTGATAACGCTGTAATTTAGTGCATCCCACATGTGAACAGCGGGGGTGAGGCTTATACGCTTTTCTTTTTCGAGGGATAGTGTTGTTCCTTTTGTACTTTTAACGATACATATATGGAGATGGGATTTGAAAAGAGAGAGGGGCGAGAGGGGATCAAAATAATCTGTAAAATCTTTGTTACCATACATAATGTGGATGAGCGACACCGATAAGTGACACCGAGCAAGTGCTCGGTGCCTTTAGCAATAAAATCTTTTAGATACAACTTCTGCCAAAAAATCAACTCTTAGTCTAAATTATAAGAAATAAAGCATGAAATTCGAATTTTTGTTAGGAATTAGTTAAATTGGAGTCACCATTGACTAAATCAAATCTAATGTCACCTCTGTCAAATCCAATCACTTAAAGTTCAGACTGATGCAAGTTCAAAGTTCCAAGACAAATCGCAAGCTAGTTTACCTACTTTCCGAATTTCCCCTTGCTTTATCTGTCAAATAACATTACAATTTTTGGTTATTTAGTTCACTTCAACGACAACTTGAAGCTCGCCTCTGGTGAGACAACATACTTGCATCGTAAAAGCTTGCAAAAGGTGACTTTTGTTTTAGAGTCCACTAGCGAGAGCGGAACTTAGAGTCGAATTTATTTTTTTCTGTTTCTAAGGGTCATATTTTATAACTATGTGTTCACTTAGGGATTGTAGGTGCAGTGGCTCAGTGGTTAGTATGAAGGGCTGCTGATCTAGGGGCCTCAGGTTCGGTCGCATAATACATAAAAAGTTATTTTAAGGTATTTTACCACTACGCGACAAACCACATCTGGAAAAATGCCTGACTACCGGCCGAGAGTATAAGTCTCTTGAAAGAGCTTCTCAATTCAGCCACCCGGACTTGGCATAAAATTGTAGGTCTCTTCATTCTCCTCAAGTACTTGTTTTTGCTTTAACATGCGATGTTGGGGAAAATCTGAAATGTCTTATACTTAAACCAAATAACCGCATTGTTACCAGCAATTTTATATTACAAGAACAATGCTCGGCTTATCCCAGAGCTTTGAGGAAGTATTCGAGTATCTTTATAAACGCGCTCTAAGAACGAGTTTTTTTGGACGTGACCCCCTTTAAAAGGAGATTTTTCAAAATTATTGAAAACATGATGAGCGACGAAACTTTTGGTGCATTGGTGAAGGGGAGTAGAAGTTATTTAACAGGGTTTTCGACAGTTTTACTAACCCCCTTTTCAGGGGTAAAATATTAAAGGTATGTATTTTTTATGTTATTTTTGTAGGCGCAGTGGATTAGTGGTTAGTGTGTTGGACCCAGGATAGAATCCCGCAAAAAACCCAAATTCCGAATTAGGTTTTTTTCACTGCGCCACCTCTCGCGAAGGTCTGACAAACATCCGATAGTATAACTGTCTTGAAAGAGCTTCTCAATCGGCCTTTTGGAATCGGCATAAAATTGTAGATCTCTATCATTCGTTCCAAAAATTAAAAACTCACACAAAACGAATGATTGCGAGAAGCTAGGCCCAGGGTCCCTACAGACCTGTAGCGCCAAATATTATTATTATTATTATTATTTTTTATATTAATTACTTTCTACTCAACTTGGCGCTTGGTCTGGACAACTGGAAGCTGCGTGCCCGGGATCGTAGAGGATGGAAGGCTGCAGTATCTCAGGCAGAGACTCTCCACGGGTCGGGAGCCCGTTAAGTAAGTAAGTAGTTTCTACTCAACATGAAACTTATCAAGGTGACAAGAATTTCATTGGACCGATGTTTCAGCTGATTTTGATTTTGACCCCCTCTAAGGCGGGTACACTTTTCTTATTATTTTTTATTGGAATTTTTCCAAATAACTCAGTGCCGTTACTCTACAATATTTACGATGGAGTAAACATTGCGGGGGTTTCCGAAATTCCGCTCGCCTAAGGGGTTTCAACCGTCTTTATTTTATGGTTGTGACTTACGAGACTTGATTGATTTTAAAGTTTATTTAAAAGTTGGTAGGAAAATAAAAATAATTCAAGAGGTGTTTCTACTACTTATCCTATGTAGCTACTGATATTTATTATATTTAGAGATATTGCGTCAACTTTATGGACCACTTAATAATTTTAGAAAGTATCGTAATAAAATATATAAAAGTAGCCATACCGTCTTCATGTTGCACACGCACTGCCTTAGACAGGCTTTACCTCTGTGCTCAGCTCCAATTTTCAAGTGATACTGTTGACATACCCTTTCTCCGATAAATTGCCTTCGTTTTGGCATACCTACCAAAATGCCTTGAAACCAATTACATAATACCTCCAGTCAGTTGCAGTACGGACCCAGAAGTTAAAATAAAATGACCTTTCTCTTAAAAAGAAAAACGCTCTGGACTGAGCTATAATTGTGAAACTAATTTAAATTTATCACCTCTCACTCCTTCAAAGGAATAATACCACGCCTTACTGACAAGTGTCAAACAGCAATAATTGTTATCTCCACAATTGCAGATCCCCAAGGAGAAGAAAAAACTCCTCCCACGAGAGAATGAGAAAAAAAACGCCAGCAATCCTATAGAATTATCCTCCATAGAAGCAATTATCCTTTAATTCTTTAATCCCCAACGAAGAGAAAAAATTTAAACAAAATCACTTTCCTTCCCTTTAGAACGGTATACGACAGTATACCCAGCCCACCCTATCCCAGGCAATGAATGCTTCCAAAAATAAAAAGAAATGAGCATAAATGTTACAGAAAAAAAGGATCCATTGTCATTAACTCAGAAAACAGTGCTAATCCAAAGGAAGGCTAAGTAGCAGTAGAGCCGTCTTGAAATGGAAAATGAGTATAGCCATAGCCACCCTCCACATCAAACTTATGATGTCCGCTCATCCCTCAAATGCATGAATAGAAACAACAAAAACAAATTGAAATTCACAAACAAGGAAAAAATAAGAAAAACATCATTTTCGTTTTAATTTTCCTGCGAATGACACAAATTTTATTATCCCCCCCACAACACAGTCCGAATGTCCGATGTGGATAGAAATATGGTTCAGTATATTTCCAGCGAAGCATATGACTCTCTGGATTTTCGCAGTGTGTCTGACTTCCATGTCAAGATGGACAGTTTGAATGACATACCAAAAAAGGATACAAGCCAGATGCAAATTGAAAATGATTTCCTTGCTTCGAAACTTCGAAAGTGGTATGTAATTCCCTCCAATTACAGTAAGTGAGCGGTCTCTGGCCATCTTGGTTTGTTTCAAAGGATAAAATGCAAATTTTCCAATCGACTTTGGACTCCTTACAAGTGGATTTTCCACCTCCTCGGCCAAAGTGTGTGCGTGCGTATATCTTCCTATTACAGGATTTACACACATCAACCCCAGACACTTGACCTTCTGGTATACTCCCCGGCTTGAGAAAACTTTCTCAAGACGTTCCCAATTTAATGGGTGGTTTGGGGGCGGAATTACATTGTATCCTTGACACTGCCTTACACTATCATCATCAACGACATCGTCGGTATGCTGATGATTTCAACTGTTCAGTGGGATTGTGTATGTGGGTTCCTTCTTTTGAGGGTATTGCTCAGATGGGTGCACAGGATACACAAAATAAGGATTACAGATGCGAATGTGAAGATTTTGTGTTTTCTTAGAAGTTGCACTTTCCTTATGATGTGGTCACTCAAGACGCACTGACCATTAACGAGAATGTCTTCGTGTTTATGGGTTTCCCTCTGTCGATGCCATCGGTAAGATTTTACTTTTCATCATCAGTTTGATGATTTCGTCGAAAATTTGCATTCGAAAGGAGGACTTGGAAAGGGGTGGTTCCATTCCTTTGTGGAAATCATCAGAAAAGTTTTGGCCAAGTGACTTGGCTGAATGTTGGGATTTTCAATTAAATTTTGCAATCGCTATAACGGATTAAGGAAAGTGTCTGCCAGACGTGACATGGTAATTGGTTTTCGAAGAGTGTGACTGGAAATCATCTGATTAGGTTTTTATCGAGGGAAAATCGTTAAAATCAATTTCTAGTGTGCTACCCAAAGATGTTTCCAATTATAAATCTGAAGGTGTTGAAAATTAAAGTCTCTAAGATATAAAATTGGAGACTGAAACAGAATAGATGGTCACCCAATTTACAAACCTAAAGCAGTCACACCATTCTGAAAAAGTGCAAATTGGACGGGTCTTTTATGTATTTTTTTAATAGTTTTTTGAACCTTTTTTTGACAATCTTTTAATGATTTTTGGACGTATTTGTCGATGCCTTCTTAGACGATTTTTTTTGGCTCGTTTTTCGACGCGCTTTTCGAAAGGTTTTTTCAACACGTTTTTAGTAATTTAAATTTTCTTTTGCGTGTTTGACACTGTTTCAAGTGTTTTTGGCATGATTTTGAGGCGTTTTCGACCTGTTTCTGAAACATTTTTCGACCTCCTTTCAGATGTTTTTTCGAACCGTTTTTAACGAAGCTTTGATCTATTTTTGAGAAAATTTCAACTCATTTCTTTCTTTTTTTAAACCTACTTTTGAATTATTCTCCGATGCCTTTCTAAGTGCATTTTTGAACCATTTTTTTAATCGTTTTTCGAAGAGTTTTATTAACTTGTTATGCAAAGCATTTTTGTGCATTCTGCTATTTTCTGTTTCGTTTTGGTTTGTGTTTTTTATGTTTAGTTTTGATGCGGCACTGAGGCGTTTTCAACACATTTTGTTTGGCGTTTTTGACTCATTTTTCGACGTTCTTAACGAACTTTTGAGTCATTTTGAAGAAAAATATTGACCTGTTAACGTGTTTTTGGCTTTTGTTATTTGTTGTTTTGAATATTTAAAGCATTTTTCAACATTTTGAATTTTTTTTTTTGGTTTTGATCGGTTTTTTAGAATTTCCTTTGTTTTTTTTGATTTTTTGACGCGGTTTTGAGGCTCTTTTGACTCAATGTTGGACGTCTTTAACGAACTTTTAATTCATTTTGGATGCAATTTTGACCTTTTTTGGTTTTTTTTTGTGTAGTTCATTTTTTGACGCATTTTTAATAAGCTTCTCCGCTTGCTTTCGGTAGCGTTTTTTGGCACATTTTTCGATCCGATAAACGATTTTTAGACCGTGCAACTTAACAGACAAAGTAACAAATGAACTTGTGTCGCAAAATATTTGCGGTAGACAGTCGAAGCCCAACCAGTTGCCAGTCTTGAAAAAAGCCATAGACGAATATTTGCCGCATGGCTATAATTTGTATTATTTATTCGTTCACCATTTTGCTAACCTTCTCGGTTTAAGTCCGGTTTAGACTGTGTTGCCACTTTCCCCACCACAATCACAAAATTCAACCGAGGAATCTGCATGTCATCATCCACAATTTATGCTCATAAGGATCCCACACAAAAATCATACACTTATCAAGTGACAACGATTCTCTGTGTTTTGTGTTCCGTAAAACTGTCAACAAATATATGACTGTCACTTCTGTCTCTCAGTATTTAATTTCGTGTGATATTTTTTCTCCCGGTTCCTTTATCCGTGAAGTGAAGTACCATGGAAAAAAAAAAAATACCAAGTACACCCGAGCACCACCATGGTGGCAGTTGACATCGAGGACTTAACAGACACTTGAATCTAAAGGCCGTGAAAATTATGCAGATTAAACGAGGCCAATAGAGAGAATGACTCCATTCACACGTCAGGCGAAAGCCGTCTCTGCCCTCCTATAAGGCAAACAAGGAGTCAGTGAACACGGGGGTGTTGTGATGTGATGCTCCTCATTCTCACTTACCCAGATAGAGCTGTTGTGTTGTTTTATTCGACGCCCCGTACAGGTTTTGTGTGCATTCACACTTGGCTTGAAGCGAACGCGCGTAAAAATAATTTAAGAGGGTAAACTTGCGATTGGGACCGCAAGCAGTCATTGTAGCGTGTGGAACGTGTTGAGCTCTTGCTACGGTTTGGGGATTTTTTTCCTTTTTGCACAGGACCTTGTTAGTTTTATTTGGCTTGTTGGGATGATGTGATAATTTAACGGCCAAGGACACATGATGGTGATGATGATAATGACACTTGTGGCCGAGTTGACGGTGCGTGAAATGGAAAGGCTATCCGGTAGCCGGTTGTTTTTAATTTGAATTGTAATTTACATAATTACATAGAGTGGATGTTTATCAGTCAGTACAGTGAATTATCTGGTGTTCATGGCAATTGTCCTTGATCCTTTCAAGGTTGTGGTTTTTCTTCATATCAACAATTAACTGCTCAAAAATATGAAAATCGTTCTCTGGCTGTAAGTCGTTGCTGCGTCGTTCGTCGTTATGTAAAGGAAAAAGAAAGTATTGAGAGCTTGAGCTCTAAGAAGGAACTTAGAACTTTAGCATGTTTATCATTTTCATTAACGGTAGCCTTGGCGAGTTCTTAAGAAGGAAATAGGAGATGCCTTGAAAGTTATATGTATGTATCCAAACCCATACTTATACTTTTACTTATACGTTTTTCAATCTATAAAATTCATCTGATTTTGGGAAATGGAAGCCCGCACTATATTTCAGATCGTACGTGGCTTTTCAAAAATTTATAAATAATAGTTAAATAATTCGAATGAGCTCTTAGAATCGGTCATGTGGCAGAAATCAGTGGACAATGTGATAAGTCCGGTCGAGATATCATCTGCAATCTTTCTATTACCAATGTCTAATAATTGCTTCGAAAACACATTTGCAGTTTGATCTCGTCAATCGGAGTGTCTTGATATGCCGCCACAAATTTGACGTTTTCAAGCACGCACTTCGTGAGCACTTCAGTTCGTGAGCTGCAGCTGATCGAGGGAATAACTGGAAGAGTCTCCCGAAAATCACCGGATAATACAACCATGGCTATTCCAAAAATGTGTTGATTGCATTTTTGCTTTTATTTGAAGTTGAACTAATGTAAGGATCCTGAAAATACTTGACAAACAAAAATTATGGATTCATATTTCAAACACCATTAAACAAATCAAAGTGTCTACTCCATTTCAAAAAGTTACTTAATGTAACATAGTAGGTAAACATAAACATAAACAAGCAGTACAGTACATACATATATATTAAAAAAAAAAATAAAGTTCAAAATTTTTGACAACAACAATTTGCTTGGAAAATAATTAAAATAATTGACAACAACAATAATTGCTTTTAAAATTTTAAATATTTTTTTTTTTGTATTTAGGCCCTTATTATCGTTTGCGAAGCGAACACAAAAATATGCGAATGTTTCCAATCGGTATTACAATTCGCGAAATTAGAAAAGTGCTTCGCCTTAAATGTCAAAGTACTAGCGAATGGAAACCAAACGAATTACTGTTCGCGAATAAAACAATTTTCTTCGCTTCAAAAGTCAAAAAAAGGCGAATGATAAAAATTTGTGACTATCGCGCGAATATACGTTTTTTGCTTTTATTTATCAGTTTTCTTTGTTTAAAATAATATGAGTGCGCAAAAAGTTAAAAAAAACGTAAGTAATTGGCAATTTATGCATAAATTTGAAATATAACGTGAGAAATTTGTTTTTAGCATGAAAAAGACAAATGCCAATCAATTCAAAAAGCTGGTTGAATTGATGGAAAGTAACCAGGACCTTGCAAAGGGTCTTGCAAAATTCGGCTCATCGAAAAGAGAGAGCATGGGTATTTGGGAAACCTTTGGGGTTGAACTAAATACTTTGGGACCGCCTGATCGAAAAGGCAATGAGTGGAACAAGGTATTTCAATGCGAGTGAAATTTAAAATTTTTTTTTAGGATTTTGAACATATTGTATTATAGGTTTGGTTGGACTATAAGGCAAAATTAAAAGCAAAAATTGCAACCAATAAGAAGGACATAAAAGGCACGGGAGGTGGGCCCCATATCCCACTGACCCTTTCGCCATTAGAACAGGCAGTGGACGCTCTTCTTGGTCTTCAAAGTGCGGTTGATCCCACTGGTACAGTTTTTGGTCCAAATTCCTATAATCCGCCAGCCAGTGAACATACCTAATGATGAAGAGCAAGAAGAAAATGAAGATAGCGCGCCACCTCAAGAAGAAACGTCCATTCGTCATAGGCAAAATAAAGCACCGAAAGCTGAAATTGAACGTCTTGAATTCCTCAAAACCCAAACGGCAACCCAAGACAAATTACTTGAAGCAACACAGGGAATGGAAAAATCTTTAAATGAAATTGCAAGATTTTCAAGAAAAAGTTATGAAGTTAAGAGAGAGCAGTTGGGGCTAATGAAAGCAACAGAAAAACGGAAGCTACAAGAAAACGCTGACAAAAATAGACACCATCAGGAGAGTATGGAAATAAAAATTAAGAAAATTAATTTAAAAGCAGCCAAATACGATATTTGTTACGACACAAAATAGATAGCTACTGTTCTTGTTAATTGTTAAAACAAAATTGTCTGTTCCTTTAACATTTTATTTTAATTAATTAAATTAATAATAATAACAACAAGTTTCATAATTATTTAAAGAGAATCTTTTATTTCATTTCTCAGCCTTTGCCCTTCCGTTCTTAAAGTGCTAATGTTGAGTGCTTCATATTCCAAAACTCTTTCGGTCATATTTCTTTCTTCAATTTGCAATCTCTCTGGATCTGCAATCTTAAAGTGTTTTCGAATGTTATGCAAGGCACAACACACGTTAACGATTTTCGCAGCTTTTTTTTGGAGAATAAAATAGTTTTCTTTCATTTAAAAGGCATCGAAAAACAGCTTTTAAGACACCTATTGTCCTTTCAATAATGTTTCTTCCTTTCCTGTGCATATGGTTAAACAAATCCTCTCGGCTGCCAGGATCCGCATTTCTATACGGTGTCAATAAGAAGGGTAACAAAGGAAATCCGGAGTCACCTTAAATGTGTTTATTTATTTTTTACTTTGGAAATGTTACGAAGCACATTAGTAGACAATAAATATTACCTAACATGGCACATCGTTCACCGTTTTGGTACCACGATTCCAACACAGTATTTAACTGTGTGCAGTTCCAGACAAAAGCATCATGAGTAGATCCCGGGTATCTAGTATCGATGTATCTAATCATCATATTGTGATCGCAAGCCTGTAAAACAGAAATTTAATATACAAATTTAACTCTTTCTTAGAATAGCTTACTATCATAGCGTTTAGACTGAAGTAACCTTTTCTATTTAAGTATTGATGCTTCAACTGAACAGGAGCAATTATACTTATATGGGTTCCATCGACACATCCGATAACTCCAAGCATTTTGGCTTTTGTGTAGAAATAGTTTCTTGCCTCCTGCTTTTCTGACGTAGTCATGTCAGTTTTTATCCACTTCGCACAAATCCCGTTCTCTAAAATCCTTAGTACATCAGACAAAATCACCGAAACTGTGGGCTGGGATAACCCTAAGTTGAAATCATTTCCAACGCTTTTTTGGTAGCTTCCATCAGCAAAAAATCGCAAAGCACAAGCAATTTTTATTATTGGGGGGATGGCACAAGAACGCGTAGAAACAAATTTGTCCTTTATTTCGTCCAGTAGGTATACGAAGGCTTCTTTGCTCAGCCTGAAATAAGAAACGAATCTGGAAATTGAAATAGATACGTGCTTGATAAAAGTTTAATTTCTATCTTCGTAATAACTCACGTCGCATCAGGGAGCTCCAGAGGATTAGATGTGTCCCTTACATTTCTTCGCAGCCGCAACATGTTAGTAGTGGCTACTTCATTCTCGTTCTCATCAATATCAGCATAGAACAGGTCGATGGAGCTTATCATTTTGTTAAAAAATTTGAGTGTAGCTCAATGAAGATACAAATTTAATAATAGATAATTTCTTTCACTTAGACACTAATTGCAAAAATTTTTTTTTTTTATTGTGGCGGCATTGAATTTTAAGCGAATGAGTTTATTCGCCAACGGTAATTCAAAAGCACAGAACATTCGCTAAAGCGTTCGCCTTGAGACGAATTTTCGCTTCGCAAACGATAATAGGGTCCTTATTTGAAACTACTCGATTTCTATCCAGTTTATATATTTTTCAAAGTGCATTTCTCCATGAAAAACGAAATGTATGCCTACAACGCTACCTGTTAAGAATTTTCCGACTTTTCTTTTTTCCTAACCCATCACTGATTCAAGTCGAATAAAACACAACAAAAATCATTGAAATCGGTTGAGTCGTTCCTTAGTTATAAAGTCACAACGCACTCGCAACAATTTTATATATATAGAGATTCGGTACTTGTAGGATCTTCTTTACGAATTTCTTTCATAGCAGAAATATCACGCGTATTTTGTATGCCAGAGTTGTAGCTTAAGGACTCACACAGTAACCTTTAGCTTTCGAGGTGCACAAATTCCGAGGGGGAACCGCCGACTTCAGAGCTTGACTGTCCGATGAGATGAAGTCGTGAAGCGTCCACAAGAAGCAATTCGAAATTTAGAGCCTTAGCATATACCTGGAGTAATCATAGCCTATAGTGTATGTATAGGTATATGTGATGTATCAATATGGATTGATATAGTCAAAATACGTCGACGACTTCGGTTCGGCCACATCGAGCGAACGGATAGTAGATAACGCTTCAGCTAAGAGGCACCTCGAACCCCGTCTCCCAGGGCAGAAATGGGGCTTCGAACATTAGGTCTCCGATTTGCACTTGAAATCGGTATCACCCTTAAAAATATACATTTAATCTCAACCCCATATGGGACCATAACTCATAATTCTCTCCTTTTGGTCATATCGAAGAGCATCCGGCCGCCAAGGGACTTAACTCTACTCTCAGTGCCACCTGAAACAAGACGTCTTTCCTTGGAATTGATTTACGAGTGTGCACAATTGGTGTGGCTAAGATTTTTCGGCAACCGAAATTTGTAAGCAATAAATCTTTGGTCGGTCGTTGTGCGTGCCCGGTGTAATACACCGACAGAAGGTGAACTTTTCGTTTGAACAAAATTATCGATTGAAATGGTTCTCTTTTAAATAAATATTGAAACGTCTTAAGCAAACAATACGCGTATATGCACTGTCGGTATGTTTAATTCCTTTCCAACATCTGACATCCATTTCCCGGGTTGCGGTTCATTTAGTCTAATATTCCAAATAGCTTGCGGTCTTTTGCAAAGCAATATGGCGTACTAAAGGGTTGCTGATGCGATATACTTGTAGACATGGCCGGGAAGAGCATTTTCACAATTCAAGATGTTAACCGAACGGCAAAATCCCACGTAATGGCCGAAATAATCGCAGTTAATTAGTCGACTATGGCATCACCCACCGCCACCAGTGGGAAGTACATACCTCTCCTGTAGTTTGACTCTAATGTTTGGCCGTTGTTGGCGTTTATAGTCGGGAATTGTTATCTCAGCGGTGAAAAGCCATTACAAGGGGTAGAGCATATATATACTCTGAAGAGCCGTGATCCTCTGTACAGTAGATGCGGCGGTGTTTTAAACGTTTGCTGTGCCGCAGAAATATTCATCTACGCGTAGAACAAGAGAACAAGCGTCAACTAATTGCCTTCGTTATCCTGAGTTGAATTGCCCCAAGGATGGGGCGGCACAGGGTTGGCTTTTGTGGCAAATACTTAAAGCAGTCGTTATAGTTTAGGAAATATTTTCAAAACTGTTATGTTCAACTATAAAAATTTGTATTCCCCGATAAGACGCACGAGAAGGGTAGACACTTTGTTTTGATGGTAAGATTTGAGTGGGTATAATGTAAAAGCTGTCATAGGGGGAGGTTATCGGCTTATGGACAGTGGCACGAGGATAGCCTTTATCTCAGCATGAAAATGGAAACATATTCAACAAAATCGTGCATTCACCGCAGAGGCAACTTACCCGGAAACATAATTGCAGCCTACATCGTGCACAAAGCGTTTCCTTTTCACCTGCTCCCAAATGGAGCCTTCAATCTAATTAACATATACGATAAATCAAATTACAATATCAACAGCAGCAATTACACAAGTAAATGGAACACACTAATTTAATTTCATTAGGCCGTGTGTATACTCGTATAGCATGCACGTGAATGCAAGCGCGCCAGCGTGTCCACAGGATGAGTCCATCCTGCAGGCACAATGAATTTTTAATGCTAAAAGGCCTAATTAACTTAACAATGACCCTTGGCCAGTTTGCATACAAGCCTTTGACTCAAGCCGTACATACGATACCTCCTACTGGCATGGTGCTTAAATGCGTCAGCACCCTAACCTCTTGACACGGCATCTCGTCCGGTGCGAGCCAACTCGCCCTGGTCAACCAATGCAAAGGGTAAATTGATATACCCTATTTGTATCAATTAACAAAAGGGTTAATTTATAGCCATGGTCGGAAGAGTCCCTAATGAATGTGAGCACCCCGTAATAATACGGTTGATGTTGGCTGCATACGCATGCTGGCATACTGTATGCACGCATACGAGTCCTGGTCAAGTGATGGGGGCTCAACTGAGGTTGGATCAGGTGTTTGCGTGGATATTTTTGGCTGCAGCTTGGCCTCATAGTCAAGTGAAATGAATATTATTACCTACAAAAAAAAAAAAACTAAATTTTGTAATCACTTCATACAGGGGAACAGGACTCTGCCAATTAACTGACAGTTTCCATACAAATGCGAACAGATTAATGGTTAACTTTTTTTGTTCTTCCTGGTCTATACAATTTAAGGAAGCTCGTGAGGGAGCGGAATTTTTGCGTTCATTTCCGCAGGGATAGCATCCCCGATGTCTTGTTTGCATACCGATTTCGATATCAAATTGATTGAATCAATAAAGGGGCGACAGCTCTGCGACGACGATGACGATGATGATGATGATGATGATGATGATGATGGTGGTGGTAGTGATGACAGGCAAGTGAAATAGCGCCCAATCGAAGGAAAGTTCTTGTTTGTCATTTCGATTGCTGGAGGCAGAGATGAATATGTCAATTGTGTGTCTGCTTGCAGGATGGCTGCCAGACATTTTTATTACCCAGTTTTGTTTGCAAGAATCACATGAGATGCTGACTATGGGTGGCGTCCTGTTAAGGCAATAATAACAATTTCCGTCGAAGGAAGAAAAATAAAGAAAAAAGCCAGTTTACCTCTTTCGCAAATATGTACTTGGGGATCGAATGACATCTTTACCTTTCTTTACCTTACCTCTCTTTTGGCAGAAGAGCTAACAAATAGGAGCTGGAGAAATATATAAGGTGCACAATCAACTTTCCACTTTCTAGACTCTAACCGATATTCACATGAGGGTGCATTATCGAGGAGAACATTTTGTGCTTCCAAATTCATGGCCAGACCTCTTGCCTTAGTATTTCTTTAATCCTTGCTGCGTCCTATCATCCCGTAAATAAAAACTCACAAGAAACGAAGAGCTGTGAGAAGCTAGGCCTAGGATACCTATATATTGCCGGAATTTTTTTTAAGCAACTCATTTCGAGGACCTGCTACGAACTACTGCCGTCTTCATCAAAAAGATTTCCCCGACCTCGGCTTGAAATATTGTCAGAGGAGATTACGTATGGGATCTGTAACATACATGATTTTATTTTTCCTTGTTTTTCCCACGAAGAGTACCTACTATTCATTTCTCCCTTTCTAATTTTCTCTATTACGTAGTAGATAAGAGAAATATATTGTTTTCGTACAAAATTTCAAACTAGAGATGGTAGTCAATTCTGACATTATGATGTTTGAGGAACTCAAAGAAGTTCTCGAAATTAAGTCCGTCTGCCTGTCTGTTTAACTATCCGTATGCTCCTAACGCCTAAAGCCTAAGCGGCTGCCCGGATTTGGATTGGAGTCCTGGCGGCCTACAGTTTGGAGACAATTTTTTTTTTCGCAAGGTAACCTCAATATTAAAGGCACTTCCCATTCAAAATTTTCATACAGTTTTGATAAGTTCGAAAACAGCTCCAATGATTGATATTTGAGCTTATGTGGGTATGGGGATAGCATGACTGCACACCCAGTTTCTTACTTAAAAATCAAATAACGGTACTTTCGAAATTTGGACATATCTTGAAAACTATGCATACGATTGTAGCAAACAAATTATATCTATGGTAATATGGTCATTTGAAATTCAAAAATGTAGTTTTCTTTAGTTTACTTGAAAACTGTACCAAGGATTTTGACCAACACGCATAATTAGAGGAACATTTATGTTTTCAAAATTATTGCGTACCTACTCAATTTTCAATTCGAATCACGGAAAACTCTAATTTTAGAAACAGCTCATATCTCGAAACCCCATTTTCGTTTTCGATAAAACTTTAAAAGCTTTATTATGCTTACTCGTACATCCCGAAAGAATAATCAGTTTTCAGCTTAATATTTAATCGATGGTATTTCTCAAATTAATTATAGGTATACATAGTTTTTCTCCAAAAAATTCGAATAAATCTGTTTTTTATTTCTATATATTTCTGTACATTTTAGTAAAATTCAATCGTACTGTCAATCCACGTTTTCTTTTTTTTTAACCAACTTTAATATAAGCAACTCTCACTATTCTAGAACACTATAGTTGATTACATTTTAAGGCTTATATTTCAATTTCACCTTAATCCAGCAGATCAGAAAACAGAAACTCTTGTTACGTGTGTCCTTGTACTCAAAAATCTTGTTAAGTATAGGTAAAAGCTTATAAAATAGTATAGTCGGGGTTTATAATTCTTTAACGAGAAGTTGCGAAAAATGCCTGTTAATGAGAGCTAAAATTTACAAAAATTCACATTGGCGCAAAATTATAGACATCGTGTTTTAGGAGAGACTAGTAGATATTAACTAGCACCACTCTAACTTCAAAGTTGGTGTCTTACTTTTTAGTAAATTATAATCCCTTTATAACCTGCTTACAACTAGTTCCAACCTTAGAGCGGGCGCGACGCAGTTTTTTGTCGAACAGACCAAAAAATATACAGTTTGAGAAACTGAACACAGTTTGGCGAATTTCTCGAGTAAAACTCTTCCTCCATCAAAATCTTCAGGATTTGCTCGGGTTTTATTTTGTTTTTCTTAAAAACTCAAAATATTTAGGCATTTCGAGATCGTAAAAAATATAAATAATCGGGGAATAAATGTTCTCTTCTTCAAAAACAATTAGACAATTTTATTTTTACAATAGAAATGGATAAATAAAATATACTTTTGATTTCTTTAAATTTAATACCTGATTATAACGATGAAGTGGAAGAATACTAATTCGGACATTGTCACGTACTAAAATCATTTTAAAGTGGACTTCATCCGACGATAATTTTGCGCCATTGTTATTTGAAATGTACTGCCATATCAAATGAATAACCTAGAAGTGTATTTTATCTAACCCTAAAAAAAATTGTTGGTGTAACAGGTCCGTAGGGACCCTAGGCCTAGCTTCTCACTACTTTTCGTAGTGTGTGAGTAAGTAAAATTGCAACATGCACTTACATTTTGAGTTGTATTTATTTGCCGTACCTACACTTTTGCATTATGAAAACCAAACTTACATAATTCGCGTTTCAAATTCGAAATTCCTATAAATATGACGTAGCTTGAAGGAAGCTTACGTGGTTTTCGATTGGGCTTCCTCAGTTTCGCACTCAGATTTCGTGTGTCTAATCCTCACTTGGTTTTTTATTTGTTGATATTTGGGAGATTGGAATATGAGTAGCCTTTTCTACGCATCTCCATTCTCTGGCTACATTTTATATTAAAACATTCGAAATTTTGCGCATACGATTCACAAAAATAGATGAGTTTTTTTTCGATTTTTTTTCACGAAAACAAAAACAAACCCCACTATTTGTCAAACCCAAAAGCACTTGGATTGGTAAATCTCAAGAAACTCTTAGAAAAAATTACAGATTCACAAAAGTGTTCTTAAATCATAAAAGATTGCTTTTGGCCGTACTAATCCAAAAAAAGCAACAAAAAAATATTGATTTTAAACAAATTTTCGCAGTTTATCAGGCATTGTTTTGACAATGCTGTCGTTGAACGTTGATTGTGAACGGTTGGTTATTTTTGTTTATCCGAGTGATCTGAAATTGTCTATCAATTTTTTTCTCTGTAACTGGTCTTAAATTTCAAGCACACAAGAAAAAAAAGAAAGAAAAAAAAAAAAAAAACGAAGACAGTGACTTTTATTAGAATTTGATGATACAATCTGCTAAGTAAGTACGATGACCATTTGCGCCCATTGTGAAGAAGCCTTGCCCTTGGGAGGTGATTTTGTCTTTTGTCCTACATGCTACAAAAATTTCCACTTTGGCTGTACCACTGTAACAGAAAAATCATGGAGATCAATGGGAGCCAAAAGACATAGCTGGAAGTGCCAAGTATGTAGAAATGCCGGCGAAGTCACAAATACGAGTGCATCCTCATCGCGGCCGTCTACGCCAGATGTGCAATCAAATAAAAGAAACCGTCTGGAAATAAAAAGCCCAGGAAAAAATGCAAATGAGGAATTAACACCTGAAATTTTATCACAGTTAAACACAAAAGAAGTAATGACCGAACTAAAACAATTGAAAACAGAAATAAAAGGTATATCGGATTTTTGCAACTTCGTGTCACAGAAATTCGATGATATTAACAAAAACATTGAAAAAAACAACACAATTATGGATTCACTAATGCAGGAAATAAAAACACTAAAAGAATCGAACAAAGAAAAAGATGAATGCATTGCCAATATGCAGGCTCAAATAAATGGATTGGAACAACAATTTATGAAAGACAAGATTGAAATCAAAAATATACCACCAACACATAACGAGAATCTGATAGAAATTGTCAAGGCTATAGGAAAAACAATTCAATATGAGATAAACGAGACAAATATCACAGACATATACCGCACAAGATCTAAAAATTCTTCAATTATTGCTACGCTTAGCGATAATAGAGTAAAATCCACAATAATAAAAAACGCAAGAACAGTACGACCGCTAACAGTTGGCAAAATAAACGAAAACCTAAGAAACACTGAAAAAATAAATTCAGTGCAAAATGATACGCATACGGTATTCATCAACAATATGCTTACCAATGCAAATAAGCAGCTGCTGTGGCAAGCGAAACAAAAGGGAAAAGAAGAGAACTGGAAATATGTGTGGGAAAACGGTGGAAAGATATTTGCCAGGAGAGCTGAAAATGCTGAAGTCATACCCATTCGATCAATGTATGATTTGAGCAAAATAAAACGAAACTAATAACAAAACAAAAAAAAAAAAAAAAAAAAAAAAAAAAATAAAAAAAAAAAAAAACTCTTTTTCTCACATAATGGATGAAGGAAACATAAACTATGAAGAAAACCTATTTGATATGAACTGTATGGTATTTCCAGACTTCCAACAAATAAAAAATGAATTAAAAGATTTAAATTTTTGCGCTATATGTTTAAATATAAGGTCTCTTAGGAAAAATTGGGATATTTTCTGTGCGAGCATATCCCCGATTCTGAACTATATCGATGTTATTGTCTTAGAAGAAACAAATATTAAAAAACGGGAAAATCAACTCTACACATTAAATGGCTTTACACCTGAATTTGAAAATAGGGAACTAAAAAAAGGTGGAGGAATTGCGATGTTTATAAAAGATTCAGTGAAGTACAAACGATTAGACATTGGAACTAAGTCCTGCGAAAATCTGACGATAAAGGTAAATGACACAGGCCAAGTAATCAGTGGTATATACCGACCACCAAAAACGAATAAAACTGAGTTTGTCGAAGATATGGCTAAAATCGCTGATACAAGGGAAGAACAAAAGGAGATGATATTGCTGGGTGATATGAACATAAACTTACTTGATTTAACCAATAATCATGTACTCAACTATCAAGAAATGCTAGCCTCAAAGGGGCTGTATAACGTGATTAAATCTCACACTCGAACAAATTTAAGCGAAGGAACGTCCACTCTTATTGACCATATAATATCATCTGTATTA
The DNA here is from genome assembly GCA_949126925.1 of Cheilosia vernalis. Taxonomy (NCBI): domain Eukaryota; kingdom Metazoa; phylum Arthropoda; class Insecta; order Diptera; family Syrphidae; genus Cheilosia; species Cheilosia vernalis. Next base: position 41,934,897 of record OX421360.1, on the reverse strand, counting down.
GACCGTAAGATACTTTCCGCTGTAGTCGAAAATGACATCTCTGATCACTATAGCGTAGTGTTCGGAGTTTATGGTAAAGATGAGAGAGTCGAAAAAAACATCAGCACAATTACATGCGCGAATAAAGTAAACGAGCTAATTAGACTTACAGACTGGAGCATAATATCTGATGAAACAGATATTGAACTTTTTTATAATAACTTAGTGGAAAAGATGAACGAAATCTATAAAATTTCAACAAAGACGATAAACAAAAAACTCTATCGTAAGATAACCCCGTGGATTTCAAGGGATATTATAGAGAGCTGTAAAGAACGTGACCGACTTTATAGAAGATGGAAAAATAATAGGAGCAACATGTCTTATCAGACCGAGTACAAAAAAATACGAAATTTGGTAAACAAGAAAATATTGACATGTAAAAATCAATATTATCAACAAAAATTCGAAAATACAAGATGCGATCCGAAAAAAACATGGTCCTTAATAAATGAAGTCCTAGGAAGAAAGAAGCCATCAATAGATGCAACAATCAAGAAAAACTTCTCACTTAACACAAATACAGTAATTTTGGCTGATGAATTTGCAAACTATTTCTCGCAGCAAGCAGCTCAGATAATCCACACGTGCAACACACCAACTAATACATATCATGGTAATTTTATACGCGATTCGATCTATGTGGGAGAAGTAGAGTGTTTAGAAGTGGAAAACATACTTCAGCGTTTAAATGCATTAAAGGGTCCAGGAGCTGATGGTATTAGACCGATTGATTTAAAGAAAAACGCACAAATATTTGCGCCTATAATCACTAAGCTTATTAATCTTAGCTTTGATACTGCAGTAGTTCCGACAAAACTTAAAGAGGCCATAGTTAGACCGATATACAAAGGAGGAAAAAAGGATGAAATATCCAATTATCGACCTATAGCGATTCTATCGGTGGTTGATAAGATTATGGAGGAAATTGTTGCAGACAGAATATGGAAATTCGTTGAAAAACACAAATTATTAAGCAAATCCCAATACGGATTCCAGAAAGGCAAAAGCACAAATCGTCTTCTAGGTGATTTTGCAAATTTGATAAATACCAGCCTAAGTAAAAATTTTCATGTAATAGTGCTTTTCCTGGACTTTAGTAAGGCATTCGATACTCTTGACCACACACAACTAATAGAAGCGTTAGAAAAAGCTGGAATTAGAGGGAAAATGTCTGAATGGATGAAGGACTATCTTAGGCGGCGAATATTCAGAGTAAAAATAAATGATTGCTGTAGCAACAAAAAAACCGTACATTATGGGGTACCCCAGGGTTCAAAACTCGGTCCGTTGCTGTATTTGCTATACACAAATGACATGCTGAATTGCCTTGGGGAAAGCATTCCTTTCGCTTTTGCAGATGACACAGCAATTGTGGTTTACCACCGGTCACTAGATGAGGCAACCAAAAGGATGCAAGCGGAGTTCGACAAAATTGGCAGATGGTGTCATGACAACGGCCTAGTCATTAATGCATCTAAGTCAAAACTAATGCATATTCGCAGCCCGCAATACCGAAGTGAGCAGATTACAATTGCAACATTTAACTGTGACAACCAACAAAATGTTGATACTTTAGAAGTAGTCAACACGTATAAATATCTAGGGATTACGATTGATAACCATTTCATCTGGGAGAGCCATATCAATGATACAAGGAGCAAACTGAGAGGGTCACTCTTTGCTTTGGCTTGCATGCGACTACCAGAGTGCAAAAACAAATCTATTATGCTCTTGTTGAATCGAGATTGAGATATGGTATACTTGCATGGGGAGGAGCTTCAGCAACTCATATAAACAAACTTCAAAAAGTTCAAGACAGAGCGGTAAAATTATTAAGGAGAAGAAATAGCACATCAAACGGAGAGACGCTGATAAAAGTTAAAAATATTTTCGAGATGACAGCAGCGGTGGAATATTATGATGACTTACGCTTTAGAACACCAATCAACCACAAATACAGAACAAGAAGACGAGCAGAGGGTTTTTATGAGCTTCCATCTATCTCAAACGTTTATGGCAAGAGGCAACTTAATTACACAATACCCAACATCCTAAACAAACTCCCGCAGTTTTTAAGACATATTAACAATACAACTTGTAGAAAAAAAAGACTAAAACAATTTTTCCTTGAAGCAATAACTTAGATAATCCTTTTCCTGCAATTACGCAATTAAAAAATAAATAGAAATAAAAATAAAATATATATAAAATTTAGTAATATAATAGAATAAATATCTAAGTTCAAAAATTCAAAACCTGTTCACATCAATGTTAAAATTTTTTTGTAAACAACCTTCTGCAGATAAGCTATTTTATAGCTTCGCAGATATTTAAACAACTATGTATTGTAAATCTGAACTCATTACAATAAACTTGAAACTTGAAAACTTGAAAAAAAAAAAAAAAAAAAAAAAAAAAAAAAAAATACATACCTACTGAGCACAAATCATACGTCATCTATCAACTTGACAGGCAGATGTTTCTCTTGAATCAAACCGAAACAGTTGGCAACCAGAATAAATAGTCACAAAATCAGTCAAAAAATCTAATAACAAATTTAAGTATCGACTTGGAATTTAAATTCGTATGGAAAATGCGAAATTGTGACCTACTTTAATTTAAGGTCGGAACTAAAAATGTTTATTCTTCAGGCCCGATTTTAGATGTAAAACTATTGTATTCGGTGAGTATTTTGTATGTACATTAAAATTGTGAACCTGGTGCTGTCACACACACAACCCTCTTCTCAGGAGCTGCCGCTCTTCCAAAGAAACTGTCTAAGACCCAACGTATCAACTCTTATACGAAGGTCCTCACAGAACCGCCTGTATAAGCACTTGGGAATATTGAGCCTTTTGATAACCGGTGGCAACAGTTGCGCAACTTTTGTCTGTCACGTCAATAGCCATCAATTCTCATTACTATTAATAATAATTTCGGAAAAAAATATCCTCTAGCATGCCGAGCACAGGCAAGGCACTCGGCCACTCACACGCAGTTTTGTTTTCTAATAACGTATTCGGAAAGGTGTAACTCTGAAGAATATAACCTCATTTGGCAACGTCCACTGATTGAATTATTTCTTTGGAAAAATTGCTTCTCTCGCCCATGAGAGCTGCCAGAAACGTGCTCAATGAGCAATCGAAATTTTATTAATCAATCATCATCATCAATGCAGAAGGGAAACCACGGGAGCCGCTCGCGTAATGACTTCGTCTTGTCGGTTATTTAATTGAGTTGTATTTGTGAAATTTCCCTCACATGTAGCTAGGTATACTCGTCTACCGTATATGGGCGGTAGCAGTAATAATAATTATTATTCCCACTTGTCTCTCAATTAAGACCGAATGCCATTATTGAAATGAAATATTAAGTCGAGGATCCCCACAACTTGTTCATCGTGTCTTCTGTCTTATGTTGAAATTTAATGAAGTCGACATCGTCGAGTATGGCTATGGCTCTTAGCTGAAGACGCTCTGTTTACACAAGAAAGGGAAAACGAAAGACCACGACCACTGAAGCAGCTCTTGATCCGATTTGGCAACCTTTATGTAAATTCCGTAGAACCCTTAGATTGTTTTGCTCCTTTTTGTTTTTTTTTTTTTCTGTGTGTCTCATCCCTGGGTAATAAGAAAATTGTCTTGTCTCGATAACTGATAATAATATGTAAATTTTGTCCTGCGATCATGATAATATGCCACAACCCTTGTGTCCGTTCGTGTACTCCAATTGCCTTTGACATCTTTTGCCTGGGTTCGAATGAATGGAAATGTGTAAACACCGGATAAAGGTCGTACAACAAAAGGGGTTTATAAGGGTCACTTGGTGGCGGTAATTCTATACCTTTGCTGTCATCCTTTCGCCCCCTTTACCATCAGCAAAATAAAAACGCGCGAAACTGCTGTTTCATCTCAATGTCCTTGTGCGAAATTCAAACTGGAAGCAATTGATACGCCGAACTATTTGCATTGCATTTGCAAGTTCAATTGAATTTTGTATAAAGCTCTCCTTGTACACTCTGTTCGATTAAAACGATAAAAAGCAAATCCTGTCCGAACAAATCGAAAGTTTTGAAGGGAAATTTGCAAAATACTAAATCGAGTTCTGGGTCATAAATTATTCTCAGCCAGAGCATGCATGTAAAGCGGATTCGTTTCGCATAAATCAACCTTTGACACTGCACACACAGAGGACTACACCTATATCTGTATGGTGAAGGAAGAAAAAATCAAAGAAAAAAAAAAAAGGCAAAAATTGGATTTTCATCCACTACACATACATGGGCGCTTATCTGGCACTTTTGCCTTATCGGAAAGGAAACGCTCACTTGACGGGGATAAGTTAAGACTACGGGATAGTCACTGTTTAAAATTTCATCATAGAGTCCATAAATTTCATCTGGCAGAGTTCACATATGCTTTAGTGGATTTGCCGAAGAAATACTCTCAGTATAGATAATCGTAGTTGCTGTGGCAGGTTTGTTGCCTTTTGGATAATATAAAGGAAGATATGGTAGGAGCTTGGTTTATATTGGTGGCAAGAGGAATAGTGAAGTGCTGATACTAATGTGTACCAATGTGCTTTGAAATTTACTCTCAGGCGAACGGGATTTTGCTCACGGAAATGATTCGACCCTCGGAATGTTATGCTGCATTTAAGGACACATAAGGCTTCTGTATTTCGTACGTCACGCAGGGCGTATTTGGAAAACAAAACTCTTCAATTAAATTCGCACTTCGAGACTAAAAGGCCATTGTGAGTCGTAAGTCGCCGGTGAAGAGTGCAAAAAGTGTGAAAGAAACCAAAACTCATCAAGTTACTGTCCATCGTCGGATGCTATTTCTAAATGAGCGACTGTGGGTAGGTCCTAAAACACAAAATAACATTAGCGACACTATTTTAAGATCTACTGGCGTAGCAACGACACCAAACAAATAAGGACTTATCGCTTGGACACTGTAACCTTCGGCACAGCCAGTTCATCCTACCTTACCTCGCCATTCGGACTCTGAAACAGATGGCAGTTGATGAAGAGTCTCGTTTTCCGGTAGGTGCGAGAACAGTACGAAAGGCGATGTATGTCGAAGATATGATTTCAGGAGCGGATTCAGTTGAAGAGGCGTTACTCAAGCGTGATGAGGTGTCGAACTTGCTGGCAACCGCAGGATTCCACTTGCGAAAGAGGACAATCAACTTTCATGATGTTCTACAAGGTACTCCCTTTGGATCAGCAAAAGTTGGATTTCTTCTTCGCATTTGAGACTTGTGATCACTAATAATTACTAATAATCATTTTTAACCTTCACAATAAATATTTCCTAGGTCACAATATGCAATTGTGTATGGAAAATTTCGCCATTGAGAGATCGAAAAATTTAGCCTGAACACTAAAAATGAGTATTAGTATCTCGGAATTGTCTTTGTAATTAAAAATGTGTTCAGCAATGCTTCTGCGGTATTATCGAAAAGAACTACGTTGTCAAGAATCGCACGTCTCTTTTAACCCAATCGGCTGATGAAGCAACTGTGGCGGAGAGGACTTTCATGGGATGAACTTATCCCAGCAGAGCTCAGAGAGGAATTTGCGAAATGCTGGCAGGAGATTCCCTTTGTTAAACATATTCGAATACCCGATGGGTTCATCTGAAAAAAAAAAAAAAAACAACTAAAAGCTGTTGGAATCCATGGATTTAGCGACACATCTGAGAAGGCATATGGAGCAGTCGTATGCTTACGAGTTTTCAATGATCTTGCGTCACGACGACTGTTGCCATCCGATCTTAGCGGAAATAGAGTTTGGTGGAATGGTCCAGAGTTTCTTGGGTCAGTTTGGAATTTTTGCAATGCCAAACCGACCCAACAATATTTGCACTGATGAGGAGGGTTGCAAAATCCAATCCCATTGCGCCATCATAAAAAACAACGAGTAATTTAAGCTACAGTACTATGACCCATTGGTGCAGCCCAGTCAGCCCCAACTTGTCTTTGGTAACCACCGCGTCCGAGAAGGTTTAGCAATATCAAGACATTTAGAAAACTCTCTTCTGATAAACAAAAGTTTTTAAAAGAAACTAAAAAGGTAAGTAATTATGGATACTGTAACGAAAATATGATGAAACTCACATTCCGTTTGGAAGTTGAAATATATTTGGTTTGGTCCGTAAGTTTATTCTTAGGAGGCGCACATTGGAATAAATCATATCTTTTTCATTATCTCTTGAATGAGTAAGTAATTGTAGCGAAGTAGACATATTCAATTTTGGTGAAACCGAAATAAACAAAAATGTGTGTAATTTATCTGAAAATGATACATAAATAGGTGTCATACGAAAATGATCGCAAAAAAACGATAGTCGCAGTGATAATCACCTTACGTGGGCAAAAAATGTGATTGTGACTATCAACTACCGCAAATCGCCTTACAGAATTCCACCCCAGAAAGAATTTTTGAAAATTGTATTTTTTAAAACATTTTGTTTTGTTTAGTTTACCTGAAAACGGCAACAACGATTCTGACCAAAATGCAGACTTAAAGTCAAATGGATGTTTTCAAAACTATTGTGTCCTTAATTTTCAATTTGAAGCCCTGAAAACGCTAATTTTAAAAACTGCTCATATCTCGAAAACCCCATCGTTGATTTCGATAAAACTACAAAGCAATGCTTACATACCGAACAATAACTTATAATCGGTTTTCACCTAAATATTTACGCAATAGTATTTTTCAAATTAAACATTGCAATATTTGGTACCTACTGTTTTGTCTGGCAAATTTTGCGAAAACCGCTCTAACGATTTTGACCAATATACATATAAAAGATAATATAAGTATTATTAATAAGATCCCGTATACTTTGTTTTTCTCAAAAAATTCGAAGATGTGAGTTTTTTAAATTATTTATCAAAAAACACTACAGAAATCACGATCTATGTATTTTCACATATTTTGACGGTATATTTTTGTAATAGGCTTAATGCCCCATATCTTGTGAGTTGTAAGACTTTATAAAATAGTACAGTAGCCGCTTATAGCCCTCTAGCCAGAACTTGCGACAATTGCCTGTTACTGAGAGCTTAAACTTTTAAAAACTTATGTTGTCATTTTATATAACTGCCATTTGAGATAGATATCCAATTTTTTATTTCTTTAATCTAGTATCGAGAAAGTTTCATTCGACCCAGTCGTGCATTTTATTTTTAAATGCGATGTCGCATTGATTTGACGTTCTCATACTGTTCGATGTTTGTATTTTTCGCTTGATCTTGCACTGGAAACACAAATGAAAGGCATAAATAAAAAAATGTGTTGCTAATATTTATTGACACTTTACTCCAAATCGTAAATAAATTCCGCGAGACGAATATTCGAGTATTACCTATAGAAAATGCGATCTGATAGCTACACATTTCGTGGTTTCAAGTTGGTAGCGCTGTCATTTGAAGTGTCGTAATATTAGTTGAATGTTTATCATTTACGGTAATGGATCGCCTTGTGGGTCGTTGTAATGCATGCTCAGTCGAAGATATTGCTGCTGCAAGTGCATGTGTTGCTGATGATCCGAATTTATCGATTTATCAATTCGGAGCGATGTGGTCGAATGATAACCTGATTTTTTTTGGCCGGCGATTGAAGATCTTGACAAACACTCATACCTTTCGAGCTATTTGCCAATTTTTCTATTTAACTACGAATTTGTAACAACGATGCTAATAGTATTTTAAAGACAAGAAGCATTAAGAGCCTGCACCTTTCTGTGTCCATGATGACATGGGAAGAAATATTACTTGAAGATTCCAATATAGTACAGGATATAAAGGCTCTGACGCTGAAGGGTCGACTGTGTGGATTTTTATGCGCATCTCTTAAAAGCGCCACCGACACAATGGACCCAACTGATGTGAAGTTGTGGCAAACTACCACAAGAGCACCCATTTACCTAAAAGCGTCACCAGAGCAGTGGCCGACGCGACGTATTGCCCGACATGCTTAACATCTGTCAGGGGGGCATTCCGTATTTAAGCATTTGAAGCGGCAAGAGCTATTCCACTACCTTGGCCAATGCAACTGTTAAAAATGTAGTTCAGCTCGATTCGTTTATTTTCATTTTTTAAATACGAAATGTGTATACTGTTCTTCTCCACTCCCTCCCTCAGTCAAAATGCTGGTCCATCCTTATTGATTACAAAGCACCCTTCAGTTGCTTTCCTACATTATCCCACATTATTAGTCACTTCACTACATGACTGCGGTCCCCTTTGGCATCCTCATATTCGCGAATATTTCATTATCCAATTATTAGCGTTTGCGGGAGTTACATGCCAAAAAAAAAAAATTAAAAATAATATTGTTACTGATCCAATTTGAATATAGCATCCGTTTTGCAATTACCCACCTTTCAAGTTCAGTGAGCACGACGATATCGGGGACTTAAGCCATACAAAAGCGCCACCATCTAGTGGCATCCATTCCATATGACACGGTGTATGGCAATAACAACCGCGTCGGAGAGACAAATTAAATAAAATTTCCGCAATGACATAACCTGTTTATTTTCCGGGCATAAGGGATATCGTTGAACAAACATTGGGGGTTGGTAGCGGTTTTTTTTTTTTTGTTTTCATCCTGTCAACGCTATAGGTTGTTGATGTGTGCTTAGAGCAAAAAGGGGGAAAGAAATCAGGACAACCAAGGCGGCATGGGGGAATCAATTGGATCAGATTTGCGTGAAATTACATACGATGGATGTTTTGAAAAGTTGATATTGAAATAAATCGGATTTACATTTTTGTGCGATGCTGAGGAATTTGCGTTGTTCGGCAAATGCTAATTTTGCTCATTAACGGGTGTACTTGACGTGTTTTTTGTTTTGTTTGTACTTGAGTGAGGAATGGATATGTAGATCGGTCTGTAGAGTTTAACGAAGAGCTATGAACTGTTTGACATTGTCATCTATTTGAGAGGTAGAGAGTTTCGCTTATATACGCTGATTGGTTTCAGTTTTCAAACCAACTCTGAGCCATATGGGAACTTCTACTTTTTGCAGTAGAAGTTTCGCTAATGAACATCTTTATGTAGTGGTTGAAGACTATGGCTATTGAGACCTAAACAGCAAATTGATTGTTTTTATTTGGATAAGGTAAGTTTTGGTTTGTTATTTTTTGCTTACAATTAAAGACAACAAGCTTCTTTTAAAGCTTGCAAGCCTTTAGCGTTAATTTAGAATAACATGAGCAAATAAATAGATACAGTAAAAAAGTAAATAGGTACAAGTAAAAGGAAATAAATTTGATCTTTCTAATGTTTATGCAAAATGCAAAAAATTCCACAATATTACAGAGCTAATAAAAAACTGACTTTCGGAAATTAGACATGCATAACTAGTTGTATGAGCATACACGATCTACTCACACCTAGGTTTTTGTCAGAACCAACATACCTACTCTATTTGGCGCCCTATACTAGTTGAATAGGTGGAAAATGGGAAATGTCTATTTTTCTTTTGTGGATCACAAGTGCTTTCGACTTAAGAGGGTTAGGGAGTAAATCATTTTTAGTTGACCAGTTGAGTATAGGTACGCTGAAGATCTGCATTTATTAGCGTTGTAGCCTCGATGGCCTGTTGTGGTGAATAACTTAGGTAAATCTGCGCATCATCAGCAAACATGTGCATTGAGCAAAGCTTGACTATCTTAGGCAGTTACATAAAAAATAAAAAAAAAAAATAATTTACATAAAGAATGAGAAAAGTAGTGGTCCCTGATTTGAGCCTTGAGGCACCCCACACCTTACTGGCAAAAACCTTGAGAAACTCTCACCCACTGACATACATGAATATGAATAGGTAATGGCGAATATGCTGTAGCTGTTGGCTGTATTATAGAGGTTTTATGGGTTGTGGAATTATGCATATCATTATTTGTGTGTGTTATTATTATTTTATTTGGCATGATTTGCCGCCCTTAATATCTGGCCGCTCTAGGCCCGGACCTACTGGGCCTTAGGGCAAATACGCCACTGATAAGAGTAATTAAAAAATTTAGCGGAAAACATGTTTTTCATAAGGTAATGTTGGTTGTTGAGAGAATGTTGACAGTAAAAAATTACATGTCCTCGCGAAAATTGTGTCGTCATCCAAAAATTTCAACATGAATAAATACTGTTAAAAATATCTGATTTTTTCTAATATTAAATTAAATTTAAAAATGTATAACTTTAGCTTCAAATCATTCCAAATTGGGTAGAAACTTAAATAAGCCAATAATTATTAGAAGTCATATTTGCTTGGACCACCCTCTATTACAGATGACAAACATTTATTTGAACTAATAAAATTAAGCCTCTAACTTCTTAAAACGTGGCCTTTACCGACTGGGTATAATATCTTACGCATGATATTCTTGACTTATTCTAGTTACTTGAGACCTTCATTAAAAAAAAGAAAGTGTGCTTGTGACCACACGTCATCTGTAGTAAAACTCCGACGCTGTACCTATGTTTCTCACTACGTTATAAAGTTTCTTCTCTCTAGTTGACTTAAATTCTTCAAAACGTTACATGGCCTTCAAATTTCACTGCCACCTAAGAAGTTTTACTTCAAAAATTTCGGTTTCACTTAGAACTCTAAATTTTAAGCATTCAGAAACGAAGTTGATGCTAATCCAACCACCTTTATAAGGGCCTCAACACAACACAAAAAGAAACGTTTTGTGAAGCTCGTTTATGGAGTAGGTACGTACCGTTTATTTCATCACTTAACTTGAAAAGAAAATATAATTTCGCTGTGCGAATTTAACATAGTCGAAAACGGATTGTCAAATTGTCTTATCCAAGTTTTTGAAGTATTCTTGTATCGAAATCTTTTGTGATTTAAATTTCAAAGCCGGACTTCCCATTTAGATACCTACAATAATACTTCTCACTAATCGAAGTGATATTAAATCAAATATGAATTCAGTCAAAACTACAGGAAAATGATTTTAAAGCCGATGCCTTTGGGAACAAGATACACTAATGAACATACAGAATGGTGCAGTATCGCTTTTGAGCGACCATCTGATTTTTATGTGACGAGGTTTCCGAGTTTGCCTTTAAATTTGCGACAGATTGTACATACAACTTTTTAAAAAATGTCCGTTTGGTCAGCTTTTCCCATTCAAGTTCAAGGGCATCATCTTGCTGCAAATAGGAGACCTACGAATTATAAATTCCTTAACAAACTATCTTAAAGCAAGAAAGCTACCCTTAAGTTTCAATGTTTCTCGCTTTCGCTCTCAAGTTCGTTCCCCCTTAAACTTGAAGTTAGCGCTTACCTTAAAACAAAAGTTCGCCCCTGTTTAATCCAGTTCAATAATGTTAGTAGATCATGAGTGAAACTTTAATCGTTGAATCGAAACTTTATTCATTAATCCGTCAGAACCTTGAATCTCTAAAGAGGACAAAAGTCAGTTAAAAAAAAATAATAAAAAAAAAAAACAGCAACTCAGGGAACATCTTCCGTTCTCGGAGTCAGTGCCATACCAAAACTTTGCCTGCCATCATCAAACCCAACCATATATTGTACAACACCAACCAGAGTGACACATTCCCAACCAAAGTGTCATAATTAGAAAATGTATATTAATAAAACTTGAAGTTTGTGCGAATGACAGGCGACCGGCAATGACGGCCTTCATTTGTTTGTAACTTTGTCAAAAGTTAACTTTAACTCGTGACTTGGGTTTTCCCAAAAAAGAACTAAAATAAAGCAGAGGCTTGAAATCGCACCACAACGAAGGGTGAGCCGTCACTGCCGCCGTCGCCGTCACTTCAGCACCAATATACTAGAGCATTATACCTACTGCTGCTCTTTAAGTAGCGGCTCGGGGGTGAAATTCAAATCGGGCAAACTTTTTGAAGGTTAATGAAAAACTTTTCTTTGGAGTTTTTGGTTTAGTTTGTTGGGAAACTGTTCGGTACAGTTTGGTTTGGCTTGCCAGCAAAAGTCCCTTTCGACTTTGTTAGTAACAAAAAATATTTTCTTTTTTTTTCGGGTAGAAAGTCTGCAAAGTTTTTAAACAAAAAATACATATATACGTATATTTTGTTCCCACTTCTTCCGTCTGTTTGGTGTTTTCCGTGTTGTTTTTTGAAAACGAGTTTTTGAAAAGTTTTGCAAAACTTTGTTATGCGCGCGCATTAAAAACCGCATTATTATTTGTATACGCACAATTCAGGGTCTATCCTGAGGACCACTCTTTTCAAAGCCGCTTTTTAACCAGTCAGTGTTTAATCGGCCGTGAGTGTTTCAAGTGATAATGCCGGGTGATAGAATATGGAGTGCCTTACCATTAGCGGAGTGCGATTCGAAAATCAGTGCATCGAAATGAAATTTATTCAAAAGTGACAATAAAATAACAAAAAAGTTCATATATGAGTGGCCTATGAATTTTTATGCTCATGTCACATACGCGGCACGCTTTAACCCACCACCCGTAGCACCACCGCAGGGGGATGATCCTTTGCTGCCGCATATAAAGTCATAAAGTGGTGTTTAATGGCATTTACTCTGCGTTATTATGGTAATGACGTTTTTTTCTCGCCGGATTTGAAGATGCGTCCTTTGTGATGTTTTTTTTTTTCTCTTGCTCGTCCCCATGGATATTATGTGGTGTTAGTCGGTGGATGGCTTTCCTGCAGGAAGTGGTAACGTGTGCGAATTTTAATAAGCTCCTGAGGAGGGGTTACTGCGCCTTTGCGGTTTTTCGATGCTGAGTGGGTGTGTTATTATGGGAAAATTTAGCAATTGTCTAAGTGGATGTTTTCGCAATGAGATTTTATCATAACGAGTGGATTTAATTTTCATTTTTTATTCCCTTCAGTGGAATAATAAAATAATAATAACAATGCGGAAATTATTGGTGGAGGAGACGATGTTATGACCCAGATTGGCAAAAGGAGTTTTGTGTGGGATTACTAAATAAGTAGTAGATAGAGATAATGTTCTGCAAGATGGCATAATTTGTTTTAAGTGCAAGAGTTGGTGGTATTGTTTCGCTAAAAAAAAAGAAATTGTTTTGCAAAACTTAAGTGAATAAAGCGTTCCTGTGTTTCAGAAGGAGGACTTTATGATGGTTATGGAGTGGGCACGTAAAATTCTCTATTGCTAAAAATTCAAACGGCGCGGGGTAGGTTTTTCGGTGATGAGCTATTTCCGTCAAATTGTTAAGCTTGTATTTTAAAAGTTTTTTTTTTTTTTTTGAAAAAATGCATTAACGATAAATAAAATGATTAAGTCAATAAAATCCAACTAATAAATTATTTTAATATTTGCAAATTTCCCAAGTTTTACAATAAGAAAAACAAAGTTTTCACTTTTAGGTTTGTTTCCCACAGTCCCTCACAAAGTCAGAAGAATTATCCTGAGAAAGGAATTCTTATTTCAGCTGCGTAAGAAAATTTGCCCCATTCATTGGTCTCCTAAAATAAAATCACAGTGGTGAAAAGGGGGGCATAGACTTCTACACGGACCTGTTGCGTGTCACATTAAAAAATAAAAAATAAACGCACAACCATTCGTTTTGTATGAGTTTTAATAGAATAGAAAGGATATACAATTTTATGCCGAGTCCAAACGGATAATTGAGAAGCACTATCATAACATTTATACTCTCGGATGTTTGTCAGACGTTCAGGTGGCACAGATGAGAAAGGTGGCAAAGTGGAAAGTCCCTGAAGATCTAATTTGTTTTTTTTTTTTCCGGGGATCGATCCAGGAACCCCTTGCTTAGTAGTCCAACAGACTAACCATTAAACCACTGCACCTACACGAATTCTATATAAAATGTGCTGTGATTATTAGTATTGAAAGTATTGGATAAACTGAACGGCAAAAATTTGAATGCGTCTTAGGGAAGGACTTTATTGAGACGTACTTAAGCGAGTGTGTTATGTTAAATAGGTTATTTCTGACTCGAAATCTTAAGTATGACATAATGAACAATTAAAATTCATGAAATCACTCTGATCTTCCGCGGAATTAAGTTTAATGAAATCTTATATGAATCGGCTTAAACATATTGGAATCTATGTTTGTTACAGGTATTAGGTACGTGAGATTACATTTTTTTCTGAATGAAGTTCCAAAATTATGATCACACTTTCTCTGAAACACCAATTTCCATAAATGTTAAATTTAAATTCAATCGTTTTAAACAACAAAACTACTCTCACTGGAATAAGAAACGTCTTCCTGGATTACAAAAGGTTTTCCCTAGAACGCAGAATCGAATGTGCTCAATAAATAAAATACCGCCAAAAGAATTTTTTTTTCAATATTTTCCCATCCCATGAACAACCAATTACTAAAATCGACCATTCATTTGGTCTTTATTTCATAGAAATCCCTTACTTGGACGGCACAGAGCGTTAACCCTATATAACTAATAAGTTTGAAATTCCTAAAATGTACCTCAACGAAACTTTTTCCAATGAAATGTATTTCGTATGTTGGTATAACCCATCAAAATAAAGTGCACGACTGGTCGAACGAAACATTCTCGTTCACATTGTGTCACCAGTTTGGTTAATTGCTTTTTGAATTATTAGGTACTAGCTGATCTCGCCCGGCCTTGCCCGCCGGGCTCTCTCTTCTCTTTCATATTAAATCAAGAATTATTAGTTTTACAGCTTGATTAATAACTTTTTAAATGTTTGTTTGTTTTTTGCATTGGATCAGCAACGCCTCCTATTTGTAGAATTCTTCAAGCAGGAAAAATACATCCATTTATTAAATTTCAAGGCTTAATATGACAGTTCTATATTTTAATAATTTCCAAAGGGAAATAATAAGTCTTAAAACATTAGCTCCAATGACGAAAGAACACCATTTTGAATGAAGGGAGCCACACACCTTTGTCTTATTTTGAGTAAACTTTAATGGAGTTTCCAAGTATAAACAATTTTCAAAAGTAAAGTTTTCGGTGATTAGAATTAAAAATGAAGGACGCAATGATTTTGGAAACTAGTTATAGCCATTCGTAAAACGAAACCGTACAAATTTTCTTTTGCTTTTTTTAATCACTTCAAGCTAATGGTTGAATTCAATCTTGGTCTTAAAATGTTGTTTATGAATTATAATTATAAAAAAATATAAACAAATAATCTTTAAATTTTTTAGAAAAATAATTTATTAATTTTTCTGTCCGAAAAAACTGTTTCCGATCTAATTCTCAGTCATTCCACTGAAATATTTAATTTCTTTACTGTTCCATATCTCAGGATTTTTTTTTCTTGTGGAATCCAATCAATTGGGGTTAATTTGTTGTAGGTACCCAATTGTTTTCCACACTGTTCCAACTTTTTCGGTTGTATTTTTCGTATGGATTTAACTGGGCCTAAGTATGCATTTTGGTTGAAATCGTTATTTGCCGTTTTCAAATAAACCAAAGAAAACAAAATTAAAAAAAGCCATTTTCAAAAACCCATTGTTATGATCATTTTTATTAAGTAACCTTAGGAATGCGTTTTTGTTACAATCGTATGGACCGTTTTTGTGGTAAGGCCGATTTTCAAAAGTCCCGTTATTTGAATAAAGTAAAATAAATCAATATAATTAAATCGAATCTCAATACTGTGACTAGTTTTAAGACCTCTGCCTATAAGGATATCCAAATCAAAGTTTGGGTATTTCAAATTGTGCCTGCAATTGATTAACCTCAGCATTTGGCATTTGAAAATCAAGTAGTTAATATTTGGCGACTTTCTTAGATATATTGCAATCAGCCCTAGAATGTATTGTTATATTCTTGACTACTACACTGTCAGTTGCTCTCGTCACCTTTGTTAATCGCGTTAGCACTTAATGAAGAAGTTCCTGCAAAAAAAAAAAAAACCCTATCTAAATCAATCCCCAAATCCCTGCTGTATATTGGCAGCACCAAAATTGTTTCTAATGACTTAAAGATTTATCCTCAACTGTCAAGTGGATAATCTTCTAAATTTGTGACATCTTGAAAACGTTCGACACACCTTCCTCGACCTAACAAAGCCAATCGACTCTCCCTTACACAGCGAGCGACCTGCAAGCATAAGATTTATGCCATTCATTAGAGCATTGGAATTGGGGGCGATTTGCAATTGAATTGGGGGGCGATTTTCCCATCCACCGCTTCTGACAGCAAGTCAATTTTGACATCCCACAGCTTGCACGAATATAAATACTTTTAAATTTATTTCTATTTCAATTTTGACATGACTTTTGGGAGCGAACAACAAAGTCTGCATCTTTCCCAAGTGTATACCTACTTACTGCAAAACAATTTCTTTAAACTCTCACTTCCCTATTACACAGCGCCAACTGTACTCTTACGATTACTGCCACTGCCACCCACCGGTACCCAAAGGAGCTCATCTCCCGACTCTTGAACACAGCAAACAACATCTCCATTGAGTGTTATTTAACTCAAAGGACTCTTAAATACGACACAGATGTAAAATAAAGAAACGTGATAAAATTCCGGGCTCCTGCCGGCTAAAGGAAGCCATCTCCAGGACTCGTGTAGAGTATAAAAGTAAAGTCATATAATTAAGTCGCCGACACTGTTCTTTAGAATATTTCGCGTTGTACCATCTTCTGTTTCCAATAAAGGACTAAACCACACAGCCACACACGTTGCTACGCGAATAAAATTTAATCCTGACAAACTGGGCGCTTGTGAGCTGCTGTGCTGTCTTTCCCTTGGTGTGGGACACTCCGACCGTCCGTGGTTGGGGAATGGTAATAGCGTGTTGTCGTCATTGCGAGATGTTTACGTTTTTAATAGGAAATTCTGTTCGCTGGCACACACCAGACACCACTCACCTATACGAAGTCACCCTCAAATGGTTTCCTTGTTAACCACGAAACTGTACATAGACACTTGTGTAGATGTGTAGCATAAGCTCTCTAGTGTAGTGTAGGATATAAGATTGCCCAACGGGGGTGGTGAAGACTGCTTTCTTTATGCCATGTCCTCGATAAGATAACGTCTTGTGTTCAGCTGTAATCACTGGATTTATAGGTCCTTTGAGATAATCGACTTGGCAGCCAGTGCGCAATGGAATGATGTTAATAATGCATGTCTTTGACTGTCCCAGCTTCTAATTAGCAATATACTCGTAGTTGCTCTTGTGCTGTTGCTCTGTGGAGCCCTGTACATTTGGGACGCCAGTCGTCGCATTGAAAATGAGACTTTATGACGAAGTATTTATTTCTTTAAATTTCCTCGCAAAGGAGTCCCTTTAATATGCATTGGAAAGAAAAATCCCAGCAACTAACCCACCCCTTATTGATTTTCATTTAAACCAGCTGAGCGTCAGGAGGGTGGAACTCAAACTCATGGTATCGAGGAAGAAAATCCATTGAAACATAACAGCCACTCAGTGCGGCTATTCGAGAGGAGGGACAGCACTTTTAATTAGATATTCCCGAATGGTGTGGGAGTTCTTTTCTACATTAATTTCTATTGGGGAAAAAAAAAATCTTGATTTGGAATTTTCTTTCTTTACTTTTGTTTTCGTGTCCTTGATTTTAAATTAGGGTCGTTGTTGATTTATATCCTGTTTTTGATAAATTTCTCTTTACTTTCATTGCAGGACAAGAAAAATCTGTCTCGATACGACTCGATGACCAAATGAATTGGAATTGAACTGTCGGATGAAACAACCGCCCCTGATTCATTACTATTTGCAATTCGAATGATTTTTATTGAATAATTATTAAATTTGTGGCTTTGAATAAGGAAAATAAATACTTAAGCAGCACAAGGCGGTGGAAAGTGTTTTTTTTATTTTATTTTGCCGTCGGCTTAGAGATATTTGGACTTAATATAGATACACCGGCTTGTGGTGAGTATGTTCTTAATAGGACGAAGTTCCTGTTAAACTTGAAGGTATACCGGTCTATAGAATTTTTCTTATTAAATCTGGTTACGCACCATAATAGAACGAGTTTCTGTGAATTTAAAGCCATGCACAAAACCATACTATACCGGTCTAACTATTGACGCTTGAATTGCAAGCTTTCTTAAATTAAAGAAAATTAGTTGACTTTGAACCGTTAAATTTGGGTTAGATAAGGATTTTGCGTATAGTGTCAATCTTAGCAGTCACAAAGAAGACTGTGTGGACTGCCAACTAACTTGTTCTTGAAGTGTCTTCCAAATGCTCCATTCAAAGATCTCTTAAGCCACGAAGCTTCTATAAACAAGTTCACCAATTAAATTTAGTTTTATTTTTTATCTATAAATCTCTCGGAACTTAATTGTAGGTATATAACCAGTAAGAGCATCTTCCAACAGGGACAATAGTGCTTTTTCGAATCTACAATACCAGAATTTCTTAGTCGGACTCTTGTTAAATTCTGGCCACAGCTTTCGAGATATATGTCACAAATGGTCATCGATTTGCGAACTTGGATCGTTGGCTTTAGTTCCATTTTTGTGCTGAAGCACATATTCTCTGAGTATTAACCTACCTCGCAAACTTTTAAGTTCAGAAAAGTGCATGGGAGTTTATTCTATCAAAGCTTAGTTAGAAGAAAAGTGCGTAGGATTTTTCGATCTGTTTAATCTGTTAAATGATGGTTCTCCTAGGGATACTAAGGTGCCAAGTGTCTTGTGAAGGTTTTCCTCACAACCCTGCCTTTAACCTTACCTAACCGATAAAAATATTTAAAGGGTAAAGTGACATCTCTCCTGTTAGGCTGCGTTCGAGGAGGACCTAGTCGCTGGTTGTCGATGGGATCTCGCCGTGGTTGGATGGGGGGAAATAGAAGATACAAAAAAAAAAAGAGTTTTGTAAGTTTCGGGATGGTTTTCTTTCTTTTCCAAAAAGATGCGTCTTGTCTCGACGAGTGTTGTTACAAGAAGAAACGTATATCTATGGGTTGACATTAAAGAAAGGTTATATGAAGAAAATTGTGGAACTCAAAGCTCCATCTAACAGGATTTAATGCATGTCGAATATGGAACTTATATGGTCTAGTAGGGGAGAGGGGGGCAGTTTAGTACAACTTAGAAGAAAGTAATTAACCAAACAATTTTAATACATCAGTTAAATTTTACAGTGGCAACTCCACTTAAAACAAACATCTGATAGATATTGAAACTTAAAAAAATAAAATTAAAATAAAAGTGTGTTTCCAGACGACAATTATTGTATTTTTTTTTTTCAGACGTAAGTATGCAAATTATTCTAAAATTGCCCAACTTACAAGTTAAAAGTGTTTAATTATAATGTTTATATCGTCGCTTTCAAGGCAAAGTGACATAAGTCGGAAATGTATGATTTTCAAGAGAGATGATTAAAGTTTTGCGTCACGCTAAAAAATTATTTTCTTTTTATTTAAAAGCAATGTACAAAGTTCGTTTACATGCAATTGAAGTATTTTACTTCCTCTTCCAGATAGAATATAACGTTTTATGAGAGAGACAAAAATCCTTCAGACTTACGACGTTTTGCGAAAAATCTGATATTTTTTTAAGTGTTTATTTTCTTATTGTGATGCAAAAGTGTCGTTTTGCCCTGAAATTACCTAATTGACATTTTTGGAGATACGACGCTTTGACTGGTTTTGACAAAACAAACAAAACGCAAAACTCAAAAAATAGCGCTAAGGCACAAAAAAAATGGAGGGTCAGTGGAAAATCGAAACGACACTTTTCACAACGTGGAAAGTAGAAGTAGTAGGTACAATTAAGCCAATTAGGCAGAAAAAAATAAATATTTTTTGCGGTCATTTCTGTTTACTTAACTCAAAAATGACAAATTTCGACTTATGTCGACTATATGTGTTCTGATATTGTTCAACCAAAATAATAACAATTTACATTGTTTCTAAAAAAATATGAAGTTTTTAGTTTTTTATCCCTCTCGGGGCACTTTCGGACAATCCGCGAGGTTTCATTTATTTTCTAATTGCTGTTATGCTTTGAAGTAACACATTTTTTTATTAAATAAATACAAAAAACCTATTTGAAATCTTTTTTTATACATGTCCAAAACTGCCCCATGGTTGTCCAAAGGTTCCCCCCCAGAGGGGCAGATTGGGACACTTTAAAGAGTTTATTAAAATGAAATAAATATATTTAAATCATAATTATACACATTTATTTGTATGCAATATTGAAATATAAAACATCATGCAACAATAATTTTCAAGACTCGAAGGGATACTCCGCTTTTTAATGGATCTAAAGCGATTTTGGTTAAAAGTGTCCTAAGGTGCCCCCTTTTCCCCTACAATATTTTTAAGTGCGTATAGAGATGTAATTTCACATGAACACTCCAATTAAAATCGCACTGGTTGTCCTTCTCACACAATATTTCATCATATTGACTAAAAACTGTATGACGATCCCCATACCCTGTTCACCTTGACCTAGAATGTTCCCAGACGGTATTCAACTACTGGAGCTAAAGAAATCAAGTGAATTGGCAAAATCTTACCCGCTATAGAACAAGAAGTTAGACACAATAACCTTCTAGAGAGATCAAAGACACAGATGAAATTCACACCAATCAATTTAGGGCTCTAAGCTTGAATCTAATAAGTGCAGCAGGTTGGTATGCTTCTATAACGAAACAGGTAACGCCGTCAGGGTATAGGATGATCGTGTGCCTACAGTCAGACAAAGTTGCAACAGCACAGTTGAAACATACGAATTGAAGTACCGAGTTTAGCAATTTGTTTATCAATTTTACTTTGCAAGTTAAGTACCTACCTACATTTAAAGCGATGGTAGGTAGGTAGGTAGGTAGAAGTGGCGGTCCCGCTTGGAACCCAAGTAGCACTGTGATGTGCCTTTTTGTTACCACGACTCGTGTTACCTAGTTTGTGATGTTTGTTAAGGGTGCGAAG
This sequence comes from Cheilosia vernalis, assembly GCA_949126925.1. Taxonomy (NCBI): domain Eukaryota; kingdom Metazoa; phylum Arthropoda; class Insecta; order Diptera; family Syrphidae; genus Cheilosia; species Cheilosia vernalis. Next base: position 41,913,979 of record OX421360.1, on the reverse strand, counting down.
CATTCGGTGCCTATATCCAGCCTGTGGAGTTGAGGAACCGTATTATGTCTGATATCCCTATACCCGAAATGTCGCTAAGGTTGTCGAAAAAAGGTTGGTTCAGTGTGCGCAGTCTTGCTCTCGCTAGTGCCGGACATTTGCAGAGGAAATGTAAGAGAGTTTCTTTCTCATGTGTATTCCCGCAACTGCGGCAGTGAGTGTTGTGTGGGATCCCGAGCTTGGCCGCATGGTCTCCAATTGGCCAATGCCCCGTGATTATTGCCGTAATTCTGGCGATATCTGGGCGGGTTCTGTTTAGCAGGTTCCTTGTTCTGTTCTGATCGTATATGGGCCATATCTTCCTTGAAATGACGCAGTTGGTCAACCCCTCCCATTGGAATTTGGCTTTCTGCAGGAAATATGAATGAATTTGTCCTTTGACCACTCCTAGTGGGACGTGGACACTTGCCGCGAGTGAGCTGTGCAGAGCTGACCCCCTTCTGGCCAGCTCATCTGCCCGCTCGTTGCCTATTATGTCACTATGCCCTGGTACCCAGAGAAGTGTGACACTGAAACGTTCACCCAGACGGGCAAGCTCGTTCCGGCACTCCAGCACTAGTTTAGAGGATATGGTAGCCGAATTTATGGCTTTGATGGCGGCTTGGCTATCTATAAGGATAGCGATGTTTTGTTTGTGAGTAGTGTTACGCCCTAGATGCACGCAGGCTTCTCGGATAGCCAGTAATTCCGCCTGGAAAACGCTGGCAAAGTCCGGCAAACGGTATGATTCTGATATATTTGGTGATTCTGAGTAGACCCCGGCCCCCACACCACAGTTCATCTTAGATCCGTCAGTGTATATGACCGTGTCGAAACCCTGCACTACTTCGTTTCCCTTCCACTGAGCTCTGGACGGGAAACTTACCTGGAAGCCTTTCTTAAAGTTAAGTTGTGGTGTGATGTAGTCGGTTGGAAACGTGACCGTGCCGTTTGGTAACGAGTCCAGGATATTGCTGTGGCCATACGGCCTTGCACTCCAGCACCCAGACTCCCTTAGTCTTATGGCGCTGCATAGCGCAGTATCTTTGGTGTGCAGATCGAGAGGTAAAAGATGCAGGAGCACAGTAAGAGCATCCGTTGGGGCCGACCTCATTGCACCCGTAGTGCCTATACTGGCTGTTCTTTGCAGTCTTTTAAGTTTTGTAAGGTTATAGCCCTTACTCAACGCGGGCCACCATACGAGTGAACCATAGGTGAGAATGGGACGCACAACAGCTGTGTACATCCATAAGGTCATCTTTGGTTGAAGTCCCCACTTCTTTCCAAAGGTTTTGCTGCAGGCGTAGAAGGCAACGCTCGCCTTCCTTACTCTGTGTTCAATGTTTTGTTTCCAGTTAAGTTTACTATCAAGCATTATGCCCAGATACTTAGCGCTGGAGGATAGTGTGAGTGGTTGACCATTTAGACGGGGGAGGGTAAAATCGGGTATTTTGGTTTTTGTGGTGAACAGCATCAGTTCAGTTTTGCTCGGGTTGACGCCGAGGCCGCAGCTTGCAGCCCAGGTGTTTACCTTTTCTAGAGCGGCCTCCATAATTTCACTAATCACGGAGGGAAACTTCCCTGACACTAGTATCGCCACGTCATCCGCATACGCGACAACTTTGACCCGTTCCCTGTCAAGTTTTGCAAGAATTTTGTTTATAACCATTAGCCAAAGTAGGGGAGATATTACGCCGCCCTGTGGCGTTATTCTATGGGCAAATCTGGTTAAGTGGCTGTTACCTAGTGTTGCCTGAATGGTTCTTGTTCTTAGCATAGAGACTATCCATTGACTAATAAATTCCTCTATGCCCATCTCACTCAGAGATTCCAGAATTGCTTCAGTGTGTACATTGTTAAAGGCTCCCTCTATGTCTAGAAAGGAGGCTAGGGTGTATTCTTTATAGTGTAAGGATTTTTCAATTGTCCGCACTACTTCGTGGAGAGCCGTTTCCGTAGATCTCCCCTTGAGATAGGCGTGCTGTGATTTGGATAGCGATGATTCTACTAGAAAGCCTCGCATGTGGATGTCTAGGACACGTTCTAGAGTTTTCAGAACAAAGGAGGTTAGACTAATTGGCCTGAAGTCCTTCGCGGCTTCATGCCCGCGTTTGCCTACCTTCGGTATAAACACCACTCTAGCGCGTCTCCAGGAGTGGGGAACGTGGTTTAGTATTATACAGCTTCTAAAAATTGACGCCAGCCAAGGTATTGTTAAGTCTTGCGATCTCTGTAGCATGACAGGTAATATGCCGTCAGGGCCCGGAGACTTAAACGGTGAGAAGCTGTTGATAGCCCAGGAAATCTTTTCCTCGGAAATTAATGAATTGATGTGTCTATGGAGTGCAGGTTGTACTGGCCGAGACCTCCCGGGTTCTGTACTAATATCGCTGCATCCGGGAAAGTGTGTATTAATTAGGAGTTCCAGGGTCTCTGCACAGGATTCAGTCCAACCTCCATCTGGCTTTCTTAGAAAGGAAGGGTTGGAGTGTTCCTTGGACAGAATTTTGCTAAGCCTGGCGGAGTCCTTAAGGGTTTCTATTGAATGGCAGTAATCCATCCAGGCCTCCTTTTTGGACGCCTTGATGGCTTTTTTATAAAGACTAAGACAGTCCCTATAAGGCTGCCAAAATTTGTGTTTGTGGCAGATATTGAAAATCGATCTGGTCATCTGTCTGAGATTGGAGAGATCTTCGTTCCACCATGGGGGAAGTGTTTTTTTGCTACGTTTAACTGGGCAAGAGACTTTATATGCCACAACCATTGCGTTTTCGAAAGTCTTAACCTTTGCCTCCAGTTCTTCGATTGCAAAAGTGTGTCTTTCAGGTGTGTTTTTGAGTTTTGTCCTAAGGACTTGACCAAACTTGGTCCAATTTACTCTCTTAGGGTTTCTAAATGGTTTACTAGTCTCGGTCTCGAGACGCAAGTCATAGAGGATCCATCTATGGTCTGATAGTGACTCCAGATTGGAAACTCTCCAGTTTTCGACCCTAAAGCTATCGTTGTTTGTTTTTAGTGTGATATCTAGGACCTCTTCCCACCCTTGGAAAGTTCCCGTACTCGGGAAGACAAGGGTAGGAGTCGTGCCCTTATTGCAGACAGATATGTTAGTAGTTAAAAGAAAATCAAAAAGTGACTCACCTCTCTCATTATCTTCTGAACTCCCCCATAATGTATGCCTTGCGTTGGCGTCGCAACCCATCAGTAGGTTGTCCTTTGATGTAATTGCGGCTACGAGTTGCTCCACTTCCACTGGCGGTGCTGGTTTCTCATGAGCCATATATGCTGATGTCAGGTATGTTGTTTGGTTTGCAGACTCCAGTTTAACCACTGTTAAATCATCTGAGCTAAGATTGGGACATAAAAAACCTTTAAGATGTTTCCTAGCGAGAATGCATGTTCTAGGCTTACCTGTGGCCTGATGTTTGTAAAATAGGTTGTATTGTTTGTCTTGGAGCCCCTTAATGGTCGAGTCTCTCACCCAGGGCTCCTGAATAATGCCGATGTCCATGTTTTCCTCCCTTAGAAAAACCATCAGATTATCGGAGGCACACCTTGAGTGCCTCAGGTTAATCTGTATGACTTTCAGCATTATTCGTAGTCGGGTTTTTGTCGGCGATCATTAGGTCCTCCAACAGCTTGTCGGTTTCGGCGATGTCCGCATCGTCCTCAGGACCCGAGGAAATAAATACCTTCAGTTTGGCATGCCTTATGCCAAACCGAAGCTTATAGTCTGCCTTTTCGAGAGCAGCCAGGCACTCGTTGTTTATCAGCAGCAGGAAGGACATAGTATTTTTATAGGGTTCCTCTGCCTTGATGACTGCCCAGTCATCCATTTGAACCGCCGGGTTATGTAGTTTGAGACACTGGAGGAGCCTTCCCCCATCAATCTTCATATTGGGCAACCAAATGCGAGCCCTAGGTCTCCTCGGAATATCGTTAGCTGGGATAAGCTTGAGCTTCAAGCCATCCCATGCGTCGCTAACCTTAGCAACGCACTCACTAAGGAAGTCCTTGGAGATTTGGTCGGCGCACTTGATTACCCGATATCCCCTAACCACCTCGGCGGAGTCAAAATCTGGAAGAGGACCCCCTTGGTTGTTTATAAGGTGATCCATCACCATATCGGAGAGCTTGGCCTCAATACTCCCCCACATCTCAGCTATGGATTTCCCATTTGTGGATAGCTCATCCACTAGTGCAACCTGGAGATGATCCCTTACCACCTCGGTAAAGGGTCGTCTTTGGATCGCACTGGCCGCCGACGTGCTTGGTTTGGTTGTTGCTTTGGCTGCAGAACCTTCGGCAACCTTTGTTTTTTTAGGAGCCGGGCGATGGGAAGTCTCATCCAGAGATCTTTCCCGCTTCGCTGCCTGCCTCGGGCTGTTCTTCAGGCGCTCGTTGTATTCATCAACGATTGCCTGGTATTTTACCTTATCCGCCTGGTCTTTTTCGTGGACCGTTCCGGCTGCCTCATTCTTTGCTATCTTACCTAAGACGAAGAGGGCCATCTGGTACTTGCTTTTCATAGCTTTCCCTGCGGACTTGTGTTTGTTGGGTCTTTTGGTTGTTTTTTGGTTTGCGGTCGAGGTGCTAGCCTTAGCGCTCTCGCCGCTTAGCGGACGGACGATTGTCTCCTGACTGGAGGCCAGCAATTCGTCCTCCGATGAGGTGCCAACCTCTGGCAGCCTCGGCTGGTCTTTTGATTTTTTGTCTCCTTTCTTTCTGTCCATGTTTTGTGTTTTGTTAATTTGATTCCCACGAGTGAGACCGGAAGGGGTATTCCATCCTGGCAGAGCCGTCTTACCAGGACAGGGCACTGATACAACCGACCTTGCCCGGGCATCGGAGGGGACCGTTTGCGGCCGAGTTGGTTTAACCACTTACTGACCATGCAGCCCTCGACACGGTGCCTTGACGTCTTGGCTTAAAGTGGGATTTTAAACTGGGGTTTACTCCCAACACCTTATAAATTGAAAGGTGGGGTCGCTCTTAGTTTCAGTCTAGAGACATGTCTCGTCGACTTACTACAAGCCCTTCCGCCCCGACAAGGCGGCAACCCGGTCGGAAGAGCGATACACGTTTTAATTCAATTTATGGTCATCAAAAAGTTAAAAAAGGATAAAAAAGTTATGAAGTGAAAGCTTGCTTGATTTCTTAAACAGGCTCTACAGCATTTAATTTTTCCTTCTCATCCACAGAACCTTGAATTTTAAACAGAGGTTCAGTCTTCAAACTTTAGACTGGGATTGGGATTGTTAATCGCGATACTAAGTGAAAACAAGCAGCGGTAATCTTAGGCAGGACATTCAGCATTTGCTGGTGAAAGCTCGATTGTGGGGACAAAGTGACCGGCCATTGAATGCCGTATAAGAATTGACAAGTTTCGCTCTAACCCGTTTAGACTCTAGACAAGAGGTGGTATACAGTGAATTGTACTTTGTTTTTCTAGGAGGTTGAACTTTGAGACCCTTCGAGCAGCAACTATAACCACTGAGCAATCAAGTCACAGCGTCCACAAAGATATCAATGAAAAATGAGAGTACCACAACAATTCCGGAGGTTTCTGAATCTTTTGCAAAAATCTGCTCTCAATGTCGTTGAATCCAGTTTCGAAGTAGGTATCTCGATGTAAAGAGTGATTCATTTTTAAATACATATATTCTTAATACGCTCGAAGTTTGAACGGTTCGTACTTCACTGAATAGATTAATCTTCCTGGAATATAACTTCATTCCTCGGCCGATTTGGTACTAGCCAATTCCCTCACCTCATATTTTAAGTACATTTTCGGTGGTTAATAGTCCTATTTCATGGAAATATCAGCATAGGTATATTTTGACTATTGATTGACTACTTTATTTCTGGATCATCAGAATGATATCGGTCTTTAGAGATGTCTCGAATAGAGTGCAATCGCAGCTAAACTTACTTGTGAAGTTCTAGTAAACCAAATTTCTGGTCCCAAAAGATTGATATCTGTATGTCTTGTGTGAAAATTGAATCCGCTCACCCAAGCAGGCAGAGGAGCGGAACGACCTAGGCAAACATGACGCAGGACAGTGGAGGAGGAATCGAGCTGTCTAGGAATGAGTTGGAGGCAGCTTAAACGCGTTGCGGAAGTACGAACAAGATGGCCGGCTGGTCTGGTTGACGCCCTATGCCCCCCTAGGGGTTAAAGGTTTTAAGTACCTAAGTTGTGTGACATTTATCGCCATAATAAGGTAACGTCTGCTCATTTTAATACCCTCAGAAAGCGTTTGCTAAGCTGTTGATATATTTCCTTTGACAGTTGTTGCCGTTTTCATTTTGGAAAAAAAGTAATGGACCAAAAATGCCGCCGGTTGCTTCAAAGCAAACAGCTCTACTTAAGGATAATCATCTGAACGCAAAAGGTTATAAGTTATCAATCAGGATGCCAATTGATCCAACTTTCTTCATAAATATGCGTAAACACAATAGGCGAGAGTCTATACAAGTCCCAAGACCTAGCTTCTCCAAATCTTTGACAGTTTTTGTGAGGTTACATTTATGGGACGAATGAACAGAAGATAACATTTTCTACCGAGTCCAAACGCCTTTCCTTAGGGCAGTCACACGCTCTCGTACATATGCCAATCATTCGTAAGAAGGAGCACAGTGGAGAAAATATTAAGATGCTATAGTTACTTGTGTATTTTGGGTAATTGAACCTGGGACTCTCAATCAGAAATTTGAATTTAAGGACACTAACCATTGTTCCATCAGATTTTTCTTTAAATCCTCGCTGTGCCCGCATTAAACCATCCACTTTGGAGATAAATTTACAATATCTAACTGGAAATACCAACCTGACAATGTGCTTGTGTGAGTGGCAAAATAACATGTAAAAAAAAAGAAAGGCAACAGCTGACAAGTCCGATAAATCAACGAGGAGCACGGTGCAAAAAAAAAAATGATTTCTTTAGATATCCAATGCTTTGAAAGACATTAGGTAAATCTGCTTCAATACAATTAAAGCTGCCGTCAAAGCGTTGTCTTCACCAAATTAAAATTTTTCTTTATAGGTAAAGGTAGGTAGGTAGGTATACCAAAAACTAAAAATAGTTAAACGATTCAAATGGACAAATAATGTTGCTTTGTCGGAACACTGAAACAGAAGTGGAAATCGTTAGCATTGTCCTTTTTAGTTTTTCTCTTTTTCTGCTTTAATGATAAAGCTAATTTAACAAAAATCCTATACACATACGAGTATACCTACCGAAATACAAAAGAAGCGCACTCGAAACTGCATGCAGATGATGTCATGCAAAGGATGTTGAATTGAAATTGCTATTCCTGTATGTAGGGAGGACTGGAAATTGGTCGAGTGACTCTATGATGCTAAAAAAAAAGCAGGTGCACGATAAGCCTGACACGTATCAAAGAAGGTCCACCTATGCTTAGTTTTCTTATAATTTAATGGCCAGTATGCATGTAGCACAGCTGTGTGTCCCATTGTTGCCACGGCTACTCCTGTATACAGTTGCGTTGACCAGCCATTTTAATTTTGAAAAACGTTTCATCATTTTTTTTTATTTCCATGTTGCTGTGCCATGGTTATTGATTTATTATTAGATGTTTCTTTTTCTTCTTTTTTTTTTCTATTTTGTGTGTGCGCGCCTTTCCTTTGCCCTCCAAGGTGGGATACTTCTGTTTATTAATTAGACGAAAGAAACCAGAAAACAACCAAAAAACAGAAATACTGTGTAGGTACATGAGCGAATGTGATGCTTTAGAGGAGCAACATAGGAGGTGGCCTTAGCGCTTATGTAGCTTATGTACTCCCTAAATGGTTGAATTGCATCTCTCTGGTTATTGTAGGTTTTTGAGCCGTAAGCAAAAGAGGGGCGGCCCCGATTACGAGTGCTCTTTCAACTGTATATGGGAAGTACCATGGGATGTTCAAATATGGGACATGCGCTTTGAATGTTCGGAGTAGTCGAATTCTTTCATATAGACTGGAAGGAGAGACATTTGCTGTTGGAAAGTGGGGTTTTCGGAGTGGTTAACAGAATATAGGTACATTTTTTTTGCATGTAGCGTTGCAGAATGTTATGTTCTTCAAATATTACAAATCGAGACTGGATGGGAGAGATCTTATTTCGAATGATTTTATACGCACATTTATTTATAAACTCTTTATATGATAAAATGAAATGGAAATTTGAATAATTTTGAAAGAATTTCATTATTTGTGTGGTGAAAGGCATTTTTAATTTACTCGCTTTTAATAAACTAGTGCGGGTCACCATAAAAAGAAGTGCACATAGGACCGATGGCATACAGGGAATTTTGTATAATGTGTTCAATATACCTACCTACTAAAACTTGTAGTAAAACTTATACCTATTAAAAATAAATTCATATACCTACCTACGAGTGTGGTACGTATTATTATTAAATCAAAAATAATTGTCAATTGTATTTTGAATAAATGTCAATTCTTTTGAAAACGATTTAAAAAAAACATTTAGGTAGGTATAAAAACAAATAAATAAATATTTGGCGCAACAGGACCGTACCTACCGACCCCGGGTCTAAATTCTCCCAACCATGCGTTTTGTGTGAGTTTTTAATTTTTGACATGAATGGCGTAGATCCCGCCATTTATTCTCTCGGATGTTTGTCAGACGTTGGCGAGTTGTGGCGTAGTGGAAAAAACCTTATGAGATGTTACTTTATTTGTCCGGTAATCGAACCTAAAATCCCTCGCTTAATTATCAAACACACTAACCACTTAGCCACTGCACGAATGAGAGAGTATAACGTTGTGTTCATGAGAATACTAAAATTTTGCAAATTGTTCAGGAGATACAAAAAATGTTTTCCACAAAAATATAATTATTTACAGCTTGTAAAGGTAGTTGTGCTAAATTTCTTGAAAAATATTGTATTGTTGTGGTTATGCTGTATTTCAAACCGGTTTATATCCCTTAAAACAATAGTTGTCACTATAACAATAATGTCCATTTTTGAACAAATGTCAGTTCTTAAAGTGCGTTAGTCTAAAGTCACTTAGCTATATGAGGCAGCTGGGTATCTACTAAGCGGCAACTTATTGCAAAGCAAAACTTTCATATGCACAATAAAATGTTCGAAAGAATTTTTTCTCCCAAGAAGAAAGAATCTACTATAGCCGAGTTTTTTCGAGCCTCGATCTCAGCAAAGCAAAGTAATGTAGGCTTTTCAGCACGCTAATTACAACAACTATTGCGAGTCCCGAAGTGTCAATTGGAATGTGGTTGTTGTAATTGCGTGCTGAAAATCCTACTTTGCTTTGCTTTGCTGAGATCGAAGCTCAAAAAAACTCGGCTTATGATGAAAGAAATACTACTGAAACGTACAAAATAGAAAATATTTTTGTTTTAATGCCAAAAAACCCCACGCATATCTAAACACTAAAAACAATTTTTTTTAATAAATTGAATCTAGTTTTCTAATGTCGTTTTCGATCCTGATCGAGATTGCTTTTAATGTTCGTTTTGCCAAAAAAATTCATTTTGAAAAATCTCAATTTTTTCTCAGATTTACACGTATTTTCACTATTGCCAATGTTAATGGCACACACCTGGCTATTATGAATTGTTTATCGTTGGAAGAATTGCTTTTTAATTGAAATATTAATGGAAACGATTTTTTATATTAAACTAGCGGACCCCAGCCTGCTTTGCTAGGCGTTAAAACTAAAAAAAATTCAAACTACCTACATATTTTGCTTCGTAAGTCAAGGAGCTTCGATAAATGTTTGTGGAAGAAATTTTCCAAGCTTCATAACGAATTTTCCACCCTTACATAAAATCATGCGATAAAATGCAAAATTTCGAATTTTCTATTTTGCCATTCGAAAGTCCATTCCGAAGCAATTGCACAAACAATTTTCAACATTTTCCATATACAAAAAAAAAAAAAATACAATTTTCGAAAAAAAATATTGAGCCAAATCGGTCCAGATGTTCTCAATTGATGAATTATTACCTATTCCTTTTTTAACACCATTTTTATAGATATAGATAGATTATTTCGAAATGCGTCATTATAAATTTATATGAAGATGAATTGAAATGCATCTCCAGTGCAAGTGAAACAAAAGAAATACTTTTTGGGGCCAACTCAATAGGTAACTACCTACACACAAGAACCAATAAAATCCGAATTTAATGTTAAACTTTGCAGCAGAACTTTGAATTCTCAGATCAAAATCTGAAATGCCAAATGTAAAACCATGAAGGTTTTGAAAAAGATTACCTAAATATTCCAAAAAGAAATTGTTTTTTTTTTTTTAAAGACTTCCGACTTTCATAGAAATACATACCCAGGGTAATATGGTACTTTAAGACACAAGAAACCGGGACATAATTTCCATATATTCTTTTGGGACCTATATAAATGTCCCACTTTGCTACAAATTTTATCCGGTCATCGGCCTGTTTAACTATTTTTTTTTGACGTAACCAGTTCGTTCAAGAAGAACTTTAAACTACCAAAAGGTTTTTAAAAGCCTGGATGGCACCAGGTACGATAACTTAGGCTCCAGAAAATAATTACCTTTTTTTAAGCGAGGTAAAATACCTATCTGTCAATCTGGGCCTATTTGATTGCGGGAGGGGCAATTTAAAAAAAAAAGTAATCGAAAACTATAACATTTTTGAAAGCAAGGCATCTATTATTAAATATTATTTTAAAAATAAGTTATTTCTGTTACCTAATCTTTTTTTTTTTAATATTTTCAAACTGGAAACTTATGGAGCAAAATAAAAAAAAATGTGTATTTCTGTTCTCATGTGCTATTTCTTGCTATTGTGAACGTAGACAAAAAATTGGTTTCTAGTATTATGTAACTCCCTATTAATTCTTAATAGAGCACTGAAAACCGGATGTACAATTTTGTTTCGACTTGTTATACCGATGAGTTATACGAATTTTCCAGGACAAATTAATTCAATTTCAGAGGCGATTACAAAATATTTTCCTTGTTAGTGAAATCTACCATTGCGGGAAGCACTTTCCGTACAGATCAACTCTTTTAGAACCTCTTCTTCACATTTGACGTTTCCTTGGAAGACACTATTTTAAATTAAAAAAATATATAATTTTCTTAAGTGACTCCTTTGCCTCTCAAGCTCTTTGAATTCGCCAGCATCCCTGATCTGTATGATTCAATGAATGAGTTCTCGGTCCACTTTATTTCGCCTTTCGGAACTCACGGCCATATACGATAACGTATTAAGAAAAATACGTATTGAAGATCTGACAGGCCAAATATCTGGTGAAGGAGTAAAGGTAATTGAAGCACTTATTTACTTGAAGTTAGTGGGGAAGAAAGACCCGGTAAACTCGTGGCCTTTGCAAAACAATTTTGTTAGTTTACACCAAATTGCACACCCCTTTAAAAACTCAGCGTCAATCGATTTTCACCACCGTGTTTTAGAAAAAAAAAAAACAAAACTATTTGTGAATCGGCTCTGATATTCCCACAAATGTAAGTAAATCATCAACTTTCGGAATTTATTGCTGCCTCTAAATTAACGTCAAGTAAGCTACCTATACAACCTCGTTAGCGAATCAACTCGTTTCCATTGAAATCTCAGTCAACTTGCAGTAGCGCATTTCAAACTGGCTCGCAACCCGTATCCGAGTTTCCGTTTGACTTGTCGTGACATCGAAAATTAGCACGAATCAGTGGCACTAATGGGACCAGTTTGCGACCGGTACTGAGATTTCAACGATACCGCCCATTAAAAAATTCGCTACAATTTCGCATTAAATCTTACCGCCAACTGACATCCAAGTCATTCGACGACGATGACAACAACGGCGACGACTACGGCTATATACGATGATAATGGTCTGATGAAACAAACTGCAAGGGTGGAATTGCTGGGGGGTGAGCCGTAGCTTATCTAGGTCTGTGAGCGCGCATTCAACGGGAGGGCAATGTAAAATTCGACCGACCAAACCAAACCGCTTTGCAACCCCTCACAGCTCACACAGCGTTGCATTCGAATGGCAAAATTCCTTGGTGGCTAAATTCAGGGTTAAAGGTCTCATTCTTATTTTGTATACACAGAATAGAACCCCTGCTCGACGATGTTAAAGGGTTGCATGTTGTCACGTTATTCCTTGGTGTCTACTGTTGGTAATATATCTTTCGGAAAGTCTTCGCTACCCTTATAAAGCAATAAAAAGGATTTCCGTTGCGCTATGATTTCTTGTCGAAGTGCAGACCCTTGTCTCGGCAGCCCTCTAGACTGTTGTACTAGCAGAAAAGCCTAAGGGTTACCAAAAAAAAGAGTTGTAGTAATCGATTAATTCGATTTAGATTGAAATTATGGCTTTGAAAACACGTTCAACGAAAAATTATTTATTGATATTTTGGTGTATGCTCTAGTATGATCGTCCTTGTTTTCCACTCGTTCGGATTTCATATAGAGGGGGATAATCGTGTGCTTATTGCGATATGGAATGGCACAAGAGGTTGGTTATTTATCGGTTGTTTTGGTTTTATTTTTTTTAGATGATTTCGTTGGGAATCCGTGTGTCCTTGACATATATTCGAAATATTTAAGAATTCACCTTTTTTGCTGAAGGGTTCGCAGTTTATTTGTTTAGAGTTTGTAGCTGGGAAATTTGTAATAACTTCATTGTGTTCTGAACTATGTGGCATTTGGAACTTAATAAACCTTTAGTTATCCGAGGTTAAATGGTCTGGTATAATTTTAACTCTGAAAACTACTGGAGTACCACACCAAGTACAAGTTGTTTGAGAGCATAACTCAGTTCTGAGCACTAGGAGAACTGAGCCTGTTCTTAGCTAACTGCCTCCACTCAGTTAATGCCTTCTAATACATTTGTGCCCCACCGTTGGCCTTCCGGCTTAGTCTCGAATACTCATTCGCTCTACATGTCCTAGTCATCTTAGATGACCAGCTTCATGTCGAATGTCGATACAGTTTACAATGTTCGTCTTTGAATTTCCTCCTCCAAAGCCATCAGTGCGTTTTTTCACTTCATTCTCATTCACCAAACCACAGCTTGGCAAAAAAACGTTCCATTTTCCATTCCATTTACGAGATTATGGGAATTTTTGTTTTGTTTTCTGGGTCCTTGTGTTTTTCATAATCAATTTGTGTATTTATTTTATTAATCTCTTATTTTCCCAAATACAAATTTTTCGTGTACTTTCGGCATAGAAAAATGAAAAATGTCAAGTCTCTAAAATCGAGAGAGAATTCTCAATTTCAGGAGAAGTATTTGACCGGTTTTCTTACAAAAAGGTTAAGAAATGTCATTGTGACATTATCGTAAAATGCAGAATCTACAAAATAAGTTGGAATTGCATTTTTTACAAGCTAAATACCTAATTAAACATTCCATTTTGAATGCGCTGATATGTGTTAGGAGAACATTCAGTTATAACTTGTTCCTCTGACTTCGTTGAAGAAGTAAATAAATAGAGTTATATTTGTCAAACTTTTGAGCTTTCACTTAGTTGGCAGCAGAAATGGCAGAGTAGACTACATGAGGTAATCTACTCAAATAACTACGCGTAGTAAATCGAGTAAACTACACGCCTGATTCATTTCATTTGCTACATTTAATGTATACTTAGAAAAAAGAAAAAGTTAAATTTCAATAGAAAATAGCTCAACCGAAACAGATTTGAAAATTTTCGAATCTGACAACGCTAACATTTTGACAGTTAGCGCTACTTTTACTAAATTTTGCTACGTTAACTACTTAACTACCTCAGTTACTTAGCATACGTAACAAATGTAGTAATTAAAAAAAAAAATGCCTTTTCTGCCATCTCTGGTTGGCAGCTCTAATTTTTTTAGTGAGTCGAAATTCGGCGAGTAGAAGATTACGAAAAAATGAAAAGAGGGAAATGGATTTCTCTCTTATTTTTTTAAATTTTCTCAATAAGCAAATTTCTCTTAGCAAATTTTAAATAATTTTACGTTTGCAAAAAAGTACCCGAACGAACCTAATAATGTCACGTCCATTATATTTCTTTGGTTAATTTTTGGCTGCAGATGCATATTCGATAATTACCGGCTGGAATGATTAAAGATAACCAAGGTTGAACAAACTAGGCTTAAGTGTCATAATTCAAATCAGAAAACTAAAAAAAAAAAGAAAATTATAACAAATTCAATATTGAAGTAAAATATTTCGGGCCCACAACTCCCAACAAATCCAATTCCAACAGATCCAATGCCTGCCTAGTTCTCCCGGAGATAGATGTTTGGAAAAAAATCTGCTATAGTAGGAAGGATACAATTTCGTTTAATAGGTACATATTTTGTTCAGTTCAATCGAGCTCTTTTTCAATATTTAAATTTATTTTAAGCTAACAAATACTTTTATCTTAGTATATATTTTTCCCAAATCAATCGTTTTCTTTACACGATTTTCGATTTCGATGCAAAAAAAAAATGCAAAAAAAGACTTAAAAAATTTAATTTGTTTAAAAATTTTACGACCATACACGAGTCGAAAACATGTTCCCGGCCTTACGTTTATCAATCGAAACAATTTAAAGCCACTATCCACGTATATAGCTGAAAATAATAACTCAACCATCGATTTTCGTGCAGTGCTTACTTCACTGACAAACTTTTCATGCTAAAAACTGTGCCAAAAACTGGGTCAAACACTGTTTCGAACAACACAGTCTATATAGCTCAGCGAACAAACTTTGGGTGTTCTAATTTCTCTGTTGTTCTTCCTACGCCGCAGCAGCCATACCTAAGCGCCAGACAGTACACAGCCGCGTCATCACAGCCTATATGGTATCAACTTAGCCGCCGCCGCCAAGTGCCAGACAAAGATGGAAAGAACAAGAAGAAAAAAAGTATATAATTGCGAAACTTAGAATAAAACTTTTCGGGTAGAACTTTGCACATACTTTTCACATTAAAAATCGAAAATTCGCTTCTTCGTTTATTTTTTGCTCCTTCAAATTTAAGAAAGCCCATGAGATATCCCCGCGTTGCAGAATTCAACCAAGCCCAACTCATTTTTAAAGAAAATTAAACACATTATGTTTTAAAATTGTCCCTAGCCATTGGGATCAGTTGGGGTGTGTAGGACGGGCCAACCCCGCTCAAGGTTATTCACTTTTACCCTTGACTTTGAACATACACTTCGCCAAAGTAGTGTTGACAACAAATCGGCACAACAACACAAACTTGAGTTAGAATAAATCAAAAGTTTCCGAAATGTTTCCCTTTTCATAATTTTGCCGGCAAAACTTGCTCAATGTTTGCTTATTAGCAGATTAATGACTTCTAAACAGACACAGAATCGTCGAAATCCTGTGCAAAGTTTAATTGTTCCCCTTTTTTGGCCCCCCCGAAGAGATTATGTATCGAGTTGGAGTTTTGTCAAAAAGTGGCAGCAAAAAAAGGGGGGGCAAACGAAAAAATTCCTTTCCAGACTCTGTGTGTTAGAAAATTATTTTATCCCAGTTTGGGAATAGGCGGCAAAGTTAACGGAAGAGCGAAAGTTTTGTGCGCAACGTAGAGGTGTGCCTTATGTATATGTACTAAAACCGGAAATGTTTTAAAAAGTTTCGCCAAAGTCGGGAAAGTTTGAATAATTTTCACAACTTTCATTTGTGAACCTAGTTAAGTTTTTGGTGGCGGACATTGTGACGCGCACTGAGTTCATGGGGTGAACGTTTTACCCTGAACTCGATAAAGATTAAGAAAAAAAAACTCTTCTTTTAATTAAACATTTTTTTTTGTCATATTATTATTGTTTTGTCGATTTTTTGTTTGAAGAAAGTTTCTTTAAAGTTTAAGTGTTGGGAAATATCGATAATGCGTGCGCAGCAAGAGTCGAAGTATAGTGGTGCAGGTAAGAGGCGGGTTTAATTGATTTTTGTGTTTGACTTAAAGTTGAGTCTTTAGTGACAGAAGGTGGAAAGTGGAATTTAGGCAAAAATGACATGGGTACGGGGCTAGAGTCTTTCAAGCAAGTCTAAATCACAAATTCTGGAAATAGTCCAGCGAATGGTGCTGCTGCAAAATAAAAGAGGCAAGGAATTGAAACTCAGATCTTCTGGGAAAACCGTCGGCGATTGGCAATTGTTTCGAAAAATTATAAATGTTTGCAAAAAAAAAAAAAATATATTGATCGTGATACTTTTAGGCTACTGTGAATTCACATTTCAAATACATAGAACTGAACTTTATTAAGTCACAATTACTCGCAGTCAAGTGGAGTTTTGATTTAAAGAAACAGCTTTAAGTCATTGATAAAAATTATAAACAGGAGCGGTGACTACCTTGTGGTACTCCCGAGCTGCACCCAAACGATCGTGAAAAGTAATTATCTATTTTGACTCTTTGAATCCGGCCATTCAAATAAGATCTTATCCAATCAAGCATTGCTGAGTGAAAGTAATATAAATATTCTTTACATTTGGCAACATCGTAACCGTTTTAATGAGTATCTATGTATTTTTCAAGACTAGATCAATTTTTAAATTTAGACGTCGGTAGAAAAATAAAAAGTAGGTGTACGTAAGAGTGTGTCGATGTTTTTGAAAATATATCTCACTCTTTCTTGAGGAATACTTATAATTCTATCCAGAGACAAGTTCTTCAGCATCAGCCGGGGGTTGTTAACTAGCAGCTAGTTTATCATTACACAGCCATTTCCATCTCCTTGCGTTTTAGAAAGCTCGGTTATACCCTTAAAGAGTCTTGTTGGGCTTCTGTTTAGGAAAACCTCACTTTCCAAATCCCCTGCAGCGCCTGTGACTCTACAACCATATACTCTTCTATGCAGGATACTTTACTGTTTTGATTGCAGTCGATGGGCCTTACTAATAATCATTTTTAACCTTCACACTAAATATTTTGTAGGTCGCAATATGCAATTTTGTGTGGCAAATTTCGCCACTAAGAGTTAGAAAAATTAAGCATCGACATTAACAATGATTATAGATAGGTTTATCGTGGGATGTGTTTTGGTACCAACCATAGTCCCGCGAGCAGACCTTTCAGGTTGCAGTCTGGGACATCGATTGTTAGAAACCACTAAACTTTCTTTATGTAAGACGACTTGAAAGTGATCTTGGCCATAACGTGACCAATGCAATATTTGTACCCACTCAAAACCTGATGGCTACCACTTTCCAAAGAAGGTATTCCTAAAAGTTCAATTCAACCGTAAAAAGAAACCATCAGGTCCTGGATGGAATTAAAAATTTAACAACCCAATAAAACGAGCGTAACCACCTTAACAACTTATTTCGTTCAACAGAATCTTGTTAACAGTAAGCCCCTTCTTAAGAGGCCCTTTAATTTCCATCTTGTTAAAGGACTGAATTAGAAAATTGCATTTTTATTACTTTTTTTTTAATAACTAGGAGAAAAAAATATATCCCACGATCTGAAGGTGTAAAGATGAAACGTGAGGGCCGGCCGTCCCCTTTTTAACCCCTTTTCTTACTCACCGGGCTACTTATTTATTCACCGAAAGGGTAGATGCAAATGCAAACAAACAAGAAAAATCATAAAAAATATCAACCGTCATTTTTCTTCGGTCGTCTCACCCCGTTTGTGGTCAAAGGATTTCCTTGGTTTCCTAGTTTATTTGAATTTTCCCTAACAGTGCCATTTGGTTTCTTTTGAATAATTTCAACCCCAATAAAAAATGATGTGAATCCTTAATTAAGGATAAGGAACAGTGAACAGAGCGCGCGAAAAAGCACCACCGCGGGAGAATATATATTTTACTAGCGGCCTCCTTATTCTTATTTTTTTTTCGTGTCACGTGGGAATTGCATTCTGTGTTTCTTTGGAGCAGCAACATCATTTATCCTGCTGCGCTGGGATTCCCTCCAAGCAGGACGAGAAAAAGAAAACTTATGGCAACAAATTGTGTGCTGTTGATTTCTTCTTATTTTTTTTTTGTCTAAATATTCAAATTGACAAATTGATATTTGCATTTAAATTGAAAATTACATTTGCTCTGTGGTCACAATGGGAAAATTTACTTTAAGCGACATCTTCCTTTCGACATATTTCGACATCTATTCATCAACAAACCCCGGCTGGGTGAGGGATGATGATATGCTTCTTGTGCGTCAATTTTTCATTTTGTTATGTCATCTCGTCTTGTCGTTGGCGTTGCCTTTGTCATTTTCATAATTTCCTTACGTACACACGGGCCATTCGGACAAAGGGGTGCGAATGAAGGCATTTGGGACTGCTAACTGACTCGATGGGATATTTGCAACTAAGACGCTGTGTATATTCGACTTACCGTGAAAGGATGTCAAAAGGCATTCCAGTGGAATCAGAGGGTATTAGTCATAATGCTACGAGACGACTAATGGACGGATTGGGGCTGGGCGAGGGTCGGCATGACATTGTTTTGTTATCCAACTGTAAATTGCTGCTAATTTAGTTTATTGCCACGCAATTATCCAAATGAACAGACTGACAAATGAGTCGTGATTTGACGACGGAGCAGAGGACCGAAGAGACGTTCGCATTGTCAAAGACCACATGTCGTTTAATGTGGATGGGTGGCAGATAAGCCAACGGCCAGCAATTAGGGGTGGATGCCCAATATGTTACAGCACAAATACGGAGAAAATAATCTTGGATAATCATTGGGACATAATTCTTATAGCAGCACTCAACTGCACTACTATGTCTGATTAAAAGCTTATAATTTTTAAAGCTCAGCAAAATTGGCATTGCAACTTGATTGGTAGGTGGTTGGAACTGCGAGCTCCATCAGCGACAGTGCAGAAGGTAAATCCCGCAGCCAGGGGTGTTCATGTTCAGCAACCTGTCAGAAAGTTTTGCACAACTCCTTAATTGTTTCGGCTAACCGCAACACATAAATTCAAACTACATCCTCTCGGTCCCAACCAAAAGTAGAGGAAACCGACCAGAAATACAAATCAGATTTGGTGCAATCGTAAAAAGCATTACCATATCTACCACGAACAACCACACCTAGTTACCGCATTCACCATCGGGCACAGGCACTTCGTCCTCAATCTTAACTGTATTCTCCTATATACACAGAATACTTATCGGGCGGCGCAAAAGGACCAAAATGAATGGCGCTTTAAAATGAAATTTAGTTTTCGTCCAACAACGTCGCCATTGCCATGGTGTTGTTGTTCAAACTAACGATACGGATATAGATGCGTATGTATATATGTTCCTACCACCCATCCACCGCCACCGCCAAGTGAATGCCAAACATTCAGACAGGTTTCTAAATACCTGGCCAAGGATGAATTTATGCATAGTCGGAGAGTGCGCCGCACCTCCGTCAAGACAACTTACGTCAGATGTAAAACACAGATCCCAGACCCCGAACATTTTATTGGTTTCAAGTCCTTGCCAGCACACATAATGAAAACAGCAAGTGCACGTAACCCCAACTGTCTATCGGATGTGGGCAGGTAGGTGTTATGTGACAGTTTCACCGCCACTCGAAATGAAAATCCCGAAATTGCTTTTGGCACTTTCTATATTGAAAATTATTCTCATTTTCCGCACAGCTGTCAAGGGTCCAGCGCTGTCAATACTTATCAGAACGGTTCTTTCATTCTGCATTTGGGAATGTTCACTCCCAATGAATAATAATTGGCTGCATGTGGAACAACTTTACAGTTCCCACACTCTCATT
The DNA here is from genome assembly GCA_949126925.1 of Cheilosia vernalis. Taxonomy (NCBI): domain Eukaryota; kingdom Metazoa; phylum Arthropoda; class Insecta; order Diptera; family Syrphidae; genus Cheilosia; species Cheilosia vernalis. The sequence continues at coordinate 41,894,272 of OX421360.1, read as the reverse complement.
AAAAAAAAAACAAAAAAAATCTGAATAATTTATTTCGAAGCCACAAGAAAAAGTGGGAAAAAAATTATGTCAGCTTTGGTATTCGAAATCATTTAACAACTTTGACCCTTGCGGCGTAACCGAACTCACTGTGGGGGTGGATAGCATAAAAATCCACCATCAATCTGAAACAATTAAAGAACAATTTGACGAATAGCTTACGAATAGGCCGACAAAGTCAGAACGGTGCCATATTACAGCTGTCAAGATAAGGCTAACAATTACGATGGAAAAAAGATACGGTCCCGCTTGACAGTTGAAGGATACATACCTGTTTTTTTTTTTTGTTTGCCTTGTCGTTGACTTTTTATTTCCTACTTTGAATGACACGCGATAAGGAAATTGGCCACAACCCCTCGAATGGACACACGGAGGCATTTAACTTGTTCCCGTGTTAACCTGTTGAGGGATGAATAATGGTAAATGCTAATTACAGGTTAAGTGATATGGAGAATCGCACCCTGTGCTTGAGATCATGTCCAGATAGCCGGCGGAAGTCGACTTTTTCAATTATGTGCTAATTAAAACGAAATTATATGTTGCATGGCAGTAAGGACGAGATGATTATCTGGCTATTTGGCAGTGGCTACAGTAATAATTGGATGTACCGGGGTGTGGGTGCCATTTTGAACTAATCGTATTTATTTTAGGTATATAAATGAAGGGACAGCTTACGGTGGCGGCCGACGTGAGGTTGTAATTTATTTTGTATGCTTCCAAATCCTCAAAAATGGAATTGTACTTAGGCCCGAAATTGAACACAACTCAACTTCGAGGCATTAGTAACTTGTTACTGCCAAGGACTCCACCAATATACGCGTCTGGTGTTTGGCGTTTAGTTTCGCACTTTAATTTGGTAGTTTTCAGCATTAAGTACCGCACTCCAACTCCAAGGCGAAGTTGACTTCCCCACTTATTAATGCGCATAAAATCCACAGCGGGTTACTTCTACTTAGATCCTCATTCACTCTTTGTGTCCTAGCCAATTTGGACGACTAATTTGACAGGTTATTGGAGACGTTCCAATATCTCGTATAGGTTGTCTTACCAGATGTATCTCTTCTTTGACTGAAATCGGTCATATGAGCAGTTCTTTCCATTGACGTTTATGCAGGGGTAGCTGACGAATCTAGTCGCGAGAAATTCGTGACTTAGTATTGATTTCACAGTTCGCATGTGTGACTGACGTAGGAAAAGTGATCTTCCCTACAATCTTAGTATTTGCGTCCAGGTTACACCTTATGCAGACCAATCTAGTAGACTTAAGATAACATGATTTTTGAATGTGCCGATTGTCTTGCAGACTTTACTGTCAAATCTTCTTTTCCAAGGTCCGTCAATGCAAACTATACTGAAAATCAGTGAAATAACTATTTTACTCTACTTTTTCTGCCTTTGCTACCATCTATATTCTTTCATTTTTTTATTTAAATTTTTTTTTTTTAATTTTTTGGACTATCAAATTGGTGTGGGAACACTCTTATAAAAATTGTCTTTACTGTATCTTTTAATAGATTGTAATACTCATGAGCCAAAGCAACTGTGATTGGCAATTGAAGCTTTGTTCGATTTCTGATGTCTTCCAAACATTTTCCCAATTTATATGATGATGTTGTGTTTCTTGACAGCAAATATATTTTGATGGTGTTTCCCATTCACAGCTAGACCTGTTTAAATGGATCTGCCGTCACAATACAGCTTTTTTAAAAACGCGCTAGCTAGATGGCTCGCTGAGTTCTGCCAGCGATGTCTATACCATCAACAGTGGAGCCGATTCTGACCCCAACAGAATATGCATGGTCCTGTCATTTAAATAAATAATTTTTTAAACCAATTTATACATACGTTCGTTATATCGGATAGCAAATCGGATGTAAATCTGAAAAAGCGTTCGTTATATCGCAAATTCGCTATGTCGGATATGCGTTATAATGGACGTCCACAGAATATTGCATTTGATATTATATTACCACTTTATAACTATCCACCACTTTGTCTACCTCGGCTCCGCTATAAACTCTGACAATGACATCACATCAGAAATCAAGCGAAGAATCACACTTGCCAACCGCTGTTTCTTTGGCCTAAGACGGCAATTGATTAGTAAGGCCTTGTCAAGAAGCACCAAGGAGATTCTATATAAGACCCTCATCATCCCTGTCCTGCTCTATGGCGCAGAAGCATGGAGCCTAGCAAAGACGGATGAGGATCTTCTTGGTCGCTTCGAACGCAAAATTCTTCGAGTGATTTTTGGTCCCGTTTGCGTTGACGGGCTTTGGAGGAGAAAATTTAACAGCGAACTCTACGAGCTGTACAGCGACATCGACCTGGTCAGACAAGTACGCATTAGTCGTCTAAGATGGTTAGGACACGTAAAGCGAATGGACACCAATGCTCCGGCCCGGAGAGTCTTCGATTCCAACCCGGAGGGACACCGCAGTAGAGGAAGACCTCGCCTTAGGTGGTGCGCGCAAGTGGAAGGGGACCTCAACCAACTTGGAGTGCGCAACTGGAGGCAGTTAGCCAAAGATCGCGCTAACTGGAGAGGCATATTGGTTGAGGCCCAGGTCCACCCCGGACTGTAGCGCCACCTTAAGTAAGTAAGCAAGTAACTATCCAACAATATTCTTGGTACGATAAGTAGAACAGTTTATGACAAAGGGCCACACTTTTCTATTTTTTTTTTTTATTCTCCGCCACTGATTGACGCTCATGCCATCATTGATGAATTTGTTTTTTGCAACTGATTGACCCAATTGCTTCGGTCCCACAGTGTGAGTCATCAAACATGCTCGAATATTATGGTATATGACAATGCACGTTAGCGCTGCTGGTTTCACACAACTCTCGAACAAAGGACTTGCACTCGACCCATAGAGTTCACAATGTCTTCGTGTTACTGTAGGTAGCTTACCAACATTTTTGAAAAACTCTCGCGTAGGTACTTTTTTTTTTAAACTTATCAACTTTAGGATACTGTAACATTTTTTATGGATTTTTGAACACTTTTGCAGCACTCACAACCGCCCAATGGACAGAATCTAATTACTGCCTGTTGCTTTTCTAAGTCTGAACTGCCGTCAACACTATCAAACTGAAGCCCCTTACAAAAATTCTTTTAAAATGCGTTCGAAATGTTTTTTCAAACCATCGCCATAACTGCATAGCTTGTTCCAATGTGAAAACATCACAGCCCGATTAATAAAATCGTTTCCCGATTTTCGACGGGACTAGCTATATCCAAAATCATTTCGAGTGCACAGCTTTAGACGACATATAAACCAAAAATACAAGGATTCACCGGAGAATACTAATTTTGTCCACATCAACACAGACAGATTACATCGAAAAATATTAAATGTTACTTTACACCGTGTTAATCGCAACATGACATCTGGTGGCTTTAACGATTACGTGACCAGACTACCCAATTCCACTTGGCTTCAAAGACGTCGTCGACGACGACGATGACAACGACGACATGGTTCGACAGACGAGTTTTTGAAGAGCAACATCCCTGGCGCATAGAAATTTCATTGAGAGACATGATTTTGGAATTTTAATGTCAATGTTCTTCGACTGGATCTCTGAACCTCATACTTAAGAACTGTGCCACTTCGAAGGGTGACATACATATTATATTAGATTCACTGCACGAGCACCCCCTGCAGCACCTGTTTGTCCTCCAAGCCAGGATAATGGATATTTCATTTAGAAAAATCAACATTTAATTTGAAATAGTTCGATAAAGCGCGCATTCAATATGTTTCGATTTTACCCTCGCTGTCCTGTGTAGTCTGGTCACGATTTCCTTTGGGGATTTTCTCGTCGAGATTCTTCTGATGCGATGGGTGAATTTCTAATAATGATGGACAGGACAAATATTATCAACATCAACTTCAAAGACAACGAAATGACCTGATACCCTATCTACGAGGTGTGAGTGGCTAATCATAATTCAAATCATATACTTGTTGGATGTTTCTTTTTTTTTTTTGGTTTGGGATTTGCCACCATTTAGAGGAATCAGTCTTCTTTTCCAATTAGCTTGTGTAAGCTTATGGATTATGGCAAAGTGACAGGCAGTTGACGTTCAGCAGGAAGTAGGTACATAATATATATGAATGGGTACAGTTAAGCAGATAGATGTGGTCCAAATTGTACTGTCATTCCACGACAAGATACACAACATTTAGCTTTTATTAGTCACGCTAAACCTAAAGGATACAATTTATGAGCTAGTTCACTGTTGGAATAGGTATCTTTAAATTCGCGAAATGTTCTTTTAGATGAACACAATTCAAACACGGCACATTTTTAATTATTTAAAAGTGATAGACTAAGGCAACTATTTATCATTGCATACGCGAATGTTAACGGAAGAGAAAATAAAGTTTTATGTGTGCACACAGGGCGGTAGGAAATCGAACAAATTGCAGTCATTTGGAAGACGGGCGTAACTTTTGAGTAAGAAATTGGTCAGTGGGCTCTAAATTTGACAAATAATTATGGAGTGTAAAATATTTTAACAAGTTTCAAAAACTGTTATAGAAACGAGAACAAAGTCATTTCTTTGGTCAAAGATTTGTTAATCGCCCTAGGCTGCATTTCTTTTTTTTTTGAAATAGGTACATCAAACTTTTTAAAAATAGAGGCGGTACTATTTTGCAAAACTATTTATAAGACTTAAAACTTGGAAAACGTTTTACATAAACAAAATTGAAAATAAATCTTTATGTCACAAAACTTATCGATATTGTACTGTGAAAACAAATATTTTGTACAAACGATTTTGGCAACTAACCTTCTTCTTATGGGTACTCTAAGTACCTACTAAGTCTTGCAAGCAACACTGCTAGAACCTATGGTCAGAGCTGAAAAAAAAGTTTTATAACTCTAGACAACATATTTATTAACATTATATAAAGAAGTCAGTAGATCTATATAACTACCCAAGGCTTACCTTCTCACGATCATTCGTTTTATGGAAGGCGCCTACAATTTGTTGGCGAGCCCGAAGGGCTGAATTGATAAGCTCCTTTTCGACAGACATACTCTCGGATGTTGTCATTAAAACGATATGTGGGTTTTATTCTTGGAAGCGACTCGTAATGGATCCTATGGCCTCCCATTCAAAAGGTGGGAAATTGAACCAACAAAATCATTTACTTCGGAAATCTTCGTTGTTTGAAATGTTCCCATCGTTCTAAAACCATTAAAGGGTAAACAACTGTAACTCGCAACAACCTAAGACTACAGAAAATCGTGACCGCTTATTTTATACAGAGCAAATTAAAATCTGACCTTCAAAGTCCCAGTCGTACTCTACGAATTTGAAGCAAAATCTCTCTAAAAGCGGGAATATAATATTTTTTTGGTCATTTTGATAGAAAAATTCTCTGTAAGATATTCGGCCCCTTTTGCGTTGACAGGTTTCAGAGAAGACTCAACGAGGAATTATACAAAATATGACTTCGGCCTAGTTATGAATCGTTTGTTGGGATTTTGACATGGATAAAGGACATCTAATCCCGAAAAAACTCAAATTCCAACAAACGTTTTTTTCCACTGCGATACATCTCGCGAACATCTGACAAACGTCCGAGAGAATAACTGTCAACAAACAGATCGTCAATTAGCTGTTTGGACTCGGCGAAAAATGTTAAATCCCTTTCATTCGACCTGAAAATGAAAACCTCAAATAAAACGAATATTTTTGAGAGGCATGACGGACCTGTTGCACCAACTATTTATTTTGTTTTTGAAGGGCACCTAAAGCAAATACAAGGCTATAAGACTCTTTGACCCTCACGGCAGTAGAAGAAGAGCTCACATAAGGCAGATGATTAAATCCTGGTCGAAGTTAAAAAACTAGAACTCCGAACTCTAGGAAGAAGTAATCGTACTCATATTATAGTTTTAACAACAACAACAAAGCTTTAAAGCACTTTAAAAATTTGCAGAAATTGTTCGAGACTACGTCGACAGTTTAACTATAACATCTAAAAATGTTTGTCTCTTAAAATCATATTGCTTATTTAGTTAAAATTATTGGGATACTGAAACTAGTGTATTTTCTAACCTTTCTAGTTTGAACAAATCTTTTCTTTCATACCCTATTTAATATTTGCTATATAATTTTTTTTTTGTTTTAACACCTAGCTAGTAACCACCAACCAATAACCACGAAGCATCATTCGCAATACAGATTATAATAAATTTTGTCTTGATCTTGCTTAAGAAAAATAAATACATAATTTTTAACGTTTGGGAGATCGGTATTTTTCTTATCACTAAAGTTATTGATCTGAAATTGGTGTGTACTTAAAAATTTCTATGGTCAGTAACTTCCCAGTTGACCAGTCATCCCGCCTTCGAAGCAATTTATAAGCTTATCGCTTCATTCACGAATTATTCTGAATTTGAATTTGAATTTAGAAACACATTTTTCGCCAGATTAAGTTGCACATTCCCTTAAAGCAATGGAAGCATAAGTTGGGACAAATCATGAATCCCAAAAAGGCTATAAATTTTCATCAACTCGCCTTTAGTAAATTTTTTGACCAATTGGTTGTCAGTTGACAACTTTAGTTGTCTAAAAAATATCATTCATTCAAGCACAGTGTAAAAAGCACAAGAAGATTTAAATGTTTACTTTTCAACTATTTGGCAAATCATTGATAATATTTATCTATTTATTAATTTTTTTATTATTTGTTTTCTCTTTTTAAATTTAGATTTCTTTTTAATAAATATATAATGATGTAAATAGCTAAAAATTTAAATTAAACTAAATTCAAACTCTTAAATTAATTTAAAGGCTTTCAAAAATTTATAAGACTTTTGTCTTACTTTGTAAGCGATTTTGAAATAAATACAAATACAAATACAAATACAGGAAGCTTCAGAATTGAACTCTTCCTTCGAATGCCTAAGAACATATGGCTCCCTCAATGGGAAATATTAATTTCTCACTTGAAACCGAAATTATTTCATCCCCCATTTATGGCGAACATTATTAACCTCCTTGTCTTTCAAAGAAGACAACGACCGACCCAACAAGGATTGTTGGTAGTCATTATCGACTGTCATCATCCTGATCAATAAAGCAAAAGCAGAGAACATTTTAAATTTTAGACTCCTTGGTGCAGCGCATACCATCATCAAAAGTTACAACGTCCTGTCATAAACAATCTCAAACAACGTCGGTCCAGGATATTGACACAACTCTCCTTTCCCTACACCCACCCACTAAATTATGACCGAACAGCTATTTCCATATACTCGTATGTAGGTAGAGCATTATACATACATACTCGTATCTCAAAGCACCCTTAGACTTCGTCAATTGGACCGCAAAAACAAAAAAGTATACAAAATGGTTATAATATTTCCCAATATTAGGTATCCTTTGCACAGAGTAAACAAAACATTTTTGAAATCACGAATTTATAAGGAGCAAATATCGAAATTTTCGGGTCTCTCCCTTGGAATGGGTGCACTGCTCCTCCTCGAACAGTCCTGCACCAGCTTCTACTGATGATGATGGTGGCGGTTGTGTGTACATGAGGGTATCCGCAAAAGAAGGACCTTTTGTACTTCTGTGAAAATGGCCCGTGGCGAGAGTTCGATAAATTTTTAAAGCTACGTATATCCCCCTCCCGTCCGCACATGAGTTTATTACAATATACGCCAACCCTTCTATGCTCGGACGCAAACGAGCGGGGGTGCCGAAAATTCGCAAAAACTGCTTCTGGTTAGACACATGAATACAAATGGATTCTCTGAATGGACCTGATTGATTCTTATGGAGATATTTATGAGCATTTTATTCGAGTTCCATTTGTTACCGCAGAGAAAATGTCCTTAGGAACGAATTTTTTTTTCTGTTCTCGTCCCTCCAAGGCGGTCATGTGGAAGGGAAAGAAAATATAGAAATTAAATTTGCATAGATTTCGGGTTGGTCGAGAGCAATAATAACGCGCACAATGAATCCACTGATCCGTGTGGGGTGATTGTGGCAGTGGGTGGCATGGGTTGGTCATGTGTGAAGTAAAGAAAAGTTTCGGATGGTGAACTTCTTCTTCTGGTGTATGTTTATTTCATTATTTGTAAGGAACATATAAAATTTCATTCCATGGCTCAGAAGCACTACCTACACACAAATAACAATCGACTGGCTTGGCGCGTTGGCGTGTTCAATTTGAATAAAACTCAATTTTAAATGGAAGAAAAACAGGATCCGTCTCTGGTACACTCGGACATGGTCCATTGAATTTATGCATAGATGTTATTGGTTGTACTGGTATTTGGATTTCAATTTTTATTATATCCACAGGCATTTGTGAGTCGATATAGGAATTGAATGTCTTTGTTGCTGGATGCGTGGAGCTGGGGGTATTGTTGTTGATTCAATGATTTATAAGGCGAACAATTGAAAAGGAAACAGGAAACGAAATGAGGAAAATGAATAAACGTATACATTCTGTATATATTTTTTTTCAGAAATTTGTATCTGAATCCGGAATATCGGAGAATGAAAATGACACAAATGTGCTGATGAAGTGATGTTGAATTGGCTCCAAGTTGACGGCCTACTTATAGGATATGCCAGTGGCTTCGTTGTTTGCAGTAGTGAGCAGGCTAGGTGGGTATTAGCAGTTGCCAAGAATTCCAAGTAGCTATACCAAATAAAGCGAAATAAACTTTTAGTCAAATAATGTATTGGGTTTCTTACTGAATGATTTTGTAAGCAAGCAGGTCTTGGAGGATGTCCATTAGTGAAATCATTCGCATTATGAAATCTGTACATCATACAATGATGCAAAGATCGACTTATAAACCAGCTTTCCTAGTAAGAAATATGCAAATATTCCAACCTTTGCAAGAAGTCCCATCAGATTCAAGAGCGCTCTCTAATGAGTTTGCACTAAATCTTATCAAAGAGATCACAAGCAATAAGAGACACAAATTTGTCAAACCTACTAAGCTCGATGTATGGAGGCTTCGTAAAGGGAAAAGCGTACCCACCAGTTAATTGCGAGAGTTTTGGATAAATTTCTTTTGCAATTTTAAGATCACGAACACGACCGCACTGTCGAAAGTTACGAGACATTCAACACACAACATGTTAACCGACCCCACAGAAAAAGTGGCCTAGATATATGTAAATCCAATGAAACTATACAGCTAAACGTAGATGGAGCCACCAAATCGCACCAAACTCGTTTGTACAATACAATATATTACATTTGATTTAAACAATAGGTATGCACGATTTTCATATAAAGACTACTCTACCAGGCACCGCAGGCACTAGGTTTTCGCAACCTCACCACTCCATAAATCAATGCGCAAAGATTATAATGGTCTATGGATGAGCTTTCGTCGACTAATAAACTGCGACAAGCTTTGAAAATAACCATTGTAACAAGAGCATTATATTGGGGCAGCCCGTTGTTTTTTTAAACTAATACCTTTGATCCAGACATACAAACGATCATTGCCCTTAGCCTGGAGCACAACAAATATTTTTGCGTTTAGTCTGACATTCACATCAAAATAAAATGTCCGATTTATCTTGGACACTAAATACTTGAAGAAAATTAACTGCCCAAAACCAAAATTACAAGCGATGTCACAATATGCATCAGACATTCGTTAACGACCGGGGCAGCAGCTTTTTTGGTTTTTGCTAAGGGTTCTCAAGGTGAACTTTTAGATGACTGTGCTGTGGGGGAAATGGACTTGTGACCCTGTTTTGTTGAGAAACTTTTGTCCAAATGGTTGGGACTAATGTTGGCAGTATTTCTACGGCCTGATTGAACTAAATATTTAGAGTCGCTCTGCTCCGTGATTATATTTTCACATTGAGTAACTTAATCTTAATCTATAGTTTTAAGAACATTGTTAACTTATACTAAACCCTCTTTGTACTATAAAAGACCAAGTCTTATTGTACTTATATTATTTAATAATAATACATTGAAAATAACTTGTGTTCGAAAATAATTCACGCCCTTTATCACCAAAATGCAAACGCGTCAAAGGGATTACATTGTAAGATTTATTTCCATTAGAAATAAGTTCCTTGTTGAAAAGTCCTTCATTCATTCCTTAAGGATTGTATGTGAACATCAATTTTTGATATTTTTGGAGTAAGTTCACAAACATTTGAAGACTCTCTATTAAGTCCGCCAAATATATTAATTTTATGATTTCAAAGCAGTTTTGAATATCATAGGTCTGTTCCCTTGTAATTGTAATTGTAAGTAATAGGCCCTGTACACTGCGACCAGAAGAGATCTATTGTGTTGGCCTTTATTATTTAACCCAGGGAGCTGTTGAGGCTCTTTATAAACCTCAGTACCCTTCTTGGTTCCATGTTTCCTATATCTGCAGGACTTATAAATGTCCCTTGCATGTGGAACATTCTGCTCTTTGCCACAGCAGGGCATTCGCAGAGTATGTGTTCCGTAGTCTCCTCCTCTTCTCCGCAGAGTCGACAGGAGTCATCGTCGGATAGTCCCATTTTTTTGAGGTGGTATCTTAGTGGCCAGTGACCAGTAAGATAACCCGTTAGGATCCTTAGATCTTCTTTGCTTAGCTCAAGTAACTTTTTTGTTTTACTACTAGCTGGGATTATGAGTCTTTTTGCCTGCCTCTGTCCTTTGGATTTTGTCCAGTGTTCGGCAAGGTGATCATCTTCCCATTTCCTGAATTTTGAGTGTACGTAACTCAAAGGTAACCCGAAAAAGGGCTCAGGACCAGTGAGCAGGCGTGATGCGCCTCTTCTCGCTAGACAATCCGCTCTTTCATTTCCTTCGAATCCCTCATGGCCTGGTATCCACGCGACGGTGACTGTGTTGTCCTTGGCCAAGTCTTCGAGGAGGTTAAAACATTCCCAAACTAGCTTTGATCTGATCGAGTACGATCTCAGGGCTTTAAGAGCTGCCTGGCTGTCTGAGAGGATGAAGATGCGGGCACCTTTAGTGCGCCTTCGTAAGCATTCTCGGACACATATCTCTATGGCATGTACCTCCGCCTGAAAGATGTCTGGTGATTTTCCCAGTGCTATGGCTCGTTGGAACCTGGGCCCATAGACCCCAGCACCGGTCGCATCATCTTCCATCTTTGAGCCGTCGGTGTACCAGATTTGTGATCCCGATGGTATTACGAATTGGTTGGTTCTCCAGATATTCCTGTCAGATATGATTATCTTGAATTTTCTGGTGAAGCGAAGCCTTTTAAGCATGTTGTCTGATACCTTGACCACAGGATCATCTTGAAGCATTTGTAATACCCGAAGGTGTCCTGTGAGGTTTCCTGCTTTAAGATTTGATATATCAGGGAGCCTTAGGGCACTAAGACCTGCTTCCTTCTTTACAGAAATATGTAAAGGCAACAGGCTGAGCATTGCCCCTATGGCTGCAGTTGGACAAGTTTTCATTGCCCCCGTTATACCAACACATGCTAAGCGATATATCTTGTTTAGTTTTTGTTGGGCCGTTGTTTGTTCGGTTTTTGGCCACCATGATATCGCTGCATAAGTGATCATTGGTTTGATGATCGTGTTGTATGACCAATAGATCATTTTTGGTTTTAAGCCCCAGGTTTTGCCGTAAAGACGCTGGCACATATAAATTGCCTTTGTCGCCTTCTTTGTGACTTGATCAAGATGTGAATTCCAGGTGAGGGTCTTGTCTAGGATTACTCCTAGATATTTTACCTCTCCTGATACGTCGATGATTGCGTTATTCAGCTTGATCGGTTTTAGTTCTAGTTTTCTCTTTCTAGAGAATGGTATCAGGACCGTTTTTGAGGGATTTATGGTAAATCCTTTGTTCTGACACCATCTGTAGGTTAAGTTTAGGGCCCTTTGCATGATTTCCGATATTGTGGAGTCATGCTTGCCCATAACAGTGATTACTACATCATCTGCATAACCTTGTATTGTATACCCCGATTGTGTGAGGTGATCTAGGAGTTCATCTATGACTAGTGTCCAGAGGAGAGGAGAAAGTACTCCTCCTTGAGGACAGCCTCTAGTGGCTTTGACAGTCTTTTGTGAGCCTCCATACGTCAGGTTAATGATTCTGCTTTCTAGCATATTCAGAACCCATTTTATGATTAGTGGGGCAATGCCTTTCCTTATCATAGCTTTCTTAATGGCATCGAAGGAGGTATTGTCAAACGCTCCCTGGATGTCAATGAAGGCACAGAGAGCCGTTTCCTTTACTGCGAGAGCCTTTTCAATCGTCGTTGTGAGGCTATGTATGGCAGTTTCGGTAGACTTGCCAGCTTGATATGCGAACTGGCTAGCATGAAGTGGGTTACCTTTAAGGAACTGATCCCTTATGTATTGATCTAGGACTTTCTCCATGGTTTTTAGGAGGAAGGAGCTGAGGCTGATGGGGCGATATGATTTCGCTAGTTGTTCAGATTTCCCACCTGCCTTTGGTATGAAGACCACCTTGACCTTAGTCCAGCTCAATGGTACGTGGCTTAGAGATAGACTGGATCTGAAGACTCTAATTAGTTGAGGAACCAATAGATCCATACCCTGTTGTAGTAGGCAGGGGTAGATGCCATCAGTTCCTGGTGATTTGAAAGGCTTAAAGGACGAGATCGCCCATTTAACCCTGTCTCGCTGAAATATTTTCCCGGATAGACTGTAATCCCATTTTGATACCGTGAGATCCTGGTGCCTCATCGGTACGATTGGGTTGTCTATGCAGATGCATTCCGGGAAATGTGTATCCAGAAGAAGTTGACAGGTTTCTTCAGGAGTATCTGTAAATTCGCCATTGTGCTTTTTAAGAGAGCAGATACCGTTTGAGTGATCGCGAGCAAGGACTTTTTGGAGTCGTGTAGCTGCAGGGAGATTTTCAATGCTCTCACAGTGTTTCCTCCAAGTCACTCTTTTGGATTTTCTCAATTCTGTGTTGTATTCAGTAAGAGCTGTTCTGTATTGGCACCAGTTGCCATTGTTTTTAGCTCTATTGAAAAGCTTTCTTGCAGTGCTCCTAAGGGCATCAAGTCTTTTGTTCCACCATGGGACATCTCTTCGTGTTTTCCTATTTTTGAGGGGACAACTACTTTCGTAGGCGAAGATTATGTCTTTTTGGAGCTGTTCGGATTCAATTTCCAACTCCGGAACGGTCCATAGTGGAATTAAAGAACGATTTGTTTCTGATTCAAGGACTAACTTATAGGTATCCCAGTCAGAGGATTTTGGGTTCCTGTAAACTGTGTTTCTTACGGAGTAAGCTTCCAGGTCGAATCTGATGTGATTGTGGTCCGACATGGATGCTTCTCCAGAAACATGCCAGTTTGTGATGATATGATAAATAAATGGACTTGCCAATGTGAGATCAAGAACCTCTTGCCGAATCACATTTATGAAGGTTGGTTCTACACCTCTATTTACCACCACCAAATTATTAGCACAAATATATTCAAAAAGTGACTCACCCCTTTTGTTTATGTTGGTGCTCCCCCACACCGTGTGGTGGGCATTGGCGTCACAGCTGAGGATCCACTGTAGTCTCCTTTCTTCGCAATACCTTATCAAAGCCGCTACTTCTGAGGTTGGTGCTTCAGATGTGTCTCCAGGGAGGTAGGCAGAGGCGATGACGACCTTCAAATCCCCTCCCTTTTGACCGGCTTTTGGTATTGCGATGAGTGCCGCCACCAGATCTCCTTGAATAAATTCTGAAATTGGAAAAGTTGTTTTAATTAAGTTTTTATTTATCATTAAAGCTGCCCTTGGTCGGACATGCTGTTTATCGTAAATTAACTTACAAGTTTCCTCGTTTGGGAGCCCTTTTATGGCTCCTGATAAGGTCCATGGTTCCTGAATCATGGCTAGATCCAGGTCTTCTTTAATAAACCTCCTGCTTAGGACACTAGAAGCTGCCTTAGCATGATGGAGATTTATTTGAAGGCACTTAAGTTGCCTTCTGGTGTTGTTTGCGGATGGACGTCGCATATTTATTTTCTTTGGTGGCCCCTCTGTGCCACCTTTTTACCCCTGCTGCTGTTCAAAAGAGCCGCTTCTTCTGGGTCTCGTCTTTCAAATTTTCGAGGTCTGCCAGGGGCACGTTGCCTTTGTTTTTCCCGACGTGCATTGGTTCCGGCGGTGCTGGTGCTTGGCACCTTAGTCGTCGGGCCTCTGTGCGAGCAGCTAGGGATATCATTTGTTGCGGCTTTTAGTGTGTTAGCCGTAGTCCTTGGAGATGTAGGTGCTTTTGCTACAGCAGCACCAACAGCGACCGATGTTTCCTTCTTGGCGACCTTTGGTCTCGGGATGTCTTTGTTTCGTGGTCGCAGGTAAACGTCACCGAAACCATAGCTAATGCTGCCATTTTGGGCTTTCAGAGTGTCAGCCGACTTTGGGTCCAGAGCTAGGGTTAGCTCCGTCATTTGGGGCCTTTGCACCCGGTTGAGTACCTTCCAGTCGTCTACTCTCAGACCATTATTTTGGCCTTTCACGAGGCCCAGTATTTTGCTGGTTGGGGTTCCTTCTCCAGGGAAGTAGCCGACAAAGATTTGTGGACGAGGAACTTCTTCCTCACTCACAGCCTTAAGTTTGGCACCTTCCCATGGTGTCAGCGTCGGAATAATTTTTTCCAGCCAGTCACTTGTTGTTTGGTCCTTGCACGTAAAGGCAAGCCAACCTGGTTTGAATGTGCAACCTCGGAACTGGGGCTTGGTAGCATTATCCTGTTGTTTTACAATACTATCCAGGACACTATTTTGAACCAATTTTAGTTGGTCTGTAGACCATAAGGTAGTAGGGTAGTCTATCGGTATTACCCCTATCTTTTTGCATCCAACAACATCCCGGAAGGTGGGTGCCTGTTGAGGTGATGAAATTGCAGCCTCAGTAGCCTTCCGTTTTGGAGTGTTGCTCGTTGGAGTTGAGCTGTCGGTCCTTGGTCTTTTGAGTCGAATATCCTTGCACTGCGCAGGTTCCAAGGCCAATGAACGTGCCTCTTCGATCTCATAACCTGCGTCCAGCAGCTTTTTCAGGCGTTTACGTCCAGCTCCTGATAGCTTGACTTTGTCAGCATCGTTTGGCTTGACTGACCCAGATGGTTTGTCGAGAGCTGTTGATGACTTCGGGGATGCGAGTAGAGCAGCTTCCTCTTCCGCCGATATAACATCCATGGGAGTGGTGATGACCGAGTCCTCACCAATCGACATGGTGTCATAAGGTGCAGTTTCTGCAGCAGGACCAAGTGCCCTAGCTGTAGAGACTGGGAGGTCCAGGGTGACCTCTGGTTGCAGTTTTAAAGGTGTGCATTCCTTGTTTGTTGAGTTATTATTTTCTGTTTCCATATGTTTTGAAATTTGCGAGAAAGTCAGTCACCCGAGGCAGAGCTCCATACCTCGGGAGGGCTAATTTAAACCGGAGGTCGCCTGTTGTCCGGAGTTCACCGTAGTAAGACACACTTACGTAGTGCCATTCATCCCATAGGCACGGTTGTTAGACAACCGGGATTACGGGTTTTTATCGAGTTTCCGCTCTAGATCCGTCATATTCAGTCGAAAGCAGTGGCACCTCTTGCAGGTTGTGGCTCTGCACCACGTATGACGATCTTGAGAACACTGTTCCCCCGGTATCCTTTTTGGTCAAAGCATGACTGGCTCAAGGTGAGAGGTTGTGGCCTCTCCCCCTCGGTTCAGACAGCTTTCCCATTATGAGACACCTCACCACCGTCTGTTCCCTTACTTTCTGGTTCACTATTGGCAATATGTCACATTTCTCTCATTGCGAAAGAATTCGCTCACCGAAATAGAATATAATCTAAGAGAAACGGAAAGCGTTGAGCCACAAATTTGAAAAATGTGTATTTTTTCCAAACGGAAATATTCAAATATTATTTCCTTAGTAGAATAAAGCACAAATTTATATTTAAGACCAAGATTTGAATTGTTCTTATTGCAGAAACTAAAGAGTTCAGTTCTTTCGCTTCTTACATCTATTTTAATGCTATACAAGTACAAAATATAAATGAAGTCAAATAAAAAGTCAGTTACAAATTAGCATTTGAAGGATCTCACAACCATCTGTCAGAATAACCAACCAGCCCAAAGAAACTTCGGCTCTAAAATTTGCAGATTTTTTATGGAGAGGAAATGTTTTGTTCTCAGTTTTTGGCTCTCTCGTTGGCCCAACTTTTACGAGGGAACGAAGTTTGACTTCATTTGGATAGTCTGTTCGTTAGGCAACTTTTACATACGTATGAAATATTATTGTGAATAATGCTATTTATTATGAAATATTATTGTGAATTCATTGAATTAGGTTGGCTGTCATATGTAACGGTGGTTCCCATGTAACCTAAGGCTATGTACTAGTATTTTCATACAGGATCAAAAAAAAAAAAAAAAACACTTTTAAATTTCCACTGTATACTTACTATTTTTTTTTGTATACTTTAAATTTTTAATAATAAACCGTATGTAGTAGGAAATATTTATCATTCAATTTGTGTGTAAACCAAATTAAAGTAAAGTAGTAGACAGGAAGAAAAAGAAGAAGGGTTAAATTATAGAAATAATTATTTCAAGAGAAGTTTTGGATATTTCAAGGTAAATTTTTTGTTTATGATTTCACAACATTAGTTAGAATAATATTATTTTAACACATTTAGGATTTCTTGTATATACCGGGAGCTAAGCACAAAAATAAAAGCGGGGCACAGGCCCGAAATCTCGGTCTTGCAGGTTGCAATAAAAAAAAAAAAATAAACATTAAATCCATCCAATTTCAATCTAAACCAAAATTTAAAAGCAGATAAAAAAGAGAAAAGAATCTAGCCTACAAGAATATCCATACAAAAAAATAAATAATAATAATATCAATAATAATTATTTATATTTGCGTTAATAGTAATTAGTTTATTCAATTCCATTTGTTTCTTCTCAATTTAAATTGTTAAAAACAATTCAAATCATAATTATCATATTCATACTGTCATTTCTACTTTCCATGATTGTTATTATAATTACTTTTTAATCTTTTCGATTGATTGAAAAATTAGTTCATGATACCAAAATATCGAGTTTAGCTAAAACAAACCAAGATTTTTGTGAGCACGTTGGATTTTAAAAAAAATTTTTTTGTTCTTAATTACATTTTGTTTTCTCTCTATTTTTCATTCAATATCAATACATCATATAAATGTTTTTTATTGGAAATAATTAGTTTACTTAGATTATCCATTTTTCATTAAACTAAAATAATTAAAATCTAAAAGTTTGTATATATCAACATTATGGTTTGATTTGATTTTTAATAACCCAGGAATGGCGTAGGTTGCAGGAAAAGATGTAACTAAAATATAGGGTAGATATACCAAATACCATCGGACAATATATCTACATGGATGAGGTGGGTGGCCAAGGATTCATATGTATGTTATCATTTAAGACTTCATATCCAGATGATATTTCTTTCGCCTCTGACCAAGGATAACTCTAAATTTTGCTTTAAATGATCAGTTATTGGTTTTTATTATTTTTCTTTTATTTGTACTGTGCTGTCGCCTGAACCAGTCCTTAGCCTTGATTGCCACATCAGCAAGATTCGCGACCTCTCTACCCACACAGTTACATATATTTGACATGCATTTAATAAAACGTCAGCGTGGTTTCTTTCCCTCTTCTCATTTTGGGATTAGGCAAATACATATCAGGATCCTCATTTCAGTAGTCAGTTATAAGGCTTAAATGCAGAGCTTCAATATTTTGAAGCATTTTGTGGCCTCACCCCCTTTATTGGGCAATCCCATTCAGCGAAGTTATTGCCAAAATAATTTCAATTCTTATAAAACATTGCATGCGCAGAGTTTCAAGTCAAATCGTAGACGAGAACTTACCTTTTTACAAATGCCGCACAGGCTCTAAAGCACCATAAACAACGTCTGGGAGAAATCTCTTTCAGTTTCATCCGACACTAATATGTGGCACTCGGTTTATCTAAAAGAATAAGTTACCGCCACCGCCCAACCAGCGTCAATCAATGAGTGTGCTCTTTGTGAGCTCAAAATTAAAATCCCCAACATCGAATGGCTTTTCCCTTGCACATCGTCATCCCCATATCACACCGTAACTGAAACCCATCTTGAAAGTGGTAATCCTTGGGTAATTCGCGTAAACTCCTTGTAAAGTGCCAACGATCCATCTATTCAGCAAACGAAATGATAAATGATGAAAAATGCCAGGATTTACAATCGACGAAAAGTTCATGTCACGATTCCATCTGAGTCCTTTTAAAATTATCGCGTGCGCCAATGCCAAAGACAATCACTGAATCACCCCTCAAAGAGACACGCTCTTTCAGTAGGTACAAAGGGAGGTTTTCTCATTAGCTCGCTATGTGTCTCAAGGAAAGTGCGAGCCACTTCTCATTTACAACGGTGCCGATTTTTACGCTTTCCAAAAATGATCCTGCAAAGTGTGACTTTGTGTATACAACCCTCGCTCAGTGACTGTGCTGATGCCATGTTAATTACTCTTCCGAATTGATGAAATTCTTATCATTAAGGGACTGCGTTCATGCAGAAACTTACCGCGAAAAGTCGCCATACAGAGGACGCAACACAACAACACAAGCCCACCGGCTTGTCCCAAAAAGGGTTTCGCTTAGACAGTGGGGATTCTCCATTCGGTGTGTTATCCTTTTTATTAAAAACTTACAAATAGCCATTAGCAATGTCATATTATGGCAGCAAAGAGGAAAAAAAAAATCATCTTTCAGCACCAAAAGGCGCTCATGTTGATGATGCAATAAAAAAATTAAATATTTTCGTCCCTTTCGCTGTTGTTCGCTGCCGCCCCGCTCTGTCGCTTAAAACAAAGCAAAACGTCTTCTACATGGGAATGGGTAGGCGGAAGCAGTCTGTATGTAGGAATATCCAGAAAAGGGTTAAGGGTTAAGAAAGTGGCTAATCTTAATAAAAACGGGTTCCGTTTCTGCGCGTCCCGAACAAAGGAGCAATCTAAATGAATTTAGCCTTCGGCGAGAATGTACTAACGTTCGGTCAAAGTAATTTCGAAGCGTTGGCTCTGGTCTCCGAACTGGCTGTGGCCTGGCACATCAAATTAAAGTGTTAGTCCTTGGAGTTTGGTGTCGTGTATTTAAGGCTCTGTGAAGAGAAACTAATTAAAGGAGGTAAATACATTTTTAATGCGGTTTTCTGGCGAAAGGCCATCCCGTCCGTACTACGGTGTTGCCTTCGGTTCGCGATGTTTTGTACATGAAGATTTGATGCGTGGAGTTCTTGTTAATTGGCCGGGTTTGGGAAATAAATTCAATTTGTTCCGCACTGGGGCTTTCGATTTGAAACTCGATTCGCTCGAAAATAAAAGTCGCATTACATAAATAATTGAAGGATACCTATACCACTTACCTAGTTGGGTTTTTATTTTTTACAACAGAATAATTTTTAGTTTGAAATGCTTTATGGGTAAGGCTAAGGACTTCTATTACTATTAAAAAAGTGAGACAATTGCTTGGCAGTTCGCGGATAATTTTTGTCGCGTTAACGTTATGTAAGGCTGAGATCCGGTGGGCGGTAGTTCAAGTTGGAACAAAACTGATGGAAGTTGGTACCGAATATCAAGTTGGATAACGATTGAAGGATGCAAGTATTTAAGGGGATTGAAAGGAGCCTTCGTCTGAAACACGTGACTGTCAACTTTGCGACTTTTTTACCAGCCAAAGTGCGAGGCATTATTTGAATAGAAAAGCCGAGCACAACTTGCTAACAAGAAAAAAAAACACGGTAAAATCACAATATTTGATAGGTAAATAAGAAAGTAGGTTCCATCTAATAAACTACGCGAAATAGAAGTGAAATTTCATGAAGATAAAACGAGGATGATCAGCATACATCACTAAGAAGTATTTGAAAACACGCATTCGATTTGGGCACGATATGCAGTTTCAAATAGTCTTTAATCCAACGAGCGTCGTAAAATTTCATTCCAGAACTTTGGCACACCAAACACTGCTATTCTTGTTATAAAAAATAGTTCCGTATGACCAGAAAACGTACAAGTTTAAGAGCTAAACCGCCAGCTGTGTATAGATGAGCATTAAGAAGGAATGTTTGGATATGACCATTCTCACTGCCCATTCAAGGGAGGTTTGCGGCAAAGCTCACGAACTTTTATCCATATCAAATTTAAACTTTGCATATTGATAGAGAAGCTAAAAGTTTTTAGCCCATTACTGGAACGACTTAAATCTAGAATGGTTAAAATCTCGAAAATGAATTTGATAAATATCGAACGAGAAATAATCGAATGGGTCAAAATCTAGAAAGTACAAAAATCTCGAATGACTCTACCTCGAAAAAAATATAAAAAATACAACTGCTTTCGAGATTCTTATATTTTCTTAAATTTATTCCGAAAGTAATGAAAACAAGTCTAGAATGAACATTTTAGGTGTTTTTATTGAAAAATACATTTTGAAACTATAACTATTGGGGAAGGTCATGTAGGTACCTTGGTCCAGATTTCAGTTCAGTTTTTTGTATTTTAGGTAACGTTTTTTCATTATTTTCTTTTTGTTTTTTTTTTTATTACCTGAAGTCTTATCTATGATAATGCAAAACTACCAAAAGCATATTACTTACCATTCTAAAGAAAACTTATCTTTTATATACTAGCCTCAAACGGTCCAAGGTACAACACGTGATTGTATCTTGGTCCACAGAGTATTGTACCTTGGACAAGTTTTTCTATAGTTTAAAGGTGAAAACTATATTTTCTTTTAACAAATAGTAAAAATGGTACCATTCTTATTTTATTTCAAGAAAGCAGCAAGAAAACAAACCATTTTCTTAAAGTTTGTGTGCTTGACAAAATTTTTTTTATTTCAAATATGTAATAGTTTTAAATAAAAAATATACTCTCGTTAACTAAAAAAATGGCTAACAAAGGTTTTTAATATTATTTACCTAATTTGCTTCTTGGCATATTTTCCTGAAACATACAAAACCAATTGTGTTTAAAAAAAATCTAATAACGTGTAACTTTGACCGGACCAAGGTACAAGCGCTATGATAGGTCCAAGGTATACACGAACACCACTTTAACCAAAAAATAATAATTTTGACGTAGTATTTAAAGCACATGCGTACAGCAATTTGTTCTTACCAAAAGATAATCAATATACTTACCGAAATCGATAAAAGTATCGGAAAATAGACATAAATTTAAGCACCACACAACTTCAGAAAATCGATACAAAAAAATATAAGTTCAAAAAGAAACAGAAGAGTAATTTTAATTTTATTAAATTTCATTAGATTTTTGCTTTCGAGACTTTTTTTTAGATTTTTTCTATTCGAGATTTTGGTCTCGAGATTTTTTTCAATCAACATTTTTTTTTCGAGATTTGATTTTTCTAAATTTTGGTTTTCTGTATTATATTTTTCTATATATCTGGGTAAACCCCATTATTTCTCCATAATTGCAAATGTGGCTTATGAGATTGTTATGTAAGCCGAGTATCCCACATTCGGGGTCAATACCTTTAAGGGGGTACATTTTATTTTAATAGAAAAGAAATAATAGTACCTAATTTATAATGCTAGTCCCTGCACTCTAAAATTCGTTACTTTTCTCAAGTAGCAAAATTACTTTAAGCGTTTTCAAGATACGTCTTCATAATTTTGAAAAAAATGTAGGTAATTTGGAAAATGTGGACAGAAACTTTTATACCAGAAAACCATTTAAAATGTTTGGCAAGTAATGTGGCCGCAACAAGGCTCAATCACAAAATGTGTTATACTCTCGGGTGGTTGTCATTGAAGATCGCTAAAATTGGCACAATGCAAAAAAAAAAAGAGGCTTCTTTCCCATACAAATTTCGCAATTGCGATCTTCGGTAAAATTAAAGTCAGATTTAAGCCGATTATTACTACGGCGCATGACTAGGTGTACAACCAGCCACTACATATACACACTACATAAATGTATTGCATACCGTTTAGCGCAAGTGGGAAATATAATAAGACTGCTACAGAACCGCTGTGGAGAACTTCTATTTCATCTTAGCGAACTAGCTTAAAAAATTAACACGTTAGTCTAAAAATTATAGATACCAACGCTCTGCATACGACATTCCTGTCCATACGAGTATGAAGGTACCTAATTGGGGAGACCGCATTTTAAAAGACAAGTACGAACTAGACCCCTTCCCCCTCAAAAACCCGAACGTAACTTCAATCACAATCCTTGAGCGTTTTTGTTTTTACAATTAGCAGATGTACGAGCAGGTATTTATCGCTCTGTTTAACCTAATCTAATCATTGCAATATCATTTGCTCAGAGAATAGAAAAAGTTGATGCAGGTACCTACCTAACTTCATAGTTATATACCTACCTATATTTTTTTTTATTATTGCAACATACATACCACATATACCTAGTCCTTAATGAAAATTACAAACGGTCACCACGGTAACTTTTATTTTGCCGATTCGGACGACGCGACGGTACGAAAAATCCTAATTCAAGCGCTCCGCACCCATACCTACCCACATTGCTTTATTTACTAAGCACACACATATCCTATATCCTAGCCTTGGCTGCGAGGATGAGCTCTCTTGCAAACGGCTTCAACGCCGCATTAGTTTGCCTTATGTGAAAATCGCATGTGACATAAATTCACCGAACATTGTATCACATATAGCGTTGAAATTAAGACAGATTCCTTGTCCTGAGAAATACCCCCATCTGTTTTGCCACCCTACATAGGTAGGTCCCCATTCCAATCAACATTGATAATCAAGGATATCACTATCGTGCACGTAAATCGTGTGTAATGCAGCAAATGTGAACAAATGTCGTCGCGAGTTCACACAAATTGAAATTCCCAGCGACACAGGACGATGTGAGGTAGGACAAAAAAAAAAGAAAAAAAAAGAGAAAACCCCAAACAAAGTGCCTCCACATCCTTCGCAGGATCAGCGGTAGAAATGCAATAAAAATTTGAGCTTTTTTCTCGTTTTTTGCCTTTCCTCTCCCCATCTCTTTGCATTTACGTGTACGCCGTGGAGAGAGTGGAGCAGCACTGTTGTATGTATTATCCCGAGGATTTCCCAATGGAAATGGGAAAAATATGTAATTTTCTTTCTTTTTTTTCTGGTGTTTCTTCTGGCATTCCGTTCTTCTCCCAAGAGTTATGTACACATTTTTCTCTGGTAGATTCTTTTTTTGGTTTTTCTTGTTATGTTCCTTGATTCCAATGAAATCGGAAGGTTTGAGACGACAGGACCCGCCTTCTTCCGTTGGTTCACCTATCGCGTCGACTCGATTTTTTCATGCTGCTCGTATTTTGTATGCTCTTCTTTTGCTCTGTGCAGGACATTTGTACATATAGGACTGTGGCGTAGTGGGGCAGCAGCAGCAGCAACAGCAGCAGCTCCTCAGCTCACTGGAGTGCACAGTGCAATCACTGTTCCATGTCCTATTTTAGGTATCCCATTTGTACAGCAGTGCATTCTGTTGAGATATGGTAGGTCTCGCTTGAAAAAAATGCCCCTCAGCGGAAATGGACCGCATGAAGAGTGCCGGATGTGCCGGGTAAGGGAATATGGATGGGAAACAGAAAAAGGAACAAATGAATGCAAACTCTTAATCAAGGATTTTCGATATTTCCCTTGAAAGAGGATCCTCGATTCGGAAGAGTTTACCACCATTTTTTGGTTCCATGTTTTTCTCTTTTTTTTTTTGCTTTCCGCATGATGGCGACGTTGGCCCAGAGGGCGCTTGTAAGTTAAGTCAAGCTCTGTATGTCGCTTCGTTCGCGCGTTTGAAAATTATTATGGCTGTGAGTCCTCGAAAGAAATACCTACGGTAACGCTGTCAAGCGATTTTTCTGCTTCGTTTAATATTTAGCTTTGAATGAATTCCTCTTCTCTGGCTTTTCTTGTTTGGATGGTTTTTCTGTGCAGCCATTGTGCTGTGTACCTACAACTAATTGACGAATGAAAGCTGTGCATTTTGCAAGATGTCGACGTAGGCACTCCTTTGTAGATGATGAGTTTAATGGTACGTCAAGGATTAAATAACGAGAAATACCTTCCATTTATTTTGATATCTGCCAGACTGCGTTTTATGCGGAGGAAATGAATTATTTTATTATTTTTATTGCATAGCTACAACTCTTGAAATGAAGGTCGGGATTTCAGAACCGTTGCTGAATAGGGGGGCCTCGATTTCTCGATTTGAGAAAACATTCCTTAAACTTAGAACTTTGAACGTTTTGAGTTTGACATGCGATCTTGCACCCAAATTTGTAGGGTAAGAGTAGAAAAGTTTGATTTCAATAAAAACCCAGAATTTTTGAAAATCTGGTAACATTCCAGCGGTACCTAAAATGTAAACGTGAATATGAGTAGGTATACCTACCTCCAGCTTATTGCGCACAGAATTTAAGCCTCACTTATTGAGTGTTATTCTCTAATCATTATTATAGAATCTACAAAATTTTTTAAAAGCCTTAAACATACAAAACACAAATTTCAAATGTGTCGATTTCGTCTTTTACCATCATTTTGAAGCCAAAACTAAGAATAAGGATAGAAATGAAAAATTAAAACTATGACACTTCAAACTAGGTCATTAAAAGCCTTGAAACTAAGACTTATAGATGAGACTCACCATGAGAATGGTGATGGAGATGTAGTAAGAGGGCAGGGATGCGGTAGAATTCGAAACGTAGCTTACATGGGTTGGTGTTAAAGAAAAAAAAAAAAAAGAGTTGTAAAGAGGCGTGCAATCTACCAAAACTGAGAGAATACGATAAATAATATTTTATACATAGTTTGAAGGGTGATGTCATGAGCCAGGTTTGCTTTCCCTTTTCGAAAAAAACGTAATTTTACATAAGTCGGCTTTCCAGAAATATTGCAATTTAGAATAATTGGTATCGATTTTTGTTAGATGATGTATTCAAAGACAATATTATACCAGAGCTGTTGGTCCTGTGTGATATCTACCACATGGTGGGCTGAACAAAATTTTAGACCCAAAGTACCGATTGAAGTCTTTTTTCTGTATACAATCTTTGAGAAACTGCGAAGAATTCGTCACTTGGAAGACCAGAAGGGTGACCGAGAAATAGTCCCAATTACCAAACATAATTGGGTTCAAAACTCTGTGGTTCAATCGCAAAGGGAGTATGCCAAATCATACCAAGTTCTTTAAGTCTCTCCACTTTGATTTGTAGGTTGCGTGCACCGTACAGTAGCTTTCTGAATATACAAATTAGCTCCGCCAATTGTCATATTTCAATCCAAATTGATTATATCCTGTCAAATGTGAGTTAATCAGCTATAGTCCCATATGACTTTGGGAGGGTATATACAGCAGCTCCTCTGTGTTTTTAATTCCGGTGCGTGTTTGTTAAAATTTGTTGCGTTCATAGTCCGCTGCAAAGTTTATAAGGAACATTTTCCCTGTTGAACAAGTTTTCCTCTATAACTGGTGAATGCCGTTTATTAATTAGGTACAACAACCTTGTTTATTTTAACAGCAGGAAAACTCAGTTTCGTGGTCTAGTATACTTTTCTTTTTATTTAACTTCTGACTCGCCAAGGCGATAAAGAGGCACGTCGACCTAAAAGATCTATTGTGCCGAAGATTGCCAGAAAATAGAGTTTAGGCTAGCAGAGTTTCTACTTCCTTCCTATACATTTTGTTTAGGTGGTATCGCAAACCGTGGTGACCTGTTAGGTAGCCTAAAAGGTTTTTGCTATCGTGCCTTCTGAGATTAAGAATTTTTTTTTAATGGCAGGATTGACCTTTTGGCCTGTCTGAGGCTTGGGATTTGTACCCACTGTTGATTCGCATCTTGTGTTCCCATTTTTTTTATAGTGGAGCTAATCGCTGATTTGGTGGAGGCGCAGGAAGGTCCTGGTCCTATAAAAAAGGTCTCTGACCCTTTCCTGGCAAGTTCGTCAGGTGTCCCGGAACCAACCATATTTTGGTTGGTCTAGTATACTATTTTGGCACTAAAAAAAGAAGCGAGTTTATCCACTCCTTAAAAGTCGACAAAAAAACTCCCACACAATATATCAATCATACTTTAGATGACTCAGAGTCTTGCAGAACTACTTTTCTATCGAAAGCGGAGGGAGTAGCTCTGCAGTAGCCCTGTTATAAATTAAAGGTTTCAGGTTTAGGCCCAGAAACAAATTAGATCCCGTCATACTGGAATATCGTCAATTGTGCTATTCGGCAGAAACTTGAAGAGGATTCCTGAATCTTGACGTGCCAAAAACAAAATACCCGGATGCTAGATGCAAATGGCTGTTAGAAGCCATGGTCCAGATTCTGTAAGGCGAAACGATCAAACGCTTTCGTGCGAGTTACGTCTAAGGACATCAGAACAGAAAATACTCATCTCCAACAACAACAACATCATCCAGTCAACATCTCAATATAGCGGCACATCAATTAAGAGATAACAGCCTAACAACAGAGCAACTCATCATCTACGTTTATTGTAGTCAGTGTTACTTCGTCTTTTAAATAAATAACATTGTTTTGTTAAATGTTCGTTTTTGTTGTTTTTGTTCGATCGGTCATGTCCGCTCGTAACTAGCACATGAATGATTTGCCTTATATGTTACACAAGCAAATTTCTTCGTGGACACAAAAAAAAAACACTTGTGCACGTTTCGCCTTACAAAATCTGACCACAGGCCTTGGTTATTTGCATCTTCTGCACTAAAAAAGTAAGTAACTTCCAGCGTTTGCCAACTACTACGTAACATTACTGATGTCGACGGGATCTAAATATTTTAAATTCAGTGTCAATAACAAGGTCCTTTGAGTTATAGAAATGCTGGGAAATTCATATAGCAGGCGGGGTCTAATACCAACAGATTTTGTCTATTTTTACTGCAATAAGCTTGGCCAGATCACCCGAGGAACGATATTCCCCAGCTGCAGAGGAGGCTTTTTAAGCTACGACAGGCTTTGCCTTAGATGCTCTGATGTCTGAAGAACCTCTTTCGTCTTAATACTATAGTTATCTATCAAATTCGAAGAAAACAAACGCATCATCTTGAACGCTTTGGACACCACAATTTGGCCATTGGGGTAACTTGAAATTCAGGTAATTATTGGATTCACTATTCGTGTCCTTGGACCTGCATGTTAGTTAGTCGTCACTTCCCTCAATGGATATAGAAGCAAGACATGAGGTTTGATGTGTTGACGCCCTCACCTTCAGTAGTTGCATTTTATTAATTTGCATTCCCAATATCCTATGACTCGCGACACTGAATTCCATTTCAAATTACTCCTTACAGCAGCCGACATTTTTGTACGGCCCCCTAAATCTCGACACTCGTCATTTGCTGTCGCAGAAGCGCCACTGTGCCACTGTCCCTCAAGTGCGAATGGAAAATTTTAATTACCAAAAATGTCGCCGAATTAAAATTGACACATTTTCTTAATAGTCCTTCGGAGTCATAAATTGTTTGTTTTTCATGACCAAAGCGACGACGACGCAGAGAAATTCCTTCATTTGTTCACACCATAATCTGTGGAGTTGTGCAGTTGTCGCGTTCGCGTTCCTTTTAAATTTATATCACCCCCCTCAAAGAAGAAACCGACTGTGTCAGGGCACAATATACGAGTATACGCGAAGGGTTTGGAAAACACCAACCAGCATAATCAACTCATTACGAATCCCGTCAAAATATTATAAGAAAAGAAATAATTGCGGATGCGAATTAGCAAGCGGATTTTTATGTCTTAGCGCGGCGGCTGTTACTGGGATTGTCTAGCGCAATTGTCCTTGTGAATTATACAGAAATAGGTATATCCAGCACAGCGATGGCGGATGGTGAAACATCCAAATGCTTTTAATGTGCGACGCTTCGAGATGTAAACTGCTTTTCGGTGAACGTCTTTGTGTATTGGAAAATAACAAAGAAATTGGATTTCTCGTTCTTCAAAGATGATAAGCCACTCTACCGCAAAAACCCGACCGCAGCACGCACCCTTCTGGCAGTCGAGACGGAGCACTTCTTTCCGTGTACCGTATCCTTTTTGCATAACCTCCAGTTTAAAGAAATCAAAAACCTTATCTGCGAAGGGTTAAGACACTGGCAGTGCGGATTCGGAATGAAGTGGGTGGCCTCCCTATGAGGTTTTCGTCGCGGAGGAGGGGCTGAAACTGTCATGCTGGAGTGCACAAAAGACACTTAACACCAGAATTTTGGTTTTAAATTAATCCAAGTCCTTTGGGTTTGCGGAGGAGCTGCTGCTGGTTCCTTCTTGTGTTTTTCTTTTTTTTTTCTTACGTTTCTTGGGTTTTGTTTCGATGAATCCTTTCTTCACAGGCTGCTGTGCATGGATGTGTACCGATGATGAAGTTGAGTTGCTTTTTTGCTCTGTTTCTTATTTTTTGTCGTCTCCAAAGAGACTCCTCGGAGGAATGACAGTAGCAGTGAATGTATATGGAGGAACACCTTAGCTATTATGGAAATGCCAAAAACCACGAACGAAACCACTGTGGGTGTAGGAGGGGTAACCTAAGGGATGAAGTGCCGTTCTTCATTTTCATTCAATTTAGTTTTTGTGCCTGTTGTTGTGTGCCCCGGATGCGGTTTGAGTTTTTCATTATCCAATACACCACCACTCCATCACCATCAATGACGATGGCGGCGGTGGAACACACCGCCTTAAGAGCAGCACCACCACCACCACCACCACCAAGAAGGAGTTAAGATTTTCCTGACTGTATAAGGATTACTCAATTAATTTAATTATGCGCTGTCAATCATTTTGTATGCTAAATGCGATTTTCAGTTGATGGCATTTTTGGTTATTTTTTTTTTTTTGTTGGCTGGTATATCCTTTTTCCCTGGCCCCGTAATGGGTATCCATTGGAACGACGAAAACCTTAAGGCAACGTCAAGTTGTTGATTAATTTCGTGGATTTTAATTATATCTTGACTTTGCTTTATGCAGGGAGACTGATGGCTTCCATCGTGCTAAAGGCGGGATGTAGACCGACAAATGCGTGTGCTGCATAGCTAATTTCAGAAATGGCGAATGGAATTGAAAGACAGTTTCTCATTTTTGAGCTCGTAATTTATTTTTGCAAAATTTTCAACTTTACATATATGTATCTATAGAGAATCGTTTGTGGTTCTAAGACTAATACTTACTTGGATGGGGTATGGTTTGACTTGGTTTAACATTTTTTTAACTTTAGTTATAGTATTAATATTTCGTACCAGAACTTGGCTCATCTATGTGAGAGTACAGTAAAAATAAGTTCTTTTCACGTTCAGAGTAATTGTATAGTCCAGTCGGGTACAGTAGATATTCGGCCATATTTCGGGTGAATCTTTCAAAAAAAAAAAAAAAACAGAAAGGGAAATATTTAGTAAAATCTTCCAAGCCATGTTCAATAGGTAAAAATTTATTTTAAATAAGTTAACGCAAAGAAAAGATGTTACAAAATAAGTTCAACCTACAACTAAGGCGCGAGCTTATCTAAAAAAAATTCACCTTAAATTTTGTATCTACATATTTTTAAAAATCAGTTTTGAAATAAAGCAGTAGGTACCTACCTAATCGGTACGACAAAAACAGTAGGTGAAACAGAATACACATAAACATATAACTATGCTACGATTCGAAAGGTGTCGCTGTAGTTAAATTAATCACAACATATGGACCCGAAAGCTGCTGCTGATGTTGTAAGAGTTTTTAATAAATTTTATATTTAAACTTATAAAAAAAAAAAAATACGAAACACTAGGATAAGTTCTGCTTACATTACCTTGTCTCCAATTTACTTATCGCCTGTAATGAATTAAATAACCAAATATTTAAGAGTTTTTGGTATTGCGATAACAATCACCAAATGATTTTCGTACATAAAATAGGCAAAAGTTTTTTTGGATAAAAATAATGGTAACTGCAAGGACTTTTTAGGAGGCACTATATTACCTATCTAAAGGTGCACTTTCTTCCTTTTTGTCTGTGTAATATTTCACAAGCATTACATTCCAAGAACTGACCAAAATAAATTTGAATAAATACAATTCCCAATGTGAGCCACGGCCTGTAATCCAAGTGCCCTATATCTTCGTGTACAATGTTAATGAATTTTTAGATATATTAACAGCTGCAGTTTAATATTGGCACAACTGTTGAAGCACTTATCGAAATAATACATGTATTTTTTTTTTCTTCATAATGTCTCTAACAGTCTCTCTGTCCAACGTTAATCAAAGTGTTAGATCATAAATTTGGCTTCGTCGTTATACGAATTGGATTTTTGGAATAAATATGAGAACGTACAGGGATGCAGCCAGAAAATAACGATTGGTGATGATTTAAGTGAAAATTAACTTTTAGCGTGCCCAACTGCCAGTACCTACCACTTCCTATGAAAGCCCAGCCAACGTTTCTTCCAAATACGAAGGTATCAGCACAGCACCTCACTCATCATCAGTGTGACCGCTGCGGCTGCAGTATTCTGAAAAGTCGCAAGAAAGAGGGCCAATGAGAAAAAAGGGTAATTTCTGAATTCAAATTTCTAATTTTTAAACCATATTTAAAAAAACATTAGATCGCTGAGCACTATAACAGTGTTGTGATAGGCAACGGCGGTACCTACACTTTAAAAGTTTTTATTTGGAAATAAGAGCAATTTTCGGAGCGCATTTTCCAATTAAAAGTGGGCTGAAACTGTAAAATAAATCGCGCCAAATTCCAACTTTAGTCACAACGATCGCTCTGTTCGTCATCACAGAGCCAAGGCCAGTTGCAAGCAATCAAAGATCACGTCCGGAAAGCAAAAATAAGATAAATATGGATTGAAATAAGAAAATGTAGTAAAAGGAGCACAACACAGTATAACCTTAAGAAAACACGTTCAATTTCCGACACACCACTATTCAGTCAGAAAACAAACAGTATATACCTAATAACTTAACTTTTATACTTTTTGCCACATTAGAGTTGTCCGATTTAAATCTATTAGACCAAAAACATATTTGTATGTTAAAAAAGAGCCACGTTTTTTTATATAAAAAAGTCTACATAATAAAAAAAAGTTAATTTAAAAAAAAAAAAAATACCCGACTGACATAACCTAAACAATTGACAGTTGGAAACTATACCTACAAAAAAAAAACAAAAGCCTGAGTACCCTCCGACTAGGGTTTCCAATATTTTTCTAACTGATTATAGTATTTTCTAAGTAACCTGTAAAAAATATAGTACAATACCAAGAAATATAGTAGGTATAGTAGTCTTTTTTCAATTTTTCGCTACCTGACCCATTTTCGTTGTCACTTCACTTTTTCATTAGCACAACAATTAAAACTTTAAAGTGACTTTAACAATTTTGTCAATAAAATCCCGATTGAAAATCAAAAAAACTAAACAAAGTTTAAATATTACACGTACACGAATCAGTTGTAATTTCAAACGATAAAAATGGGCACAGCGAAGAGTATAGTCATCTTAAGTCGACTAGATTGGTCTGGATAAGATGTACCCTGTACCCAAAAACTAGATTGGTAGGGAACGTCACTTATCCTACGTCAACCACATATCCGAACTGTCAACTTAGTACTCAGTCAAGAATTTCTTTGACATTGAAAGCAAGACTTAGGTGATTGAACGGATTGAAATATAGTACTTTTGTGTACTATATGTTTCTTCAACAGTATATAGAACGCAAAGCCAAAATATAGTACAATACTATATATTATAGTACGGTTGGGAACCTCCGACTGCCAAATAGTTAGGTTAAGTGCCTTGTGAATATTATTTTATTTTTTTCTTTACAGTTAGTCGGGTTTTTATGTCTTTTTAAATTAATTTTTTTTATTCTAATTTTTTTAGCTTAAATTTGGTTGGTTCACTGGTCAAGTTTTCAAAACCTTTCGAATTGGGTGTAATGAAAAGAAAACTTAAAGCGTTTATATTCCGGTGCACTAGTGCTCAGTGGCATGGTTAGTGTGTTGGGCTACTAAGCGAGGGATCCAGGTTCGGATCCCGCAAAAACCCAAATTCCTGACAAACATCGGAGAGTATTAACTGTCATGAAAGAGCTTCTCAATCGGCCCGTTTGGAACCGGCATAAAATTGTAGATCCCTTCCATTCGTTCCAAAAAAATTAAAAACTCACACAAAACGAATGGTTGCGAGAAGCTAGGCCCTGGGTCCCTACAGACCTGTTAAGCCAACTATTATTATTATTATTATTATTATTAAATAAAAAGTAAAGTAGAGAAGTCACTATTGCCGTTCAAATTTAATTTAAAATTTCCTTATGCGAAAATTCCAAACAGTAGCGACTGCAGTAGGAGAGATTCTGTTGAACAGAAAAAAAAAATGTTAAAACTCACTTGGAAGAAAATGCAGACAGTGAACGAGACAACGAAATTGAACAGAAACACGTTTTTTGTGATATTTGATTTGATTATTAGAGGTTAGAGGAATTTTTCGTTGGTTCAATGCAATCAGAATACCTTTTTCCTTGTACTAGACATATTTAACAAGGGCGGAAACTCATACTCGTGATGCATCAACAATTTTCGTCTAAAAATACAAATCACACTTATCTGAAGATTTGAAAGAAGAGTTAATCCATCTTTACCATATTTACGAAGCTAACTTTAAAGCAAGACCTCTCTGTTTGTGTTGCCCTGTGTGTATATTGATACTGCGCCGTACTAATAACAAATTTTAGTCTCGACTTTAAATTTACAGAAGCTAACAATTGCAAAATTTGTTTATTGAAAATATTGTATAGCCACTTTTAACTACTTAAATTTGAAGTCAGAACTGAAAATGTTTATTGGTAAAGCCCACTGCAGTAAAAAAATGTCTTATGCCTAAAAGAAGCTTATAAAATGAAGAATTTTTCGACACCGTTACATATTTATGGCAAAAGTTTGGATCCTATTTCAACACAGGTCCCTCCAAACCACACTCTGATTTATATGAATACGAATCTGCTAGCATCTTATGGTTTAAAACTCTTCAAACTAAAGAAAAAAATCAACATTTTATGTAATTATTCAATGATATTCATTAATCATGTTATGAAGCTTTTGAATACCTTCACTAAATGTACATGGGCCCGGTATTTCTCCGTCCAGGAGCCGAGTTTCCTCTCGACGGCCCTGCTTCTAGGTTATATTCCATTATGTCGAAGTCACATTTTATTTAATAGGTACCAAGCTTTCATTAAGAATCAGAGCTGTCTTACATAGTCCATAGTTTTCCTATTAATTTCTATCTATAGTGCAATCCAAGAAACGTTTTCCAATTGCTTTGCATTTTGTAAAACTGATTCACTGGGAAGGAGTCAGCTTCAGCGGATTCAATCTGTCCAAAAAAGCAAATAAATTAATAAACGAAAAATTAGCCACCTATGCGAAATGTAAATTAAAGTATACTTTGAGATCAAGTGAATATTAAAAAAAAAAAATCTTCAAAGAAATTGGGTAATCATTTTGAATTGGATTGATTGCTCAAAAATGTCAATATATTCTTAGCTCTTACCGAAGTCTCATTTAAATTGTTTCAAAGTGCGACTTCTATTATTTCAATAACTATGCTCGATACGACATTAGGAAACAGTTATAAGCTTACGTGGCTAAAATACTACACTCCTTTAAGGATATTTCAATATAGTGTTTTGAACATCGAATTTGGGCCGAGAGAAAGTCCTTCTTTGATATAATGACCGCCAACGACCTACTCTTCCCATGAAAACATAACAAAGAAAATTAAAAACTACTTAAAAGCAGTCCTGAGGTGTAGTCCATTCTGGAGCAAATAATAAATTAAAAAAAAAAAACCTGTAAAGCTCTATGTTAACATGAACAGCGGACACCAGGAAAATTATATTCTATCTTTAAATTGCGATATTAAGTGTTAAAATCGGAACCTAATCGGTTCATTCATGTCTTAAATCGACGCCGCGCCGCCGGCCAAACACGTTATAGTCAGAAAATTTTTACAGTTGTTTATCGTAAGGATTTGTGAAATATAAGTCAGGAAAGAGTATGGTATATGCTTTCCGAAATCCTTGAAAAAATTTAAGTGGACACAAGAGTCAGTACAGCACACTTTTTATAAAAAAAATATCCTATTCAAAAAACCGTGAGCGACAAAATTCGTACGTCACATCTGACGCGGCATCCCAAAGACTTCGGAGTGCAATTTAAATCAGTCAAAAAGTCTTTTGCATGCGGCAATACAAACTCCTTGAATAAAACAAAAACTTGGATTGAACAACTGTAACAGGAAGCTAAGTTTCTGTTACAGTGGTCGTAAGTGTTATGACAGAATTTTTTTATTTGAATATTAGACTATTAGAATGCTGCCCTGACAATAATTGCATAGAAGCACCTATTGATTCGCTCAGCCTACGAAAAAGTCGACAGATGTGTAGTGTTCGTTTCATACCTATGTAGGTATTAAAAGGTAGCTTTCAGGAATGTACTCAAAAATTAGTACAAGTTCTATTAAAGGTAGGTATATTTTATTCGCAATTTTGGATGTAGGTACATATAAACACATTACTAAGCACATCTAGGACAAGATTCGATCGTACGAGAGTAACAAGTTACCATCTGAACGTAACTGTCCGACGCAAACTCATTGACGGTTGCCGGAATGAATCGACACAAATTTCGTTTGTTTATGACAAGATAGGTTCGTACCTATTATGCAAAATAACCAATTGACATTGTTATCAACATTTTAAAACCCTTGCAATAGTTAAGTTGTAGAAAAAGGATGATGTATAAATGAAATGACTGGTGTCCCTCATAAATAGGCAACTAAATAGCGCGGTAAATGATTTTGGATTAAATTTTAGTTTTTCATTTCGCCGCAGAATTAACCCTTTATTGAATGTGCGGCGGTTGCGAAAACTCTTATGCTTGAAGCGAGAAGTCTGCAAGATGCAAAATGTCACAAACATACAGAGAAGCATTCAAAATAAAAGCTACAGTTTTTTTTTGAAATCATTTTTTACGGGAACGACTAGAATCCATCTATCTCTAGAGATATCAAGTCAAAGCTACATTATCACCGATCACGTGTAAATTGTCACATCACATGCACTGCATCCTTCCTCTACGAGCTCACACCCGGCAACGGATCTCGATCTACCCCAAAGAACACTCGGCACGAACCCGTGAAAGGAAAGCAGGAGCATAAACAAAAAAACACTAACCAAAAAAGCGTTTATCCTTTGACCCTTGACAGGTTTTGCAAAACTGACGTCTAAGGCGGTCGTTGGTATAAGCTTTTTGTAAAACATGACGATATTCAGCCATTGTCCAGTGTTCGAATCGTTGAATCACAAAGTTTCACTCCCACACATAAAAGAACACACACTCCCCTAAATTGCCGAAACAGGACATCCTTCCTGTACCGGGTATAGCAGCACCAGCTGCAGATGCAAAACACTTGTCCTTGCGAATGCTCGTCTTTACGTCAGGAAGTGATTTTTTTCACAGCTTTTCACACAATCAACAGCAACAACCGTCTAAACGTACCACATCACCGTCAGGATAATAACGGAGAACTGAGTCCTCCGAAAAGGAAATAAGAACCAAAAGAAAAGCTTCCAGTCGATGAGGAAAAGACATGGAAAACAAACGAGAATCCTTGCGCACGCAGGTGGCAAGGACTCTCTGTCTGGCAGCAGTACCAAGCGCCTTTGCATAGTACTGCTCTCCGAATAAGGTCTCCACTGTTGTACTTTGTACACCACCACCTTCTGTACCACACCACCCACACAGACTGTTATGCTTTTTTTCTTCGTCCTTTCTCGGTTCCTTGGGACTGTTTTCCCGTTGTTATGCTTTGTCTCTTGTCGACGTTTTTTATGCTTTGGTTTTTCTTTTATTCTACCCCGATAACAACACACCACACACAACATATGACCTGGCCGTCACACACATACACCCCCACCCTCATGCGAGCATACACAGCACACACAGTGCCAGAAATCCATACAGTGGAGGGGTGACCGCCCCCTTTCTCTCTCTCTCTGTGGAACCAGCCAGCAGCCAGCAGCCAGCCAGCCATCCAGGCAGGGCAACAACAAAAAAGCAATTTTGGCTGCAGTTCCATCGTAAAGTTCGACAACTTTGGAAAACTCCGGGTAGTTTGGTGCCAGTTAGCTACGAACTTAGTACAGGTAGAGACGAGTTTTCCAAATTTTTGTCTCGCCCGTGCGATATTCTGCTTCAGTTCTGATGTGTACAACAATAAAAAGGGATAACCCTTTGCGAGATATACATATAATTACACACATAGATACTACTAACATCTAACTAACTTCTGACTCTCTAACTAGTAACTAACCGATCTCCGGGAAAAGAAAGTTAAAAAAAAAAAAAACTTTTCGAAAGAACAGTGAACGAAACTTTATCAAGTACAAGTCGCAGGATAATAACCGACGACAACGTAGTGACGGAGACGGTGACGACGATGCGAATCAGCCGACAAAGAGCTCTGCACGAAGTTTAGCAGTTGTTCAAGTTTATCATCGGCCAATAATCGCACGCTTAACCGTTCAACCGACCACCACCAACAACAACAAATGATAAAAATATAAAATCGAAGTGAAAAACTTTATTTCTTTCGTATATTTTTTGTTACCCGAACAAAGTTGCTTTTTACTATTTTCGGAAAGTTTACTTGGCCCAAAACTTCATTAGACAGTGAAATTTCGTTAAGAACATCCAAGCCCAAAGTGTGTCTGCGTTTCGGTTTCGAGATCAAAGTCAAAAGTATAGTTTCGGTTTTATGACTTTGCCGGTATTACACGTGCTCTGTGCTGGAATGTAGCCCCCATTTTTTTTTTTTTTTTGCATAAGTGAATTTCGGTTACGAATCAGCAAATGATTGCAACAAACCAAGTTTCTTAAATAAATAAAATACCTATACCTATATACCCCAAGTGGAAAAGTGATTTGAAAATTAATTTAAATACAGTGCTGCGAAATAAATTTTAAATAGTAATATCAAATGCAGATTCAGAATAAAACTAGATGACTGACTTGTTGTGTAGGTAAATCACATGTTACTGTTCTAAATAAAAATAAACACATAAATGCAATTATTGTGGACAACACTCTTTATGATAAGGATAACCCATCGACAAATTGACGAGAATACTTTTAGGCGTTTCTTGTTGTCTTGTTGAGATTACATTTTAAAATTAATTAAGCCAGTTGAGTTTCAGTGAAGAGTTTCGTTAGTTATTTTTTAACTAGAGCTTATAGCTGCGTAAAGGCTAGCCCTATGTAACTTGAACAAAAAAGTGTAACGCTCTCGTGGTTATAGATGAAATTCCTCAAATTTCAGATTTGGTTTAAACAGCAGTAATAATAATATAAAGTGGGCATTAGTCATCTAAAACATAAAATATTACAATGGGACTGAGTAGCACTATTTGCAGATAACGTTATTGGTCAACATTTTAGCTGTAGTTAGGTGGCAAATTTTGACAACACTTGAGAAATTCATAACCCGGTTAAAATGAAAGATGTTAGTGATGATGGGAAAGAAGTAGGTTAGGAAATGTTTTTAGTAAACAGGTAAAAACCCACCGATCCCCTAAATTTTTTGGTGGCATATATACCTCACTCACTACTTAACCCCGAGAAAGAACAAGGACGGAAACGCTTTGCTATTTTAGTATTTTTATAGCCATACGTAAAACGGACCCGTTAGAAATGTCTTTAGCTTTTTCTGGCCACTTAGACCTAATGGTTGAACTCGATCTTGGTCGCAAAATGTTGATTATGAATTATAAAGTTAGTTTATTAGGAAACGATACTTTTAAATATTCTAGAATAAAAATTTATTCATTTTTCCGCACAAAAAACTATTTCTGATCAAATTCTCATTTAATTCCACAAAAAAAAAACCCAAATCATTTCACTGAAATATCTCATTTCTTTACTGTTCCAGCTGTCACGAATTGGTCTTCTGATAGAATCCAATCAGTGGTGGTTCATTTGTTGTAATTGTTTTCGTAAGGACACATTTTTTACTATAACCTCGAAAACGTTTTAGCACTATTCCAACTTTTTCGGTTGCATTTTACGTATGGCTATAACTGAGGCCTAAGAATTAAATGGTAGGCAGATATCGCTTCATTCTGAAATAAATTTCGGCCTCAGCAACTACACCTCTTTAGTCTTTGGAAATGCATTATATTGGTTGAAGTTTTCTTCTTAGTTGTAAGCTTATGCATATTACCTAAGTTAAGGTCTTTTTCTGTATTGTCGCCCCTATGGTTGGCATTCAACATCAGGAATATATTTTATCCCCCCAATAGCTATGATTACATAAATTTGTATGAAACAGTTTCGAAAACTGACCGGTGTAATCTTCCCTGTGCTCCAAAAACATCCTTGGGTCATAGATTTTGCCTTTTATGTTGCATCGCATACCTTTCAGTGCAAAGAATAGATTTGGAAATAACAACTTTTCGTGTTGAGATGATGCCATATTGAACAATGCCTTATCAGTTACCAAAAATCCTAGTTTTTGTTTTGATAGTAGGATACAAAGCTGAAATCGAGGAATACGAATTACGAATTACGAATGCTTGGCTATTTTTCAGAGGTAAACCTGCAGGCTCGGAATTATTCTAAGGCGAAAACGGTCAAACGTTTTAGTGTAGGTACTCGAACAAGTTCCTTTGGTTACATAGTTCAAATCATTCGTGGACGCGAGAAAACTTGAACGTTTTCGGTTTGAAAAAGTGCCGAACAAGGGCTTCTCGAAAATAAAACGTTTGCACGCTTTTTTTTGAAAAGACGGACTATTCCACTCAGATAAAACAGAAAACAGATTATCATTTGGAAAAATTTAAGCAAAATTTGCTCGGTACCAATATGGATCTCTTCGATTGCAACACAATCTGAGGTTGAATTACCGCATAACCGTGATCGAGTAATATACGTGACTGAATTTGTTATTATTTTGCTTGTTAAATCCACAAAATTCAAATGAAAGTTAAAAGTTGTTGTTGAGAAAAACACGTGCTTATGACTTATTTATTTAACATGCTTCCCTTTGGTAAAGGATTTCTGGCTACCTATCATTTTGGTCTAAGAACCTAGTTTTGTGGAAGTATTTTTAGACCCCACAAAAAAAGTTTTAGTTGGTTGACCCTTTTCCAAACGTTTGGTTTAAAATGGCCGTCCAAGCGAATTGATTTCCTATTTATAAATAATTTTGTTTTATTGCGACATACCCTAAATACGCGTACCTTAATTTCTTCAATAAATATAATCAATTTTGTCAAAACGCTATGAAGAAAATATTAGGGGTATTCACGATTCGATGCAACTGGTCTTGTATCGTTGCGAAAATGCGAAAGTGCAACATTTTTTCGCACTACAACAACAAAATATACAGAATAAAATTTCGCAACACTTTTGCACTTTATCTATACCCTGACCCGAAAAATACAAAAGAGTAGCCTTATGAAGTTGACAGTTCATTTAAATTCTTGATTCTTGTGTGTAGCTATCAGAAAAAAATAAAGATGATGGAAAACATAGTAAACAATTAAAAGCAATTTTCCCCTTTTAAAAAATTTTAAACATTTTATTTCAAAACAAATGTCAATTGTCCAACTGGAACTGTCATTTGTTTCAGTTTTGCTAGACATGAGAAAAAGTGTGTTCACGATCTGATAAAAAAAAATAAAATTTCGCAATTTTACTAGGCCTGTTACATCGAATCGTGAATACCCCTATTAAGTAAGCATTTTTTATAACACCGGGTGCCACCTAACTATGCAGTAAAAGCAATACGGCCTGTTACAAATAAATTCAAGTTAATGGTGCATAAGTCTTAGGTGAAAACTATTTATAATAGAAAGAGCTATGTCTTGTCTAAGCTTTGTGAAGCATTGTGAAAAACGTCAGAAAAAAAAGAACAGAAAAGATTGCAATATGGTAGCCTTCGGAAATGAACGCTTCAACAAAAAAATTTAGACTAGGTCAGAATTTGAATGAGTACATAATCGTAGTATTTACGTTTGCTTAATTTTCTTAGACATATTTTACTCTGGCTCTTGCTCACTTTGACGAATTTGTGTCGTCACCGTGTTGCCCAAAAGTTCTGTAGGCTCAAACCTTTTTCAAAACTTTATTTTTTTCTTTGTGAATCTCCTTAGTTATATAATAAAACTCTAATCTGTATAGATTTTCTGTCAAGAGCGGCATTATCGAAACCCTCTAAATGAGCCAGGCATTGTCCTTCTATCCTACCACTCATTGGAAGAACTAAAAATTAGTCCATTAGTTCGAATGATATCTAAACATGGACCACACGATTTGCGACTTTTGGCATCACTTGAAAAACGGTCAAAACTTGTACTTGGTGATATCCCCTCAAACTCGAAGCTAATGGTAACCTGTTCACATTATATCAGTGCATGGAACTTCAAACAGGATAGCACATCTTCACACTCCAAAATTTTGTCAAGAATATAAATATCTTAAAAAAAAATTGCCAATTCGCCTAAGTGGTCAACATTAGAAACAGACTATCTTCATATGACTAATGGTCAGAAAATTGTGCAGGTCTTTCCTTTAGATCTGTGAACAATTTTGATATGAAAAAGTTGAGGATGAACAAACCTCTCATAGTTTTTTTTTTGATTTTCATAAGAACAGATCTTAAAAAGTATACAGGGTTAAATTTGACAAAACAAATCAAAGTTTTAGGATGATACGAAATAAAAACCACGGCTTACAAAGTTGAAAA
This sequence comes from Cheilosia vernalis, assembly GCA_949126925.1. NCBI lineage: Eukaryota > Metazoa > Arthropoda > Insecta > Diptera > Syrphidae > Cheilosia > Cheilosia vernalis. The sequence continues at coordinate 41,853,397 of OX421360.1, read as the reverse complement.
AAGGGAAGAGTTTTATTCATGTCAACTTGACAAGAAAAATGATTGACAGATAAGATTGTAAGTTGCCAAAGGCGAGTTGCCGGAAATATTTAATTTTAAGTTTTACCTTTGTATATACAAAGGTTTTACTCTATTACAATTAAATTGACCAATAACCTAACCATTGGTTATTAGTCAACTGTTAGGACGACGGAAGAAGTTTTAGCTTTATTCTTAGCCTTGCTTATTTCGTCGTACAACCTGCTGTACTGTACAATGTATAGGTATAGAGCTAAATTAAAAAGTCTGTTCAAACCTACTAAAGCCAGAAACGAAGTTTGATGAAAATCTTTTTAGTTATTAAGACTGCAGTTGAGTAAACGCATTAAGAGACCTACAAAACCCAGAAATAAAGTTTGAAAAAAAATCGAAAACGTTTAAACTGCAGAGCAATACTTCAAAAAGCTTATACGATGACAGAAAAGTAGTTGCCTAAGAACCGTGCCAACCATATAGAGATATGAAAGATTGAGAGAAGGTGGGAGAAGTTGTTATTATGACAACGATGCTCAAGTATTTTTAAAATGTGGTATCTTTTTAAATGAAAATGAGAAGGGGGATCCAAAAAAAACAGTATTTCGTAATGAAATGAAGGCAAAATAGGAAAAATTTAATCTATAAGGCCTCAAAAAATTAAACAGCATTCTTAATTTAGAGAATTTCTGTTTTTGGTATATTATTCAGATGGCCCTTATTTCTTTTTTACTTTTACGGCTTTATTTACCGGGGTAATTATGCATCGGAGCCAGTACTAAATTGACAAGACGCCTAAGCATTATGCGAAAATTTACGGACATTTCAAAAATAATTCATTCAAGTTCAAGAGCACAGTTACATTTGTTTTTGGGTTGTGCGTAGTTTCATTCTATATTTACATTTGTCGGCTTAGGTTTCTACAAATCATACCGCACTTTTCTTTTAGAAATAAATTAAAACCTCTAGTGAAAGCGTCAGAATTCGAAAATCTAGGCTAAGTTAGTTTATATGAAATCAAAATATAGTTTTCGAAAATCATTTCGAACTCAAATTATAACAAAGAAAATACGTAAACCAATCTCTCTTCCAACCATTATGTGTCTTCCCTAAAGTCTATTCCTGAAATGATGGCATTATCCAAGCGACCGCTATCCAAAGACCTTCTGCCCGAATCAAATGTTAAATGCGACGACCAAGAAACCACGGTAAAGCGCAAAAAGCGCTCCATTCGTGAAGAGGAAACGACCAATAACCAGATCAAACAAGATACCAACTCGAACGACAAAAGCACACTGCCGCAGAAAAAACGGTCTGTAGCTCCACCGGTTATGAATGGCCGCAGCAACACCCCATCTCTAGCTCAACAGAACGGCAAGCTTACATGTGACGATCAGGATGATGAGACGCTGATCCGTGAGACACAAGCCGCCCTCAAGAGTCTGTCGGGCAGTTGGCCAGATGCTCGAAATAATCTCTATCGCCTGAACGATCAGGACGAGAATCCGCCTTTTCAGAATCTCTTCGAAGAGCACAAGCATGGGTCGTCGCCGTTGCAAAAATACGCAAAGTATGATTCAAAGAGTTTAATGTGCATCCGACGTGAGTCCGATAATTTCTTGTATTTTCCTAGACAAAAGGAGAACGACCAGGCGAGGCTCAATTCGCAGTACAAGACATTGACATCGCCGTCGTCTACATCGTCGTCGTCGTCGATAGAGTACGGCTCGGAATCGAAGTCCGATCTTCTGAGCAGCGACATGGAGTCGAGGAAAAAAATTCCATTCTCTCAGGCATCCGCGTTTAAGCCGCCGACTGACATCAAGCGGAACGGTATAATGTCATCAGCGTATGGCATACCAACGATGGCGGCCACATATGGTAATGAATCGACATCGGCTTTCCTCAGCTATCAGCCACATCCTGCCATTGAGGCAGGTGTGCATCATCATTCACATCATCCCCATCAGCTGCCGCCGCCACCAACGCCACCGAGTATGGGACTTGGCGCTGTAAGCGACGACGCCACCAACAAGGTAATCAACACAAAATCCCTTAAGGAGAATGACGATGACATTCAGAACTCCAACCACCATCACCTTCACCATCATCAACAGCACTCCCAGCTGCAGCAGCAGCAGCATCAACAGCAACAACAACAACAACAGCAACAACAACAGCAACAGCAGCACCATCATCATCATCATCATCATCAGCAACATCATCCACAGACAATGGAAACACCTGACACAAAGCACTACACCATCCTGCAGCCGGCAGGAGTTGGAAGCCGAGCGGCATCTGTTATGCAGGATATTGCTCGTGAGGGAGTCGTTACTGTATCGGCAGTGAGCAGCAGTAGCAGCAATGGCAGTAGCGCTGCCAACGGTGCTACCGTCAACAATATCGGTAGTCCGGGCATGGGAAATCTTGTGTCCTCGACGACATCAAATGACAAAATTGCCTTTGATCAGGGCGCCGCAACACAACCATCATTTTCACCTGGAAGCCTGAGCAGAGGTAAGCGTATTTGTGTTCTGTGCAAGGGTTTCTTTTTTTCTTATTCTGTCCTTTGTGTGTTGTGCTTTTTTGTTTATGTTAGCTTGTGTTGTTTCCGTTATTTGAAAGCTTTTAGATGTAACATATGTGAAATTTTCTAATACACTGGATGTTGTGGGGGACAATACACTAAAAAGTATAGGGTTTAGTGGCTTAGGAGTGTACACACATACGAGTAGGTACTAAGTAGGGATTCACATATAAAATAATGCTACTTCGCAATATGAACGCCTAAAAGTATTCTTTGCTGAAAATGAACAATCCGTGAACCTTTATATTGAAAAATGCATGTTACCTAGAGAATGTTGATGTTGGTCGATGGTTTTTTATGGGGCGACTTGCAAGATGCGCTGTCAAACGAACCCTCTCGACACGGGAGTAGCAGTTGAATGTTTTATGTAAGAGTCTTGAATATGCTCAAAAAAAACAAAGTAGCTGCTAGAAAAACTGTTCTCAAACTGAAGCTGCAAGCCTGAGTTAAAACCAGGTGCACCTATAGGAGCATCATTCATTGAGCCTTCGTTTTTACAAAAAAACGATTCGGCGTAGTTTTTCATCCGAAATAAATGTTATGTTCTCTTGGAATATTGTCTCCAAGGGGACTTTTAAGCTTAGCCTGTTCTGTAAAACTAGTCTCTAAATCCGTATTATTTGCCTATCTAGTTTAACTCAAGGAAAGATTTCGTTGAGATTCCCTAGATATTCTAGCTTTAGAATGGTTATCAGTTTGAGCCTGTGTAAGAAAATGTTCGCTTATTAGTTTAAAATATATTAAATATCAATAAAAAAAAACGTTGTTGCTCTAAGCGCAATTCAAGAATAACTGTCATCACGAAAATTAGTGACGTTCGAACCTCGAGTGCCTACAAATATTTTTTCGAAAAACACCAAGATATTTAAAAAAAATGGATAAAACTCTCAATATTGAGAACAAAATATTGAAATTCACCTAGCATGACAATAAATCCCATTTCATACATTACTTTAAATGTCAGCATAGAAAGCATCGCGTCGTATGCTTTTGATTCTCGAAAAAAAATATGTCTTCGAGTTAATCTAACGTTAAAGATGTTCGATCTTAGATATTAGAAATGGAAAATGAAAGAAATTGGCCCCGAAAGTCTGCAACATACAATTTATTCAAGTTCGGGACTTTGGCTATAATTAAAAAAAAAGTTTACCAAACGTAGAGATTTTGAGATCATTTTCAAAGAAAAATTTGTCTCTCCTCTCTCTTGTTTTGTGAATAACACTAGATACTTGTGTTAGAAAATAGAAAGTTCAAATCTCAAACCACAGCTATTTGATGGCATTTTCTTTTTATTTTTGCAGAAGTATTTTCCTTCTCATACTTTAACAAAATTGATTCGCTTAGTTCGCGCTTGTAAAATAGAAAACCTTTAGAAATTTGCTGGGATTCGCTTAGTTTGTGGTGCGAGTAGATCTTATGCTCCCGAAGTTCTGAACCACAACATAGGAAATGTGTCCTTTTGAATGAGTTAAGTGAAATGCAAGTGAAATTCGTTTGCACCCAAACCACAGCATTAAGCTTAAAATTAGCTACGGGATGAAATGTGAAACTTGACGTTACCTGCTTAAAGACATGGGGGCATATTCATAGTTATAATATAAACCTGGGTCTAACTAAACTCGAGTCTAAAGTTAACCCACAGGAAAAACACAACTGCTATTCATAAAGAATTTGGCAGCTCTGTTTAATTAGACCCGAGTCTAACGTGTATTCTACTACAAATCTATTACATAAATACTTTGTGACAAAGAAATTATAAAAAGAGCAAGAGAACAAAACTGGTAGAAAGCAGAAAAAAAAATATTTGAATATATGATTTCATCAAAAAAAAAAAGCCGCAGGGTTAGATATTCAAATAAATATGAAAGCTGCTGGATATAACAGAATCCCGAAGCTAAAAGACCAGTGGCATCGGATGAAGAACTCAGCACGGAAAAATGTAAGCCAAATCAGAGTAACACAAAGAACAACTGGAAATGTATAATTGTTATAATGGAACCAAATATCACATCATTATTTGTGAAATTCATAAATTTTCTTTTCGTTCAATTGGTTTTGACGTTTAATGGAGTTAAAAACAACTTAAACATACGTTCTGTCGTGTTTAATGTTAGACTCGAGTTTTTCGTTTAGACATGGGTTTAAATTGTCTATGAATTACATAAACTCCGGTTTAGCTTAGTTATAACATAGAAATAGCTTATCAAAGATCTATGAATATGCCCCATGGAATTCCTTCTTAAATAAAAAAAAAAAATTAAATGCATCGATTGTTTCACTATCTTCAGCAGATGTTAGCAACATGTCATTGTTTTCAATATAGACCTTAATTTTTACTTTGCCTTGTCAACAAAGTTTATTTAAAAATAGTTTAACATTTTAGGATAAATCGTAAATCATTTATCTAACGAGAAGTGAATGCGTCATCTCCTTATTAATAAGTCTACTACCTCAATGTCACGCTTCAAAAAATCCTCTTAATCGTTTTCGAAATAAATTAGTTTTTAAAAACCATTTGTCTCATGCCTATTCTTGTAATGGGTCCAATTACGCTGACCGATTATACATATGTATATATTATTTAAAAATATAAAAAAATACAGCCAAATACTTTTGGGCCAATTGTGTATAATTTAGTCGAAGTCGAATGCAACCGCAAAAGTTGCATGAAGTGGAGGACTTGACCAGTCGCAGTTTCCTATTTATTGTTATTGCTGGTTTTTGAATACGCAAATATTTCAATGAATTTAAAAAAATGCATTTATACATTACTATTGATTTGCTGTCCAAATATTTTTTTTTTTAATATTATTGGAGTAAAATGTAAAAAAAATTAAATTAAATTAATAATTCGTGAAACTATTTCCGAATTACGTCGTGCAATATTCTTAAGTTAGACTACCAAAACTTTGAAAAATTGACTTAAGCTGAACTTAATTGTTCCTTACTCCTTGAATATGTTTTCACAATTCATGAGCTGGTGTTTTTCTTGATATCTCTTGTTAAACAAAAGTTGTTTTGTCTTCCACTTGAAATATTTTCATAAGATGTGAAAAGTAACAGTCAATTACAGCTGGGTTTCACTGGCAACTTTTTACTTAAAGGACTAGCTTCAGTTCTGTCCAACATCAGGACAATAAACAAAAATTGTTTTTATCGAAAAACTCTTTCTTCCATTTTTTCTTTTAGAATTATAAAACAGTTCTTTGTGCCCTGTAGTATTTTACAACCTAGTTTGGTAGTTTAATGTCGGCTAAAAATATTCGGTTCAACTTCAACAACAATGAGACTCACGATGGGAATGATATGACATCACGTTATAAAAATAAAAACTGCTGCTCTGTAGGCACGTCAAAGCTTTGAATCAAACTCAACAAACACCTGCAACTTACTTAAATGGAGGGAGATTTTCAGATCTGCCCAGTGTAGAGTTGGAAATAGGTTGTCCATCCATTAACTGTGAATTTTAAAAATGTTGTAGCAAATTGTGGGCGTGAGTGAACAGCTTTTTAAAGGTTATTTCCGAATAATGTAAATCAATTACTTTCTAGTTCGTTATCCTTCTCCTGCTGGCTTATACACGCAGAAAAATCACTTATTTAAAATCAGCCAACTTTCGGTTAAAAACTACCAAGTGATACTGTTAATATAGCTCTTACAGAATTAGTGAATTAAAAATAACCCAATCAGCTTTTTTAGCGAAACTCGGTTAAAAATAACCGATTTATCAATTTCCTCTCCAAATTATTTCTCAACTTTGGAAATCTTCTTTGAATATCAATATAGAAAGTGAGAAGTACGCCTAGGTAACAGCTCCGCCAATAATTATTGCAAAATTTAAGCACATTTTATTAAATTTTTTTCTAAGAACGTTACATGCAAATATTTGTGGATACAAATTGAGTTCTGGCTGTAAATTCCATACAATCGACGTAATATTTCAGATAAAATTACCTTCTACCACTAAGTATACTATATTTTTCAATATTTTATTTTATAATAAAAATAAATAAGTATAAGGTTTCCAAATTGCATCAGCTTCGGCTTGTTTGGTCTTAACAGCAAAACAAAAATCACTTTTTGCAAATAGCTCTAAATTTATTTAGTAAGTTTTACCTGTCACCCCTCCCATTCATCCACTGTCCAATTGTCTGCTCAATAATCCTTTTTCATAGATAAATGTTAAAAGTGGCTCAAAAGCTAAATTGTACCATGATAACGAAATGAAATTCTCAATCAAGGATTTTTAAATTTCAAGTCCGTTTTTATTTTATCACCTATTTGATGGGAATTTTTTTTTATTTTTGCAGGAGTCTTTTCCTTTTCATTTTGCACGAAATTCGGTATTATGTACAACACTTTAACCTAACAAAAAAAAAAATGTTGATTCGCTTAGTTCACGCTTGTAAAATAGAAAACCTTTGAAAATTCGCTGCAATTTGCTTAGTTCGTGGAGCAACGTGAAGTCGCAAGAATTTATAGGATATGAACATAATCAATGTCTTCCCTTCTTCATGTTTTAAACTCTATTACGTTGTCATTAACTTAGTGTGGAAACCATGGAACCGAAGATTGACCTGGTATGAAACATCTCAACATTTAATTTGATCGTAACCTTGAGACGACAGTGCAATATTTTTATTGGAATTTGGTCGACTGGAAAAGAAGCCTCAATTTTTTTGTTAACATTTCGCATTTGCTGACGAGTTCACTATCAAAAGCAAAAAGTAGTTTAACGCCATTGTTAGCCAAAGGAAATGTTTTTGATTAAACGTTTTTTAGGAGGAACACTTTCTTTTTATCACAAGCTCTTCCGTGAATACAGCGTCTAGCTTTGCAACAACTCCTTTGTTATACGTTTCTCATACATATATCAAAGATTGGTACTTTTAAGGACCCACAGAATGGTGAATTCCTGGAAGCAACATAAAACCAACAGAAAAAAGAGACCAAATTCTGGAACTGTTAAACAATATGTCGATGATATTCACTATCATCTTGTAATAAAATCTTCTTCCCAGCAGTTCAAAAGAGGAAAAACCAAATTCTCCTTAAAATACTCCACAGTGCTTAGGAATTTGTATCAGATAGCACATCACCTATACACCTTCGCCTATGGGACTACGATTCTTTGAATGTAGCTCCCGTACCTCATACATTCACCCGAGTGTATATGGCTCGAGGCCTTTGTACCCATATTTGCATAACAAGTCATTATAATCTACAAGTGCGCCTAACAAAGATGTCGTCTTCGCTTTATGTTCCATAGATTATAATTATTTACCCATTTGGCAGGCATTTCAGACATACGACTAGCACACTCTTCATTAGATACCTACTCACACTTTACACGCTCGTTTTGTGTAGGTTCGCTGGCGGTGGCGGATTGGGACGGGGTCTATATCACTTTTGCAAAGAAGAGAATTATTATAGAAAAACGACATTTAAAAGAGACGAAGAACGATAAGGTATTTGTTTTGTCATTATGACAGCACACAAAGTGTGCCTGAATGGCTTTTAAATAGTTCCCTGAGAAGGCTCTACTTGAGAAGCTCCCCCCCCCGATCCCATTACGCGTTTGCATGTCACCATAATTTTACATTGACACACACGACAAGCTGAAATATTTAATTTCAATTTGAACCCACTAAAAACACTAATTTCGAGGTTGATTGGAATAAGAAGGTTGACATGTAACACACTCTTCAGAGTAGGGGTGCAGGCATGTTATGTGTACACATTTGGAAAAGGGGTGGAAAAATCAAGAATGCCAATTCGTTTCACCTTTCTGCAAATGATAGATGACTTTTGTTTATTATTTTATGGCAAACAGTTTTAATTAATCGCATGTGACTGATGTTGGCATTGGGTAAATATTTTAAAGTAGCTGCGACATTTTAGAAAAATTTCCCCACAAGCGCTTGCCACGTATTTTAATGTCTATCGCCTTGGAAGTCAAATGGGATCCGTTGGTATATGCAAATGGATTCTCTCACATGTGAGGCATAGTGTGCAGCTGCCTATTCCTTTGCAGTTAAGAGTTCTCCTTGGAATAAGACTCCTCGCACTCTGTTGGAATTTTAAAATATTATCGAGATTTATTCAAATTTTTTAAACCATTTACTACGGCAAGTGCATTTAGTTGTTACAATGGCAGTTGTACGTAATGTCAGTGCGGTGTCTGGTGTGAGATGCCACAGAATTAATTCAGTTTCACATCTGGTGTCATTTTTATTTGTCTTTCTGTTGGCTTGAGAGTGCCAGAGCTATTTTAATTTGGTATTTTCCTTTGCATTTCGGAAAAACAAAGTTCCATTTGAGTGGTGTAGCTGAAAGTGAAAAAGGCGCTGCGGGGGAGTGCGGGTTTGCTATAAGCTTGAACATTTAATTTTATTGTAATTTTTATGATTTTTTTTATTTGCATGGAAATAAAATTTAAATGTTAGTTATGGTTCTTGTTTATGATGACTAATTGAAATAAATGGAATCTTCTTGCAGATGGAACAAAATGTCCGACTCCCACGTGTAATGGTCAAGGTCATTCTACTGGACTGTATTCGCATCATCGAAGGTTAGTATTATACACAATTTCAATTGATATAGTAATTGTTCTTTTACCAACACATTTTCTATAGTTCGTACACAATTTTACGAAATCGAATTCTCCGTGCGAAGTGGCCTTCTGTCGAATTTGTGACAAAACAATGTATACGGGAATTCACCTACGGAAGTTTACCTTTTATTTGATTTTTTTTCGTTATAAAAATCGTTTTCCAAATAGCGCCGTTCGAGAAAACACATATGTGTCCTATTAATATAATGATTGTTCGAGTGAATTTTAGTTCTTGCGATAAGAAAGTTTTGCGTTATGTGCGGTTACTTGTTTAAGGGCTTGATTTATCATTGAATGAAGTTTCCATAAATACAAGTAGACCTTCCTAACTGTCAAACCCACTAAAATGTGTACTCCCCGTATCAGGCGAGAAGATTACTAGATTATTAGAACTGAACAGTAACATTGCTACTTCCGCTATTTTTTTTAGTTTTGCGAAATCTTCTTGCCTATATTTATAAAAATGGTGTGAAAATTGTATAGTAGTTCATCAATTGAGAACGGCTTTGTCGATTTGGCTCAAATATTTTTTCTGTTGTTCGTAACTATCACGAGAAGGTTCTTACGAATGAAAATTTTGGGGAAACCCTCCAGAAAAGTCTGGAAATTGATAAAATGGAAAATTGTTTTTTTTTTTTTTTTTTGTATGAAAAATGTTGAAAATTTGGTGTGAAATGCATTTTATCGCATCACTTGATGTACCTAAGGGTGGAAAATTTGTTGTGAAGCTTCTTAAATGTCCATTAACATTTATCGAAGATCCTCGGCTCAACGAACAAAATATGTAATTTGAAAAAACTCAAATTGTAGCGCCTAGCAAAGCTGGCTGGGGTCCGCTAGTTTCTTATATTTTTTTCCAAGCTTGCTATCTATGAATGATTAGAAATCTAAGAAGTCATTCTTTTTCATCGACATGTGGTTTAAAGAAACTGTTCACCTTCACTTTGCAAAGTGCTTACAACCTACATCCTACATGGAGCATTGTTTGATCTTCATCTTTCATTGGACCTTGTGAATAGAAGTACGATCATTCATTTCCTACTCTGAAGCATTTGCAATATAGCCGCTTCCCGACGTGCCTATCAGACACAAACCGAACAGCGATTAAGACTGTGAATGGCCATCCCGAGGTGTTTTAGTTTTACCCAGACCTTAAAGTTTGGGAGTCGTCTTTCGGGGTTTCCCTTTTTTTTGTGCTATGGCCTTTACCGCACTCAATGCTACAGCTATTTGTATTTATTCAACTTCTAACTTAACCATTGGTATGGCCTTCTTGACGGTTTTTGGCAAAGAAAATAGACGGTTGGCTATTTCGTTTATGTTCGTCCCTACTAATTTTTAACATTCTTCATGTCAACCTTGACTTTGATGACCGATGCAAGTGTTCATGTGCCTCGACATCTGCTGCTTAGAATATGCATCTGGAAGGAGTACCATTAGTTCGTACTTAGTGTCAGAATGTTTTTTGTTGACCGGCAACTCGATACTCGACTTGGATTTTCTGCTGATGAGTCGCACTTCAATAGCCCGATTATATGAGCCAGCTCAGTACGTGCATTTACTGCTGACTTCGTGACTGCTATAACCAAAAGGAACCTGTCATAGCTTCAGCTTTTTATCTCATCAAACAGAGCTACTGTAGCCAAGAAACAATATTTCAGATCACCCAAGTTGGCTATAGTACCCAGTTAGAGAGCTGTTGAAAACGTTCATAAGCTAATCACCTCATATCGGAAGCTGTCTCAGAAGATTTGTAGTACCCTCTTAGAACCTCATCAGAGAGCTAGGAACCACAAATGGGAAGCAGACACAGTAAAAAAAATCATAGCCTCTCAGAAGCTCTGTAAGAACCTTTTATACTTAAAAAAATAAATAACTAAATAGTAGGCGCAATAGGTCCGTAGGGACTAGGAACCCTAGACCCATCTTCTCACAACTACTCGTTTTGTATGACATTTTTAATTTTGTCATGAATGGAGGGGATATTCTATTTTACACCGAGTCCTAACGGTTTATTGAGACGTTCCATTTCTCTCGGACGTTTGTTACATGTTCGTGGTGCGCAGTAAAATAAAATTTAATATGCAACTTTGGTTTTTCGGGAATCGAATCTGGGACCCCTCTCTTGTTAGTCCAACACAACTGTGTAGCTACTTGTGCTTGTATAATCGCTTCAGAGATCTAACAACCCGAAAACTGATAAAGTCTCTTGAAATCTGTAAATACCCTTCTTAGCTGTTATAGGCTCTCCGGTTATGTAGGGAAGTGGAAGTGAAAGTTGATATCGTTAGCTCTGTCGACCAGCTGCTTCAAGGACAGTTTGAGGATTATTAGCATTTGAAAAAGAAGTGTGCGCAATCTATCCTATAGGTATCAAATTACTACCTCTTTTCTGCCGCTGAGCATGGTTGCAACAAGCAGTTGTCGCTTCAGCTGCCCCTATTCCAAAAGTTGTAGGTACCATCGAAAAATAGGATAAATGCCATCGAAAATATTGAACGTATATAAACCGTATAGGAAATAATCAGAAACGTTTCCTTTAGAATTGACCACGACTTTCATTTATGGAGACTTAGGTTCTAGTTATAGTCATATACGTAAAATGCAACAGAAAAAGTTGGAACAGTAGGTACCTATATGAAAATGTTTTTTTATATTTTTCGTTTTGGCGGTCATATCGAAAATTCTGTCAGATGGAACAGTAAAGAAATGAGATATTTCAGTGGAATGATTTGTTTTTCTTTTGTGGAATTAAATGAGAATTTGATCAGAAAAAGTGTTCCGTGCGAAAAATTAATAAATTATAATTCTAGAAAATTTAAGAAACCATTTGCAAATGAACTAACTTTATAATTCATAAGCAGTATTTTGAGACCAAGATCTAGTTGAACCATTAGATCTAAGTGGTCAGAAAAAGCAAAAGAACATTTATACGGTTTCGTTTTACGTATGGATATAACTAGGGCCGTGAGGTGAGAACTCCCCTTTATGACTGACATTGAAATTCAAATATCGCTTTCTATTCTCTGATATTCTAAATTATCTATTGTTGACAACAACAATTTGCTTGGAAACAATTGCTTTTAAAATTAAAAATATTTCACTATATATCACTACTCTATTTCGACCCCGTTAATTTTTTTTTTTCAAAGTGTATTTCCCCATACAAACTTTCATAACCTCTTTCATCCCCTCAGAGTTTTGTTTTCGCTACAAAAAGTAGCCTATGTCCTTCCTTGGTCTGAAATGAAACCGTCAAGCCCAAAATCGTTGAAATCCAACAATCGGTTATCGAGTTATGCGCGCACACACGGACTTCATTGCCTTTTATATAATATATAGAAGATATGACGGAGTGTCCTCTTTTGTTACTGTAGAATTTAAATATCATATATGTAAAGCATTTAAATAACTAGTTCTCCTTTTGCAGCCTATCCGGGTGTCCCAAACGCGACAAGGTGACTCCAGAACGTAAGTATCCATTTTGAAAGCTCTCCAAATATTCAGCTGCATTTGCATGGCTACGCTTTTCTATTCTTTTGCATGCAATGTTGCACAAGTTCTATGTATATCGCATTTTGTTCGATGTTTTATATCTACTTTTTAGCGGGGTGGAGATTTTTCGTTTTCCTTTATTTTATTTTTTTTTAACCAAACCGTTGTCGAAAAAAATGTGAATAATTTTTGTGAAAAAAAAGCAAAATAGAAGAGTGGCAAATATTGAGAACATTATATTCTGTACGTTTAAATTTCGTACGAATCGCATCCAAAGTATTATCCTTCTAATCGGTCTTTCTAATAAACTGTTATACTACTCTTCTGCATCTCGCCCCCCGCAATTGATCTATCCTCTGTAACTCTTTCAATTAAAGCAAAAACAATTTACAACAAAGAAACTTCTATACAACTAATCACTAAACTTAGTAGATTAATTGTGGTGTGGGTTTGAGAAAAAGTGTCTATTCGTAAATTGGTTGTAAAACAAAAAACTCGATGTTTTAACCTTACTCAATATTTAAAAAAAAAAAATTTTAAAATTAAAGTCAGACTAATCGAAAATTATTAACATTTTTTTACTACCCATCAACGTCACACACATCCCAAAAATGCACATCTCTGTTAAACAACAAAATTTTGAAATTCCAAAAGTATTGGCGTTGCATGAAATAATTTTAAAATGTCCAACACCGGGCTGCAATGGGCGCGGCCATATCAGTTCAAATCGTAGTGTACACCGAAGTCTGTCCGGTTGTCCGAAGGCCGCTGCCAGAAAGGCAGCAGCCCGGGAAGCTAAATACCAAAATGGACTGGTAGCGCTACAGCAGAAGACTGATGCTGCCAAAGGTTTGTAGAAGAGAGTTTTATTATTTTTTTTTTTTGTTCTTAATTCTAATGTTAATTAGTAAAGTTGCTAGTAATTGGTTATCTATCCCGCTAATAAGTTTTCATAGGACGGTTTTTTTTTAAATTTAATTTAAAAACATTTTGCAGCAGTAGCCAATCAAAATTCCCCCTCAATCAAGTCCGAAATGAAGAGCCTTTACCCCTCGAATGGGAACGATGTCATGGAGAAGGACCACCACATGAGTGAGAAAGTGAAAATCACCTCGAATGTTTACCTAAACAATAACAACACAAATTGTGTGAACAATAACAACAACAGCAAGACGTCAAAGTGTAACAACAACCATAACATAATGGGACATGCGACCAACAACAACACCCCGACCAACACGATGCCAATAATCAAATCAGAGTTCAGCCCATCAAGCGTCCATATTAAGTCCGAGTCGGGGGTGGGGTTGGGGGGCTATGCGAAGAGCCCGAATCCGCACAGCCACAGTCATGGTCATTCGGTGATGCAGCACCACCCCTACCTCGGTGGCGGTGATTCGAGCTCCACGCCTGGCTACAGCACGTTGGACAGTCAATCGAAATCATCGATTTCAGGCGATCCCAATGGTGGGGGCGGTGGTGGTTCGCAACAACCCCCATTGACAAACAATGACAGCATGCATTCATCACACTTAAATGGCAGCGGCAGCAGCAACAACAACAACAACAACAACAACAATGGCAGCTCTTCTGGTGGCAGTAACAGCCAGAGGACAAATGATGTTGTCCTTCGTAATGGTGGCAGTCAATTGTCATCCGGCGGAGCAGCACTTCAGCCTCAAGAGATGAATGGCTTTGTTGGTCTACAGCAGCAACAGCAGCAGATAAATGAGCAAAACTCTCAAGAGAGTCCGCAGCAGCAGAGAGGCACTTTTGAAGGATCGGCAAATTTAATGAGCAACAGCAGCAGTAATGGCACTACATCCGCACAATCCGCATCTCAGCAGCAGAGCGGCAATAACAACAATAACAACAACAACAGTGGAGCGAGTTCGGCAGCGAATCCCTCGCATTTGAGCTCAATGGACGACCCCTATGGCAGGGATGCTGCCTCGGTGATGCGCTACTCCCACATGAGTGATATGGTGAGTAATGGATCAATTACCAAGCCATCAGCCTCGTATGCGGGGAGTGATATGCTAAATGGACACGCCGGTGGTGGTGGCTCGACAGATTCGGTTAGCGCTGCTCGTACACCCACTTACGACACCTCGAATCGTCCATCATACGAACCGAATGCGATGTCGATTTCATCGACCGCATTCGAAAGGTACGACCCGAACAACTGCCTGTCACAGAGGACACCAACGAATATGTATCACTACCTGCCACAGTCGTCAGCGGCAATGGATGACCTCAACCAGCAGCAGCAGAAGTACCTCCAGGAACAGCAAATGGTGCACGCAAGCATGCTAAAGGCGGAGCATGACGAGAATAACGGACCAATCTATCCGAGGCCGATGTATCATTACGACCCGAGTATGGGCCCCCTGCCACCGGGCTTCTCCGCCATTAATCTGTCGGTTAAGGTGGCGGCAGCGCAGGCGGCGGCCGCAGCGGCAGCCTACAACAAAGGCGGTCCTGGATCGCCATCACCGAATGGACCGGTCATTGATTTGTCCACCTCGAGCGTGACCTCGTCTAGTCCACAAGGTTTTAATTCGCCGCATTATAGCCAGCGAATCGGCGGAAGCCCTCAGCCGGGGTCGAGTCCACATTTAGCCAGCCCCCAAGTGCCAAGTCCGCAGGGACAGACGTTGGATTTAAGTGTCACGCGGCTGCCCCACAGGTAGTTTGTTTGCAACCGATTTTGCTGATTTTTAAGCATTTCTCTTCTTCTGCTTCATTTAATCTGTTTGTGTGTGTAGTATTATAACGAGTCCCCAGTACGGTGCTCACCCAGATGCCCTCGGTCATCCACATGGCTTTGGCAGTGCTCCAAGATCGCCACAAACTGAACCGGTCGACTTTAGCGGACCACCACGACCGCTGGGATTTGGTTTGGTCGGACATATCGGAGGACCGGGTCCGTATAGCCGGGAATCGACTCCAGACAGTGGTGGCTCACACTACATCGATAGCTACAGGGATCCAAGTGGTGAGTACGCGCGCTCCTTTGGCCTTTTATTTTATTGTCTCAGATGCGTGTGCTCTCCTTTCAGGTTACAGTCCTCATCCCGGCTATGGCATGGTGGTGCAATCCGATTATCCTCCAGCTGGTTATCATGGCTATGGACCGGCCGCATATCAATGTAGTAACCCGTATGCAACTGCTGTTGGTCCCGGCGGATATCCGACACCAGTTTCAGGTGGTTACTCACCGAGTCCAGCGTCTTGTTATTCAATGCCACCGCCGCAGCATATACCACAGCACGACAAAACAAAGGATGGGTGAGTCTGAGTGTGTGTGTGTAGTACATGTGTGTGGACAGAAGGGATGCTTTGGTATAAATTTACTATATCCTCGAATGTCATTGTGTATCCAATGGATTAGTCATGCACGAGCTGGAATTTCCTTTCAACGTCTTGTGGCGGATTAGAATCACGTTTGCTGTTCTTTGAATTCTAATGGAATTGAGGTGCTGTAAGACAATGCAGAGTAGGTATTCATTGCTGTATACGGTTAAGTGTCTTAACATAGTTGGGGATGGTATGACGTGAGTTGAAATGAAGCTTTAGAGGATGACCCTTCTGCATAAATTGGTGGTAGTGAGCTTTAATTGATTTAGGACGTGCGGCGAAACAATGTCTAACGAGCCAGGCGTGCGGTTCGCCTCGAATGAAATGTTTCCCTTTAACTTGCGCTTCGCTATTCTTTACACCTTCCCTAGAGGTTATAATATTACAACGCAAATCAATTTAATTTAGCGTTTTATATGAAATAATCAATTTTCCAAAAATATCACTTTTCTAGAAATCTGTAGTCACCTTTCCTGTGAACTGTGACTCAGTGCTGCCAGTTCGTGGGGGATTTCAATCAAAAACGTTATGAAAGGGAAAAGGGGAATCTTGAATCTTCTAGAACGAAATTTGGGGAAAATAAAAAAAATTAAATATGTAAATGTCACCACTTAACCCCAATATTCCCTTTTACTTGGAACCAGGATTGTGTAAGTACCCAATTGATTAATTTGGATCAAGTATTTTTCCTTTGAGCCAATGTCTTAAAAAAAAAGTGATGGAAAATAAAAAAATCTAATCAGAATACCAATGATTTTTTTTGTGGGGAATCTATGGGGAATGCCACCACGAAATATGGTGAAAAAGGGGAATTTTAAGGTCTCTGATGGGGAAATTTCACTTAAAGCACCTGGCAACACTGCTGTGGCTTCGTCGATTGCTCATCTTTTTACATTATACCATTTTCCATATCGCTTATGCCGGTCGTACACTTTGTGCGCATTCCAATTACCCAGTCTCTCAGTCTCTCATTGTTCAACCAGGAAGTTTTATGGGTACCTTTATTCATTAGTGTTGCTGGTTAGACAAAGTTGAACAATTTAACCAATTAACCAGCAACGACTTGAGAATAATCCGCTGCGCATTTTCCTTCAACGCTTTGCTCAACTTTCCGAATATTTCGTAAGCGTACCTAAGTTGCGTTCACTCAGAAAAAACAATTGTAATGCCAACAATTTTCGTTGGTTAAAATGATCCCAAATATCAAAATTTTCGATATAAGAATTAGGTATATTGTTGGCAATATTCTTAGAAAATAGTTATGGCAAGCATATTATTCTTAATCTGAATATTTGATTCTTGAAAACATAAAAACGATTTCTTCTTATAAGAAACTATTGTTAAAGGAAGAACTTTTTGCTTTCTTTTTTAAAAATCTCAAAATTCTTCGCTCAAAAACCTTTTTTTTTTTTGAGTGTTGAAAGTCGCCAAACGCCGCAGTTTTTGGCGTTTACACATAGGTTCCCTTGCTTATTGCCAATGCTGCTGCTGTGGTCACTGTTCTGGTAATAGGGAATCACAATCATTCAAGGTGTTTCATATACTGAGAGAAGGTATTGTTGAATGTTCGAGGCTTCAGCTGTACCAACCCGTGTAGGTATAAACTCGACGCGCAAAGCACATCCAATACACAGTTTAATCAACCTCGAGTACCTAACACAATTTTTCTGCAAAAATCAATAAATGAAACGATGATGTTCAAGAATTCAAGGAATTTATTTATCGAGATCTTAGGTTGTTGATAACAATTTAATAAGTAGATCAAGTGGGTGTACGACTTGGCGCATGGAGCTCGCAACACCTTCAACACGAACACATTAAATTGGTGGCCAATGAGTTGCACTCGTAACTTACGTTTCTCATATATCGTCCATCTGCTGATGACCCACATCACTTCGTTACCAAACGTTTCCTTCATTAAATCAATTGTGGCACGAGCTGTGTGACATGTTGCGCCGTCTTGTTGAAGCCACAGCTCCTGCACATCATGGCTGTTCAATTGATGAATGAAAATGGCGGTCACCATAGACTGTAACGTTCTGACCAGCATCGTTTTTAGATAAGTATTGTTGGCCGTGGTGTTCGTCTTCTCGAACCACGGTACAATTTATCAAAAAGATTGAAATTAGAAATTCACAATTTTATTCTCTAAATTCTCTTAAAGTTAAAATGGACTTGGTCACGCGCCAGCGGAGAAAAAAGATCTGACCTCGTTCCTCTTCTTATTTCTATCATTCGTTTTTATTTCTATAGTTAGCTAGGTATCTATTACATTTACAATTTCCAACTTCTTCCTTTCCTTTTCTTCGTATTGCTTTTTGCGCCATCTGTGCGCTGGTCGCTACAGAAGTATGTACGGACCAATTATTCCACCAACACATAAAGTACACCAAACAGTCATTTTTTGTGGATGTAACGGTGTCTCAGAAATACACTTGAGGATTATCATCACTCCAAATACGGCAGCTTTGTTTATTGATGTATTAATTCAAGATTCAACCAAATGTGAGCTTCATCGCTAAACAAAATTAAAGAAGTGCGCGATACCTATTTCGAACACAACCATGACTACCAAAATAAATTTTCTCAATTTGGAAGCGTTGTTCAGTGTATTCATGTTGAAATGCCAAACCAAACTAAAAATAAATCGATTGACAGCTGACAAAATAGCCGCCAGTTAAAATAGTGTCGCCAACTTAAAGGTCCACATATATTAAAAAAAAAAAAAAACCCTTTATAAACGGGTTAGGGCCAAAATTCTGTTTTCGAAATCGGTTTATCTAAATCTGCTTTTTAAAATTCTTATTTGCAATATTCAGTCTTACAAAATTGTGTAAACAATAAAAAAGGATTGGCAATTTTTCTAAAGCTCTCGTTTTTTTTTCTTAAAAAATATATAGTTTTCTTTGAACTGAATTTAATTTTTGTCTTAACACACAATTTTTTTTTTTTTTTGTATGTATTTGAAATTTTTCTTAAATTTTGCTTTGTTATATTTGCAAAGCAGAACTGACAACAAGCGTGATTATATCGTGAAAAGACCAAATCTTGCAAAAGCAAGACATTGAAAGCAGCAGTCTTAGAATAAAAAAAATATTGACGATGTAATTCTAGCAAATACTAATAGAGTGTTGTAGGGATAACGGGCCAAAATTGTTTATTTACCTATGACTCAATATGTTCATGGAACTAGTTGCGCAGTAAGTCAGACCAACACTCCCCACCGAATTCTGTATGATCTAGTTATATTTTTATTTCAGTTCTGTAATATTTTTTTTTATTTTTGTCGTATTAAATATGTTTAACAATTTTTTTTTTCCCAAATTTCTTTCATTCTATTTATCCCAGTCTCTTATTATCAGCAGATTCATATTTGGTAGACTTCTAGTGGAAAGTGACTCAAGAAAGTGCAACACTCTCGCTTGGGACATGATGTTGCCAGGAGGTAGAAAAAATGCAAAAAAAAACTGCAGCTCAATTTTAACACAACTTTAATATTCATCAAATGAAATCATCCTCCCTTCCCCATTAAATACCTTCTAACGACATTGACTATATGTGGTGACGACGGCTACTAAGTGGAGGTGCTGTCTGCGCCCCCGCCCTAAACGCCCTCCCATACGTGCGTTCTATTGAAAATGTGTTTGTGCAACCCCACATTAATGGTACACTATTTAACTTTTGGGGATAACCTTCGTTAAGATTTCACCTTTCAACCCTTTTTCGCCTTCTAATGAATACTCGTTCGTATTCCATGTGCATAACCGATTTCGGTCAACAACGAGAATGGGGGTGCACATTAAATTTTCCCCATAAACTGAAGCATCGCACTTAGACAGCCAGCACATCCTTATATGCATATATGCCATACCCAATGCTCGTTCGGAATCCCCAAAAGATAAGAGTCTTGAGATTACCCTTTTTCGGTTATTAAAATAATTAGGTGCTTTATGAGTCTGCTGTTCACTATACCGCATTGAAAGTGAACACACCTTCATGCTGGCTCGCATGTGTGTGGTGGCAGTGTAAGACACTGCACAAGGATACAGGATATTTTAAAGAAAATTAAATGATATATGGCCCCCATCCTTGCTGGAGTAGATTTTCATGTGGCATCAAGTGCATTCTAAGGACCACAGAACGTTTCAATGGTAATTAGCATCTTTCCCCGAAAGTGTATTTTATCATCATCAAGCGACGCACCAGACTTACAATACCAACTTTACTGTAGCAGATGCTAGACCAAAGTCCTCTGTGCTGTTGCACCTGATGGGGGTTTTTAATGCCCGCATTAGAACTTCCTCTAAGTCCTTCATTCTGCACTGATATTAAAGTTGAAGTAAGAGATTCAGAAAAATAAAAATAAGTGAAGGGAAAATCCTTAGTCAACATGAGTCTGCTTCGTGCAGATAAGTTAAGGTGGTGATTTAGCACATTTAATCCAAGCGCACCCATACCAGATTTGAAAATCCTGCATTTCGGTGGATGGAGGACTTTGAAAGAATGACGAAGGGATTGGTTTAGGATTTTCAATTAAAAAAGTTCACTTTTGCTCCAATGAAGTCGAAGCGATAAGCACACTCTTGAGGACTTCACTCGAATACACATTCTCTCTCTCGCTCTTCTGTTGTCCTACTCAAAATCAAAAGTTTTTAATTCTGCCTCCATGATAAGTTTCATTGAATTTGTTCGTAGTTTTTTCCGGCTTTTTTTCCATCGTTTGGCAGTAATCTCTTTTAAATTGATTTGTGTTTGGTTTTGTGAACAATTTTTTAGCAATAAACGGATTTGGATTATCGCGTGTTTATTGAGGTGATGCAATTGCTCATGCGAATGTCTTGTCTTATGCTGTGAAAACGTCTGAAAATGGTAGCAAAATTTAATCAATAATTGGGATGCATAGGGAGGTTCTTTCTGCTCTCGCAGCTTAAGGTGACCTCAAAAATCTAAAATTTTCAATGTGGATTGCCTTGAGCCTAATAATCAATTGCAAGTGTAACAACTTTTTTCCGCTTATATTAACATTCTTTTGGGTGGTATGTCAAAAGTTGAGTTCAAGCTTTAGGTACTAAGTTTTCGGAAATATTTCTTTTCGTTCCCTACTCCGAGTCGGTCGTATTTTCGTTCCTTTCCCATATGGGTAGGTCATTGCACCCGAGTTATCTGCAGTTGTTATAGGTATGCTCTACGGGAACCACCTATATGTTCCTGGTTTCATAGTAATTTTGAATTGATGTCCAAAGAGGCATCAAAAATTAGTTAAGTAAAGTCCAACTGAAAATACTGAAATCAATCCTACATCGATGGGAGTAAGATGCTTTTTCTCAAAATCTTAATTAGGTATAAGAAATCAAGCGCCCATAAGCGTAGTTTGGTGTTACTCTTGTACAAAGGTGCATTATGAGTCAGAAAATTGGTAAGATCTTCGGCTTTTCGGACTTACTTGAAAAAGTATAGGTGGAGGAGCCAAACCCTCTGGTACACCAGAATTAACAAGGGTTTCGAGTGTAGTACGTTAGCAAAAAGTTAATAGTTGGTGCAACAGGTTCATATAGACCTTAAGGAGTTACTTTTCACAAACATTATTAGCTTTCCTGGAACAAACGGAACAAACCTACAAGTTTATGCCGAGTTTCCTGAATGAATGGAGAATGGAGTACCTACTTCGTTCGGATGATTGTCAAATGTTGAGATACATGTTATCCAAAAGTTATTCATCTCCTACTGTATTTGAAATAAAGCTCACTACTGGATCGCATGGAACTTTTTCTCACTGTAACAGTCTTTTGGCTAGTGAACACTTTTATTTTTTTTGAAACGTGATTGAAGGCAATTTGTCTCGAAGCACCTGAACTTGAAAAAGACTCTATAGGTGTACGGTGTTTTTCTTTTTTTAATTTTCTAGCGAATTTTAATATATTTAATGGGCCTCACCTGTTTCTAAATGAGACTGGGCTTGGTGTGGCCTACGTTCGAACTTATAACCTAACAGGGAATATCAACTTTTGACAAAACAATGCATGTAAGAATTTAAATATGGAGGTTCATTTTGAGTTCAAACTCGTCATATCTGATCCCATTGTCTCTGATCCAAAAGCGAAATATTTACATCTACTCTGGTTAAACTGACCACAAATTGGGGACTTTTTAGAGAAGTTTGTTGGTGGCCAAAGGCGGCGTCTTCCACTTTACACTCAGATACGATTCCCATTATATACCCTAAGGCCGTGTGTCAAATAACAATACCTACCTAATGTATTCTAACTACGTAATGTGTCGACAAATTCCAGCACAGATTTCTCTCATTTTTTTTCGACTGGTCATTGTATCATTTGCTGTTCGAGAAAATCCCTACCTAATGAAAACTTCAAGGCAACAATTTACTACCTACCTCCAGAAGCAGGATAATTTTTTGGCCGTGTCAGAAAATAAATCTGGATATAATTAAGGAGTCCCTTCCTGATTTAAGTTATTTCCAAGAACAAAAGCCACAGAGAAGAAACATTTGATCAGTTCTGTGCCTACCCTTCATTCATATCCAATTGGTAACAACGTCGTTACAATTTCTAAAAAAACTTTTCCGCACTCATTCTCGCATATACGTACATTATTACCGAGTACCTAATGAAGATTCAAAGAAATTAGCCCCCGAGGATGTACACGTCCGTTCATTTGCATACATAAATAAAGCCTTGAAGATAGGCCAATGAATATGTGTACAAAAGAGTACATGTCCCGCACGACACACGGTATAAGCTGCTACTTCATAAAATTCTGCTTATCTCCTTGCTGTAACGTAGAACATTTTTTATTTATTAGAGTTTGAGGCACAGATACTTATGCTTACTGTATCTGTATGTAGTAAAACAAAAATCAAGGTCCTATTCTATCTGTTGCCTTTTTTTTGGGTTCCTTTTCTGATGACTTCCTTGGCTCGACTTTTGGGGACTTTTATTCTAAACCCTTCTGTCTGTCTTCAGGATGTACATGCATATACACACCCAAAATTACCATGTGTCTGCAAAGTTCGGATATTTTGTTGTAGCTGTTTACCTCCCAAAAATTATTCCATCAAGAGTGAGTGTCTGTATGTGTGTATTAGCATAATCAGGATGTGCACTATGCTCGGTGGAAAGTCAATAGGACTACCAATGTTTGGTTTTTTTTTTGTTTGACTCATGAGAAATTGAAAGTCGTGTTTAATTGAATTTGCCGGGTGCCCGCCTGCTTGGATGTGTTTTTGGAATTTAATCATTAACATTACGTCTCGCTAATCTCTGAATATACAATGTTTAATTACAGCTTAACGGGCTGTCCACGTACCGATAGGAATCACCTGCAATCGCACTCGCAGGAGCTGAAGTGTCCGACGCCGGGCTGTGATGGTTCTGGTCACGTAACCGGTAACTACTCGTCGCATCGCAGTCTATCGGGGTGTCCTCGTGCGAACAAACCGAAGAGTAAACCACGTGACGGTCAGGATTCGGAACCCTTGAGGTACGATTTTTATTTCCCTATTTGATATTTACATTTAGACAAGGGCACAATTGTTTTGTAGAGTTTGGGACTATTTTTCGTTGTATATGCCTTCGACAATGTATCACATATTGTTCTTTTCAGATGTCCCATACCAGGATGTGACGGCTCTGGACATTCAACAGGGAAATTCCTTTCCCACAGAAGGTACAGCAGACACACATACACTTGGCCTTTGTAAAATTAATTAACATAATCGTATTTGTTTGCCCATTTGAATGTATAGCGCATCCGGCTGTCCGATAGCAAATCGCAACAAACTACGGGTCCTGGAGAATGGAGGTACGGTGGAGCAGCATAAGGCAGCAGTTGCGGCCGCAACTGCTATGAAATTTGATGGTGTGAATTGCCCCACTCCGGGTTGTGATGGCACCGGACATATAAATGGGACATTTCTAACGCATCGGTCACTTTCAGGTTGTCCGACGGCAGCGCAAGGTATTAAGAAGCCCAAGTTCGATGAGGTCACCATGGTCTATCCCAAGGGATACTCAGGTTAGTTGTTCAAAATATAATTTTATGCTTTTTCTTCTCTTCGAATTGTATATGTTTTGGCTTCGAAAATATTTATAATTTTCGCGCTCGTGTGTGTGCTAATAACACTAAAATTAAAATTCAAAATAACACAAAATCAATTAAATTTTTGAAATAATAAAAAAAATTGCTTAAAATATAAGAAAAAAAATTCACAAATACGTATTCCTTATACCTGTTTTTTCTTATTTTTTCCTGTTTATTTTTTTTATTCAGATTACGCGACGTTTTGTATCGGCGCCGAATATCTTCTCTAAAATTAAACAAAACAAAAATCTACCCGATTTTTATGCAGGTAAGATATTATATTTAACGATTACTTTTCTTGTACGTTTATTATGCGGTTTTAATTTTGTTGTTATTATTTTTTCACAAGTTCTTTGGTATTAATTGTTAATGTTATTGGCACACACACAAGACAAGAATGTTGCTGTACTATTTGTTTTGTTTTTATTTTTGTAGTTGCATGTATTTGAATTTTAACAGAATAATATATATGAAATGGGGTCTCAGAAGAAAGAACGGGTTACTTTACTGTGCTGATGAAAGGCAATAGTATGAATAATAAAAAAGGGACGACAAGTGACAAGTGTAAAATATTTATATTTATTTCTTTTGATTGTCTTGTGACCTTTTGTAGCGAAATTCTTTTAGTTTTCGTGTTTTTCTTTCTTTTTTGAATATGTTTTATGAAACTACAAATATCAGTTTTTTTTTTGTTTATAAATCTCAAAGATGTGTGATCTCACGCAAACGAATGGCTGCTAGTTTTATAGAATGGTGACAGAGGTGGGCCTTTCACTCCCATAGCTTTTTAGTACACTCAGCTGCAGGCTAAACAGCAAATCGAATTGTACTACAGGTTTGCATCGCAAGAACAAAATTGGGATGTTTTATGTAAGTCTTAGAAGACCGTAAATGTAACGATTATAGTAAAAAGGAAGCAAGTGAGTAAAATTGCATGTGCAGATGATAGATGAGCGGAGACGCTCGCACACACGAAAAGTAAATTCATTACTTTTAATTTAAGACAGAAGCGAATTTATGTTATAAGTAGCTTTAAACTCCAGGCTATAAATTTGTTGCAATTGTTGTTAGAAACTGCAAAACTAGTCTATCGGCCTATATTATGCAAATTAAACCTGTCCCAAGTCCCACTGTTAAATTTTTTACTTTCATACATCGACCAATTAAAACAACATTTTTAACAAGCAAGAAGCTTAATTTCTGAGCAGGGAAAAAGTCGAGCGGTACACCTATAGTTGTACACGTGGTTCCTTTGATATCAGTTGCTTTCATCTTGAGATGATCCGGGTAAATAGTTTCCCAAAATATATGAATAAGACCAAAGAATTTCCCACACCAATTTAATCGCCACAAATCATTCTATTTTCTACCCCTCGAGGGTTTTAAAAATATTGAAAAATACACCTATTAATATTGAATAAATCAAATGAATAAAAAAAAAATACTTCGCTTCTCAATTCCTACGTAATCCATCAATCAATCTGTTTCCTCTCCGTTCGTACTCCTATCCGCAATATTGATAGATGCTCAAATAATTCCAGCAGCGAAACGCAAATAAATCACTAAAATTCACGGATACATTTTTGAAATATCCTGCCAGCAAACACCACCAGCCGCAACCGCAGGAAACAATTGGTAATATTTTAAAATCAATGGCTTAAAGGTAAACCGCTGACTAAGAGCACTTGATTAATCAATTTCCCTCCACGGCTTTTGCTTTGACATTTCCACATCAGATCCACCACCACCAGCATCCTTTCAAACGCAAATAAACCATTAAAACTTCCTTCGAAACATTGAGTAATATAAATTATTTGCCCAACAGCAATTTGGCTCTAGCCATATTCAAGGAATCGGAAAATCCCGAAGCACGATAGATGAGTTTTAATTTTTCGTCGGACAAATTTGAAACGACTCACTGAATCGAAATGGGACAGTGACGGATATCAGTTAAATGCGCTACGAGCACAAATGATTTCCAAATTAAATTAGGTATTTGTGCAGTTTCTATGTAGAGGTGGTGCAAATAGCCGATTTAAGTTTCATCATTTTTGTCGGAGGATGTGACAATGAATCTTAGATTTTACATTGAGACCATTTTCAAAATAGCCATTTGCGATACCACCTGAGGCGTTACGAACTTAAGGGATGAAGAATGGAAGTGGCTTCGTTTTCAGATATAGTCGGTGGTAAGACAAAAAGGATTTTTGTTTTAGACTTTTTAATTTGAATATGAAGAATTTTCCTCTTTTGTTGTCTACTGAGAGAACTTTTATAGATAACTACAAATGCCAATGGGCATGGCCGTGGTATACCTATGGAATCAATCAATTTTTCGAGATCGTTATTGAGGGATTTTCTTTGTTGGTTGCAAAGTTTCTATTCAAGATTCATAATTGCGAAATAGAAAGTAGGTATTTCTAGATATTTTGGGTGCAAAATAAAATTTTTATCTCAGCTCAGATTTTATTTTGAAAAGTGCGATATTTTACCAAAGCTAATATACAGAAAGTAGGATGTAAGTAGCTTTAATTTTTTTTAGAAGAGGTAGATGCATTTACTCAAATCAAACATTTTTACCCATCTCCATGTGCATTTTTCTTACTAGTTTAAAAGCGTTTTTGAGGTTACAAACTTAAAAAACCGTATAGTTATGTCGAATTATTCAATCGTCGTTGCTCAGCAGAAGATCCAAGCAAAAGTTTTGGGTCAGATAAACTATGGTCAAACAGCTAAAAGCGTGTATAAACCTCATCGGTTTAGTTTTCAACCTTACAGGTATTATAACTGGTCTTTGGTGGCTTGTTAGTGAAACGTCTCAAACTCTAAAAGCTTCATATTGATAGTAACTTAAATATATGCATGCAATTAGGTTGCAGCTCTTTTGGAGGCTTAATAATCTCATTTCTAAGTTGAAGTAAAAAAAGCATTTGGAAACCTCAAAAACAGTCTATAGACTCCAGATATTGGGCAAGTTTCAACACCTCCTCAAGTAAATCTAGAACGACAACAAAGACTTGGAAATTATACGGCTGAAATCCTTCTTTTTGTAAAAATGTATTCCAATAAAAAAACCGGACGAACTAAATACCTGCACGTGCATACCTACATTCTTTATCAAAAGGTTGCAAATTCGACATCCCTTTATACTGCACCGTATTCATTACGTCTCTCATCTGTAGATTTGAAAAAAAAAAACATCAGCCCGCTGACAAAATTTTATACGCATTGATGTTCGTTTTCACAATTTTTAACCTTCAGAACAGCTCATACATCGGCAACCTTAGAAAAGAGTTTACCCATCCTGCCAAACAGCAGTTGATGCAAATAAGCTTCGAGTTTAGAAAGTCTTGCAAATTTACAACAAAGTTTTCACTTCAATAAATACCTAGATAGGCACAGTGGTATCGATTTTTTCCCGGATAAGCCTGATGAAGATGAAGGGTAGAATGCAGTAAAGGCCGCTGGGTTTTGGTAGTCCTGTCAAAAGACAGAGGTATAAAATTGGGTCCCTGATTGTCCCTGTTTGGGCTGAATGTTCGTCCAATGCAAGATCTCTGGGCTACTCTCACTTAATATACGGCAACTTTACTTAATTTGTCCAATATCCGAGCATACCGAACTTAGCCAGTTTGCGGTGCTTGTTCTCCTCATAAACTCAAGAGGTACCCTATGTTAATATCGTCAAAAGAAAACACAACTTTGGGGGTTCAAAAACTCGATACTTTAAGTCTGCTCTAGGGGGGAAGCTCTCTTCGTTCGAATTAAAAATTCACACTTTGTCTGATGAGTGCCGCACGTGGTGGTGGCATTCAGCCTTCCCATAAAATATACAAAATATCTAATATCCGCAAAGAGTGTAGATTCCTTTGGCCGCAAGTGCTCTTTCTGTCGTTTATCAATGTGATACCATGTAAGCGGTACACATCGATGTTTGACGGTGTTTCATTTCATGCTCTTATTTTTAAGACGAAATTAACATTTTATAATTTTAAAAGCATTTTGCAATCGTCTATTCAACACCGATGGTAGCAGACTTGTAATCAAAGTGAAAAGGGGTTAATTTAAGATGGTGTGCGGTTGCTAGCAAAAGGGTTGAGTGGGAATGCCTCCGAGCGGAGTGAATTAGAATTATTTTTTTTTAATGACTTTTAACAATCAGTTGCATGTGACATTTTGTTGTAGAAATATGTGTTTTCCCTTCTGTCTGCACGATAAAATGTAATAAACCTAGGTATATGTGCATTTTTAAGAACTTTCCATTTTGTCTATGCAGGCATGGACATGATTATGAACTCAGTCGGCGGTGGCACTCCAACAACATCAACGGGCACCTCATCATCTCTCCCACCTGGACCATTGAATAATAGCTCGAATACAACTGCGAACAACACCACCACCAGCAACAATATGCCTCAGAACAGTGTGACCACAAACGGAACAGAAGACCTGACAACTCTTGAAGCGGAAATCTCGGAACTGCAGAGGGAAAATGCACGAGTCGAATCACAAATGCTGCGTTTAAAGTCGGACATTAATGCTATGGAATCGCAGCTGAGCACTAGCGATCGGGTACGTAAGCTGAGGGAGTCTTTCATTTATTTATATTGTTGAGTTATAAAACTCAATTAGACAATTTAACTGATGGTCAATATCTCACGCAAATCATCAAAATAGATGTCTTCCATAATGATCAAGAAAGGAATATACAATCAGAAAGCTTGTTAACCAGCTGCAGATTTTATAATTCATAACCTTTGCCAATTTTACCATTAATCGCATATAAAGGTTTCTTACAAGAGAATAGAATATTTCATCAGGTAGTTACTTTTTGACTTGGGTTCAGTTTAGTTTCCAGAAAACGGTTTTGCTAAGTGAAATGCCACAAAATGAGGTTTTCTGCATGTCGAAATAATCGATTTCCGTCAAATAATAAGTGGATGTATTTTTGTTACTCGTAATCGATATTTTTACTGCCGCCAAGGGGGTAGTGGTGTCTGTTTCTATAGTTGGCGTGAAAACCCTTGAACAGTTTTGGGGGAAACTTATTTTTTTAATTGTTCATAGACTGTATCTTTCATTGTCATGCCTACATTTTGGGTGTTTTTTCCTAAAATAGTACTTACAATTTTTAATACAAAAAATACCTATAGGAACCAACCCCTTCATAAATATTTAAATCAAGCAGATTTCTGATTTGTCTGGAAGCAACTGAATAATCGAACATGATCAAATTAATATTATTTCAAAGAAGTGAAAGAATAGATTTTGTGGTAAGACCACATCGAAAATACTGTCTGTCTTTCGTTTATTATTTTTAATTAAATATTTTAATTGCTACCGCATCAGAAGAACTTGCTTGATGGTTACATGTAGTTGCCAGGCATAAGGAAATTTCGACTTTACACATGTGTACGTTTGTTATTTTAAACGCGATTTTAATATGTTGTACATTTTATATATGACTTGAGATTTTTTTTACTAAAAAAAATGCAATCTATAATTAAACGCCTTAAAAAAATGCTTCTAAAAATCTACAGTAGTTGGCACCACTAAAACAGTGGTTGACAGTCTCTTAAACTTGTTGTTGGCACCCAAAAATAATGGTTAAATAATAACTATCTGCTTATTGAAATGCATTTAATTTATCTTTATTAAATGGAAATGCGACAGTTTGCTAAGTTAATATTTGCATTAAATACGAAAAAAATATATAAAAATTCTCTAACTTAAAAAATAAGGATTTAACAAATTAGTATAATATGATCCAATCAACAATTTAGTTTTTGCTTTTAACAACTAAACTCAAAACTCTTAACTGCCATAGCTAAGACGAATTTTTTGCAATTATAACATTTGAATTTAAAAAAAAATTGCTAATTTTGAACTATTATTTTTTCAAATTCTAAATGCTGAACTATTATTTTTTTAAATTTTAAATGCTGAAATAAATAGAATGGTTGAGAATTCTTACTTATAATATATAATAATAATAATTTTTGGCGCACAACAGGTCCGTAGGGACCCTAGGCCTAGCTTCTCGCAACCATTCGTTTTGTGTGAGTTTTCATTTTTGGAACGAATGGAAGGGATCTACAATTTTATGCCGATTCCAAACGGCTAATTGAGAAGCTCTTTCATGACAGTTATACTCTCGGATGTTTGTCAGACGTTCGCGAGAGGTGGCGCAGTGAAAAAACCCTGAGTTGGAAATTGGGTTTTTGCGGGATTCGAACCTGAACCCCTCGCTTAGTAGTCCAACACACTAACCACTAAGCCATAGTTAAAATACTGGTTAAGTTCTCGACCATTCTATTTATTTCAGCATTTAGAATTTGAAAAAATAATAGTTCAAGATTGTATTTATAAATGCAAAGTGAAATAAAGCCGACTCAGCAAAGTGAAATAAGACCGAACATTTAAAATCGGTGTTGTGTCACAAAGTGTCCCACAGCGTCGTCCAACCCGGATTCTCACCAAACACCAAGTCGGTAAACCCGAAAAAAAGTTTCCTTCGAGCGATCGTCCATAATCCCTTTACCCACATGTGCATATGCAAGGCCGATACACTAAAAATAAGACCACTGAAAAGTGTCAGCTAAAAGAGCGAATTTAAAATAAGAAAAGCAGAGAGGTGTTAACACCTGTATCAAAAAACGGTTGTCAATTACTGAATGCTTTATGCTACGCATGACATAAAGTTCACCACGCAAACAATGTCGCAGACAAAGCTTGTTTCAAAATGAATGAATGGTATTTCCATTTTTTTGTATTACGAAAACTGTGCTAAATTTTTTTTTTCAAACAAAAATATCGTTGAACAAATTGCTAAAAAAAATAATTCGAATTATTGGTAGGTATGCACTTACTTTGCTGTTTTTTGTACCTACATTGTTTGGATTCTCAAACTTATCAACCATTACATACAATTCGGCAATGGTTTCGGCAATCTTATTAATATAATTCTTCTATAATTTTAACACCTTGTTCAAAATTGTTAATGAGTGAATGTGGATGGCTGTGTATATAAAACATTTTCTTTTGAAACTTAACTTTAGTTGTCACTCTAAAAATGTCACAGTCGTGAGTAGCTAGCGATTGAAAGTGTTTGATTATTTTAACATTTGCATCAGAAGTTGCACAGAATTCTGAAGCAAATAATTTCATGGTGCTAACTAGGCGATAAAATTACATGTATAGAATGAAATAAACGCCTAATGGCAACCACGAAAAAAATAATTTCGTCTCATTAAAGCCAAATGTATACTCCATGTATACAAAATTAATGTGAACTTAATTCAATCTACCACGTCCAACTTGCTGACGTTCTGGTCCATTTATTGGAGCAAATTAAAATGTATGAGCTGCTTTTATTCACTTCAAACTTCAGCCAGAGCATGCATACATAGTCGTATCTTTTTATCATTTGATAGATGATGTTGTTACAAACGTAAGTCCCACAGTGATATTATTTTTATGGAAAACAGATTGCCATCATTGTAGATTCTAATGGCATTTTTATTTATTAGTTTGCCATGCCTACGCATTGGAATACATTTCATGTTCAATTCATGTGCTTTGAAAGTCTGTGTAAATTATGCGATTTAGACAACTGTTATAATAATATGTATGTCCTCCACTGAACCACTGAGCAATTCAAGTGGGTACGAAAGAAACATAAAAAAGTTCCATTCACCTCTCTTCTCCAATGAAAGTGAAAAAGTAT
Source organism: Cheilosia vernalis (assembly GCA_949126925.1). NCBI lineage: Eukaryota > Metazoa > Arthropoda > Insecta > Diptera > Syrphidae > Cheilosia > Cheilosia vernalis. The sequence continues at coordinate 41,821,504 of OX421360.1, read as the reverse complement.
CAAAGAAACTTTTGATATTAATTGATAAACTTGCTACAGTGGAGGAAAGTTGGCCGCCGACAGACGACCTTGAAAATGAAGACTTTTGCGCGGCTTGTAAATATTTTTCTAGCTTAAACCACTTGCAGACTTTTACAGCAACAAAAGATGGGGCCAAGCAGTTGAGAAACTTTGGCCAAAGTTGGAAACGTGGCAAAGTTGATAGTCAATATATTTTTTTTACAACTCCTTTTATTTATGAATGGGTTGATTGGTATGTATTTTCGTTAAGTATCATTAGGAGGCCTATTTGGATGGGTAAAACTCTGCGACTGAAGAGTTGGAGCACGTGTTAAAAAAAACGAAATAGTGGGTGGGAAAACTATTGACGGGTCTAAAAGCAACTCTGATCGATTTTGAGAGTTAGTTTCTGCATTGATCATAAATGTTAAGATTTCTTTCATTGCGAGGGAAAAGATATAGTATGTATAAATTCAACTCGCGTGCAAGTCAAAATTTGTTAATTTTTGTTTTACTTTAATTCATAGAGCTTCATTACGAAAACATCCGAACAAAACACTCCAAAATGTTGAAGCGTTAAATTTTTTTTTACTTAAGCACATAAAAACGGCTTAATTAATTTAGGTAATATTTTACATAGTTAAAACTATAAATTTCGGATAGAAAAATATTTAAAAAATTCATTTATAATGAAAAAAAAAACAAATTTTCATGCATCCCGTCGCTGATTTAAATTTTGAGTGAAATAGTGTCATTCAAAATGATGTCCTTTTATATTCCTACAAATAAAGAGGGATTTTGTAAAACGGAAATAATTTTACTGAGTTTTAAACAAAACCCTGTTTATTGGTCAAAAGGAAAATCCAACTTCCCGCCACTTGATTGCACCTTCGACATCCGAGATGGCTTTAAGCTTGAAATAGGATTCACATAATTCAACTGTCACAAGGGTCGGTACCTCAGAATTGCAGTCGTTATTATTTAATCTCTGAAACCCTATATCAACACCAAACATTTGCATTTACATTTCAATTTAATTTAAGAATAAGTAGATATATTTTTGACAGACAAAACAGACAAACTGGTAAGAAAACTTACCTATGTACATATATTTTTTTAAATCTAATTCGATTATGGGAACAAAATAAAGCTTGACATAATAAACTGTCCAAAACCGTCAGTACAACATTCATGCCCCTCCAATCGATATTGACAGTCATTTATATGGCGAATAACTTGTTACAGCATACATAGTTCAAGTGTTTGTGGGTGTCACCTACAAGAGGATGTCCCTACGGTGTGCACCCATATCCAAACACCTATATTTACACACACTCGCAAATGTATCAACCAATCTTCGATTGCCGTCAATCGAGTATGAAGATGTGCCCAAACGAATCAAATTCGAACGTACGATAAATAAAATATCTGATGTCAAATGCTGTCAACCACCCCCTATCGAATACACAAACGTATTGCCGAAAATAAAACCCAAATCAATCACAGTTGTAGCTGAAAAGCTCTTACGTAACCTATTTCTTTCGCATAATTCATGCGCGAGTATAGAATGTGTTTCGCTCCTTTTCTAGGTTCTCCGGGGTGTACATTCTCCTAAATCATTTGTCGTGCTACCCACTGCTTGAGTGTACATTACACTGCATATACACCAATCACTACATCCCCTCGTGGATCAGCATATACCTACCTACACCTTTCGACTTTTTCTATATTTCCCCCATTCTACATGTTTGCTTGTACTCCTTCTTATCCTTTGGGAAATATGTATACAATTTTTTCCAAGTACACCGCTTTCTTACACTTGTTTCTTCTTCTTTTTTTTTCTTTTTTTTTGTATATATTTTTTTTGTTTGTATTCTGTACTGCTCTGATTGGGCATGAGCATTGAATTTGGCGTTGTGGCCATTGGAAAGCATTCTAGCTACGCCCCACTCTAACTCCCGTCACAGTGTTCGCTCTCATGTGCTCCACACAATCTGTGACTGGTTGGCTAGGCAGCAGCGTGCTCCTCCATGGCGGGCATGTATATAACCGAGTTGCCGACTATGGCAAAATCCAGGCCAAAAGGTTAGACCAAACCAGTAGAACGAGAGAGAGAAAGAGTAGCCCAGTAGGGGTGTATTTCTTTCGTCCTTTGGGGATGATGTGATGGGGATGAGGGTGGCTGATTCGATGGAATGCAACTTGCGCTGTTTAGAGCTCTTAACAACAACAACAATCTTTCCAGAGAAAATGTTGGACAACGTGCTTATACATATATATAAATATGAGTGTATATGGACAAATTTATACCGTATCTTTGGACAAGGAAAATCACACCTCTGTGGAACCATTTGGAAAAGTGCATTATTCAATCCACTTGTCACGAACAACATGGGTGCTAGGTAAATGTAGAAGAGGGAAAGGGACTTCCTGTCGGCTATCCTGCTGCAGGATTTTATCGGTTTACTACATGTATATAGGTGTAGCCAACCAATACTCTAGTATTGTCATACAAACGATTGCACTTGGAAAGTTAATCGCCTGGAAAGGGAATTTACAAGTTTGCATTTAGCATTGGAAAGTAACGTGGTGGTGGTGTGGCAGAGACGAGGTGTGACCATTACTTACCTTTGGGAACAAATGCAATTTGTTGCAAATTAAATTAATCTTCCAACTTGTTACAGTTGAATCGATCAAAAGGACTTTCCGGAGAATTACTGTGGCAAATTAATTGTTGCATTCTGCGTCTATCCGAATGCAAATTATGTTGATGTATTTCTTTTTTGTTCAACTGTCTTTCCGAAAATGAATGTTTAATTGTGGGAAGTCGGTACAGGAATCGATGGACGTGTGCAAGATCGAGTTGCTCTTCCTATTCGTATGGGTTGCGACCTAAGCTAGGAGTCGAAATGCGAATTAAAATTTAGTATTATATAGTTCATTGGAATATTTTTTTTTCAATCAAATTTTTCATACAAAATTTACAAAAAATATAGGTGCCTTTTAAAGGAACCTTGTATTTTTTTTAATGAACCGGTCAAATTTAAAAAGTGAATGTAGATTTTGTGCACTTCGATAAATTATCTTTCTTATGACACCTCAATAGTAAACTAGGAAATAAAATGTTACGTATACGACACCGTCTTAAGTATTTTTTCTGTCTTACTCGTTTTTCTTGTGACTCAAGTTTTAACTGTCGGGTTACCTTTTAAAAACTCAATCCTTGCCTTGAGCTCGTCAATTGTCTGAAATTTGTTAGCGTGGACTGTGCTTTTCAAATACCCCACAAACAAAGTCCGGGCGGATCAAATCGGGAGATTTGTGTGGCCAGTCAATGTCACCAACTTTGGACATCACACGTCCAGGGAATTTATCAGCAACAACAAGTCGACTTAAAGAGGCATTTGTGGAAATGCGCGAATTCTCCCATCAGATACGAAAAAATCCAATGATTAATTTTGACATCCTGTCTGGTGAACGAAATCAAAGTTTTTCTCGATTTTAGTGTTAAATGCTAAAATCGGAAAATAAATAAATCTTTGGCGGGTTATTGGGAAGACACGTATCAGGTCCGTCACTTAACAAGGGGGTAGGTAACTGAAGATACTGATGTAGGTGCTATTAACTATGCCATGCCCATTAAATGTACTTTAAAGTACGAGGATTTTCGACCTAGGTAATAAAAATGATTATGAAAACCTAAACCTAGGTTATGCTATGACAATATGGCATCAGCTGTGTTGTTGTCCAAATGCATTCCTTAATTTTGAGGAGACCTTACATACGGAGATAAAACTAAACAGTAACGCTCATTGGTGGATTTAAAAAAAAACTAACGCACGGTCTACATATCAATAGAAGAAATTAAAATATTTTAATTGTATGGTCTAGAAGCGAAATTCCTCAGCCCTAATGCCCGTTTCACAAAAATCCCATGCAAATATTTGCGGTGCAATCAGAAATCTGATGGCCTTTGATACCACCAAACAACATATATGAATGTCAAAATACCAACGTAATGGTTGGTAAAATGCTTTGAAGTGCTTTATATATTTTTTGTTTTAATTTTGTGAAAGGAGCTTTCGAATTTAGACGCAAAAAAGGGAAAAAGAGGAGAGGAGAGCATTCAAGTCTTATACAATACAACACCACCCAAACTAATGAAAATTTCAGTGGACATACCTCTACGATTTAAACTAAAAGTAAAACATTTGGTGGGTCAGTGATTAAAACTACTATCCTCCCGCATACTGGTATGCGGATATCTCTCCTTTCTCTATAGACGTTCATCCCTTTTCTAACGATGCCCCTCTTTCCTATTTGTCTAAAATCAAGTAGGACAATTGTAAACAGAACTAAAGTAGATTGATCCTTTTTCTATCAACCACCCAATGTAGACCCGAGTATGTGAACAAAGGGAATAATTGACCAGTCGAACAAATGTTTGCATTTTTGAGTGAAAAGCTTTTTTAAATGAATTCAGATGTTCTAAATAGTTGGGAACTGGACATGGATTTTTTTTTTTTTTAATTAATTCAACCGAAGGTAGTTTTAACGAATTTAAATTCTAATAATCAGGAAAGGCGAGCGTCCCCTTTGGAACTTTTGTGATGGGCAGGATTTGTTTTCATTATTTCACTGGACGCTAATTAAATGCCAGAGCTCAGGGGATCGTGAAAGTTTTCATGTTTTAAGCCATCAAAAACTCCTAATTAAAAACAACCCCATGGAGGACTAAATGGTTTATTTTCCTTTTGGTTAGTTCTTTTTTTCGGGTAGTTCATTGACTGAATACTGAATAAGTGAATACGCAAGATACTTGCTTGATATAAATATAGTTGTGCATGCTACTACGATGCAGTACATTTTGAGGACATTATTTTAATTAGCAACGGACAAGCAGTGAAAGCCTGGGTGGAATTGCAAAAAGCACCCCAAAATTTTTGTGCGGAAATAGAGAGGATAGTAAAAGTAAATACAGATTAAAGGCTGAGTGATACGAACTATCTTAAATGAAAATGCGCACCGACAAGTTCGAGTTTTGTTTGAAACCGAATAATTATCGGACGAATTATTTCCACCCGTTGATGGCTTGAAAAAATGATGAAACGCCTTTTCCGAGATATCAGACCCAGTTTCACAATATTTGCAGTTTGTGCTGACTTAAACGATTGTAGCCTGCAACCATAGAGCACGATCGCTCTTCCAAAAGTATGCTATCGACGTTCCAACGTAATCCCTGCGGAGCGGTTTTCTCTGCATACTGTTAGGTATTTGTATCTTGTGCAAAGGAAAATTGTGTGAGGGACAGACTTGACCTACGGACTTGGAACTTTAGTTCCGCAGCATTTCCCTGCATATATATGAATAGATATAGACATTCTCGATAAACTACCATTTTTGTGTTTCTGTCGGCGATATACCAATATCACGGTTCTTATCACGTTTCAATTGAAGCATTACGTCTACTTAATATTATATGTACTTGGGAAATATTTTTTTAATGTTGTTTTATGTATTATATGGCGGTATCAGTTTTACAGCCAAATCTTTTTGAATAATAATTTTATTTTATTTTTCTATATACAACTAACTAAAAACTGAAGTCCCGAATTCAATGCTATACTCTTCTCAATAAATTTAATAAAATGTCATGCCCGGCAGTCATATATTTTGCTATAAAAAAAAGAATAAGCGACTTAATTAAACATTTGTATGTGCATTCCCAGGAGGCATCACCGCTAAACACATCGCAACGCAACGCAAGCAATCCCAGCTCCCTGAATAACTACTACGAAAGCTTGCGCAACAATGTGATCACACTACTCGAACACGTTCGTATACCTCCAAATGGAGTAGCACCGCCTCCACCAGGGGCGAGCAGCCTATCATCAGCCTCTTCAATGTCTTCGTCTGCGAATCATCATCCCTATTCACATGCATCCCTGATACCTCCCGGACCCCTGACAACGGCAAGTATTTCACAAGCTCAGTCAGCTGCTGGGATCTATGGTCCACCACCGCCACCACTGCCACCTAGTGCGGAGAAAATAACCCATCACCATCCGCATCATCATCATCCGCACCATGAACACTTCGACAGCTACATCTCGAAATTGCAGTCGCTATGTGTACCGCCAGATGTGTACGCGTTGCCCGATGATAATCGTCCCGTATACGATAGCGTTAAATCATCTCTGCATCATCAGGATTATACTGTCCTGCCAACACCTATCTAAGTGGAAATGAAATTGTATATGTGTAATTAAAATTGTAAATAAAAACACTGTTTTATTTTCGATATATTTTCCGTTAAATAATTTTTAAAAAGCGAACTGCAAGTCCTTGCACAACGGATCTCACATCATTCATGTGTATGTTGAATAACCGTTTAATGTAAATACGACCGTCACTCAAACGGCAATGTCTAGCATTAAGTAATAATTACAGGTATAATTATTAATAAATTTTAAGTTAGAAAATATTACATCGTTATGTAAGTTAAAAAATAAATAAAAGTAAAAAAAAATCATATTCCGTAACGTAAATGTCATTATAATTGTATACAAAGATGAGTGTCAATTAAGCTACTAGTAAGTTGACATGCAAATAAAATTTATGTCCGACTGGACTTTGTAAAATCAAATTTAATGAATAAACTCGTAAAGCAAAAGAAAATGTAAATAATGCTAATGAAAAAAAAAATTCTTTTCTAAAACGTAGTTCCGTTTATTCGAATTTAATGAAAAGGCTCCGAATATAGATAAACTATTAAATAAACTAGACTACATAGCTAACAATAGTTTTAAGTAAACTAATTAATTAATTATTAAATAACAACAAAAAAACAAAAGTAAATGATATGTGATTACGATTTGAAAAAAAAAAAAAAATATTTGTAATATTGTTTCGTTCGATTGGATTTTTGTTAGTGCATGATTATGAATTTATTAAGTTTTTATTAGCAATAAATACGAAACAACCATTAAATCAAAAATCGAAAAGCATGTAACTAGGGCAATAGATGATGGATATCTATATCTATATCAACACGGTGCAATATGTAATTTACAAAAGAAGCTTAAATATTTTTCAATGTGTTTTGTTATTCTTTATTTTTTTGTTTATCAGCTTTATTATTATTATGAGATAGTATTATATATTTAATATTACACATATGAAATTTATAATTAATATTCGAAATGAAAAGAAAAATGCTAATCTACTTTAAATACGCAAACCAATGAAGTGTGGAGAAAAAGAAAATAAATGTTATGTTAAATATTAAACTAAAAAAAAAAAAATATATATATATATATAACACTGACTTTTACTCGCATAGTTGAACTGTGCATTCATTCATTGTCGTGACTTGTCCATGAAATGATGGCGATCTTATGATGTTTCCGCCACCGCCTACAATTCGTAAAATAAATTATGACTACCGAATATAAAATATGGATATGAAAGACAGAAGATACAGATGCACATTGGTTTTAGATGTCTGCAAATTGTAACAAGGAAGAACACAGTATCGAGATGGATGTATGAACTCCCGAGCACAAGATCAGCAGAGACTTACACATCAGAAGGTATTATCAAGGTTAACACAGCAAGAAGCTGTCCTCAAGGATGAGATCTATCCCCCCTAATATGAAGCCTTGTAGTGGACGAGTTACTTGAGAAATTGACGAACCAGGTCATCAATTGTCAAGCATATGCTGACGACATAGTAATTTTTGCCAGGGGTAAATTTGAGGGAACCCTATGTGACATTATAAAGAGGCGACTCGAATTAACGCGAGATTGGTGCGTAACGGCTGGGCTTAGCCTAAGTCTGGCAAAAACAACAAAAGTACCAATCACGAGGAAAAGAAAACTTGAACGATTAAGGGCGATAAGACTATCAGGTACAACATTGACACCAGTCAATGAAGTTAAATATCTGGGACTAAACCTAGACAGCAAACTCATTTAACCAGGCTTTAATTATTTGCCGGAGCCTTAGCTGGCAAGTCCTGGGATGTAGCCTGACCATCATCAGATGGATGTATAATTGTATATTGCTATTGTGAGACCAATGATTACATATGGAGCGATTGCATGGGCAAAAAGAACCAGTCTATCCACCACAAGGAAGACATTCAATAAAATGCAAAGACTGGCATGCCTTGTAATAATGGGGGCCATGACAACATGCCCAACCGCAGCTATGGCGGTGCTATACTGACTCCATTGCCCCTTAAGGCTGAGGAATGTGCAAGTAAAACGATCCTAAGAATGGCCAAGGAAGGAATAGGAAGATTTAAGTGCATCACACTGAGAAAGTTTGACGTACTACTCAAAAAAGAACCATTATTGGCCTTAGAGACGACGTCATCAAAAGATTTGATTTACAAAAGAACTTTGTTACTAAGCTTAGCAATAAGAAGAACTGGAGCAATGAATTCACAATTCACAGACTGAGCAATCACACAACCAAGAGGTACACATATGGGTCGAGAACTGATGAGGGAACTGGGGCGGGAGTATTTGGGCCTGGAACCAAATGTTCTGAACCAAACAGGTAAAAGTACCAGCATATTTCAGGCTGAAATCTATGCCATAGACAGGTGTGTCCAAATTAACCTCGACAGAAACAAAGTCAAGTGTTATAAAGCTATAATGTCTGCTATTATGGCACCTAATTCCTGCATCATTAAATCCAAGCTTTTATGGGAATGCGAATGCCTGCAAGAACTTAATGAACTTAGTAGGAGAAACAAAATAACCCTCTGCTGGGTGCCTGGCCACGTAGGAATAGAGGGGAATGAAATGGCCGACTCCCTAGCAAGAAAGGGAGCATCAGATATATTCGTAGGTCCTGAACTATTCTGCGGAATAGGGGATCACAACCTCAATGAAGAATTTAGGAAACTAGGGAAAGAAAACAGGATAAGAACCTGGCATAACACTCAGGGCATGAGGCAGGCCAATAAACTTTTACGACCATACAACCGGAAACGATTCCAAGCTTGCATCGGCATAAGCAAAAATAACCTTCGTTTATTAACAAGCTTCCTAACGGAAGAAATACTTTGGCAAGTAGCAACTATCTGATGAGAAAATACTGTCACTGGAGCCAGCTCTCTTCATTAGATTCTTAAAGGAAACTGGACTAGAGAGTGATATAGGATGGATTTCTTCCGCAAACGAGAAAGAACAGTACAAGAACCTCTAAAATAGTGTCGAAAGGAATAATTATACTATGAAGGAAACTCTTTAGAGGGAATGTAAGCAGGGGATACAATAGACAAAAAGGTCGTCGCAGTACAATAACCCCTCTCAAGTAATAAACAAGGAAAAAAAAACAAGGCCTTCGTAAACATTCCAGATTCGTGTTGCACAGCTTATAAATGAGTCTCTATATTTCGTGGTGCACGACCGAAAATACGCTTGAGGCTAAACTGATGGAAATTCCCAGCTTGACGAGGTGGACTGTAGCTGGCAACTTCATTTGAGCACAGGACGATGGAAGAGCGACAGAAACTTGACATTTCTAAAACGTTCTAGCCAACTCTAAAAAATTCCCAATATTCGTATCGGCGATCAGTCTTATCGCAAGATTTTGAACACTACCCAATAAGTGAATTTTTTTTTCTGAGCACCAGGCCAGATACGGAAATTTAACTCAAGCTTTAGGCGAATGCCTTTTATTCTAAGCAGATAAAAGGTTGTCAAACATTTCTCGCACCTTTTGAGGCAGACATTTCGCAGCGTTTTTGTCCACTTCGCACTGCGTGTATATTGTCATTTCAATGATGGGAGAGTCCTTTGGTAAGTTAAGGTTCCACTTAAGGTCCAGTCTATTAGCTGAGCCCCACTGAGTAATGCTGTCCAGAGAGGAATGTAAATGAGCTTAGCATTCCTTGCCGGCTCAGTTATACTGCTTAAGAGCAGGAACTTGGGTCCTGGAATGAGTATGAGCAACTGAGATTGCTGTGAATTTGAACAACTTCTAAGTTATTTTTCGGTTCTTGTCTTTACAAAAGCTAAGAATAAAAGCAATCAAAGCATCTTTAAGGATTTATTTACCAGTATCGTTTGAAGCGACCTCGTCTGTAGTCGCTTCCGAAACAGAAATAAAAACCTGGTCTTCAGTAAAAATAACGTGGCTATGTTTGAAACCAACTTATTAATATCTCATAAACTGTCATCCATGAGACGTATTAGTCCAAGCTCGTTGTCATTAAAAGGACACTCAAATTTTAGTGTCTGGCAACTTAAGGTTCAAATCCTAACTTGGTATAATCAATCTGGTTCATCTCTCTTTCAAGGGTTTAAAATAAATTGTTGAAAATTGGATCTTATCTCACGCTTGGTCTTTAACTCCTTTTGGCCCAACTTCACGACTGATATAGTTAGAATCGTATCGCTTAGTAAGGCTGATTTTCTTCGACGTATAGAGTTCCAACTGGGCTCTTGGCCTGTTCGGGATAGGTATACGCTCTGCCAATGCCCAACAATTTTAAACCCAACAAAAATGTCAGAGTTTGTTGATGTCGTGAGACATCTGAAGAGTGTAAGTGATATATTTTACGTTATCATCGCAAGCGATTGGAAGATGCAAAGATCTATCCATCTAGTGCCCATAAGGTTACAAAAGGTCTTCAGTTTGACGGAACAGACTCTATAATCAATGTCGCTTCTATCGGTTAATCAGAATGTTTGCTTTAGAGCTTTGAACCTCATAATAGAAAATATTTTGAGATGTCACTACTAAGAGGTGCTTCTGTTGGGTAACTTATATATTTTGGAGAACAGCTAAATCTAATCAACTCTGACGACCTAAGCCAGAACCCGTCTCAATTGTAGTTTTCTCTGTCAAGTTTGGCAACCCAATCCTACAACCAAACTTAGTGGTTCTATCGATTTTGGAAATACCTCAAAGAATTTACAGAGCACGACTTTCCAGTTCCCCAAAGAGAAGCTTTCATTTATGGCCTTTTTGCTTTCAATAATATATTACCAAATATAAAAATAGAACTTCTATTCTGCAGCTTTTCTGTCTGGTGTCACTAAGTTGATAGACGCAACAATTTCGTTATGTTTTGTGTCAATTGGAATGACCGTCTCCTACCGTCTTGGTCAAGTCCGCCACGGTTTGCCCTTTAAACTCTCGATTCCAACCGACAATTGCAAAGAACTCTTGTCCCCAATGACATGCCCACTCACTTGACGGCTTGTACATTTTTTATGAACAGACAGACAGACAGAAGATTCCCATTAAATGCGAGCTGCCAACCTTTCAAGTCCAATCAACATTTCAATTCTTTAACACATTTTCCCCAAAAAAAGGAGACACACACAAAAAAGTTAAAAAAAAATAAATCATCTCCTCGTATGTCCATACATTTCTGCAAGTTGGCACGAACACTAACGACTGCCGTCCAGCAAAAGGGACACTCGACGAAAATAAATTGTCACATCATTAAGTGGTGACAAAAAGGCACACACAGAAACCCTTCTTATGAAACAAAGTTCTTCACCATCCACCGGGATGGGGATGGACGCATATAGAACGCGCACCCTCCTGTGAAACGTCCAGCATGTTATTCTCGCACCGTTTTTCTGTTCGACGGCATACAAATAGAACAATGCTATCATCGAATGAATGCTCTAATTACAGCATGCACCGAATGCGGATCAACCCCCAGGGGAACACGCCTCGAAAATGTGTTCCATCCGAATGCTGCTCCAAGGAATGTCCGTTCATCTTGTTAGCTAAGCAAAAATTGCTTCTATTAATAGTGGTCATTAGGTGGAATACTTTACTGCAAATGATCTGCCATTATTTGTTAATAACTCATTGGGCGTGTGACCTATGCGGTGCAATTAGTGGGACCATTTAAGGCGAACACCAAGGGTCACCAACTGGACGTGCCTGCCGAGAAAGTGTTACTTTGCCGGGAATCTTATTAGTGTCGCTGTCGACTTTATATGAGAACACCCGCTCTCTCTCGGACGCAGGTCAAAAGCTAACGCATCCCCCTTCCACATGGTCGACGGCGGACGATAGAAGTGGAAAAACTTGTTTGTCCAAATTTGTTTATTTATCCATGGGTATTGATGGATGAAATGACCTTAATCAATGAAAGAATGAAATTCACTACAACAGAGTGACACTTGGTCCCATGTGACTGGGATCTCGTTTACGCAACCATTCATGGAATCGTCGCATGTGGTCACGACGAATGTCGTCTGTGTGCCTTTCAGGAATCTCCGACCAAAACCACTCAAGGCATTCAACAAATAAAAAGAAATGGCATCGAACATCAGTTTGACAGAGGTGGACATGGCGAACATGGTGGACATGAATGAGGGATGATTCAATTTTTCTCGCGTGTGTGTATACGGCCAAGAGTGTCCCGGACGATGCGCATAAATAAGATATGAATGGTCAGGCTGATATGTCGGGGGCATTTGGGAATATTAAAGATTTAAATATTTTATACCCACCTTAGAGGGAGGGGTGGTGGCTACAGTCGCAGTCAACCCGACACAGGATTATACTAATGCAAATTTTGACAGTTGATTTATTAGAAGGAGCAACACAGAAAAAAATCGCAAAGCTTTTACTAATATGAGGGACTATCGAGCTTAAATTTAAATTTCATCCTGTGCTGTCCAAACACATATTTAAAGGATAGAGGACCACAAAAAGTCCTCGTAAACTCTCTCGTTCCGTGCAGAAGCAATTAGCAGAGAAATTCCCATTAATATTTTTTTTCTTGATTGTTTTTATGTTGACCGCTCAAATGCAAGCCCCGCCAATTATTCACGGATAATCTAACCCGAAATGGGACGTTAATTACGACACGTCATTAACATGAATGCTGCTGCCGGGACATTTTCAACCTTGCAGGATTCTCTGGAAAAAAAAACCAAAATTGCCACCACTAAAAAAAAAAACAATAGGCACTCGTATATTGATTAATTGTTTTGAAAACTTTACATGGTTTTAAAAAAGAGATGTTTGCTTCGGTAAAAAAAAATCCTAACTACTCTGGTGGCAGTCAAGCGAAGTTTTTGTATCATGTAAGTATAATAGTCGTCAGTTTTAGAATGAAATGGTAGACGTTGCCTGGGTTACAGAGTCCTAGTGGTCGCATGTAATAATGAAGCGCTTTTTCGTTTGCCTCTAGCCACTCCTACGATTAAGTATGTATTGCAAAACATATTTTCTAAACAAGTTTTTATTTTTTCTGATATTCCATTTTTTATTCTACGGCTAACTTTTTGAAATTCTAAATTTACATCCATATAAAAGGTTTAGTTGCTCAACTAAAATGTAAAAGAGTTCGGAATAGTTTCATACAACCATTCGGTTTTGAGTGTTTGAACCAACGATTTGAAGATGAATTCGAGCTGTTATTTTGAAGACTCTCTGAGGTAGGTATACTTTGGGAACATATAAACTAAACCTTCTGTAATAAGAATTAAAATTTTGAAAAATAAGGAGACTATCCAGTTAGGTATAGCTTATTGTGTTGGCAAAGGCTTTAACGGAGTCGCAAACATAGCAGGTCACTTAAGTGGAGAACAGTGCACGATGAGGCAATAGTATCCAAACGATAGGTATGTACATTGTACACTGTGCAAGCCATCGCTTGAACCTGGCTTTGTCTAATGCCATGTCAACTTCTGAAATTCGCAATTGCCTTGGTGTAGAGAGTGAAAAAGCTAATTTCTTCCGCAACCATTCAAATGCAATTTTAACTTTCAAAAATAACATCAAAAAACAAGCACAAGAGAGCCGAAAAACTCGACTTCTACGCCTTTGAGAAACAGCGCTGTCTTCAAAAGTATCAACACTTTTGGCAGCGGTCCAAAAAGTGATTCCCTAGTAAGCCCGATTGTATCCTAAGAACTATTCAGTATAACGCTGCCCTTATCAGTTTTCATACAGAACAAAAATCCTTAGATTTCGTTTCTGCAATCGACCGCACAAGAGAAGTTCTGAATTCTGAATGAAATTCACTACAACAGAACATCAGGGAAAATGCCGACGATTTCTTCAGAGACGCTTTTCAACCTGCAACTTGCCGAAGACCTATTTGAAGTTCAATTAAGAGCTCCGAGAACTTCATTGAAACATACAAAGAGTTTCAATCCAAAAACGTCTTCTACTGAAGCCTACTTCAGAGTGTCTATACTGATTCCTTCAATAGATTTGTTAATACGAAATCTTATGAACAGATTCATGGTCAACGAAGACGTTCTACCATCGTTTCAAGTTCTGCTCCCAGGTTTTGCAGTAGTTGAGCGAGTGAACGAAATGGAAAAGCTAACATGTTACTTTGATAATGCAATTTCGTTGTCAGCTGTAAAAGCTGAGTACATTCTTTGGTGCCAAAAAATATCGTCGAATTGATCCTTCTGCCAAAGTTTTGAAATTGCTTGATATAGTGACAAGACTTACTTTAGAGGTATAAACTTTTAGCTGTCGGTTTTGGCCACGTTGCCAGTGACCACAGCTAGTGTTGAAAAAAGATTTTCAAGTATGAAAAGGATTAAAACAGTGTCCCGAAGCGTTATGGGGAATGTCAGATTAAGCTCACTTGCTATTATATCTGTTCATGCGGATATTAATGTGGAACCAGATAGGGTGATCTTCTGCTTTACAAAAATGTGTGTACATAAGTACATACTATTTAAAAACTAATTAAAATCAATCAATAAATATAGTTTTTTGTTTAAAGAATTCCTCGAAAGATTTGGAAGCAAGCTTGCTTTCGGCGGAATGAATTCGAAAAAATAACTCCAGATAGTTGTATAAACAATCAAATTTTATAGTAGGGCTAACTATTTGACAAGCAAAAACAAATTTCTTGAAGAGTGAAAACAAATTTGTTGAAACAAAGTTCCCTAGATCTCATTACAGTGATTATGAATTATTTGCATTAAAAAAGTTAATGTACATAGAAATATAAATCATTTGCCGGCATTTTACGTTTCCTTTAGCAGGAAGTTTGCATATTTTTCATCCACGCCTTCGCAATTTGTTCTTCCGCGAGGTACCTAGTGAATGGTTTTTTTTCATCTGTTTCAGTGGTTGATGTACCTGCAATTTAAATTTCTTAAGATTTTCCTTAGCGCCATATTAGAGAGAGTGCAACCACTCTCTAAAGTCTAGAGTGAGCTTCTTAAACAGTCGTACTACGGACTGGACAAGATAGAAAATTGTACCTAGGTCCCTTCTATTCGTCCCAAAAAAAAAGTAACCTAAATCGAATGGTTGCTAGAAGTTATGGCATTTTATTTTTATTTTATAAATAGCGTATCAATTTATATTTTTGTCCAGTTAAAGATTATGGGAACATACAATTTGCAGTAATTTTTATCAAAGTCGTCCTCGTCATACTCCTCGGGACATTGAGCAGAAACGAGAGGCGTGCTCCGTGCACACGTTTCGATATTGATTTTCGTGAAGCACATTCTTCGTGCGTGAGCCTCTTATTAATCCCCAATTTATCCGCAGAAAATTTAACCCTTTTTCAAAAGAAATTACTCCCTCTGCCGATTCGTAAGAAATTGATTACACTTTCTGTGTGTACATTATGCTTACGGGAAGTGTATTTTTTTTTGTTGTGTGTTGAACTCTACCTTCATTATGTGTGAGTGTTCAGTTTGGGATAAAAATGAAATGAAATTTATTAGGCGCCAGGATCACGAACCAAAGAGTCTGAAAGAAATTAAAACATTTCTCGAAGCGCAAATGAAAAAGGATTTCTATTTTTTTTTTTTTTTTGCCGATGAATTGGGGATGCAGCTACTTGGCAGTGGGAGTGGAAGGTTTACTTTTCTAAATTAACAGGATGTTTGATTTCTTTCACGTGTGTGTTTTCCTTGGAGCGCTGGTGGTGGGTCGGTGTTGCTTGGTAGACTCATTCGAAAGGAACGTTTTTACGTCTTTGGCATAATTTACTTCAAGCTTCAAGGATACACTCGAGTTAAGTCATCGAAATTGGAATTAGAAATGTGTTTTGTCGTCTCTTTTAAACTTTTCACTTAACGCAATGTGTGAAAGTGATTTAAATGTCGCGTATGCCAAAGTAATCGTTGAACGAAATTGATTTCGAAAAAGAGAACTCTCCGTTGCAAGGAATTATTTAATCCCCCCGCTTTGTTATACAGTCGAGTGGCTTTGAATGACTTTATTCAGATTTTTTCCCACAACTTTCGGTCGTGCAGAGGCTGTTTTTTTTCTCCTTTTTTTAATTCACGCTAATCCTTATTTGCCCTTTGGTGAGATGTATTTTTTTTTCGATTCCCTTTACTTACATCAGCAGAACAAAAACACTCGATATGGTTGTTTTTTTTTTTTGCAGACAAGGACGAGATAACCTATTGTAAGTAGCAAAAAAAGGCGAGTAGAATAAACATCCCTAACGGAGTGCAGTACTTTTTTGGGGTTTTATAACCTTTGGAATGAATAAAAAAAAATTATACGTTCTTTTCACATTTGGAATGCTATTGGGGAGAATGAAGAACAAGTGGGTGGCGGAGAAAAAAAAATCTCTGCCCCTTGGGTTAGGTGTAAGTGTCCCCTTCTGTTTTTCTTTCGCAAGGCAAACCTGGCATGTTGGAATGTGATATGGGGTGATGTCTTGTGCTCAACAATTGAGTAAATGCGATTTACGATGACATCCTCTAATAATGTTGTCACTTGGCGAGTGGCTTTTAGGGGCCATTCAGCACTTTGTGGTTTAAATTTTAATGAAAATGGTAAACGAATGGGAGATATAGGATCAGATCAGCATTCAAAAGGAGAATTTGTTCTCGATCTACGAGGGGGGTTTGAGATAAAATTGGTGGTGTAGTGGACTACTAAGCGAGGGGTCCCAGGTTCGAATCCCGCAAAAGCCCAAATTCCAACTCAGGGCTTTTTCACTGCGTCACCTCTCGCGAACGTCTGACAAACATCCGAGAGTATAACTGTCTTGAAAGAGCTTCTCAATTGGCCGTTTGGAATCGGCATAAAATTGTAGATCCCCTCCATTCGTTCCAAAAATTACAAAACTCACACAAAACGAATGGTTGCCGAGAAGCTAGGCCTAGGGTCCCTACAGACCTGTTGCGCCAACTATTATTATTATTAACTTAAATTTGTTACGAGTCGGTATGGACTTGTCTTTAATTCAGACGGCATTAGTGGGCTTATTGTACGTTAAACCTTGTACGATTTCCATGGGGAACCATATTCCCGTATTGAATATACAATAATACGACATGCGGTCTTTTGATTTCTGAAACACGTTGTCAGTTGGGTTGAAGGATTTTTCTGTCCAACTTCCAAACAATGGATTTGATCCGAACGTTTGACTTTATATCTACCTACCTGTTAAGTGGAACTTCCTTTCAACAATATATGTATTTCAGAATATAAGCCCATGTCGTCTAAAGAACTCCCACCAAGCGGCCCTAACATTTTTAGCCAAACTCTTACAATGTCAGAGGTTAAAAGGCGGTTTAACACACAACCTACATGGAAGTGTTTCCGTCGACATATACATTATCATGTGCTCTTCATCCGGGTATCTTCTTGCTTTTTCAGTTCCGTTACGCAGTTACTTAATTTACAACCCTTTTTTTGCCACGGGTCGTGCAGCCTATTTATGTGGCAAACAGCATTTTAGCCGATGAAAATTTCATGGCAATTCAACAAAGTGTACAAACACACAGCATGCGATGTTGGGCCTTGTGACTTTCTACAAGGTAACGCAGTTTACGGAAGTTACTTAACCCGACAGGGAACAAAAAAAAATTTCTCGAATTTTATGCTTAAATGAGTACATTGTAGCTTCAAAGTTAACACGACATAATTTATGGATGCATTAGTAATTAAATTTGCAAATAGAAACAGGATAAGGATAGAGATTTACAAAAAAAAAAAAACCGAGTGGAATATAATTAAATTATTTCTTTCATATTACCTACGAGATAATAGACAACCAGCCACATGGGGATGGATGTGTTTTATATGAGAATGAAATTAGTTACATATTGGGATACATAATGCACAGTTTACAAACGAGCTATTGTCCGAGAAGTTAAATCATTGTGTGTTTGAATTAAAATCTATATTGTCGTCTTGAAAAATGCTGGGTCTGCTTCACGTATGCCATAACAGCAAACTGTACATTATTCAGCATATTTTTTTAATTGTAAAAGTAACTAAAAAATCACAATGAAAACATTTAATTTGCATGTTACAGGTTACCATTTCGTTTATTGCAGTACTTTTTTGAACGCATGATTTTTTGTTACGCGAGAACAAATAAGCTTGTTAATTTTCCGACTCGGAAACAGGTGAAGTAAAATTGACATTTCGGAGAACATGAATTTCTCAGATTATTGCTGCAAACAATCAACGACTGCACTTGCAATTAACGTTTCATTTGACATTGTATACACATTGGTCGCGATCCACTGCCCGCTAGATGACCAGCGTCATGTAAAACTTCATATAAAAAAATTGACATTTCACCATTTGCGCTGGACGTCTATCACTTTTTGTGAAATATCCCTTTCAAGAAAATTTCTCAATCCCAAAACTACCATCTGGATTGAGAGAAATAAAATGAACGACTTGTCAAAGAAAATCGTTCATACGATTGCAAGAAATACGAAGCTGAGCTGCAGTTGTGATGAAATTGGTAATAATGTGACTAAAATAGCAATTCAGATTGTTTTTATAATATAATCATTTCTTCTATCGTCAAAATTATCCATTTCCAAATGATTAGAAAAATAGTGTCAAATGTCACTTTGCCGCTCGCGCTAGAACGATATTTTGTGCAAGACGTCTGGTGGGCAGTGGAACGCGGCCATTGAAATGCAGGGGATCAAAACGCCTTCTCCTTTTTATTTACCCTTAAGAATTATTGCTTCGATTACGTTGTTCGCTGTTTTTTTCGCGGAAAACACAGAACCATTACAAAGACGTGTGGTGGCTGATATTTCGGAACAACCGATCTGACTCTTAACTGTAGGTTACGAGGCAGTAGTCCGCGCAATTCTAGTGAGTTTAAAAACTGCGTTTGATAGTGAGTGATAGAATCTTGGGTAGTAACGGAAGCAACCGATTTATATGCGGTCAATTCGCCAGCAATTTCGTATTGAAATTGGAAATGCCTTTTTTTTTTTTGTATCAAAGCTTTTTGATATAGCAAACATGATTTCTGTTACTTTGAGCAAAGGTTGGGACCACCTCCTCGATGATTCGATGAACTGACAAAAATCGTCAGAAAAATGTAATGCATCTATACGAAGTGTCAACAGTGACTTTGCCATTGGCAATAGAGACCTGTTCCACCAACTAACTATAAGACAACTTTTAAGTCATAGGTACTTTGTTACACCCAAAAAAGCTTCCACCAGCTCAAGGCTTTGGGCCTATGACAACAAACCACAACCCTCTAAGACTAGGCTTATATTTTAACACTCCATTCATTTTCTTCTCTAACTTTTTTTTTTTTGTGTTTCCTTAACTTAGATATTCTGCTAGCTATTTATATTCAGAGACGTTTCTCCGTCAGACGATGCAAAGCTTCCGCCTGACCTCCTTACCGGACGTCTATCTTAGAATGATGCATTTTTGAAGTAAAACTTCTTATGTGGCAGTGAAATTTCGAGGCCATGTAAAGTTTTGAAGAATTTCAGTCAACCAGGTATAGCTTCGGAGTTTTACTTCTGATGATGTTTGGTCAGAAGAACACTCTCTTCTTTTTTAGTGTTGCTTAATTTTTCCCCTCCATTCACTTGTAGTTAAAAAATTTAGTTTCATGTTTGTGTACTTCCGTGCAATAATGCTCGGATAGTGACTGGTAGTTGGTACAGATTCATGAAGAAACTTATTTTTCTTCGGAGTATTAAAATTACTTCAAAAGTCATACTGGTACGGCCATACTAATACATTCCAAAATAAGACGCTTCGAACTGAATTGAAAAAGCCTAAATATACAAAAGGTAAGCCACGCTGCCACGCAAGCTACCTTATTCGACAGTGAGTTTGCATTTTGTTTGCACGCTCAGTGCCAATGAATGTCATTGCCCCTATCATTTGCCGATAAACCTGAACAACTTGTTAAGGTCCGTCACCATAAAATGCCTCTCTTCTCTGTAAAGTCAAAAACCGCATGTATTTTTGTACGTAATACTTTTGGCCTTACGAACACAGACACACTCGTATATCACCAGACATTAAAACAAAAACGGGCACCCTTTTCTTTTTCCCATCTTTATAATGAATCATCCTTAAAAGATTTTATTCCCTTTATCCATTTTCAGTCATGTGAAGCCGTGCAGGGTATTTCCTGAATCCATAACTGAATTTGCTATTGAGATGAAAAACCGAACGGAGAGGATGACCCCTTCGTCCATCATCGACTGTCCTATGTCGAAAGTTCGGCCCACTTCACCACTCTTCTGGCATATAGTCCATAGCACGATTATAAAATTAATACTAAAAGTAATGAAAAAGGATATACCCCCAGCAATTGGCTTCCTGACAAAGATTCAGGTTTTTTGTCAAAATATTTTCACCCTTCAACCATAAGGCGTCCTTGTAATATGGTCAGTTCTATTTTTCTTGTTTTTGTTACAGTTCCAAACAAATCTCTACACACACATTCCTATCCTATGATATGCAAGGGACAATTTATTTATTCAGTTTTAAGAGAATCCTTATAAATTTCAATTAAATGCTTTTTAAAAGTAATCCATTAGGGAAGACAAATGATATTTTGATCTCTTTATGGTTAGTGGACTTTCTAGTTTTGCGAACATGAATACGTAACATTTTTTTTTTTTTTTTTTTTTGTTTTATGTAGCTGTGTGTATGCATATACCTGCTGTCACTGAATGTTGTCCTCTTTTTACGATTTGTGAAATATTAAAAGACATTCAGCAAAGTTATGGCATTTGGAGGCAAAGGCACATCCGTCGAAAAGTCATAAGGGATTTCGTATGTCTCGTTAAGCATTAATAAATGGTGTACACTGTACAGTGGTAATATGGTAGTGTGTCCTTTTTGGTTTCCGTATGTGTACCTATATAGCTACAACTCGTATTGAAAGTTGATGGTGGATAATGTTTTAATTTAATAATTTTTGTAGTGGACAGTGGACACTGTATTCCTGTTTTTGTGGAATGAAAGGATGTGCAGTTAAGTGGATGTGCCAAAATGGTTCTGCGGAAATAAATAGGAGGGTAGTAAAAAATTAAGTCTATTCTGGATATACTTTCTATGAAAGTGCGATGCAAAAATGGGACTGATTGTTAGCAGTTTTTTTTTCAACAGTAGAAGTCCTTCTAGAAGAAAGCATAACCGTAACAGCGTTGGCATCGCAAAGGGTTAACATTTTTATTTGTTAGACGAGTGCGAGATCCTTCTAATGTGAACCTAATCAAATGGTCTACCTAATGGAATGTTATAAATTTTTTTTTTTTTTTTTTTTTTTTTTGTCCAGATATCTGAAACCGCTTTTACAAATTTTCGGAAGCTCGATTATTCACTACTCTTCAGTTGTATTTATTTGAAACCTTGTACCTTGCATATATCGGGACTCGGGAGAAGAGAACATGATTAGATACTTCGTCGTCCGCCATTTAAAACAGCCATCGTTTAACTCCTTTCGGTAGGGTGAAGTGTTTAAAATAATGCATAGGTACCCTAAAGTTTAGTCTTTCAATGCGGACATCTCCCGGATACATTTCTAAAAAAATATTCATGTGTTCGTGTTTTCATACATACATATATTACATTCTTCCAGCGGACATTCCCCAGGATAGTTAAATGCGCCAGATACTGACAAAAGTATATTACTTTGCTTAACAACTTTGACACTTCAGACTAATTTTAAATTGAAAACTCATTTGAATGAAGTTTGGACAATTGAACAAAATCAAATACATCACACACGCTAAACAGTCTACTTGCTTGCTTATTCGCGAGCTCGTTGGGAACGAATATCCTTCGGTCTTTCAGTGACATGTTGCTAGTTTTCTCAGCCTTCCCCAGATGAATCTGATTAATAATCTTATTGCAACCCGGAGTTGCTTTGAGTAATAATAATACGCCTTCCCTTCGTAGGTAACGCATTTCTTCACTGATTTGTAAACGGATTTTAATATTTATGTAACTGCCATCTGGTAGAAAGAAAAGGCAGTTAAATCTTCGAAAAAGTTCTGCTTTCATTAACCAAGCTTTTTTATGGCAAAGCTATTCTAAACCTCTGGTTGCTGTATCTGCTCAAGCTTATGATTTAAACTTAATATAAAAAGCTCTACCATAAGGAAGCTCCCCAGGACACTCAATTTGAAGCTAGTGTGCGCTAGGGGGATATAGAGTTTTGTATTTTATAGGTATAGGAAAACAAATATATTTAAATGGCGAATGGGAGTAGTGACCAATTTATCATGTCATTTATCAATGTAATTTTTAATGATAGACTCATATTTCGAAGAGAATATTTTTTGGTAAATAATTTGTTTTATTTTTCAATTCTGTTTTTTTATTCCAGTGGATTATGTTTCTAATTTTTGCAACCAAATGAATTTAAAAATAAAAAAAATGATTTAAAACTTAAATTTTTTTTTTTGATTTTAACCACTTCCGGGTGCTTAAAGTTTCAGTCGCTTATATACTTTTTCATCCTCTTCTAGTCCTTTTTCGTCCAGTAACGGTAAAAAATTAAAGTACATTTATTTAAAAAATGGTTTCGAAATCAAACGTCAGCAGCCAGACTGAGAAGCTGAGCTTTTTTTTTGTAATGGACGCATCATAGACTTTGACTTTGAATGTATTTTGGCTTTTATGACGGTATGTAACGCTAATGCCCGAATGACAATGACACTACATTTTTTTTCGCGTTTTTCAGACTCTTAACACGAAACTAGAGCAGTGCGAAAACTTACTACGAAAATTCCCGATAGGAGCGAGTGCATACAAACCAGCCTAATGAATGTAGAGATTTAAAAAAAAATGCATTGAAAATGTATTCAATTTACATACATTAAATTGTAATTGCCTCCCGCAGTGATCTCAGATTGGGGAAAGTCGGTAATTTTGTCGTTTTTTTTTTAACAAAAGAGGAAAAAGGGGGAAGGTTTTTTTTGGTAGAATACAATATAATTCCTATCATTTTTGTGTTGCTTAGTTCTAAGTTATTTAAATAAAACATTAACAGCCTTATTCATTAGATTCATTTAATCAACAGATTAACACTGTCTCCACTAACTCACGTCAAATGAGTTAATTTGGCTTTAATCTTCTTGTTGAAAATGTTTATTCATAAAAATAATTTTGCCATGTAGTAGCTAATCAGTTGATTAAGCAAAACGACTCCGAAAGTCTGTGTCACTTTTGAGTTTTGACAGTTCAAATAAATTCAAAAACTAGAAAACGGAAGGAGAAATTTAATTAAAGCAAATAAATTATGGACAAAAAGAAGCGCCAACGTTCGGAAAATTGGAATTCCAAGGAAAAAGTAAGTTTTAACTCTTAATATCATTTTATTACAATGGTCTTGAATTATAAATTGCCTCTACCGTATTTTTATGCAGAAAATACTTTTCGAACCTATAAAAGAAAAAATAAATGTGATAGAGGATAAGAAGACTGACACAAACACTTCTTTTAGGAAAAAAGAAGCATGGAACGGCATCTGCAAATGGTACGCAACATTATTATTTGTTCTTCAACTTTCCCTAATTTGTTTCTCCACACGTAGTTTCAACGAAGTAAGCAATGTGCATCGGACCTTATCCCAAATGCAGTTTCAATGGAGGAATACTAAAATGAGACTGAAAGCCCAGGACAGTGCCTATAAAAGGGAATGTCAGAAGACAGGTGGTGGACCAAAGCCAGAATCCCCGAGTCCGGAAGACTTGGGTATTATTTCGCTGATACCATTGGAGTTTGAAGTTGACTGCAACAAGTTTGATAACGACAATGATGATTCGAATGATCAGGTATACTTATGATTTGAAGAATAACATTTTTGAAATAAATAATATGCTTTCCGTTTTTTAGATTTATATTGCGTTTTCCCCTGAAGAAAACTTCCATGAAGATTTTGACGATCCTCCTCAAAAAACACCACCACCAGTTCCAGAGAAAGCAATGCAAATGAAAGTAAGTCTTTACCATTGCAACACATTTTTGTATAGTTATATTATTATTATTTTTGCAGACTCATACTGTGACTTCACCCGAAAACACAATTATTGGAGATTCTTCCCAAAAAACACCACTCCTGAAGCCAAGAAAAGCATTAAAAAGGAAAAATGTAAGTTTTCGTAAGTGCAACATTATATCGTTTGATTTAACGAGTATTTTTTTTTTTGCACTTTCAGACTTCAGCTTGTGATGAACAGTACAAAAGAGAACTTTTTCTTCTTGCTAAGGGAAATCTGATCGAAGAGCATGCCGAAAAGATGAAATCCATTTCGATGATAAGAGATCTTCGGTTGAAATGCATAAAAGAAGAGCATGAGGCTGCAATGAAGCGTTTTCCTGAATCATAAATTTTAAATAACTAAACTATACTGTCTTGTACTATTATTATTATTATTATTATTATTATTAATACTAGATATTTAATAAACTCATTGGAAATTAATATTAATAAATAGTCTGCGATTGATTTCTGGTCGGCTTTGGCTTGACAATATTTGCAAATCTTCCGCTGTTGCGTCCTCTTCCTCTTCCTGTAGATAATACGATTCTATAAATATAGGAAGAAGATATGGTATTATGTAGCTCATTTAACAGTGAAAGTTATTATTGCCTTGCGATGGTTCGTTTAAATCGACTGCTAAGTTGTGAAGAACTGCTAGCGCAATAACAGTGGTTTTTACTGATTTTAAAGGGCCCCTCATACCATTGAGCAGTATGCGAAACCTCTGCTTCCACACTCCAAAACATCGTTCAACAACGTTTCTTGTTCCGATATGGGAAGAATTGTACCTACGTTCTTGTTCTGTTCGAGGATTTAGTATGGGAGTGAATAGATATGATGAACAAGCATATCCGCCGTCACCAAGTAGACGCCCTTTAAATTCTCCACGTTCAAACCGTCTTTTGATTCGACTCTCCCTAAATATACGAGAATCGTGTGTACTTCCACGCCAGTGACAAACGATATCTCTAATTTTTAGGGACGAATCGCAAACAACCTATAGGATAAATAATACTACTTTAATGGATGATATTTGTGTGTTATGTAACAACAACGAACTTGCGTGTTAATAGAATAATATCCTTTTCTATTAATATAGTATTGACTGGATTCACCTTTCACTTTTTGAATTTTAATGTGAGTACAGTCAATCGCACCGATAACATCGGGAAATCCACTTATATTTCTAAATTTCGAGATGACATCAATTTGTTCTGAAGGCAGTATTGGCATATTTATATAAACAGGCCTTTTCGAGGCAAATGCCTTCGAGACTCTCGAGCATATTCGGCTTAGAGTCGGTTGACTGAACCCATGAATATCTGCGCTGTCGTCCTGGATCTACGAAGTTATTGAAGATTACATTTTTGGCGGAAAATATGTACTCTTGGCTTACTTCATTCCGACCCCAATAGCGAATAGCTGCCATTACCTGAAGGTCAACTTTGATATGCCCACCTCTCGGGTCACCCTCCAGATCATCTCGAACAATTGCAATTAATTTCATCATATTCTCTTTGCTGAATCTATATTTATATCTAAATTCACTTTCCGATAGATGAAAAGGGTTAAAACGTGGCTTATAATTTTTTAATCGCCTTTGGTTACTAATTTGATAATTTAAAATATTAAAATTATCTAAAAAATTCGAAAATGTATCCGCCATCTAATTTGATTGTGGGCACAACAGGGAGAACGAAAGTTAATTCACCGCTAAATGCGAATTGAGGCATTTAATTTTTTGACAGTTGATTATGTGTGAATTAATTTTAAAAAAAGTTTATGAATAAGGTTTTTTGCAATTAAACCGAAATTAGCTCTAATTCAGCTTTAATTAAATGTTATGAATAAGACTGTAAATGTTAAAATAAAACCTAAATAAGGGTTTTTGTTTTTGGGGAAAAAGGGGAAAATATCGTTTTGGAGTTAAAAAAAGGCCTGGGATGCCAGGCCTAACGTCACTTTGTAGTATGTGGCTATAAATTCGTTTGAAAATTTGTGGTTGCTTTGCATAACAATTATTATTGTTACCCATTTAATGTTATAACTGATAAGAATCAGGAAAATGAGAGATAAATGTATGGGCTTAATACAGGGTCATGCATTTCGTGGTTTCAAGTTGGTAGCGCTGGCATTTGACAGCTGTCATTTGAGGTGTTATAATATTAGATGAATGTTTGCCATTTGCCATTATGGATGGCTTGAAATCGAACAACGCGCTAAAGTTATTAAAACTTTACTACAAAAGAATATTCATGGTGATTCAAACGTATAGACACTTTTCGCGCATTAGGCACGCGATTATTATGGTCGTCATAATCGACCGACTACGCAAGCAATTTGTAAAATTGTGAAGAAATTTGAAGCTAGTAGAAGCGTTACTGACGTTGTAAGCTCTGTGGATCATCGTAATGCACGCTCAGTCGAAAATACTGTTGCTCATTTTTTTTTGTTTTGCTTTCTGAAGACTGATACTCGTACTTTAATGTGCAAAATAAAATTCGTTGATTCGAAAACATCTATTCTTTCTATAATTTTGTTCGCAGACTAGAGTTTTCCTTCTTGAAATCCTGGCAGCAGACATATAAAACCGAGTCAATGTCAGAGGTGCATTTTGCATTAGGTACTCTTCTTTGCATTACCTACTCTTATGAAAACGGAAAATTTCAAAACTGAACCTCAGCGCGAACTCCTTAAATTTGTGGTCGTCTTAATCCGAAATGATGGTCGACTACTAAAACCAACCTAAATCGCCTGAACCAGGAAAAATAGTCATCGTGTTAGGGTAGGGTTTTTTCGAGATCGATTTAGGAACATAGTGCGAACATTTCATGTAGCAATGATCAAGACAATATTAATCCCAAATTTTAAGCAAGCGAACCGATTTTTGAGTCAAAGCTAAGTTTCCGGTATCTGCGTACTTAATTTTTGGATTATCTACTTAGTAACTAATCGATCACAAAATTCGACATTTTGAGTATCAACAAGCCCCGCGTATTTTTGTATATCCTCCCAATATGCTCGCAGTAAAGATTTAATGTCATGCAGGCACTTCTCCGAACAGAATGGTCTATGTGTCTTGGTTAAAAATCCGTGCGTTAAATTTAAAATTTTTGGGGATTTTTATATACCAAAGCCTAGAAAATATTAAAATTTAATGCTTTCAATGTACCTATTCACATTAAAAAACTAATTAAAGATTTATTAAAATCAAATAGTGTCTGAAATATTAAATTTAAATGGTGATGGGGGTCAATATGCAAAACTATTTAAATTCATGTATTGAAAATTCTTACAATTATTATAATTTGTATTCGAATTAAATAAACAGCAGAAGGCAATATAATAATCTAGCCCATGGAATATTACAACTGTCATTTGTTAAGACAGTTGTAACATCATCTGGTCATGAGATGAATATGATGCTTCTACCACAACTTCTCAGAATCGAATACATTTCCAGCTTATCACTCGGTCAGACCATTATTTATCGTTCTTTGATCGCTGCAAATAATGCCGACTTTAATTCGCTGAATTTGATGACTTTTTTGTGTCATTCGACGACCTGATATCTTCGCTTTAACGACCGCCAATCTCGGACTGTGGACTGGACTCCTTTAACTATCAATTGTCGTTTATCTCTTAATTTTCATAAAATTCAAGGACCTTGTGTGTGTCGTCTCGTCTTGAACATTATATCCGTATATTCCAAATGTTGCACGTTTTATTCGCCATCGTCTGTTGCACACGTAGTGTATTTTATTGTGACAGGAACACCAATTTAAGTCCATTAAACCAAAAGAAGAAAGACGAACACTATTCCACCACTCAAACGTAAGCAATTTATACTTCATATTGTCGGTCACATAACACCAAGTATATATGCACAAGCATGTAGTTGTGTTTTTGTTTGACTCCTTCTGGATGTCCGGTCCGGGTTGGTACACTTCGGATTTAATAGCGTAAAATTTATGGCGACTTAAATGTCAGCAAGTTTTGTGACAGTATAGCCGTAAAAAGCAACAGTATACAACGTAGTGGCAATAAGTTTTCATTTTGTTCACTGCGACCTGAATGCCGCACGGCTATCGTCAATGGCTGACAATGCCGTCTCACTGAGAAGGACACGCAAACAGCGGCGGCAGTTTTAACGTTAATTTCACCATTTTATTTCGAATGTGATTTAATGACCGACACAATGACGGAACGGCTATAAAAGGTGGTCGCATTTTCTTCCTACCTGCTAATGATGGATTAGTTGCAAAGGACGGATATTCTCAAATGACAATGTACGGCGGCATGATGAAGATTAAGTGAACACTTTGTTCCCATATATGGGCTATGGTCCACGAAGTAAACGATTATGGGTTAACTTTAGCTATAAACAAATACTCGTGAATTTTAAAGCGTATTTAGGGAGTGTGTTCAAGGACATTCTTTTGATTTACCAGTTTTCCGAAAAAAGTGTTTTCATAATTACTTGGGCTACCCAAGTTGGGTTGGATGCTTTAATAGCGTCCTGAAGTTCCTGCACATAGGGATTACCTTTGCACTTATAAATTGTGGTCTTCTGGGAAAAATTTCTGTGCCAGGGCTGGTTCATTAATTTTGCCGAAAAGAGAAAAGACGGACAATGCAACGTCTTGTCATTAAATTGGGGCTTCTTTCCCAACAACCAATTTACAAAACGCCCCACCTAAACTATTCAAAAATAAAATAAAAAACATAATAATTAAACAAATTTATAAAAATTTCAAATGCCGAAGTCAAAAAAAGAGAGTATTTTATTTGTATGCAATAAAAGATTTGTGATTTTCTATCATTTTTTGTCTTTTATCGATGATTTCTAGAAAGTTGGGCGTATTGTATAGTTTTACTCTATACTAAGTTCCATTTGTGTACTCGCATGATGATTTGTGTATGTTCCAATTTTCGGATTACACAAATGTTAAAAAAATAAGCATAAATTAATTTGCGTACCCTATCGATTTGTATATGCTATTCACAAATCATATCTACATAAATCATTTGGTTTTCCCATTTGATGCAATCAAATTTGTGGTTCAGACGGTTTGTGTACATAATAGCTATTGGAAGAAAAAATTTGTTCTCCATAGAAATATTTGAACCAGAGAAAATTGCTATTGAACACAGTGGTGCCAACAACTGTATCAAAAGAAAGGGGTGTCAACCACTACGCTACATGAATTTATTCACAAAATTTTGCGTATCCACAAACCGTCTGATAGTAGAGTTGAAGTGGCTGTCGGCTGGCCTACACACCTAGCCCAATAGGTCATCTGTGATAAAAAAAAAGAGTTACGTGAAGGAGACGTTGGTCTTCTCCAAAGCAAAAAACGTGCCTACCTACTTTTTTCTTTCATCGTCAGTTGAAAAATTGGATGACTTGAAACTTTTTTCTTTTGTATATTTATTCAACACTCAACAAATAAAGCGCCGATTGTTTTTTACCCGACTGGACTGGACACAGGGAGGGTTATTTATTTCGCGAGTATATAATATGTACACGTGACGCCCTGTAGCCCAAATGACAACCGATTTTGAAGACTGAGGTGTCATTAGATTCGTATTCTTCCCCGAAGTGTCATACGCTAAAAAAAAAATTAAAATAAAAAAGTTTATTTAAATAAACAAAAAACCCGGCCCGTAAAGAAAATAAAGTACACGACTGGGTCGCACGAAACTTTCTCATTTAGTGCGAGTCTGACTGACTTTCAGAGTCTTCAGCAAATCAAAAATTGAGGACACAATAGTTTTGAAAAGATCCATTTGACTCTAAGTTTGCATTTTGGTCAAAATCGTTATTGGCATTTTCCGGTAAACTGAAAAAAAAAAAAAACTAAATTTTACAAAATTCCTTTTTTCAAAAATGCATTGTACGATAATATAGAGAAAAACTGAGTTTGCTATTACGTTTTATAACCACATTACCTTAGAAATTAATTTTTGTTACAATCGTAAGAACGTTTTCGAGATATGTCGAAATTTCAAAAGTACCGTTGTTCGAATTTTTAGCCAAAAACTGGGTACGCAGTAACCTCACCTACTTAAGCTTAAATATCAATTTTGGTTGAAATCGTTAGAGCCGTTTTCGATCAAATCAAACTGGTACGAAAATTTTATATGGGAAGTACTATTAATATTGAGGTTGCCTTGAAAAAAAAAAAAAAAAACACCTTCCGAGCTGTAAGCCCAAAAACTCCAAATCAGAGGTTTGAACATAATCTGGGAAGCCGTTAAGGCTGTAGGCCTGTAGAAGGACGGACAGACCGGACAGAATTTTGCGCCCTTCTTTTTTGAGTTCATCTATCATCGTAATATCAGAATTGATTAAAATCTCGAGTTCGAAAATTTGTTCAAAAAAAGAAAAGAAACAAATATGAACGAGAGACAGTCGTATTTCTTTTATTTTTTTATTTACAGTCCGTCGGTTTTTTAAATAAAGTTTTTTTATTTCTAAAAATGATTCCTCAATACCTCATGAATCCGAATAATGCCTAAATGGCACAATTATGGCTCAATTGACATCACTGTCCTCACCTTTCATAAGCAAGCGTGCTTTCTCACAATCTGTCAGTTTAAAATGTTCGCTTCCGTTTGCGTTAAACTGTGTTCAAGAAGCGACCTAGCCAAAAATTCCCACATCAGTTAGTAAAGCGGAAAAGGACATCAATCAACTTGCAGGGGGAAATAAGAGGCATGTGGCCAAAGACCGATTTAACTGAAAAGAAGTTTATTGATTAGTAAATGGACGACTAAACAGAGGAGGTATTGGTCAATGAATGTGTTCTCATTTTATTGTCTTTAAACACTGCCACCGCTGTCGAATTTTGAGAGACAGCACTCTTCAGTAATTATCGTGGTTACAACATTTTTGATTTATTTTTAGAAAAGCTCTTGAGTCAACAAAGTTTAAGGAGGTTCTTTGTAAAAGTCAATTCTGCCGTATTAGCATATTTTTCTCGAAATCTTCTCAGGCTAAATGCTTTCAACTTTAAGATCCAATGATTCAAATGGAAATATATTTATCAAGGACCTTACAAAACTTAATAATGGAACACATTGTATACCTCTCAACGTTCTTGTTTCATCAAGAGGCTTACAAAACAGAGGGCAACACAAAAGTATGCTCAAAACAAAGGATGGTGTAGTAATAATAAGAAAGGAACAAAATAAAGAAATAATATTTTAAGCAACCTTCCAACTTTGCACTCAACCTTCAATCTTCATTGTCTGTTGAAATGTAACAGAAACCTACTCCATTCTACATCACCAAAGGCGTTGCTTACTGAATACTGAAAATGTCATCCCTGACAACAAGTCGTCTTCCTCGCAGCACACAAGACAACTCCTCAAACTCAAGTTGAATGGTTTTTCTCGGCAAAGGCAGAAGAAAAAAAAAAAAAATACAAAAAAAAAAAAAGAAAAACACAACAAGAAACGAAATGAAACAAGGATGACATCTGGGATTTATTGCATCGCTAGACATGGACACATTCGTCCATGCATATAATACAAAATTGTAACACTTTTGGAGAATTTCCATCATCATGCAACAGGACGATGAAAAAGATACAGTTATAGCTAATCCAGTTTCAGCCAAAATGGGTTTGGATTTATCTGTGCTTCATACTTCATCCTGTCGATCAATAAAATCGGATCAGAGCATTGCGCCGTGACATTCAAATGTGTATTCACTTTCAAAGAGAGATGAACATTGGTTTTGACGGGCCATTCGAGAAGAAGAAGGATACAGAACAACTGCAGGTTGATGGCGGTTATTCCAGCCGAAGCAATCTCTCCATTTTATGAGCTTGTATTGACACATATATATACCTATAGAATCCCATGTCGTTGAAAAAACCAATGTATCGGGGACGACAGAGCATACCTTCTCTTGGCCACTCTTGACTGACCCAGTAACTTTTTAAGTTTAGAAGTACGATGTACGAGACCTTGATCAATCGGAATTAGGGCGGAAAATATTGTACATCGGGAGCATTGAATTATGTATTTCAAGTGGGAATTCGACGATGAGTCCTCGATACAAGCATGATACGGATTGAAGATACCCATCCATAGATATGAATAAAAAAAATTCACATATATAGGTAGCTTGGCCCCCCTCCCCCCAGGAATCGCTACCGATGACTATGGTGATGATGACGACTACATATATATACCCATGTGGATGATGATGTTCATGATGTTATTGGAACGCTATTAACTTAATTTACCAGAGCCACCAAGAGGCGTACATTTTTGCCGCTTTGTTGCTCTTTTACCTGTGCCATGCTGCCATGCGACTTTTGCACGCTTCCACGTGTGTGTATGTACTAATCGACTCGACATCATACACTACAGTTCCACTTTCAATCCCATTGAAGCGGGCCAAAGCTATGCGGTGGCTGTGGAACAAACCGGATCTCGAATGGCTCGAATGGTTTCGCATTGAATTTTTATGAGTTGATTGGTAGCAGGGATTTATTTTTCACCCTCAGGTGAATACGCTTGCCTGATGGAAGAGGTAGATGCTATATCCATCCCAGGAAATTGGGTTACATCAACTCTCCCTGGCGCAAATATGGAGAGCATATATGTATATCGCTGGAGAGATGCTTTCACACGAACGAAGAAAGACCGATAAACCGAGAAAAAAAAAATGCTGAGTGGAAGTAGCACTCTAAGGGAAGTGAATGAGGTAAGAATGATCTATGGCTTCGGCGAGAAGAAGAGATGTGTAATTAATTTTGATTCCCTGCTTCTACTCCCTGCTATGCACACACATCCGCATCTCTCGTATGTCGGAATGAAGCGTGACCATGCCAAATATTCTGCCAGACGTGCATAGGTAATGGATATGGATACATGGTGTGTACAACTTTTTAAGTGTAGTTCAGTATACGTGGGAGTCCTCGAACAGATGTTGGTAATCTCTATGCCATTTTACTGGCAAAAATAATAACAAGTGTGCTCGGCTACATGATGTACGAAACCAGGATCTGTGTGGCCTGAGCAAAATGCTGGTCACAGTGAGGGCTTTTCAAATTATACGAGTATTGCTCACATCTGATGAACACATTCTGAACCGTGTGAAATGTCCTGACTACAACCGGGAGCTTGATTGTTTCTTTCGGGTTGGGACCCTTAATAGCTGGTATTTTGGATATGGTATTTTAATCTCTATTTTATCGCCTAACGTTAGCATAATCCATGATAATCTGCTTCTTTAAATGAGCCGTATTGAGGCGAAACTTTTCTGCAAGAGGAATCTGGATATAAGTGCTTAACTCAAATACTTTGTTGAATGAGGATACTTTACTTTATGAGAACGGTTCTATAGAATTGAATAAGAGATCCAAAAAGAAAATTGTGAAGAATTGTAAGAGGCGCCAGTTGACGTGCACTTTCGAGCAACAGTACAGCTCTAACACCCACGGTTGAGTAGGTACCACAGACTTATCAGTAGATATAGAAAGTTTAGGCTTAGACGATGCAATACATAGGCCCTCGAGTAGGTCAATTGATCTAATAAATCATTTAAATTCACTGGCTTGAACGGAATACTGCCAAAAATGCATTCCACTGATACCCCAAAAAGGAATATATGGAAAAACCTGTACAGTATTCAGCACTTATATAGATAAGAACATGATCTACAAAAAAGGAATTTATATATTTTTTTGTGAATCAAGAAATAAACCGTTTTTTGGGCAAATGAAAATATTTTTTTCACCAGATTACTAATTAATCCAAAACAAATCGATGTATTCCTTCCATTGGTATTTGTCGTTTAGCTAGAGGTTATACCGGATGTTGTGTGTAGATTTTAGCCTCCTATGTCGATCGGTTCTTAAGATAGACCTGGTAACAAAATTGGCTTAGTGGGTTCGGACAGACAGACAGACAGACAGACAGACAGACGGAGAGACATCCGAGCGAAACTAATAAGGTTACGTTTTTTCCCTTTGGGTACGGAACCTTAAAAAGAGAGCAACACAAAACACAAACAATGCGTAAAAAACAGAAAGAAAAAAAGTTTATAACCAAAAAAACCCGACTGGCCTGTAAAGAAAAAAACTAAAAAAATATTAACCAGACACTCACACTATAGACAAATATTGCAAACTGCAATTAAAATGACCGAAGATGTCTCCAGAGGAATCATTTATTAAACGAGTGAACAGTGAACACTACTACTTTCACAACTCAAACAAAAACAACAAATTTTTTTAACTAAAAAATGTATGTATCAAAATGTACCTGCTTTTCTATTTTTTTAATTTAAATAAATTCGCTTAAAAAAAATAGATTCCTCTAACTCCTCTAACGCTGAAACCACACAGAGTGGAAAGAAATTCGCATTCGGCGTAATTCTGGATAGAAAAACTCTCTCAACATGCTCATGAAACTATAGTCTACAATAACCGTAACGGTGTGACCGTTTTCTTCGGAGAAATATGGCCCGACAATGCAGCGTGATGAAACTGCACACCACACTGTGACACGAAGTGGATGCAATTCTGTTGGGTTGGAAGCACTCCATATTTATCAATTTTGTTTGTTTATGTTGCCAATTAAATCGAAATGGGCCCCGTCAGGCATAAAAAGACAGTTCAACATGTTTCCGTCCTCTTCCACCATTTGAAGCATCTTCTGGCAAAATTTGAAGCTAATCGACAAGTCTGCTGCGTTCAGTTTGTTGGCCATTTGAATTTTATAAGGGAATGAGTCCGAATCATTGTGCATTGTTGACTGCAATGACTGTCTGCTTATACCCATTTGAGCAGATAAGATTCTTGTCAAAACTCTTGAATTGTTTCGTATTCCGTCCGAACTGAAGAGTTTCGACGGTAAGGTCTTCTTTCGACTGTCCCATGCTCGGCAAAATTGTTAACAAATATCAATTTGGTCCATCTGCTCGGAGGATTGCCGCCAAACGTGCGCCTACATATACTCTCTTTAAAGCGAAACTACGGACTCCAGTGCATGATAGCAGCGGACGATCTAAATTCTTGTTTCAGTGTCCAAGTTATTAATTTTTGTTAAATCTAAAAATCAATCTGCAAAATAACAAAAAATTAACCAGATTCATTATATAGAAAAAAAAAAATTATAAATTTTTTTTTTTTTTGTAGCAACTATCATCACCCGATATATATTTTTTGCAGCCTCTCCGGACTGGAGAATTCATGTGGATTCGTTCTCGTTCTACAGCCCAGATTATTTGAATTTTCTTCAATTTACGAGTTTCTCATAGGGAACAAAGAAATAGATCCCTAAACCGCAAAATTTAAACGCTCATCGCAATCATCTAAATCTAAACTGAATCATCGCACCTTCCCTGCGTCGGCGTCGCCCGACCCACCCTAAGATCAAACATCAGCATTTACATCAATATCTATGACACAACCAAACCTATATACGCCTCCATTGCCAATCGAAACTTTCAGCCGAAAAAACTCTTGTATTCATTTAAAAATCACTGCGTAAAAAAAGCAAATCGCAATCAAAGTAAATTGCTGATTGCCATGCCGTCCCGCAACCTCCCCCCGCGCCAACAAACTTGAGCAACTTGTGTCCCTGTGCTCCTGACATGTGAATGCTAACAGTAAATATCATTTCAGCCCAACCAAAAGAAATCCCACCCAACAATGACGTTTCAAAGAGATTTTGCTCGTCTTCCAATTTCGGCCCGAATTGTCGGCCTTGAAATAAAAAGAAATCGCGTTCTATCGCCAGCATCAACGTAAGGCCCACAAAAAAAAAAAAAAGGAAAAAGAAGAACAAGACTGTTTGTATAAATCAACAACAACAAAAACGGAAACAACAATACCGGCAAAAGGAAAGAGGAATCCCATATCATTCAGTGTGTATTTCAGTTCGTGAGTTTTCTTTTATCTTTGAATTGCCAGCAACTTTCAGCCTCTTCAACGCTATAGTCAGTCTACATTTGAAACGCGCCTTCCCCACTATACATCCATATATTCGTATACATAATATGTATTTAGTTTTCGTAGACAGTACATGGTAATACCACAATTTATGTTCATCTATGTTCCATCTGGAGTGGGAGTACGTGATACGTAAATAGGGTTTCCTTGACCCAAAGTCGGTTTAGCATACGAAAACCACTAGCATATTAACGGCTGAAAAGTTTTACCCAAAAGCAACTTTCAACGGATTATGACTGAAGTCGTTACGGTAGTTTATTTCGGGTTTGTATAGCATGAATAGTGGCTTGTTACAATAGGTTAAATCCCAAATTATTCAAAAAAGTATTTCATAAAAGTTGCTACCTCTTGATCGTATGGATGTTGCCTGTTTGTTGGGGAAAAAAAATAAGCAAATGAAATAAATTAAAGGGATGCTTTTGAAATTAGGCAAATAAATAAGGCTTGGTAGGAATTCTATTTTTCTACTCTTTTTTTTTTTTTTGCCCATAACGATGGGATTTGGATGCCAATCAGGGGTTAGCCATCTCAACTATTCGAAGGGGTAAGCTGAAGTTACATATCTGGCATCTGGATTCATGGGGCAGGTATTCCTCTACGGCTAGACTGTGAGATTAGTATTGGTGAAGGAATGTACCTAACCGCAAGAAGGGCTGTTGTAAAATGATAAATTGAGAGAGTTCAGTGAGGCAGAGATGGTGGCGCAGAAACTGCTGTACCCACGACATGAGGTTTTTCAAATGAAACTGGCAAAGTGAGATACAGCGAGTCTTCTGGTTATAGAATGTTTCAATAACGATAAGCTAAATGCACTCCAATCAGGCCGTAATATTATTTGACCTGGTTGAACTCAATTTCACAAACTACACAAATTATCCACAGTGCGTACGTTCGACTTTCTTATTTACTTTATTTTGAATCTACTCGTAAGTCTGAAGAGAGATTCTAATAAAAGAACACGTCGCGTTGAAAAAAGTTCAAAATATTGTTTTTTTTTTTATTAAAACGTCGCGTAGAAAACTTCTCCGCTCGAAAGGATAGCGAAACTGCAGGCGCAATTTTGAGGCAACAAGTCAAGCTGGCGAAACTTATCATGAAGGGTATTATTACTCTTACCTTTTGCTGTAAAATCTGGATCAAGAGAAATACCGGTCAGTATACAGCGAAGTGGAGCCGTGATCAGGGTTGGTAGAACGTAGAAGTGCTGTTAGCACTCTCTATCTTCATTTATTCCACTAAGAGTGATAATTTTTCCTTTTTTCCCCTTTTCACCAAACCTACAATTCCATTTTTAAATCGCAAGATACTTTTTTTGCGTTAAAAAAACAGTTTTTAAAAGTAAAATTTGTATTCCACGAAAGAAAGTCACGTTGAATTAACCTTTAGTATAAAAACCGTTTTGTAACATTCTTACGATTATTTTTTGGTACTAGAAAACTCTCAGCAAAAAATTGGTTTTTAAATTCCCATAATTTTTTGACTTTTTCCCTTTATCGGGCGAAATGATTTTTGGAAAT
Organism: Cheilosia vernalis; assembly: GCA_949126925.1. Lineage (NCBI taxonomy): Eukaryota > Metazoa > Arthropoda > Insecta > Diptera > Syrphidae > Cheilosia > Cheilosia vernalis. The sequence goes on along the minus strand of OX421360.1, from coordinate 41,783,788 downwards.
CGAAATTTCCACAAGTCGGGATAAATCCCAACACAGGTAGATAGGTATAGGTCTCTCACCCCTCCCAATTGTAATTTTACAAATTGTAATATATTAAGTTGTTTTTGTCCAAATCTGCTATTCCGACGATTAGTTATGGTCAGTGGTTTCGATCAGTGGCGGGGTATTTTATGATGCTGCTCTGATTTGTTCCCGGGTTGTAATTGGCTTTGTAACGGACCGTTACAATTTGGTAGGCCAGTGGTCTATTTCACCAAATTACAATTATTTTAATTACAATTTTGTATTTGTTGATTCCGTTAACAAATTTTGCTTATACCTACTGATTTTCTGTTGCACAAACTACAAACTTATTTCTAACAAATTTGTTAGGTAGAACAAAATTAGGGGAAATTGTTTTTCTTATTTACATTTATAAAAGAAAACTGTTTCACCATTTATTTTTTAGAATTGTAACTGATAACACCAAAAAACAGTATGAATAAATAGAACAAAATTTTTATCGCCGGTTTAATTCGCGATAAGATAAGACAATAATACAGTGCTAATATTTTGAGAGCGTCAACAAAAGAATCTGAAATTTCGTAGTAAATTCGGGGTCTTTTCTCTACAGCACAAAATCTGCACTTATATCACTATTGGCGGTACTATGTATTCGACGTAAGGACATTTTTGGGTTTCGCAATTCAGAATCACATCCAAATACCTAGCCAGTCGCTTTTTCGTTCCTTTGGAGTTTGAAAATAAATACCGAGTTGCATTTGTTTGACGTTTCTTGTTGTGTGTGTACATTTTACTTGGGGAGAAATACACTAATTATTTGCCGCAATTATCCTTGTTACTCTGTTTTAATAACAACAAACTGAGGTCCTGTAAGTTTCTAAATAAACACTGGTAAAATAATTAAAGTATCATCTTCTCTCGTAAACACATACAAAATTTCTTGTACATCTCTGTTGGTTCGGTTTCCCGCGTTTATTTTGTAGCAGCCGAAGTGTGCAATTGTACAGCTCCGAATTATTATTGTAATCAGAGAGTGCAGCTGAAAGTTCAGCTGTTATGTAAATTCTTGTGAACAATTTACACTCATCGCTTTGTAGTACATACCAACAGTGGCATTAGTGGCAATGATAGCATACGTATGGTAAAAACAAAATAACAATGTACACCTTACAATTATTTCACACTTTGATTCCGCAACCGAACGCTGTGCAAAACCCGCTATTATTATCCATGGCATTGTGCAGCCAGCTTCCCACCCATGCTAGGTGCTTACCCTGCATTCGTTTCCTCATCAAATCGTGCACAAAGCACAACCCCATGATCTTTGCATTTGTGCTAGTGGTGGCATCCGTTGCTACCCGCAAATAAAATTTGCCGAAAATTTCCCCAAGGGTAGGGGACAGCGAGTGCAGAACTAGCAGCAGTCCTTTACCGCAGCGTTACAATAAGCTTTAATTTGTAAGCAACACCAGCACCATTACCATTGACATCAGTGCACACACAACGCCGTTGAGGAGATACTGGATGTTTTGTGCGCCTGAAAACGAAGGTCCTTTCCAGCAGCGCCCGGTATTGTTAGTTGGTATTTGCGAGTCCAAATTCTGTTGCCATGGCTAGCGGGCATTCACTGATGACACCTTCCTTTTGCTTCGCTTTTAATACCGCGTTCTCCTCGGCTCACTTTCCGAACACAACCAACGACAAGCAGAACTCCTGCAGGTGCTGGCCGTAATGACGTTAGCTGCATTCGGCGACGAAAACTGAATACAGAAACCATAGATTAGCTGGGGAAATATAAAACAAAACAAAAGAAGTCCTGCGCTGCGATGATGATAGCGGTAGTTTTAAATTAGGTTGTATAGTGGGGAGGCAACCAGGCAGTACCGCACCGCACTCTGTCCTTGTGCGTTGCCAGCTGCAACCTGCAAGTGCAATTTGTCATCGCCCAAGTGGTATTAAGGTGGTGGTGTTGAAAATTGCATTGCCATTAGTTAAGATGTTATAGGTGTGACGGAGCGAGTGGTTTCGAATGATCGAAAGCACTACAGGCCGTTGAGTGTTGTTTTTGAAATAAGAAGGCGGCTTATTTTGCTGAGGTACTTTGCCCTTTAGGGAATTTTGTTCCTCTCCGGTGGGAGTGAATATTATTTATAATACCTAGCTGTGTCTAATTATAAGTTTTGGGAACATGAAGTGGACCGATTTCGTTTCGTTAAGAGTGATCCTCCATGATTTTGTCCATTCAATTTTGTTATGTACCAACTGCGCTAGTATACAGCCCTTTTTTTTCTTTAAATTCTGAAAAGTTGTTTCCCAGTTTGACACGAAAGAATTGTCCATAGTCATAGTCATGACTATTTTTAAAAATCCATTCTACGACAATATAATGTAGAGAATTAAAAAAGTTATTTAAAAAAAAACCAAAAAACCCGACTGACTGTAAATAAAAAAACTAAAAAAATATTAACCAAGCACTATACCTAACTAGTTGGGAGTTTTAGCAAAAAACTGGGTGCTCCAGAAAGCCCTGATCAAAACAACTAAACCAACAGTTACTGATTCATCTATACCTATAGTCGGCGGTATGTCTTAGCTTATTGTGCAGTTCACAGTGCGATCAATATTTTTAATTTTGCACCTAATGTTAGACTCTGTTTATTGTTCTATTATTATGTGGAAGTAGGACATTTTTAAAAGCTTCAAACAGCTTTTGGTAACTTTCATCACTTGTGACAAAATTTCTAAGAAATCTTCCATTCCACATTTCATTTGATCCATATTTCGTATACGAGTATCTCGAGGTATAAAAGCTTTAAAATTGTCGGCTTCTTCTATCCTAAAAGGAGATCAAAGTATTGTAAAACACTCAACAGCTGTGGTAAGCTTTTCCAAAAAAATGCATTAAATTTATTGGGCCCACGTTAGGCCTCTAGCCGCTAGTCGATAATTCTGTGCAGTCTTGCATTTTTATAATTGTTTGTTTCATCAATTTTTTTAAAGCGATTATAACGAGCACCAATTGAGAGCTTTGGAACTCAGGCTTTAATACAGGCTTTTTCCAAGGCGCGTCTAACCCATAGTAGGTAAATAATTTATGGCAAAACTTCACTCTGGCTCCATGTCGTCTATGTAACCGACCCTCTCACCTAAATTATGTAAATCACCATGGCAAGAAGAAAAAACCTATCTACTTCATTTGCGTAATGTATGTGTGTCGTAAATATCATTACACAAAGCTTCAACCATAAGAATGAAATCCCCATCATGCACGGGTAAATACAAAACTTGCCTGAGCTGGTCCCACACCGCCTCCGGTTTCTAAGATCTGCTTACCATATACGTTGGCAGAAAACAAACCATCAGCACACTGGTGATGGCGAATGTCTTAACTTGAATGGGAACACTGTGTATGTTCTCTGCAGCTGGACAGTACCTTAGCTAAAGTTTTCCAACAACAAAATAACCTCGGAATAATAATAATTATCATTGCCAGTTGTTGCTGTAAAAGAGGGCAACAAACCACCAGGAGACTTTTACCATATCAACAGCAAGGAGATGTTAACGACAGGATGACGATACTGTTCGCACATGCCACTGGCCAGTGGACAGAGTAGCCGAACACTTGAAGTATCCATGACTGTCGCACAAGAACAACTACAACTACTACAGCCAACCCTTTAAACAACGAAGGCGATGAGTGCAAAACTTCATCATGAGATAAGTTAGTAAGCGTGCGGTCAAGTCCTTTTGTGGATTATCAAAATTGCATTTGGGCTTAAAGTTTTCCAAGCCGCCCACCTCTTACACATTCCCCACCCCCCATCATGGCTATGGCTTACTTGTGCGACACTGGCTGGTATGAAGATGCTCTGGCCGACAAAGGACAGACTATTATGAGGATTCTCGGATGCGGGCAGAAAAACACTTATATAAATCATGTAACAAAAGTTTTCCAACAACCGAAAATAAAGAGTATTTGCGCAGAGCAAAAGTTTGGTCCAGTCTGACAGGGACGTCTTTCCACCAAGCGATATAATGACATGAATGATTTTTTTTTCTTTCACCGGCCCCACTTAAAGACGTCCAGCCGTTGCGAGAGTGTGATACTTTAAATTAGACGCAGGGTCAAGGGCCAGAAAGTAACTCTTATGTCACCCTTGACACGAAAGTACTTCGGCGGACAGTTTCTCATTACTATGAGTGTATCTGTATAATATATCTGGTGCATAATTCGAATCAGACATTTCGTTGATTTATTGGATAAGGTGAGCGCCTATTTCGGCATCCTCATTACTATGGTACACACTGGGGTGTCTAAAGTGGCAGGCGTTTGAAAATAAATGAAATAAAAGAGTAGAACTGTTGCCTGGACGACAAATGAACAAACAGAGCGACATGCGATTACCAAAAGAATTTTCATTTGTTTGTTCTCGTTGCGCACACAGAGGAAAACCCTGTCACAGTAAGCGAAAACAAAGCGAAGTGGAAGGAAGTCCTTGAATCACGATTTTACTTGGCACAGCATCTGATGGTGTCCTTTGAGTGCAGCTTACAAAGATTTGCCTCAATTGTAAGAAATAGGTATCTGGCAAACTCGCACACATGTGTGTGGTACATATAGGTACGTGTGATTTCGGTTGGCAAACAAAATCAGTTAACAAAAGCAGCTATAGACTGTATACATACACGAGTACCAAAAAGGACTGTTTTCATTTTCTCGTGTAATCGTTTCTGTTGTTTTTCTTTTCTTCTTCGTTTTCTTTCGGTTTTCCCCCAATTTGTGCGCTAGAACCTCAAATCAAAGTTTTAGTGCTGACGTGATTAAAAATGTTTTTTTTTTCTGCTTACAATATGCATTCTAGCGCACGGAAGTGAGGGGTGGCTTTTGGAAAGTATCCACGAGATGTTGAGGTTTATTTTCACCTCAATCCCCTTGGCAGGCATTCATTTTATCGTCCTTAGTTGTGAAGACCTGCACAATGCACGATGAAGTTGTCTGGAGTCCTGGGCTTGGCGAACTTATTCTTGGGTGAACGAATTCGATTTACTAGTAAACAGAAATACCTTCAACTCGTTGCAGAAGTTGAGGTACTATTTTTTTTTTTTGTATAGGTTGCGGCAGCTCAACAAAAGTGGTTTAATAGCTCCTTGGGAGCTTATTGGTTTCGGGTTTCACTAAAATGGAACAGGAGAGTATTTAGTACTATAGCCATTGGTATATGGGTGTGACTCTTTTGGTTAGGAAGTCTATATGAGCTTTTGTTGCTGGTGGCTTATGTTTGGTGACGGTCTGATGACCCAGGTTTGACATTATATATATTCTTATGTCTCACCTGTCGTGTTTCTGAATAGCGAAGGGCTTTTCAGACACTTTATTTGTGTTGCTGTGAAAATTACGTTTTTACAACCACCAAATATTTACTGCATAGATATATCCATATGAAATTGTATCTCCGCTTCTGCGTAAGGGATAAAATATATCCTGGCTTTCAATCGCGACATTTTGAAATGTAGCAGTGAGAACCGAAGTCAATTTCGTGCTGTGCTGCTTTAAATTCTTTTCGGATCTTAAATTCAAAAAGAGTAACTGTTAGGAGCCACCCAATTACTTCCTAATAGAACTCGTCAATTTCACACAAACGTCTCGTCTAGTTGATGAAATAATTTGCCTAAAGAAGCGGGATATCCCAAAAGAGAATACTAGGTTAGGATAGGTCTGTGGGTTGGTACCAGGGATGGAAAATGCCATTTTCGATTTGTACTGAAAACTGTTGTAAGATTGTACTGAAATGGAGCCAATTGTATTGAAAACAATGCGTATAAGAAAGTGAATTCAAAATATGTTATTAACAAAACTGTACACACCTAAAAAAATATATATGTATATTTAAAATAAGTTGCATTCCTAAGCCGCCAAAAACTAACGGATCGTCCAATTTGAGCTATATTTTCTTTGATTAGACTTTATGCCAATTATGCATATGAATACCAAAAGGCAAATAACCAGATAAGCTGTCAAATAAACGAAATGTCAAAATTATCAAACCTGTATATAAGACCATATGACCAAAATTACCAATATGGTCATATCTGAATTGATGGTTATTTAAGGCATTTGTTATTTATCACCCAATGTTGTAGAAGGCTAATGTTATTAAGAAAAAGAAAGCAAAAAAGTTGAAGTTGGGAATTTTCTGGTAGTAACATAATAGGTAGGTACCTATTATTTTGTCTTATTTGTTCATGATGTTTACTGCTCGAAATTGATTGTGGTCCATACCACTTGACCACTTGGCATACCTACAGTCTAATCTTACCTTAAGGTAGGTTCATACAGTGAGAAAATTGGAAAATTTTAAAGGGGGATTGGAAAAATTCGTAGAAATTGATTTTCCATAGGGGGATTTTTTTAAAGATTTAATCGTAATATACAGTGAGATCGTGTTTGTCAAGAGTTCTGTCTGATTTTCATGATTTCGGAAATTTTCTTCATGGAAATCATTTCTTGTGCTAATTTGCAATTGGGTTTTGGGTAGTATGCAACAACAATTAGCGGCAACTTCACATTGTTTCAATGTAATCTCGAGTTTAAGAAAGCTTTTTCTCGACACTCATGGCAGCTAAGATTCTGCACTGTCAAAATAAGGGACCTTGCTAAGCAGGGCGGGAACAGTTAGTAGTATAATGTATTAATCCCTGAGCTCTCAAGGCTTAATACTCTCATTTTGCACATTCATATTCAAAATATTGTCATGAGCTTGAAACTCATAACGGGGTGAGTTTTTAATGAAAAGTCGAATCCAGTCCACCACAAATTGCAAGAGAATTTGAAAAATAGGTAGGTACAGATAGATAAATGATTGTATCGAAATACGGCAAATTGTACTTTTGTACTAGAGCAAACTCATTTGTATCGAATTCGATACAATTGTATCGACTTTTCCATCCCTGGTTGGTACCAGTGGCGTGGCGTCCATATAACTCGATTCCTACCGAGTTACCTTTTGAAATCTCCACCAGGCAACACTATCTGTCTACCAAAAAGCAAAAACCGAAGATACATGAAACACTACCAAATGAATTTGAATACTCACCAGCCAAATACTCACAAAAGCACTCATATAAAAATTGTGTGTGTATCCATTTTCATACAACATCGTCATCGTCTCGTCGCGACAAAGCGAAGGTAACCCAAAATATGTCGGGTTATTAAAGTTCTCACTTTATAGTTCTTTTTGAGAGAAAATTTTCTTGTTATCTCTTTTTTTCTTCCCTGAGTACTTTGTCTGAGTCTGACACCTCTCTGTTCAACACCCATTGTAGAAAATAACCCGCTTTTCTTCGAGTTATAAGCTCTCACAAATTTCATTTTGACTGCCGAATCTGAGTGAACATTTGTTTGGATCTCTTTTTTTCTTCCCAGAGCTGAGCTGAGTACTGGCTACTGGTAGGTACTGGCCAATGGCCATGGCAAATGGCATGGCCACTGGCGACTGGCCACTGGGTTGTGTTTTGGGTAATATCGTATCCGTATGTGTTTGTTTGGCTATGATAATGAATGAAATAACGCGCTTTTCTCCGAGTTATTCGAATTTCTTTTACTTCTTCTTTTCTTATTGTCTCTTGTGTGAATATAGTATGTTGAGGTAGGGTGTGTTTTAGTTTACAAATTCAGTGTGCAGATTGCATTGCATGACTTAAGTGAATTTAGTAAAGGTACTCTGAAAACGATTTTGCAAATGTGCAATGTATGATTTTGTTTCAAGTTGCACAGGGTCACTGAGTCTAAGGTTTTTTAGATTTATGGGTATATGATAAATTTTTGCTTCGACTTCCCATTTTATAATGTTCACGCCACGCCACTGGTTGGTACAGTAGGGTAGAACCTATTATACCACACGTAGGTTCTTGAGGACCCATTGCGATGCCTTTTTTTTTTTGGGGGGTTAACCTTAGTTGTTGTTGATTGTCAGCTTGTGTCATCCTTCTCGCATTTACCCGACGCCGTCCAGCCATCCTGATGTCCTCAAAAACCTGTAAAGATCAAAAAGTGTAACATCAGAAAGTTCTCGTAAGTCATGGAAGTAAAAGCTTTCCAGTGTTCTGTTCCTCAAGTGACAGAGGAAGTGAAGTGTGTCCTCATGGACCTCATCGTTTTCGCAACCTCTACATATGTCCTCATCCTTGCGATTTAGTTTCACCATGCGTGATTTTTAAGAAGTAATGACCCGTTAGAGCCCCTACCAGCTTAGACAGCGATGACCTGTCAAACTGTAGAAGTTCGGCCTTTGTCATATGCTGGCCAGAGAAAGAGAATACTTACTTCTACAACGGCTTAAATAGCATGATAAAGTATGTCCACTATACGGGTTAACGACCTGAACATCAGTTACGGCTCAAGACAACCAAGAAGTCAAGAAGCATAAGGGTCGCATTATTATTGAAATTGTCTCCTGCCAAAGAAGGGCCGAAGTGAAAACGTCAATCGGATCGATTCGAAAATCGTTGCCTCTCCATTGATGGTGAATCCCTGGATGATGCACGGGGTCAGGATTGTTAGGGCACCCTCCAACTCCAACAACATTCAAACGGACTCTCACACACAATGGCAATCGAAGAAAATGTTTGCACCAGAGAGCAGAGGTAAATAAGCCAAGACATGTCAATTTACAATATTAAAAACCAAATACAGTAAAAGCTCGTTAATTCGGAATGGTTGTGGAGAAAGTCAGACCGAATAAACGAATTTTCCGAATTATTGAGAGAATTTTTGTATGCCCTAAAACGCGTTCCCATTGATGAAAAAATGCAAGGACTTAAACCGGAAAATTATTTTATTGATTTAATTATTTTTTTTAACCAAAAATTGCCGGGAAATTACCCAGATTCCCTTAAAAAAAAAATTTGTATGATTTGTTCAGACTTCTACATTATTTGAGATCTATTTGGTACCTATAAGTGCTCAATCAATAATTAATTATAATTTAATAATACATTTAATTTAAATTTAGATAAAAAAATTAAAACCGACTCTCATTTATTAGGAAAAAACTCTTTTATTCGGAAATTGTTTTTTTTTTTTCCGAATAAACGAGTTTACCGAATTAAAGGGCTTTTACTGTATGTACAAAGCAAAACAACACAAATCGTCAAAACCGTAATTTTAAAATAAATTGTGCTTTCTTTCGCCATTAGTCAATAATAAAACAAATTGAGCTTTCTTTACAGTAGCTGTTGGTCAAAAACGCTCGGGTTTGTAAACCGTTGTATATACATATTTCGCGAAAAATATCAACAACTTAAAGGCTTTCGAAATAGACCGGTTATTTGGGATCGTTGGCCTCTAGCCTCGCAACTAATTTGTCGAAATTAGCCCAAACCAATCATTTTAGTGGTGGCATTGATTTATGTGTTAGAGTTAGACAGAGGAACTCAACAAAGAGAAGTGAGGTGTGAATTCAACACTCTCTAATAATGAATATGAAAGCCTACAACATAGACACATGTTTCTTTTTCCCACAAAGACTTATAACTTAAATTATATCCATGCACTAGTTTAAAGTGTTTGGTATAGGTTTGGGTTTGAGTCCCAGCAATGGACAAAAGACAACAGTACGCAGACACTAACCGCACAAAGAGAAACGAATGCTATATCAGTGCTTCTACACGAGAATACGAACAAAATGTGCAAAAAAATATCTTGCGACGCTACAAATTTTAATTTCAAATCGGAGTGTGAACATCAGATAGTCAGAAACGAGGTTTGATGCAAATCCGCCCAGCTGCTTGGTATACTGACAGCATAATCTGCAATGGAATTGAATTAAGCTGGCTTCAAGATTTCGATATAAAAAAAAATAAAATATCAGCTCACCTTGAATTGCAGTCCCTCCTAGGTAGATTGCTCAACTGGACTGACTTGGACATTAAATAGTGAAAATTCAACTAACTGATATGAAATAGTTTATTGTGTATACAATACAGCAAAAAAAATCAAACAGAAGGCTCAGAACTGTCAGTCCGAATTCGGCTACACATAAAAAGAGTAAAAAAACCGGCCAAGTGCGAGTGTCACTCGCGCACCGAAGGTTCCGTACTTCTTTAGAGTTGGAAATTGCGAAGATTTTTTGCCAATGCGGTAACATACATGAATGTAAGAGTAGAGAACAAGCTTTAAGAATGAAGTGACCGAGAATATGTTTTGTGCAGAACAATAAAAAACATGAGTGGATGAGAATGAGTTTCAATTGGAATCGATTAAGAGAACACACCAATAACGAAAGAAAAATGGTTAAAAAGAGCGTAGATAGATAGATAGATTTTTATTCAGATAATTTATAAGTTTACATGGTCTGAGTTACCGCACATTGCCTTACACAGAGATTTGATACCTAATCGCATCTTTCTACTGAAATAGTGTAATATTTGTGGTTAGCAAGAAAGGTTAAATACATGTTTAATCATAAATTGAGGAAAAAAACTATTAAGAAAAACCTCATTTAAGCAGAAATAAATTAAAATTACAACAAATACAAATTTAAGTAAATAAATGAAAATATGGGTAAATAAATATATATATATAACTATTAAATGAGTAAATAAATAAATTGATAAATAAATAAATAAATAAATAAATAAATAAATAAATAAATAAATAAATAAATAAATAAATAAATAAATAAATAAATACATAAATAAATACATAAATAAATAAATAAATTAATTAATTAATTAATTAATATGTATGTATAACAAATAAATGAATATATAGTAAATCAATATGTTCTTAATCGAGTTAAATTAAGAAGTAAATTTGACCTAAGAAGATGTCTTGGTCAGTACTTTGCTAATAAAAAACCTTTGCTCTTCGTTTCACGTTATAAATTTATTTATCCTACTTGGTGCACGGTTAAATGACAAGTGTCTTGTAAAAATGCATATAAGTTTCCATGAAGCTTCGCCTTCAATCACTACTGTAATTTTCTGGTCATTGAACTTTTGAATTTGAATTTGAATTTCTTACATACTATTACATGTCTTTGGCGAACAGTGTGTGTAACATAATTTCTTACATACTATAACATTTCTTTAGCGAACAGTGTGTGTAACATAACTTCAAGAATTCTATGGCTGTTTCATTCGTTAATGCCCCCTATTTAACATGGTGTTAGACGAGCTGATCATAATTATGATTTATGATACAATGCGTTTTCTCTCTCTTCCTATCTCTTATACAATTATTTTTTAAGCTATGTGAGTTGGCTGAAGGGGGACCGCAAGTGGATTCCTTCATGTATTGACTCTGTAGAGGAAGAGGGACAAACGCATTGTTGCGACTATTTTCCTTCTTGTGTGCCGCAGATTTGACATTTGGTGTTTGTTTAATTATTCTTGGTCGGTCGTGTTCTTTTTCGCGGTGTTTTAATTGAATAAAATCAGCAAAGATATTGACGCGAGTGTTTTTCTTTATTGCGCACATTATGTGCTAGTCATCTGAGATTATGTATTTCTCATTGAATGGAGATTTGTTTCCATATCTCAGTGACTAGCCAAATGTGCGCAATATGATACATCCTACAATGTCAAATGTGCGTTTTTCACATTTATGAAAATAATTGTTAATAGTGCGATAAGTGTTAAGTGTTGACGAATGTTGTGTTGATGAATGTTGTGTTGGGAACCAACATGCTCCCGGCCTTCGGGGACGAGATTTCATATCCTTAGGTACGTCTCGGGATTTCGCCATAACCTCCTTTAGAATGTGGCTGGTGGTGCTAATTTGTTGTTGTGTTCGTTGCCGGATTGTTGATTTTTAAGGTTCCGTACCCAAAGGGAAAAAACGTAACCTTATTAGTTTCGCTCGGATGTCTCTCCGTCTGTCTGTCTGTCTGTCTGTCTGTCTGTCTGTCTGTCTGTCTGTCTGTCCGAACCCACTAAGCCAATTTTGTTACCAGGTCTATCTCAAGAACCGATTGACACAGGAGGCTAAAATTTACACCCAACATCCGGTATAACCTCTAGTTAAACGACAAATACCAATGGAAGCGATACATCGATTGGTTTTCGATTAATTAGTAATCTGGTGAAAAAAATATTTTCATTCGCCCAAAAAACGGTTTATTTCTTGATTCACAAAAAAATTCATAAATTCCTTTTTTGTAGATCATGTTCTTATCTATATATGTGCTGAATACTGTTTTGCCGAAAAGTTAATAGTTTACAAGATATTTTCAAAAAAGATAATTTTACCATGTAAAATACGTTGCTCTCATAAGTTTTAATCTCTACTACGCAGTTGTGCACAATTGACCCCATCAAAGACAGAACCCCACCAGGGTTCCCGCCTGCTAATTTCGTTGGGGAATATAATACATTTTTTTGGGGAGTACAGAACAAAATAAAAGTAATATATTTTTAGTCAATAGTTTTTAATTGGGACAGGTCGCATACAGAATGGAAAATTGGCGTGGGTTGGGTAAGGTAATAATTAGAAAATGAGATTCATGTGCGAGTAATTTTTGAGAGTTAAAATATTAAGTAATTAAATTAAACTAAATTGTGATGAATTCATGAAGAGGGGAAAGATTGAATGATATAGATTTCAAATAATATCTGATGTGTTGGACTTTAGCCAAATACGGAACCTTCGGTGCGCGAGTGACACTCGCACTTGGCCGGTTTTTTTTGTGCTTGTTCTCGTTGGGATGTTTTGTTTGCAGTGATAAAAAAACAAAAGATAAGCATTAGTAAATTGTTTTTTTTTTTTGTGTGATTCAATATACATAATGTGCAAACTTAATGTATTATTAATGTTTATATTATAAGCACTGAATCTGGACTCCCTTTTGGGTGTAAGGGATGGTAAAGTTCAAGAAGGGTGAGTTTTTGTTGGTGGAGAGAATAGATAGTTCATGTTCACATTTATTAAAGGGTGCGTAGGTAGAGGGGGGGACGCAAATGTTTTTGTTTATAATTGTTATGTGCTATTCATTGGTTCAGATACCGGCAAGGGGGATAATTTCACAATTGGCCTTTTAAGTATCGACGTGCTGGTTTTGATTGTCGCGACGCGCGTTAGACCGTCTGAACCCGGATGTAGTTCGGTTATTCGCGCGAGTGCCCACGACGAGGGTGGTAAGTTGTCTTCTTTGACAATAACGATATCTCCAACGTTGAGGTTAGGCTGCCTTTGTAGCCATTTCGGTCGTTGTTGGAGCAGATGAATATATGATACGCTCCACTGCTTCCAAAATTCTTGCAAGAGCCGTTGAATATATCGCCATTTGTCTAAGCTGCTTAGGTTTGTGTCGTTTAGATTTCTTTCGGGGACTGTATGCATTGATCCTCCGATAAGAAAATGACCCGGAGTCAAAACTGTTAGGTCATCGGGATCCGAAGACATGGGACATAGTGGTCTTGAATTGAGACATGCTTCAATTTGGGTAAGCAATGTCGAGTACTCCTCGAATGTCAATTTGGAGTTCCCAATTGTTCGTTTGATGTGGTGCTTTATGGACTTCACTCCCGCTTCCCAAAGCCCTCCGAAATGAGGTGATGAAGGGGGGTTGAAATGCCAAGTTGTATTTCTTGTGGCGAGTTCTTTCGCCACTTGTAAGGACCATTCGGAAGAAATAAATTTGCTGTCCCTTTTTAGTTCGTTGTGGGCTCCTTTAAAATTCGTCCCACAATCGCTGAATATGTTAGCGACTGCGCCTCTTCTGGCGACAAATCTTCTAAACGCGGCTATAAAGGATGCCGTGCTTAAATCATTCACGAGTTCAATGTGTATGGCCTTCGTCGAGAGACATACAAACACCGCTATGTATCCCTTGGAGATTCTATTACATCTCCCTTTCCATGCCTTGATTTCAATTGGTCCGGCGTAATCCACTCCGGTGTTTGTGAAAGGTCTTGAACATGTGACTCGTTCAGCTGGGAGGTTTCCCATGAGCTGCTGCTGCATTTTTGCCTTGTGACGATGACATCTAACACATTTATGAAAAATGGATTTTGCCAATCTCTTGATATTCGTTATCCAATATGTGTTTCGAATTTCGGCCATCATCATTTGCACACCGCCGTGAAGTGTTCGCTGATGGATGTCGCTCACAATAAGTTTGGAGAAGTGGTGCGAATCCTTCAGTATGAACGGGTGTCGTTGATTGAACGGAAGTGCTGAGTTGCTTAATCGACCTCCAACCCGTAGTAATCCTTCCGAGTCGAGAAAAGGGTTTAAGCTCAAAATTTTGCTTCTCTTACACACATGATTGTTGTTTTTTAATGACGTAATATCTTCCAGGAACAATTCTTTCTGTACTATTTTAATAAGCTGTTCATGCGCTGAAGACAGTTCGCTGGACGTGATGGGATATCTGGTGAGTGTTTTCTTGTTTTGTGGGTTTTTTAGGTTGGCGAAATATCTTCGCCATATAGAAACTGTTCGAACCATTCGCCTTAGTGTGGAATATTGCTCAAAGAATGCCTTGTTAATCGTGCAGTGAGCTACTACATGTACGAGATTGGGCATTCTATGAGTGTCGTAGAGATTTGTTTGATAGAAACCAACTTGAATCTCATTTCGATTAATTTTCCCTTTTGTTTCCAGATTGGTGTCAATTGGAATCGCTGCTGGAAATTCATTAAGAGAGAAATTTCGTAAAAAATTGGGACCATGCCACCACAACTGGTTGTCTATGAGTTCCTCCGGTGAAAGTCCTCTGGAGCCAATGTCCGCGGGATTATCCTTTGAGATTACGTGTCTCCAAATTGTGGGGCTGGTGAGGGTCTGGATCTCAGATACCCTATTAGCTACAAACGTAGTTCTTATTAGCGGGCTCCCTTTGATCCACGCTAGTGCGATTGTGGAGTCGCACCATGCAAACACCTCTGGATTCTGGAATTGCATTGCCCGTGATATCAGGCGTAAAAGCTTTGCTAAGAGAAGAGCTGCACATAACTCTAAGCGGGGTAATGAAATACATTTCAATGGGGCCACTCTTGTTTTGGACGATAGGATGTGTATGTGCTCCCCGCCATTTTTAACTATTCGAGCGTACACCACAGCCGCGTATGCCTTCTCAGAGGCGTCGCTGAAGCCATGTAGTTGTACCTCGTCGGAGTCTTCATATTGGATCCATTGAGGTATTTGGATGCGCTCAAGGGCTATGAAGCCGTTTCGTAAATTTTTCCAAAGATCTTCTTTTGCATGTGCTTTGGAAATGTTCCTCGCATAATTTCTCTTCTTGAGTTAACTTTCTAGTTTCGAGATCTTCCTCTAACTCCCAAAACCTTTTCAATTGAACATCCAGCGAGTTGAAATGGTTTTGAATTGTTATTGAGTTGGATTGACCTGAATTGTTTGTATTGCCAGTGAGAATCCAGCCTAATTCAGTATATTGAGCAACAGGCGCTCCTATTTCGCCCTTTACGAGACCTTCTAGAATTATGGAAGCATATGCATCTGCCCCTAGAAGGAGGTCAATTTTTCCTGGCGAGCTATAAGACGGATCGGCCAGTGGTAGGTTGTGCAGATGGGTCCATGACTTCGTAATCAACTGGTGTGCTGGTAGCAGTGACGTCAGTTGTTTAAAGACAAATGCCTTGACCTTTAGAGAAAATGATGATCTGGTCAGGGAACGGATTGTGAATTCGACTTGATGGCTCGATACGCCAGTTGAAGTCTGTCCTAAGCCAGTGACTTGTGCTGAAGCCTTTTGCTTTTTTAATTTGAGCAACTGAGTAACATTTTCGGTGACAAATGTCGCTTCTGATCCGGGGTCAATTAGTGCCCTTAATGTGTACTCATTGCCATTGGTTGCAGAAACTTTGACCAGTGCTGTCGCTAGCAATGCCTTTGTATGCATTTGACTGATTAAGGTGCAACAAGTTTCATTTTGCTTGTTAGATATTATTTGGGGGGAGATAACATTAGTTTCTCGAGCGAGATGGTTATTTATGCTGCATTGTTGGTATGTGTAGGGTTGATTTTGAGATTGCGCGTATGCTTGAGCGCTTATCGCATTTTGCGATGTTGAAGGTCCACAGTTAATAAACTCCTGTGGTTTATTTGGAACATATGATGTGGCATTTTGATTTAGTTGATTGCTAACAACTTGATTTTGTGTCGCTGACATAGTGTTGCTATTAGCGATACCTGCGACGTCTGTGGAATTGTTGGGAAAAGAGGAGTGTTGACAGTGGTGATTTTGAACGTTTCGATTAACGTGTTGTTGAGCCTGGTGTTGTTTATTTTGTTCCATATTATGTTGAGACCTATCAATATGCAATAGCGTGTGATGCTTTAGATTGCATTTGAAACAACGATTAATGCTGTTGCAATTGTTCGCATGATGGTCGTAACCCAAACAATTAGAGCAAATGGAATTTCGTTTTGTTACTTCCATACGGGATTTGACATTCATTTTTAAAAATTTCTTGCAATGGCGTAAACTGTGTGCTCCTTTGCAGAGCCTACAGCGAAACTGTTTGTCTTCCCCATCAGTTTTTACGTGATAGGTATTGGACGTAACTTTTCGAAATGATGTTGATGGTAATGGTTGTTTTTGATGTGAATTTGATTCCATAAAGTTTTCAAGTGAGCTGAATCTGCCCTCAATGAATGCTAAGAAGGTTTTCAAATCGGGAATACTTCTCGAAGTTCCTAAACTTGCCTCCCAATCTCTTTGAGTTATTTTTGGAAGCTTGTGATATATGATGTATATCAGTATGGGATCCCATGAATCCACATTTATACCCAGATTTGAGAGAGCATGTAAACACTGATTCGTGGTGTCATGCAAAGACTTTAAGAGGTCGGCCGATTCAAAAGTGATTTTTTGTTGCTCTAACAAAATTCTCAACTGCGTATTAACTAGTTTCCTCTTGTTTTGAAACCTATCATTAATTATTTGCCAAGCAGATGCGTAGCTTTTGGAATCGATTGGAAGATGCGATATTAGCTCTCCAGGTTTATCAGCCAAAGATGATTTAAGAAACTGTAGTTTCTGGATTTCTGATAAATCGGTATTTTGATCAATCAGGCTTTCGAAAACGTTGTGGAATTCACTCCAATCTTCGGGTTTGCCGGAAAACGGCTTTATATTTATTCGTGGAAGACGAATATCCGACATTGCCGATTTTGTAGTGTTAAATCGCGAGAAATCGAGGTTGGTATTATCCTCGTTTGGAAATTTTTCAATGTCGTCGTTTATCATACCACTGAATTTGAAATAAATCTGCTTAATTTTGGCATATATTTCATCAGAAAGGTATTTATCTTTTTGCGGATCTGCCGCACTATTAACAATTGTGCTATGATTAGCCTTAGCACATTTGAAAACTTCGTCGACGTCCGATAAACACGCGTTTACGTAACCCTTAGATTTCCGCGACTCGATTTGAGTTTTATATTCTTCGAAATCACTGCTCAGTTCTTCAAGAATACGTTCTTGCCTTTCGATAGTTTTTGGGACTTTACTGGTCATGATTAGGTTTATATTGTATCACTTTTGTTAAATGTGGTTTAGGTTAAAAGATTTTAATTGTAGGATGAAAATGTTGTGGAATGTTTTGTATATATATATATATATGGTAATGCACTTGTGTATTTTATATATAATGCTGTATATATGTATGGTTTCAATCAAAAAAAAGAGGAATAAATTCCTACCTTGATTTGCTTTTGAAACTGCAACTTCAGTATCTTTGACTATCAGTTACAGTTGCAGAAGGCTTTGTGTTGCACAGATGAGCTGTGATTGTTGGTTTTGTTCCGCTTTCAGACCGTTGTGTCGCTATTAAGCCGTTGTGCCGTTTGGTGACCACTGTATAACGTTTGCTCCGTTGAGATGCAGAAATAGTTGACTCGTTATGGTAGAGTTTGCGCAAATAAACGTAAAATATTTGTTTTGTTAGAAGAGCAAAAAAGGCGTATAAAAGGAAGAGATTTCCTACCTTGGATTGCTTTTGCAACTGCAACTTCAGTATCTTTTACTATCAGTCACAGTTGCAGAAGGCTTTGTGTGTTGCACAGATGAGCTGTGATTGTTGGTGGTTCCGCTTGCAGACCGTTGTGCCGCTATCAAACCGTTGTGCCGTTTTGTACCACTGTATCACGTTAAATCCTTCGGGATGCAGGATTCGTTGACTCGTTTGTTGATTAATCGTACATAAACGTAGAATACGTGATTAATAAAAGCACAAAAAAGGCGTACAGACGGAAATAATTCCTACCTTAGATTGCTTTTGCAACTGCAACTTGAGTATATAACTACCAGTTACAGCTGCAGAAGACTTTGTGTTGCACAGTTCCTAGCTGTGATTGATGACTGGGGATCCGTTGAATACGGGATTCGTTGGCTCGTTGGATACTGTGGCCGATAGACTGTCCGTCGATGATCGGGCTGCTAATTTAGATTGGTGATCTAATTACGCACTACCCCACAGTACACTTTTTAATTTATGTTTTTTTTTTTTTTTATTTGAAAATCACTTTTCACTAGGTACTTTTCTACCTTTCACTGTACACTTAAAATTGTCTGAACTATCGATAATAGTCGCGGTTCTTTAATAAAAGAAGACTCGAAGGACCATGTTCTTAATCGAGTTAAATTAAGAAGTAAATTTGACCTAAGAAGATGTCTTGGTCAGTACTTTGCTAATAAAAAACCTTTGCTCTTCGTTTCACGTTATAAATTTATTTATCCTACTTGGTGCACGGTTAAATGACAAGTGTCTTGTAAAAATGCATATAAGTTTCCATGAAGCTTCGCCTTCAATCACTACTGTAATTTTCTGGTCATTGAACTTTTGAATTTGAATTTGAATTTCTTACATACTATTACATGTCTTTGGCGAACAGTGTGTGTAACATAATTTCTTACATACTATAACATTTCTTTAGCGAACAGTGTGTGTAACATAACTTCAAGAATTCTATGGCTGTTTCATTCGTTAATGCCCCCTATTTAACATGGTGTTAGACGAGCTGAGCTCTCTTCCTATCTCTTATACAATTATTTTTTAAGCTATGTGACACGGTGTCTCCACCTGCAATTTTCTTAGCATGAAAATTTTCATGAGAGGACAGATTGCACGTGGAGACCACAAATTTCATGAAAAAACCAGTCTCATGAAAAGTATTTCACAGCTCCTTTCATGGTATTGATTTCATGAGAGGGACTGAAATTTCTGTGCAGTTTGACACTTGTTTTTCATTTTCACGATGGCTGAGTGGCGAATGGTCGCTTGTAGGTTGTAGCGCTGAAACTAGGTATTTGAATAAAAACGAGACAAGTATAGTCATTACAAGGATATGGTAAATGGGAACAGAGAATGGATGTAGGTAGGATCTAGGATGTAGTCACATGGGCATTATAGTTTTGCATGTCGATCAAGACAGATTTTGCTCTTGGAAATAGCTGGTTATTATTACTTGTTTTTTTCCAGCGATGGCTGAGTGGGAATGAGTTCGTGTTGTATGAGTTTATTTTTGGGTCATCGAACCTTTTACCAATTTTTTTAAAGCTATGTTTACACGATTGCCAGATGTGCGAAAATTTAAACAAGGAAAAAAACATTTCCAGATAGTTTTACAAGCATCATAAAACAGAAAATGGAAAATATGCATAGCTACAACGAAAAGGGATAAGAAAGGATCATAAACATTTATAGATCCTTTTAGAAGAACACAAATGACGAAACAAAGAGTAATTAAGATGGATCGTAAACATTCACAGTTCCTTGTAGAAGAAACTTGTCAATATGCATTTTGCAAAAATTCCGAAACTCGTCATCTTCCCACAGAACATCTTTCAACAAATGTTCCTCTAAATTGTGCATTTCCCTTTTTTCCAGAAATGGATTTACCCAAAACCTTCGTTTTCTTTTCTCAGTTCGTTTCCGCAATTCTTCTAATTCCTTCATGGCCTTTAATGCGAGAACGCAACGATGTGCTCTGCTCAACGACATTTCAACGAATGAAATTTCATGATATGAAATGCCCACCCTTCATTTCATTTCATATTGTGGTTCTTTCAACGCGACCAAATTTGACAGATCTCATGAAAGAAAATTTGCAGGTGGAGACACCGTGTGAGTTGGCTGAAGGGGGACCGCAAGTGGATTCCTTCATGTATTGACTCTGTAGAGGAAGAGGGACAAACGCATTGTTGCGACTATTTTCCTTCTTGTGTGCCGCAGATTTGACATTTGGTGTTTGTTTAATTATTCTTGGTCGGTCGTGTTCTTTTTCGCGGTGTTTTAATTGAATAAAATCAGCAAAGATATTGACGCGAGTGTTTTTCTTTATTGCGCACATTATGTGCTAGTCATCTGAGATTATGTATTTCTCATTGAATGGAGATTTGTTTCCATATCTCAGTGACTAGCCAAATGTGCGCAATATGATACATCCTACAATGTCAAATGTGCGTTTTTCACATTTATGAAAATAATTGTTAATAGTGCGATAAGTGTTAAGTGTTGACGAATGTTGTGTTGATGAATGTTGTGTTGGGAACCAACATGCTCCCGGCCTTCGGGGACGAGATTTCATATCCTTAGGTACGTCTCGGGATTTCGCCATAACCTCCTTTAGAATGTGGCTGGTGGTGCTAATTTGTTGTTGTGTTCGTTGCCGGATTGTTGATTTTTAAGGTTCCGTACCCAAAGGGAAAAAACGTAACCTTATTAGTTTCGCTCGGATGTCTCTCCGTCTGTCTGTCTGTCTGTCTGTCTGTCTGTCTGTCTGTCTGTCTGTCTGTCCGAACCCACTAAGCCAATTTTGTTACCAGGTCTATCTCAAGAACCGATTGACACAGGAGGCTAAAATTTACACCCAACATCCGGTATAACCTCTAGTTAAACGACAAATACCAATGGAAGCGATACATCGATTGGTTTTCGATTAATTAGTAATCTGGTGAAAAAAATATTTTCATTCGCCCAAAAAACGGTTTATTTCTTGATTCACAAAAAAATTCATAAATTCCTTTTTTGTAGATCATGTTCTTATCTATATATGTGCTGAATACTGTTTTGCCGAAAAGTTAATAGTTTACAAGATATTTTCAAAAAAGATAATTTTACCATGTAAAATACGTTGCTCTCATAAGTTTTAATCTCTACTACGCAGTTGTGCACAATTGACCCCATCAAAGACAGAACCCCACCAGGGTTCCCGCCTGCTAATTTCGTTGGGGAATATAATACATTTTTTTGGGGAGTACAGAACAAAATAAAAGTAATATATTTTTAGTCAATAGTTTTTAATTGGGACAGGTCGCATACAGAATGGAAAATTGGCGTGGGTTGGGTAAGGTAATAATTAGAAAATGAGATTCATGTGCGAGTAATTTTTGAGAGTTAAAATATTAAGTAATTAAATTAAACTAAATTGTGATGAATTCATGAAGAGGGGAAAGATTGAATGATATAGATTTCAAATAATATCTGATGTGTTGGACTTTAGCCAAATACGGAACCTTCGGTGCGCGAGTGACACTCGCACTTGGCCGGTTTTTTTTGTGCTTGTTCTCGTTGGGATGTTTTGTTTGCAGTGATAAAAAAACAAAAGATAAGCATTAGTAAATTGTTTTTTTTTTTTGTGTGATTCAATATACATAATGTGCAAACTTAATGTATTATTAATGTTTATATTATAAGCACTGAATCTGGACTCCCTTTTGGGTGTAAGGGATGGTAAAGTTCAAGAAGGGTGAGTTTTTGTTGGTGGAGAGAATAGATAGTTCATGTTCACATTTATTAAAGGGTGCGTAGGTAGAGGGGGGGACGCAAATGTTTTTGTTTATAATTGTTATGTGCTATTCATTGGTTCAGATACCGGCAAGGGGGATAATTTCACAATTGGCCTTTTAAGTATCGACGTGCTGGTTTTGATTGTCGCGACGCGCGTTAGACCGTCTGAACCCGGATGTAGTTCGGTTATTCGCGCGAGTGCCCACGACGAGGGTGGTAAGTTGTCTTCTTTGACAATAACGATATCTCCAACGTTGAGGTTAGGCTGCCTTTGTAGCCATTTCGGTCGTTGTTGGAGCAGATGAATATATGATACGCTCCACTGCTTCCAAAATTCTTGCAAGAGCCGTTGAATATATCGCCATTTGTCTAAGCTGCTTAGGTTTGTGTCGTTTAGATTTCTTTCGGGGACTGTATGCATTGATCCTCCGATAAGAAAATGACCCGGAGTCAAAACTGTTAGGTCATCGGGATCCGAAGACATGGGACATAGTGGTCTTGAATTGAGACATGCTTCAATTTGGGTAAGCAATGTCGAGTACTCCTCGAATGTCAATTTGGAGTTCCCAATTGTTCGTTTGATGTGGTGCTTTATGGACTTCACTCCCGCTTCCCAAAGCCCTCCGAAATGAGGTGATGAAGGGGGGTTGAAATGCCAAGTTGTATTTCTTGTGGCGAGTTCTTTCGCCACTTGTAAGGACCATTCGGAAGAAATAAATTTGCTGTCCCTTTTTAGTTCGTTGTGGGCTCCTTTAAAATTCGTCCCACAATCGCTGAATATGTTAGCGACTGCGCCTCTTCTGGCGACAAATCTTCTAAACGCGGCTATAAAGGATGCCGTGCTTAAATCATTCACGAGTTCAATGTGTATGGCCTTCGTCGAGAGACATACAAACACCGCTATGTATCCCTTGGAGATTCTATTACATCTCCCTTTCCATGCCTTGATTTCAATTGGTCCGGCGTAATCCACTCCGGTGTTTGTGAAAGGTCTTGAACATGTGACTCGTTCAGCTGGGAGGTTTCCCATGAGCTGCTGCTGCATTTTTGCCTTGTGACGATGACATCTAACACATTTATGAATAATGGATTTTGCCAATCTCTTGATATTCGTTATCCAATATGTGTTTCGAATTTCGGCCATCATCATTTGCACACCGCCGTGAAGTGTTCGCTGATGGATGTCGCTCACAATAAGTTTGGAGAAGTGGTGCGAATCCTTCAGTATGAACGGGTGTCGTTGATTGAACGGAAGTGCTGAGTTGCTTAATCGACCTCCAACCCGTAGTAATCCTTCCGAGTCGAGAAAAGGGTTTAAGCTCAAAATTTTGCTTCTCTTACACACATGATTGTTGTTTTTTAATGACGTAATATCTTCCAGGAACAATTCTTTCTGTACTATTTTAATAAGCTGTTCATGCGCTGAAGACAGTTCGCTGGACGTGATGGGATATCTGGTGAGTGTTTTCTTGTTTTGTGGGTTTTTTAGGTTGGCGAAATATCTTCGCCATATAGAAACTGTTCGAACCATTCGCCTTAGTGTGGAATATTGCTCAAAGAATGCCTTGTTAATCGTGCAGTGAGCTACTACATGTACGAGATTGGGCATTCTATGAGTGTCGTAGAGATTTGTTTGATAGAAACCAACTTGAATCTCATTTCGATTAATTTTCCCTTTTGTTTCCAGATTGGTGTCAATTGGAATCGCTGCTGGAAATTCATTAAGAGAGAAATTTCGTAAAAAATTGGGACCATGCCACCACAACTGGTTGTCTATGAGTTCCTCCGGTGAAAGTCCTCTGGAGCCAATGTCCGCGGGATTATCCTTTGAGATTACGTGTCTCCAAATTGTGGGGCTGGTGAGGGTCTGGATCTCAGATACCCTATTAGCTACAAACGTAGTTCTTATTAGCGGGCTCCCTTTGATCCACGCTAGTGCGATTGTGGAGTCGCACCATGCAAACACCTCTGGATTCTGGAATTGCATTGCCCGTGATATCAGGCGTAAAAGCTTTGCTAAGAGAAGAGCTGCACATAACTCTAAGCGGGGTAATGAAATACATTTCAATGGGGCCACTCTTGTTTTGGACGATAGGATGTGTATGTGCTCCCCGCCATTTTTAACTATTCGAGCGTACACCACAGCCGCGTATGCCTTCTCAGAGGCGTCGCTGAAGCCATGTAGTTGTACCTCGTCGGAGTCTTCATATTGGATCCATCGAGGTATTTGGATGCGCTCAAGGGCTATGAAGCCGTTTCGTAAATTTTTCCAAAGATCTTCTTTTGCATGTGCTTTGGAAATGTTCCTCGCATAATTTCTCTTCTTGAGTTAACTTTCTAGTTTCGAGATCTTCCTCTAACTCCCAAAACCTTTTCAATTGAACATCCAGCGAGTTGAAATGGTTTTGAATTGTTATTGAGTTGGATTGACCTGAATTGTTTGTATTGCCAGTGAGAATCCAGCCTAATTCAGTATATTGAGCAACAGGCGCTCCTATTTCGCCCTTTACGAGACCTTCTAGAATTATGGAAGCATATGCATCTGCCCCTAGAAGGAGGTCAATTTTTCCTGGCGAGCTATAAGACGGATCGGCCAGTGGTAGGTTGTGCAGATGGGTCCATGACTTCGTAATCAACTGGTGTGCTGGTAGCAGTGACGTCAGTTGTTTAAAGACAAATGCCTTGACCTTTAGAGAAAATGATGATCTGGTCAGGGAACGGATTGTGAATTCGACTTGATGGCTCGATACGCCAGTTGAAGTCTGTCCTAAGCCAGTGACTTGTGCTGAAGCCTTTTGCTTTTTTAATTTGAGCAACTGAGTAACATTTTCGGTGACAAATGTCGCTTCTGATCCGGGGTCAATTAGTGCCCTTAATGTGTACTCATTGCCATTGGTTGCAGAAACTTTGACCAGTGCTGTCGCTAGCAATGCCTTTGTATGCATTTGACTGATTAAGGTGCAACAAGTTTCATTTTGCTTGTTAGATATTATTTGGGGGGAGATAACATTAGTTTCTCGAGCGAGATGGTTATTTATGCTGCATTGTTGGTATGTGTAGGGTTGATTTTGAGATTGCGCGTATGCTTGAGCGCTTATCGCATTTTGCGATGTTGAAGGTCCACAGTTAATAAACTCCTGTGGTTTATTTGGAACATATGATGTGGCATTTTGATTTAGTTGATTGCTAACAACTTGATTTTGTGTCGCTGACATAGTGTTGCTATTAGCGATACCTGCGACGTCTGTGGAATTGTTGGGAAAAGAGGAGTGTTGACAGTGGTGATTTTGAACGTTTCGATTAACGTGTTGTTGAGCCTGGTGTTGTTTATTTTGTTCCATATTATGTTGAGACCTATCAATATGCAATAGCGTGTGATGCTTTAGATTG
The DNA here is from genome assembly GCA_949126925.1 of Cheilosia vernalis. Lineage (NCBI taxonomy): Eukaryota > Metazoa > Arthropoda > Insecta > Diptera > Syrphidae > Cheilosia > Cheilosia vernalis. The sequence goes on along the minus strand of OX421360.1, from coordinate 41,758,639 downwards.
CATTTGAAACAACGATTAATGCTGTTGCAATTGTTCGCATGATGGTCGTAACCCAAACAATTAGAGCAAATGGAATTTCGTTTTGTTACTTCCATACGGGATTTGACATTCATTTTTAAAAATTTCTTGCAATGGCGTAAACTGTGTGCTCCTTTGCAGAGCCTACAGCGAAACTGTTTGTCTTCCCCATCAGTTTTTACGTGATAGGTATTGGACGTAACTTTTCGAAATGATGTTGATGGTAATGGTTGTTTTTGATGTGAATTTGATTCCATAAAGTTTTCAAGTGAGCTGAATCTGCCCTCAATGAATGCTAAGAAGGTTTTCAAATCGGGAATACTTCTCGAAGTTCCTAAACTTGCCTCCCAATCTCTTTGAGTTATTTTTGGAAGCTTGTGATATATGATGTATATCAGTATGGGATCCCATGAATCCACATTTATACCCAGATTTGAGAGAGCATGTAAACACTGATTCGTGGTGTCATGCAAAGACTTTAAGAGGTCGGCCGATTCAAAAGTGATTTTTTGTTGCTCTAACAAAATTCTCAACTGCGTATTAACTAGTTTCCTCTTGTTTTGAAACCTATCATTAATTATTTGCCAAGCAGATGCGTAGCTTTTGGAATCGATTGGAAGATGCGATATTAGCTCTCCAGGTTTATCAGCCAAAGATGATTTAAGAAACTGTAGTTTCTGGATTTCTGATAAATCGGTATTTTGATCAATCAGGCTTTCGAAAACGTTGTGGAATTCACTCCAATCTTCGGGTTTGCCGGAAAACGGCTTTATATTTATTCGTGGAAGACGAATATCCGACATTGCCGATTTTGTAGTGTTAAATCGCGAGAAATCGAGGTTGGTATTATCCTCGTTTGGAAATTTTTCAATGTCGTCGTTTATCATACCACTGAATTTGAAATAAATCTGCTTAATTTTGGCATATATTTCATCAGAAAGGTATTTATCTTTTTGCGGATCTGCCGCACTATTAACAATTGTGCTATGATTAGCCTTAGCACATTTGAAAACTTCGTCGACGTCCGATAAACACGCGTTTACGTAACCCTTAGATTTCCGCGACTCGATTTGAGTTTTATATTCTTCGAAATCACTGCTCAGTTCTTCAAGAATACGTTCTTGCCTTTCGATAGTTTTTGGGACTTTACTGGTCATGATTAGGTTTATATTGTATCACTTTTGTTAAATGTGGTTTAGGTTAAAAGATTTTAATTGTAGGATGAAAATGTTGTGGAATGTTTTGTATATATATATATATATGGTAATGCACTTGTGTATTTTATATATAATGCTGTATATATGTATGGTTTCAATCAAAAAAAAGAGGAATAAATTCCTACCTTGATTTGCTTTTGAAACTGCAACTTCAGTATCTTTGACTATCAGTTACAGTTGCAGAAGGCTTTGTGTTGCACAGATGAGCTGTGATTGTTGGTTTTGTTCCGCTTTCAGACCGTTGTGTCGCTATTAAGCCGTTGTGCCGTTTGGTGACCACTGTATAACGTTTGCTCCGTTGAGATGCAGAAATAGTTGACTCGTTATGGTAGAGTTTGCGCAAATAAACGTAAAATATTTGTTTTGTTAGAAGAGCAAAAAAGGCGTATAAAAGGAAGAGATTTCCTACCTTGGATTGCTTTTGCAACTGCAACTTCAGTATCTTTTACTATCAGTCACAGTTGCAGAAGGCTTTGTGTGTTGCACAGATGAGCTGTGATTGTTGGTGGTTCCGCTTGCAGACCGTTGTGCCGCTATCAAACCGTTGTGCCGTTTTGTACCACTGTATCACGTTAAATCCTTCGGGATGCAGGATTCGTTGACTCGTTTGTTGATTAATCGTACATAAACGTAGAATACGTGATTAATAAAAGCACAAAAAAGGCGTACAGACGGAAATAATTCCTACCTTAGATTGCTTTTGCAACTGCAACTTGAGTATATAACTACCAGTTACAGCTGCAGAAGACTTTGTGTTGCACAGTTCCTAGCTGTGATTGATGACTGGGGATCCGTTGAATACGGGATTCGTTGGCTCGTTGGATACTGTGGCCGATAGACTGTCCGTCGATGATCGGGCTGCTAATTTAGATTGGTGATCTAATTACGCACTACCCCACAGTACACTTTTTAATTTATGTTTTTTTTTTTTTTTATTTGAAAATCACTTTTCACTAGGTACTTTTCTACCTTTCACTGTACACTTAAAATTGTCTGAACTATCGATAATAGTCGCGGTTCTTTAATAAAAGAAGACTCGAAGGACCATGTTCTTAATCGAGTTAAATTAAGAAGTAAATTTGACCTAAGAAGATGTCTTGGTCAGTACTTTGCTAATAAAAAACCTTTGCTCTTCGTTTCACGTTATAAATTTATTTATCCTACTTGGTGCACGGTTAAATGACAAGTGTCTTGTAAAAATGCATATAAGTTTCCATGAAGCTTCGCCTTCAATCACTACTGTAATTTTCTGGTCATTGAACTTTTGAATTTGAATTTGAATTTCTTACATACTATTACATGTCTTTGGCGAACAGTGTGTGTAACATAATTTCTTACATACTATAACATTTCTTTAGCGAACAGTGTGTGTAACATAACTTCAAGAATTCTATGGCTGTTTCATTCGTTAATGCCCCCTATTTAACATGGTGTTAGACGAGCTGATCATAATTATGATTTATGATACAATGCGTTTTCTCTCTCTTCCTATCTCTTATACAATTATTTTTTAAGCTATGTGAGTTGGCTGAAGGGGGACCGCAAGTGGATTCCTTCATGTATTGACTCTGTAGAGGAAGAGGGACAAACGCATTGTTGCGACTATTTTCCTTCTTGTGTGCCGCAGATTTGACATTTGGTGTTTGTTTAATTATTCTTGGTCGGTCGTGTTCTTTTTCGCGGTGTTTTAATTGAATAAAATCAGCAAAGATATTGACGCGAGTGTTTTTCTTTATTGCGCACATTATGTGCTAGTCATCTGAGATTATGTATTTCTCATTGAATGGAGATTTGTTTCCATATCTCAGTGACTAGCCAAATGTGCGCAATATGATACATCCTACAATGTCAAATGTGCGTTTTTCACATTTATGAAAATAATTGTTAATAGTGCGATAAGTGTTAAGTGTTGACGAATGTTGTGTTGATGAATGTTGTGTTGGGAACCAACACAATAAATAAATAAATAAAATGAACAATTAAGACTAGGAAAAAATATTTTTTACTAGCGTGTTGTCAGAGTGACCGCAGCGGGCCTTAAATTTTTCCGTAAGGAAGTTAATTCTTTCAGAGATCAGTTCAACATTCGCTCTTTTATGTAAAACCCTTGTAGAGAAATACCATGGAAGATTTAACATCATTTTTAAAAGTTTATTTTGTGCTATCTGCAACTTCGCTATATGGCACTTTGCGCAATCACCCCAAAGAACGTACTTAATAACTTAGTGATTGCCAGTTTTTTTTTTTTAAATGTCTTTTAAAATATTAACATTTCCGCAAAACAGTCTTCGGCACTTATATAGCTACGAGCATGATCTTAAAAAATTGTATTTTTAATTTTTTGTTTCAAGTAGGTAGATAATAAACAACTTTTTGTGTGAAAGAGAATATTTCTTTCACCAAAATACTAATCTAATCACACACTAAAACCAGTAGATAAATATCTACCATTGGTATTTGTCGTTTAACTATAGAGGATATACCGCTACTACGTCAATTATCTTCTGAGATAAACCTAGGAACAAAATTGGTCTAGTGGACAAATACGGAAACAAATAAGGTTACGGTTTTGTCCCTTTGTGAGCGGAACCTTAAAAAGCGTTATCAGCCAGGTACAAGAAAAATGCTCTTCCACAAAATAACCCCCCTTCAACGGGTTCTAATGGATTTGTAAAAAAAAAACCGTCGTTTGCTAAATTCATTTAGAGAGGGTACCCAATTATTGTCCCCACTAATGAGTGACAGCACCGCCGCTTGTCCGCAAGCCTTTTCGCTTTGAATTTCCTAAAGTAGGTCGCAACTAATTCAAATTCCTGTACAGCTTCCCCTTCAACCAATTTCTATATGCTAATGCTAATTTCGAAATTTGCCTCGCTTCTAATTACATTTTAAATAAAAATTACCACCAGAAATTATTCCTCCCCCCATGCTTTCATCTGGCATCCATCACTACTACGAACATTTAGTGATAAATGCTAACCAATTGGGTTAGAACAAAATGTTCTTCTATTAACCCACTCGCATTGTGCCAATAGGCCTCATACCCGCGCCAAACACAAACGACACCGTACCTTCATCAAATGCTAGACCCGATTTTCAAATTGCCCTCAATGAAATGGTAAATGAGGCTGGCATTTGAAATTCTTTATACCCCTGCCGGCATTGTCCGTCTGGCACACTGTGCATAGGTAACCGCATCAAAGGTCGTGAATACCAAATTAATGATAGCAAATTTAACGTTGACATTTGTCACCAGCTGTTGTCGAATACGAAACCACCGTCATACACCTAAAAACGAAACGCCATGCCTCACGTTCAGGCTAGTTAGCACGCGTACCCAGTGGAAAGGAGTATCAAAGCAAATGGAGCCATTAAGAAGCTATTTCTGGTCTGTTAAATAATTGCACCCACCTCGCAGCGTATCAGGGTTGCCCCTGCTATCATCCGAGGCAAAAGTTCAAACAAATCTAACCCGCTGACAAACGGAGATGTAAACGGTTCGGTCGTCGTTTTTATGATCGATTTGCGAAAGCGTGACAGAAGTAGACCGGAAAATTTATGCTCCGTACGTTGTCGGGTAAAAACTCGAATAAAATGCTATAAATCTCTACGAGAGATAATAGTTTGGTCGGATTCTTTGTGTGACTGGCGCTCGGGAAGGGTTGCAACCCCTAATTGTCGTCGCTGTGCAATCGAATTATGGTGAGCTGCCGTTCACGAAATAGCTGGTTCACTGTGTGGGATTTGTATGAAAATTGATTTGCAGTCAATCACAGATTATTATTAGTCTTTATTGATGAGCCGAAAAGCGCGGTTGAAAGGGAAGTAGATCACCAGAGAGACAGGTTGAAGTCGCTCAGCAAATGGAAGCAAATAGTAGTACCCATGTATAGTAGAAATGGGAAATTTATGTTTGATTTATTTTGAGGCACACATTTGCTCCCCTCAGTTGCGGGTGACAGTTGAGATTATAATTTATTTTTTGTAATGTTGTATAAGGTTTCTAGTTTCTACTGTCGATTTAAAATTAAATAAAATGCCTGGCTTCTGTATTATGAAATTAAATCGAAAGGCCAACTTCGAAAGGAGCCCTTTGTTATTAAATATAAGAATTAGAAGATGTCAACGTACGGTGCCAGACAACTCAACCTGGAGATTGCTGTATGCAACATTTATCTTCCGCTTAAGAATCCAAAATATATTCCCTCACATATTTTTGGCCCCAATTAATTGTTAATCTGACAAACATATCAGTGGAGAGTTTCGTTTTGTAGACTTTGCCTGTATACTAATGCCAAAATTCCTTCTAAACAGCATTCTACGGCCTCCGATGGTTAGCCAATCGAGCTTTAAATTGGCTGCAAGTCGAATATGCCATAAGAGTCGCCAATTGCTTTTTGGACGTGCGCAAATTGAGGGTGTAGGATAGGATACGACCTTTACCCAAACAAGTTGCTTCAAAATCTATTAGTAGTCGGAATCTGGTAAACTTTAACCCTTGAAAGTAGTTTCGTATTTAATTTTAGCATTGCTGTTCCCGAGTACAACTCGGGTTCCTTCCAGAAGTTCATTAAATTCTTCTTTGAAATAAAACCGGATATATATTCTTATATTTATTTCTTTTATTTATTCTTACAAAAAAAAAAATAAATTAAGAAATAAATCATTTTTAAAGAAATAAATCATTTCCTAAAAAAGTATATAATAACTTAATAAATAATTACTTAACATAAAAAAGTATCAGCAGATAGGAAAAATATTTTCATTATTAAGGACTTGGACACTTCTTGGGGTGGAAACAAAAAGGCACTCAATGGCCATAAACTAAAATAAAGAAAAATAATAAAATAAAGAGGTATACATACTTCTAGTGCTTCGAAAAAATCCGAGATTTTAAATTTAGCAAAATAAATCAATTAAAAACCACTTCCTGAAATTATGCTAAGGTCTTCCATCAAAACAAGTCTACAGGTTTGTTTCATCACGCTTTGCCGAGTATCTCCATTTCCTGTAAATCCCGAAAAATATGAGGCAACAAATCCCGCCCGACCATCTGGTAAATAACAAGACTTTTAAGAAACAAAAACAGAAAATAACTAAAAATAAGAGACATGGATGGACAACACTACAATATATTAAAAAAATCTGCGCCAGGCGCTCAGAAACGGCCGGGAAAGGAACATAAGAGAAAAGAAAAAAGTTACTTAAGGAAGCAATTTTTGCCATAAAAACTTTACGTGTTTTTGTTTGACGTCCAGGGCCCATGTTCTGTAATTATCACATCGATATATTTATCACTAAAACGATATAAATTGAAAAACATGTTACTATGTTTTCGATGCGAAAATTTATCGCATGAGTTACAGAACATGGGCACAGGAGAAAGAGTTCATCCCCTTCGGAAGAGGAAGTTTTTTTTTTTTGTGTTGTTTTTGTTTTGTTTCAATGCCTGCCACAAATAAAACAATTTAACAAAAATACAAAAACTCACTGAAACACGAAGAATATTTTAGATTTAAAATAATTCTTTTGACATTTTTTTTAGTTTGTTGAATAAAATTGAATTGAATTGAATTGAAACAATAACAGGTAGGTTCGATTTTAGTTTGGGTGGATTCGCGAAGACAGATACGTAATTAATATTTAAACATGTATAAATCATGTCATTAGTAATCAAGTGGATTTAGCTAAATCACGTTGGTGGGAACATGGTATAAACATCGGTATTGAATGTAAAAACAAGTATGGATATGGACGTGAAATTCATCTCTTCCCTTTAACTAGCCAACTAGACCCCGGTCTTCCCTACTATGCCTATTCAAAGGTTAAAGAACAACGAAATTTTCTGTTACGACTGTTAAAATTAGAAACTCTGAGCCTTCACCAAATCTTCCCAAAAAGCAATCTTCCTTAATAAACATCACTTTCTATAAAATATTTCCATCTCCTTCTGTTCTGTACGAACTTCTGCCAAGGTGCTTGTAATACGTGCCTCTTAAAATAAATTAAAATCAAATTATTCTTTCGCTCGCCAGAGCATTACACTTAACATATACTCGTATTTTATATGTTTATTTAAGAAACCAGTTCTTACTATTTTCACCAGGAGCTCAATATTCTTTGCGAAACGACAATGAAATACTAACTAAGAGGTGTCCCTTTTATTTAATATTCCGTGGACGTGTACACTAGCTCCAGCTCCAGACTTTAGAATAGTAAAAGGACATTTTCCATTGGGGTATACTTTTAGTTTCATAGTGGAAAAATAGGCAAAGTTTCGCATAATTTAAGCTCATCGCACCAGAGTTGTATGCAGCACTTGACGTGTCCTAGTCCTTATTCTTTCCCAGGCATACGGATAGTTATTTCCCTCAAGCTAAATAAAACGTTAAACCTAGACTTTGAAAATTCATTTTGCAATCCGTTCGTTGCCTTCAAGCTCATAGAAGATGCACATTGAATATAAATTTGTGCGACTTTAAAATACGACGATCCGCTTACCACGATGCGCCCTGGTATGGTCCACATTGAAAACGATTACTATTGCAATAGCTCGACTCGAAATACAAGTAACGAGAACGAGTAGGTACTGTGGCACAGTTATTTTTGGCAGAAAGCTGGGAAATACTATAAAACAATTTCGGCGAATTTACAGCATTCCTTTGGCTATAAAATTTTTATGACAAGCTTCAGCTCGAATACACTGGATTCGTGGTACATAACGCTCGTGGCTGATGGTGTCACTAGAGAGTAGATATTTTTTGGTTGCCGAGCACATTAAGCTGCGAGTGTGTCGTGTCTCGTGCTGTTCGTTTAAAATTGTTTTTTTGTTGTTCTTGTTTTTGTTTGTCTTTTTAGGCAGTCCTAGGAAGAGCAAAAAAACAAGAATTAAATCTCAATTCTCAAGCGAGGGATTTGCTTGTACATTTTTTATGGGAAATTATTAAATACATGATCTGAATATTAAGTTGAGTTTTTATTTTGTGCGCTTTATGAAAGTTAATTAAAAATGGCAAAAACATGCGTTGCCGGAAATGCTACCCTTGAGAGTTTGAGTTGAGCTGCAGATAATAACGGAGCAACAAGGCGGGGATATTTACATATAAATTTATTGCTGTACTAAGCGCCCTTGAAACATAATTTTGTTCGTAGGTACAATCAGTTCCAATCAGCGTTACCACTTCACAAAAAAACGAAGTCGATTTGACAAAGAAGTGGGGTCGTAGATTTCAAAATCATAGCTTCCATAGAGTTTACAGTTAAATTAAATTAAATAATAAGAATCATTCTTTCAAGTATTTTGTGATAAGCTTTTCAGAACCGGCTGACAGGAACCAAAACCAAACCAAAGGTATGACCTCTTTGACAGAAAATTAAAAGAAAGGCAATAATAAATGTCAGAAAATTGTAATAAAATTTTTGTTTGAAGTGAGGTTTGTTTGACGCAATTCATGCTTTTAAAATTTAAATCTGTGCTTCCATGAAAGAGTGTATAAAATGTTTTTAAAATCAAATTTTTCGGAAGTCAATTAAAGTTTTTTTTTTATTAAAATCGAAGCGCATTTAATAAGGGATTTCTAAAGTGAAATAGATATAAAGAATTTAACAATAGTGCGAAGTAGGAAGCAGATTTTTTATTTTTTTTTATTTTTCAAAATTGAAATAGTTAAATCAACTGAATTAAGGTGGTATTGCTTCCGATGTTTATAGACGGAGTTAAAAGTTATATGAAACCAACACCATGGGTGTATCACGAAGAACGGTCTTGCGGTTGCTGTTGAGATAATTTTCAGTCAATCGCAGGATCTTAACTGGCTACGAATTTGACGAATGCTGCTTCCTAATCCAGCCGTAGGGAGAAGCTAGTAAAGGTCCACCAATTTCGCACGAAGGTGAGAAAAAGAGATCTTTGTGTGTGACAAGCCTTACTATATAAATACCCTATCGATGTGCGCTCTGTTGAAGCTCAGAAAGTTTGAACTTAACAGAAACCCACAGGTAGGTACCTGTACCGTTTGTTACAAGTCTATAAAGAACCCTTCGGTCTAAGCTTGGATATATGCTAATTGACATCTATTAAGCTCCGGACATATTTCGCCTCATTTAAGACGGATAACTATCCATTCCGATACCTACCTAATTGAGTTTCAAACATTTTAAGTGATTTGAAAACTTGTCAAAAATATTCCACACATAATACGGCACCGAACAAATTTAATTTAAATTTATTTTTAAGCGACACGAGTCCCTACAAAGTTTTATATTGTACAACCTCATACAATTTTAGCATTGCAATCCAATGAATGTCCTTAGCCCCACAATGCTCACTTATTTTCCGTATATAGAACTGCAACTCGCCCAGTTTCATTGAAAAGTCGACACATCCGAGGATGTGCACGTTCATTCGAATATAAAATGTGTCTTGGGTTAGACATGTACCGCAAAACAAATAAACGCCACGACGGAGTGTACTTTTTCAGCTCATGACCAACCACTGTGTGGCACGAAAAATTCAAGTCGACAGCTTCTATGGGAATAACATCGGAGCGAAAATGCTATACGGTTTGGTCAGTCCAACTGTAACATGATGATGACAGAAGACATTTGGAGTCTGGAAGCGTAGACTGAAATTACGGTTGACAATGAAAACAGCATTATTTTGTATGAGCAATTTGTTGGATATCGCAGTTCCCGGCCCCCAAGGACCGTGTCTGTATAGTAAAAAATTTCGAGTTTACTACCATCTGGGCTTCAGGAATATTGATTGAAAATCACCAACGGGCTGCAGCTGTTCATTATGCATGCACCAGTTGAATTCAGTTTCTTACAGTTATCTCCTATGTAAAGACATGCAGTCGTAATAAGTGAAAGGATACTTACGGTTTACGTCAAAAGGGTGTCCCTTTAAGGTATGGTTTTTATTCGACCCTTAATAATATTTTGTGGAACCTTCTGAAATGATGCCTCTTCTTACAGGGTTATACAAACTGCATTTAACAAAGGGCAAAAGTCCACCTAAGCTCTTGTAGGACTGAAAATCAAATTGTTGCTCTACTGTACAAGAACAGCTGAATCGGACTCATCTGTTAATCTTCTTTTCACTTAACAAAAACTCAGTAAAAAGAAAGTGCACGACTGGGTCGAACGAAACTTTCTCGTTCTCTTATTTTATTAGGTATAGACAGGGAAAAATCTGAGAACCGATGAATAGTGTTAAATAAAATCCACTTTTGGGTTATTCATCTGATACGGCAGTATAATTACATTCCTCCCCGTATAAAAGCACATGCATATGGGTATAAAATTATAGTGCTTATAGCCGCGTTTTCAATTAAATTCCTATTAAGCGGGGACCTTGTTATGCATGATAGGTGGCGTTTTTGAATCCCAACACTGACTAATTTGTTGCTATTAAAAGGGTCTTGCTAAAGAGGGTTTTGCTTTTATCCTGGGAGTACTGTATAACTGTATATCAAATAACAATTTGAGATTTTATAAGTTGAAGCTCTCAGGAGCAGGCGATTTTCGCAAGCAAAGGGTCCTGCTTCCGTTTTCTGGTCTGATATGGCATGCTTTTATTTTTGACTGGAATGCAATAGTAACGCTGGTTTGAGGCGTCCATGATTGGGAGTAGGGTTGCGTGGTAGACCGATATCTTAACATTTATATAACAAATATAAATTTTGTTTGAATTCGTTAGAGCCGTTTCCGAAAAAATCGAACTGGTTTCAAGCTATATTACAAAAACAAAAAAGCTGCCTCGATCAGTAAGTACACAAACTCAAAGTGCGAAGTTTGAACCAAATCCCAGCAGCCTTTAGGCGAGAAAGTTAAAAATCTACACAAAACGCCAACGCTGTCTTAACTCTCAGTCAGTTGTAACTCTCTCGTGCCTGGTTAATAATTAACTCTGTCAATTTCTCCGGCAAATTAACCCTTCCACCACCGACCATACAGCCCCCTAAAAAAAAACAAGCACGATATAAATTTATCCTGCACTTCCACTTCGATACTTCTAAATCACACAAAAACTCTTCATGAATGAGAGACGACTTGGTGAATAATTTGCGCCCCAAGCCCGAACCTAAATAATCATTAAAATAAATATCCTTCGCAGAAACAGCCAGCCAGTACAAGGATTAACCTTGTAGGAGGCTATCTAATTAATATTGCCTAAGGCTATTACTTTTTATAATAAAAACTATATCGCCTTTCGAGTTTCGAGGCGCTAAGCGACCTTCACGCCAGCATTCCGTTTCGTATATCCAACTGACCAGAGTTTGTTCACTTCTCTTCCCAATTACACTGTACAGTGTATACAGACTATAGAGTGCTGAAGTTGAGAAATTATTTCCAATTTGGATGCTGGTGAGCGGTGGGTAATGGGGTGCAACTATATGGTTTTCCCTGCATACCCATAAATCTCTCGGAAATTAATTAAATTTTTTATTTTAATTCGACTTTTCGTTGCGCAGTCCGGTCAGGATACTGTAGTTGTATTCAATCAACTCTTCAGTCTTCATGTTCGACAGGGATTTTTATTTTTTCTCCTTTTCGTTTTGCCTTTGAATACGGTCACTTATTATCCCTCTAAGAGTTCATCATAATTTTCATTTGTTTTTCTCCTAAATGAGAGAGTGCATCGCAGTGGTAGATAGAGGAGGGAGGGATATCTTTGTTCGCCGAGACGAAAACAGAATGCGTCATCATCAAAGTAGTTGTGTGCCTGTGCAGTATTAAAAAGGAAATTCTCTACAATCTCGCTGGAGCGAGCGAGGGTTTCGTCATCCGGTTCCTTGCTGCCGCTGCCAGCGCCAGCGTGAAGAAGTCAATTCTACTAATGCTGTTATTATTACTTTTTGTGCACTTGAGTGTGCAGGAAGTACGTCAGCATAGACGAGAGTATTTGAATGCATCTCAAAGCTGCAATGTATACAAAATTAAACTTTTGCAGTTTTGAGTAATTCCAGAGTTGTTCAGGTTCAAGCGATGCAAGACTGCTGTTGAATAATATATTAGAGGTGCTTGTGCTAAAATTATAAAAACCAATTAACGAGAGTGATGGTTGACGACCAAATGGTGGGCATGGGGGAGGGGATGTTCAGTAATTTGAGTAGTAGCTCTTCAGCGATTAAGACACTTGAAGAATGCTATATTTGTAACTTACGAACGTGGTATCATTTCACAGAGTACCCAATGGTAGTCGGGTGTTTTAATTGTGCTGAAAGGTTTTTAAATTGTCTTTGTTGGCGAAATTGATTCGCCAAAGCTAATTAAAGGGGTCCTTGCATGGGAGATCCATAACCGAACTAGAATACATTGGATTGGTATTAAACGAAGATATACAACTATGCGATATTTCTATGAAGAGTTTATCTGTGTGGAGTTACAAACTTTCAACGGGCGCAAGTTGGCGCAGTGCCACAGTGGCTAGTGATAGAATTACAACTCGAAGTTTTTTTCACTGCGCAATCTTCTGACAAACATCCGACAGTATAACTGAAAGAGTTACCCGATTCAGCCGATTGGAATGAACTCCATTGTATGACAACTTGAAGAGCTCGTCTTTGCTTACTACCTGACCAAGTGGGTTAAAGAACTGCTTATTATTATTATTTATCATTTACTTATTTGAAAATCGCTTACAATGAGTCTTATGAATTTTTGAAAGCCTTGAAATTAATTGAAGAATTTGAATTTAATTTATTTATTAAGCTATTTACATCATTATTTTATTATTATTATTTACATAAATCGAAATAATAAAAAACTAATAAATAGATAGATGTTATCAATGATTTGCCAAATAGTTGAAAAGTAAACTTTTAAATCTTCATGAGCTTTTTTACACTTCTCCTACTTATGGGCAAGGAGTTCCAAAGGCGAATAACATGGACGAAAAATTGACGCTCAGTAATAAGAAAATTGTATCGAGGTAGTATAAGAGCTTAACAGCAGAATCATTAACAGCAGACTTGGAGACAACTCTATTGAAAAATCGGTTAATCGAGGAGCTCCATAAGGGCAAGGGGGAGTCTTATCTTCTCCCAAATGGGACAAATCAATAAACAAACTGCTCCAATCACTCGTCAAAAAGGGCGTCAGGAAAATATCTTCCCACTATTAGTGAAGTAATTCACAGTGCAGGATGGATTGTTGATCAAAGTGGGGAATAAGTTTTAGCTCATAAAATTAGTGCTTCGGGAAACACACATAATAGGTACTATTTTGGCTATGATTTTTAACAGAAATGTGACCGAATTTTAGCAAGCTGTCAAATTGGTTTTCATGTTTGTAAGTTGGTTCGATCGAAACAGAAAATGTGAAATAGAAATACCTACTTCCCTCTTTAATGGAAAATGGTAATGCAGGTAATATTATGCGGATTTATAATTAACTAGCTGGATGTACCCGCTTTGCTGGGTCCTTTAATAAATGCATAAGTACATGTGAACATGAAGTAAGGATGCTAAAAACCATCCTATGTAATACCGCTACTCACGACAAATCGATTGCTATATATTATTGAGGGGGGCGGGTTTCCAATATGCGCACTAAGCAAACATTTTTTTTTATTTTTTTATAGCTTAAAATGGGCTAAAAAACATAAATATAATTTTTTTTTTTTGAGGAAATGAATTTTTTTTTTTAATTTTTTTATTAATTTTTTACTTTTTTTTTATATTAAATTGAAATTTTTTTTTTTTAATGAAACCATGTTTATGTGATTTATGCACAAAGATTTGAAAACTTTTTTTTCCGAAATCTAAATACACATGCACAACTGCTCCGCTAAGGGTATGTCAACAACTATCAGGCAGGCGCCTTTAAGAAAGTCTGGTGTATTTAAAGAATGGGGTGCGTGGCTCGCTTCGCTCGCTAACAGGATTTTAACCCTTTTTTTCGCAGGGTTTAGACGCTCACGCGACTTCGTCGCTCCGCTAAGGGTATGCCAACAACTGTCAGGCAGGCGCCTGGAGCTAAAGTTTATATATATATATTAAGAAGTAGGTATAATATATTCAGTTAAAAAAACTGCAACACAAACGTTATGCAAAGTGAACGTGTCCATTTGTGCAGTTTGTTTACATGCACTTTTCAGTGAAAATTTAAAACTTTAAAAATAAAAAAAATAGGAAAAAAAAAAGTTTCCGCAGAAAAATTCTTCTACAGTACATCTAAGAATAACTCAATTTAAATAAAAAAAAAAAAAAATGAATTTGCTCAGTGCGCATATTGGAAACCTCTGCCCAACCATGCATATAAACAAAGTTTCATTGCGATCGGTTGAGTTTCTCAAAAAAATCGACAACAGCGCCACCTATCGGGTCCAAAACTATCCTATCTTTCTAGCTGCATACAAACATGCACACATACAAAGTTTCATTGAGATCGGTTGAGTTTCTCAGAAAATCGACAACAGCGCCACCTATCGGATCCAAAACTATCCTATCTTTCTAGCTGCATACAAACATGCACACATACAAAGTTTCATTGAGATCGGTTGAGTTTCTCAGAAAATCCAAAACAGCGCAACCTATCGGGTCCAAAACTATCCTATCATTCTAGCTGCATACAATCATGCACACATACAAATTTTCATTGAGATCGGTTGTGTTTCTCAAAAAAGTCGACAACAGCGCCACCTATCGGGTCCAAAACTATCCTATCTTTCTAGCTGCATACAAACATGCACACATACAAAGTTACATTGAGATCGGTTGAGTTTCTCCAAAAAAATCGACAACAGCGCCACCTATCGGGTCCAAAACTATCCTATCTTTCTAGCTGCATACAACCATGCACACATACAAAGTTTCATTGAAATCGGTTGAGTTTCTCAAAAAAAAGACAACAGCGCCACCTATCGGGTCCAAAACTATCCTATCTTTCTGGTTGCATACAAACATGCACTTATACAAAGTTTCATTGGGATCGGTTGAGTTTCTCAGAAAGTCGACAACAGCGCCACCTATAGGGTCCAAAACTATCCTATCATTCTAGCTGCATACAATCATGCACACATACAAATTTTCATTGAGATCGGTTGAGTTTCTCAGAAAATCGACAACAGCGCCACCTATCGGGTGACGGTTTCTCTGTGACGATTACGCGGTGTCGTTTTAAAGGTAACGCGAATTCATTAATTTCTTCCCATCTTAAAGTGCCCAACGCTAAAGAAGTAATAACTTCAAAAAACTAAAAAAATATTAACCAGACACTCACACTATACCTACACAATAGCTAGTAGTCTAGTACAAAGAAAGAAGAGAGAAGAAAAAAAAATTGATAAACGTGTCCGCACAGCGATGCCAACCTATGCTTTTTCATGCCTTTTAGGCATTATTTCATTAGCTAAGGCTAAGGCTTTTTTATTTCCAAAAAGGCATCTTTTTTTTATTTCAAATATGTATATATTTTTTTGATTCAACGTATACTGACTTTTTTGACCTTTAGACCTTTTGACCTTTCGACCTTTTGACTTTTTGACCTTTCGACCTTTTGAACATTCGACCTTTTGACCTTTTGACATTTCGACCTTTTGACCTTTCGACCTTTAGACCTTTTGACCTTTCGACCTTTTGACCTTTCGACTTTTTGACCTTTCGACCTTTTGAACATTCGACCTTTTGACCTTTTGACCTTTTGACCTTTCGACCTATTGACCTTTTGACCTTTCGACCTTTTGACCTTTCGACCTTTTGACCTTTCGACCTTTTTACCTTTTGACCTTTAGACCTTTTGACCTTTTGACCTTTTGACCTTTCGACCTATTGACCTTTTGACCTTTCGACCTTTCGACCTTTTGACCTTTCAACCTTTTGACCTTTTGACCTTTAGACCTTTTGACCTTTCGACCTTTTGACCTTTCGACCTTTTGACTTTTTGACCTTTCGACCTTTTGAACATTCGACCTTTTGACCTTTTGACATTTCGACCTTTTGACCTTTCGAGCTTTCGACGTCGAAATAGTTAGCCACTTCTCAGGAGCAGTTCAAAGGTTTGACTTCAAAAGTGGCAAGATAAGTCATCTCATTTTTCCTGATCCATAGCACAGCAACCGTAGTAGATACTTTAACGAAAAAGATATGAGATATAAAAAATGGTAACTTAACTCAATTTTGACATAAGTCGGCTTAAGCTTTTCACTTAGCCGATACCATTTTCTAAACTTACTCGAAAAACAATAACACATCAAATAAATATTATCCAAAAGCAAAACCAAAGTTTTCCGTTAAAAAAAAGAATACAGCCAGAGAACATCTGTTGTCAAATTTTGCGCAACAATGTAAGAGTATCCCTGAACAGATGTATTTTTTAAATCAAATGTGCTCGCGCTGGTAATTTTTTAGTATTCGGTATTGTGAAGAACTTATTTCGAGACTAAAATGACGTGATTTTGAGCCATCCTAGTTTTGTGAATCATTGGCAACGAAACATCGCCCTAAAGTTAAAAATCTAGCCACGGTATCAGTATGGAGGCTTGTGCGAAAGTACGACATCAGATCTTTTCGCCTTTAGACCTTTTGACCTTTCGACCTATTGACCTTTCGACCTTTTGACCTTTTGACCTTTTGAACATTCGACCTTTTGACCTTTTGACATTTCGACCTTTTGACCTTTCGAGCTTTCGACGTCGAAGGGTCCTTTTTGACCCTTCCTAGTTTTGTGAGTCATTGGCAACGAAACATCGCCCTAAAGTTAGAAATCTAGCCACGGTATCAGTATGGAGGCTTGTGCGAAAGTGCACATACAAAGTTTCATTGAGATCGGTTGTTTCTCAAATAATCGACAACAGCGCCACCTATCGGGTCCAAAACTATCCTATCTTTCTAGCTGCATACAAACATGCACTTATACAAAGTTTCATTGGGATCGGTTGAGTTTCTCAGAAAATCGACAACAGCGCCACCTATCGGGTCCAAAACTATCCTATCATTCTAGCTGCATACAATCATGCACACATACAAATTTTCATTGAGATCGGTTGTGTTTCTCAAAAAAGTCGACAACAGCGCCACCTATCGGGTCCAAAACTATCCTATCTTTCTAGCTGCATACAAACATGCACTTATACAAAGTTTCATTGGGATCGGTTGAGTTTCTCAGAAAATCGACAACAGCGCCACCTATCGGGTCCAAAACTATCCTATCATTCTAGCTGCATACAATCATGCACACATACAAATTTTCATTGAGATCGGTTGAGTTTCTCAGAAAATCGACAACAGCGCCACCTATCGGGTGACGGTTTCTCGGTGACGATTACGCGGTGTCGTTTTAAAGGTAACGCGAATTCATTAATTTCTTCCCATCTTAAAGTGCCCAACGCTAAAGAAGTAATAACTTCAAAAAACTAAAAAAATATTAACCAGACACTCACACTATACCTACACAATAGCTAGTAGTCTAGTACAAAGAAAGAAGAAGAGGCATTATTTCATTAGCTAAGGCTAAGGCTTTTTTATTTCCAAAAAGGCATCTTTTTTTTATTTCAAATATGTATATATTTTTTTGATTCAACGTATACTGACTTTTTTGACCTTTAGAACTTTTGACCTTTCGACCTTTTGACTTTTTGACCTTTCGACCTTTTGAACATTCGACCTTTTGACTTTTTGACATTTCGACCTTTTGACCTTTCGAGCTTTCGACGTCGAAATAGTTAGCCACAGTATGGAGGCTTGTGCGAAAGTACGACATCAGATCTTTTCGCCTTTAGACCTTTTGACCTTTCGACCTATTGACCTTTTGACCTTTCGACCTTTTGACCTTTCGAACTTTTGACCTTTCGACCTTTTTACCTTTTGACCTTTAGACCTTTTGACCTTTTGACCTTTTGACCTATTGACCTTTTGACCTTTCGACCTTTCGACCTTTTGACCTTTCAACCTTTTGACCTTTTGACCTTTCGACCTTTAGACCTTTTGACCTTTCGACCTTTTGACCTTTCGACCTATTGACCTTTTGACCTTTCGACCTTTTGACCTTTCGACCTTTTGACCTTTCGACCTTTTTACCTTTTGACCTTTCGACCTTTTGACCTTTCGACCTATTGACCTTTTGACCTATTGACCTTTTGACCTTTCGACCTTTCGACCTTTTGACCTTTCAACCTTTTTACCTTTTGACCTTTTGACCTTTCGACCTTTTTACCTTTTGACCTTTAGACCTTTTGACCTTTTGACCTTTTGACCTTTCGACCTATTGACCTTTTGACCTTTAGACCTTTTGACCTTTTGACCTTTTGACCTTTCGACCTATTGACCTTTTGACCTTTCGACCTTTTGACCTTTAGACCTTTTGACCTTTTGACCTTTTGACCTTTCGACCTATTGACCTTTTGACCTTTCGACCTTTTGACCTTTCGACCTTTTGACCTTTCGACCTTTTTACCTTTTGACCTTTTGACCTTTCGACCTTTTTACCTTTTGACCTTTAGACCTTTTGACCTTTTGACCTTTTGACCTTTCGACCTTTTTACCTTTTGACCTTTCGACCTTTTGACCTTTCGACCTATTGACCTTTTGACCTATTGACCTTTTGACCTATTGACCTTTTGACCTTTTGACCTTTCGACCTTTTTACCTTTTGACCTTTCGACCTTTAGACCTTTCGACCTATTGACCTTTTGACCTATTGACCTTTTGACCTTTCGACCTTTTGACCTTTCGACCTTTTGACCTTTCGACCTTTTGACCTTTTGACCTTTTGACCTTTTGACCTATTGACCTTTTGACCTTTCGACCTTTTGACCTTTCGACCTTTTGACCTTTTGACCTTTTGACCTTTTGACCTTTCGACCTATTGACCTTTTGACCTTTCGACCTTTTGACCTTTCGACCTATTGACCTTTTGACCTTTTGACCTTTCGACCTATTGACCTTTTGACCTTTTGACCTTTTGACCTTTCGACCTTTTTACCTTTTGACCTATTGACCTTTTGACCTTTCGACCTTTTGACCTTTCGACCTATTGACCTTTTGACCTTTTGACCTTTCGACCTATTGACCTTTTGACCTTTAGACCTTTTGACCTTTCAACCTATTGACCTTTTGACCTTTCGACCTTTTGACCTTTCGACCTTTTGACCTTTCGACCTTTTGACCTTTTGACCTTTTGACCTTTTGACCTTTCGACCTATTGACCTTTTGACCTTTCGACCTTTTGACCTTTCGACCTATTGACCTTTTGACCTTTTGACCTTTCGACCTATTGACCTTTTGACCTTTTGACCTTTTGACCTTTCGACCTTTTTACCTTTTGACCTTTCGACCTATTGACCTTTAGACCTTTTGACCTTTCAACCTTTTTACCTTTTGACCTTTCGACCTATTGACCTTTTGACCTTTCGACCTTTTGACCTTTCGACCTTTTGACCTTTCGACCTTTTTACCTTTTGACCTTTTGACCTTTCGACCTATTGACCTTTTGACCTTTTGACCTTTTGACCTTTCGACCTATTGACCTTTTGACCTTTCGACCTTTTGACCTTTCGACCTTTCGACCTTTTGACCTTTCAACCTTTTTACCTTTTGACCTTTTGACCTTTTGACCTTTCGACCTATTGACCTTTTGACCTTTCGACCTATTGACCTTTTGACCTTTCGACCTTTTGACCTTTCGACCTTTTGACTTTTTGACCTTTCGACCTTTTGAACATTCGACCTTTTGACCTTTTGACATTTCGACCTTTTGACCTTTTGACCTTTCGACCTTTTGAACATTCGACCTATTGACCTTTTGACCTTTCGACCTTTTGACCTTTCGACCTTTTGGCCTTTCGACCTTTTTACCTTTTGACCTTTCGACCTTTTGACCTTTCGACCTATTGACCTTTTGACCTATTGACCTTTTGACCTATTGACCTTTTGACCTTTTGACCTTTCGACCTTTTTACCTTTTGACCTTTTGACCTTTCGACCTATTGACCTTTTGACCTTTTGACCTTTTGACCTTTCGACCTTTCGACCTTTTGACCTTTCAACCTTTTTACCTTTTGACCTTTTGACCTTTTGACCTTTTGACCTTTAGACCTTTTGACCTTTTGACCTTTCGACCTATTGACCTTTTGACCTTTCGACCTATTGACCTTTCGACCTTTTGACCTTTCGACCTTTTGACCTTTTGACCTTTTGACCTTTTGACCTTTCGACCTTTTGACCTTTTGACCTTTTGACCTTTTGACCTTTCGACCTTTCGACCTTTAGACCTTTTGACCTTTCAACCTTTTTACCTTTTGACCTTTTGACCTTTCGACCTTTTTACCTTTTGACCTTTCGACCTTTTGACCTTTCGACCTATTGACCTTTTGACCTATTGACCTTTTGACCTTTCGACCTTTCGACCTTTTGACCTTTCAACCTTTTTACCTTTTGACCTTTTGACCTTTCGACCTTTTTACCTTTTGACCTTTAGACCTTTTGACCTTTTGACCTTTTGACCTTTCGACCTATTGACCTTTAGACCTTTTGACCTTTCAACCTTTTTACCTTTTGACCTTTTGACCTTTCGACCTTTTTACCTTTTGACCTTTAGACCTTTTGACCTTTTGACCTTTTGACCTTTCGACCTATTGACCTTTTGACCTTTAGACCTTTTGACCTTTTGACCTTTTGACCTTTCGACCTATTGACCTTTTGACCTTTCGACCTTTTGACCTTTCGACCTTTTGACCTTTCGACCTTTTTACCTTTTGACCTTTTGACCTTTCGACCTATTGACCTTTTGACCTTTTGACCTTTTGACCTTTCGACCTATTGACCTTTTGACCTTTCGACCTATTGACCTTTTGACCTTTCGACCTTTTGACCTTTCGACCTTTTTACCTTTTGACCTTTTGACCTTTCGACCTTTTTACCTTTTGACCTTTAGACCTTTTGACCTTTTGACCTTTTGACCTTTCGACCTATTGACCTTTTGACCTTTCGACCTTGCGACCTTTTGACCTTTCAACCTTTTGACCTTTTGACCTTTCGACCTTTTGACCTTTCAACCTTTTGACCTTTTGACCTTTCGACCTTTAGACCTTTTGACCTTTCGACCTTTTGACCTTTCGACCTATTGACCTTTTGACCTTTCGACCTTTTGACCTTTCGACCTTTTGACCTTTCGACCTTTTTACCTTTTGACCTTTCGACCTTTTGACCTTTTGACCTTTAGACCTTTTGACCTTTCGACCTTTTGACTTTTTGACCTTTCGACCTTTTGAACATTCGACCTTTTGACCTTTTGACATTTCGACCTTTTGACCTTTTGACCTTTCGACCTTTTGAACATTCGACCTATTGACCTTTTGACCTTTCGACCTTTTGACCTTTCGACCTTTTGGCCTTTCGACCTTTTTACCTTTTGACCTTTCGACCTTTTGACCTTTCGACCTATTGACCTTTTGACCTTTAGACCTTTTGACCTTTCGACCTTTTTACCTTTCGACCTATTGACCTTTTGACCTTTCGACCTTTCGACCTTTTGACCTTTCAACCTTTTGACCTTTTGACCTTTAGACCTTTTGACCTTTCGACCTTTTGACCTTTCGACCTTTTGACTTTTTGACCTTTCGACCTTTTGAACATTCGACCTTTTGACCTTTTGACATTTCGACCTTTTGACCTTTTGACCTTTCGACCTTTAGACCTTTTGACCTTTCGACCTTTTGACTTTTTGACCTTTCGACCTTTTGAACATTCGACCTTTTGACCTTTTGACATTTCGACCTTTTGACCTTTCGAGCTTTCGACGTCGAAAGGTCCTTTTTGACCCTTCCTAGTTTTGTGAATCATTGGCAACGAAACATCGCCCTAAAGTTAGAAATCTAGCTACGGTATCAGTATGGAGGCTTGTGCGAAAGTGCACATACAAAGTTTCATTGAGATCGGTTGAGTTTCTCAGAAAATCGATAACAGCGCCACCTATCGGGTGTCGGTTTCTCGGTGACGATGACACGGTGTCGTTTTAAAGGTAACGCGAATTCATTAATTTCTTCCCATCTTAAAGTGCCCAACGCTAAAGAAGTAATAACTTAAAAAAACTAAAAAAATATTAACCAGACACTCACACTATACCTACACAATAGCTAGTAGTCTAGTACCTACAAAGAAAGAAGAGAGAAGAAAAAAAATTGATAAACGTGTCCGCACAGCGATGCCAACCTATGCTTTTTCATGCCTTTTAGGCATTATTTCATTAGCTAAGGCTAAGGCTTTTTGATTTCCAAAAAGGCATCTTTTTTTTATTTCAAATATATGTAGAGTTCTTCCGTGCAAATAAAAAAACACCAGCTCACGTTATAAACTATATTTATTCTCTTATTACATAGGTTGTGAAGCGCACTGCTGACAAAACTAAACTACACTCGGTGGTGGTTGACGACTGACTGACTGTCTAGGGTTTTTTGGTTGTCTTCGTTGCTTGTTCGTTTTGTTCTGTCTCGTTCTCTGTGTGTGTGTGTCGTAAGTTATTAACGTTAGTCTGTCGGTTCTGTCTCGTTCTCTGTGTGTGTGTGTCGTAAGTTATTAACGTTAGTCTGTCGGTTCTGTCTCTGTCTGCCCCAATCCCACATATATGTATATATTTTTTTGATTCAACGTATACTGACTTTTTATTTTTTTAAATATTCTTAAAAAATCTTGGCAAAAAGAAGACCTCGGTGCTCGGTCTTAAAGAATGTGTTTCTAAACGAAAAAAAAGGTTTTTGTTATTTTTTTTATATTTGTGTTTAATTTTTGATTTATTGTTCCAATTTACAGAAAAAAATATTTTATGCACTATTTTATTGAAAAAGGCATCTTTTTTTCAAGTTAGGCTTTTTTTCGTCAAAATTGGCAGGCAACGCTGTCCGCACTCCACTGGTAGGCTGTTGATTGCAATGACCTACGCATAATATCTGTGAAATATGTAAGTCTCAAATAATTACATTTTTGCTTATAACTTCTGTTATACAATTCAGAGAATAATGATTGATAGATCAATCTCTTCACCGGGAAGTGTACTAATCGAAGAATAAATTCATATTCAAATTTGTTTGGCCGTTTCGTAGTAATATATGTTTAAACCATAAAAAATGGTATTTTTTTAGTTAAAAACTCATATAAAATGGGTTTGAAGGACCAATAACGGACTTTAGGATACTAAAAACCATCCTATGTAATACCGCTACTCACGACAAATCGATTAATATATTGTTGAGGTTTCGTTACGAACCTACTCCCTCTTCGCGGACAAACAGAAAAATGTGTTCTCTTTTATAGAGGTAGGTAGAGATTATCTTCGTACCCGAGTGCAAATGATTCAAACGGAAAGCACATCTATAAATATAATAAAACTGTAGCCGTTTTCTATGTTCGCGGTTGACGTGAAAACTACTGCACAGATTTTGATGAAATTTTTTTTGAAATGTTAGTTAAGATTTTGAGCAACACATAGGCTATTCCTTTCATTGTCAAGCCTATTTTTTGGGAGCGTTTTTGATCAAAATGTGTTTTTTTTACTAACTTTACTGCCTTCATCTCGCCATTACTCAAACAATTCTTAATCAATGCAAACAAAATAAAATCCTTAGGAGAGCCAACACTTTCACAGTTATTTCAAGCTATGAATCAGCTTTCTATGTTCTCTAGAAGCTGAGCTACAACCTAAAATCTAACACGAAAAAAATAAATTTATTTTCTCAAATCGAACTTTATCAGCAGCCGCGGTTCTTGATCGTTGTTCTGCTTTGGGGTGGTTGGGTGGCGCACATCGCACAAGCACGTTCATGTAAAAAAAAAACTGCGTGGTGTTTTCTCCGAATTAAGTGAAACGAAAGAGAAGTATGCGACATGAATGGGTATGCAAAATGTAATCAACAACGACAATGTGTTTCTGAGGAAATGCGCAGGTGGCTGATGACGTGCGCTGATGGACGTACAATCATACATATGGTGGTGGTGGTGTATATAGAAATTGAGTTCAAGGTTTTTTTTAGAAGTTATTACTTCTTTAGGCGCGTTGGACACTTTTAGATGGGAAGAAATCAATGAATTTGGGTTACTTCTAAAACGACACCGCGTCATCGACACCGAGAAACCGACACCCGATAGGTGGCGCTGTTGTCCATTTTCTGAGAAACTCAGCCGATCTCAATGAAACTTTGTATGTGTGCATGGTTGGATGCAGCAAGAAAGTTAGGATAGTTTTGGACCCGATAGGTGGCGCTGTTGTCGACTTTTTTGAGAAACTCAACCGATCTCAATGAAACTTTGTATGACTGCATGGTTGGATGCAGCTACAAAGTTAGGATAGTTTTGGACCCGATAGGTGGCGCTGTTGTCGACTTTTTTGAGAAACTCACCGATCTCAATGAAACTTTGTATGTGTGAATGGTTGGATGCAGCTAGAAAGATAGGATAGTTTTGGACCCGATAGGTGGCGCTGTTGTCCATTTTCTGAGAAACTCAGCCGATCTCAATGAAACTTTGTATTTGTGCATGGTTGGATGCAGCAAGAAAGTTAGGATAGTTTTGGACCCGATAGGTGGCGCTGTTGTCGACTTTTTTGAGAAACTCAACCGATCTCAATGAAACTTTGTATGAGTGCATGGTTGGATGCAGCAAGAAAGTTAGGATAGTCTTGGACCCGATAGGTGGCGCTGTTGTCGACTTTTTTGAGAAACTCACCGATCTCAATGAAACTTTGTATGTGTGAATGGTTGGATGCAGCTAGAAAGATAGGATAGTTTTGGACCCGATAGGTGGCGCTGTTGTCCATTTTCTGAGAAACTCAGCCGATCTCAATGAAACTTTGTATGTATGTGTGCATGGTTGGATGCAGCAAGAAAGTTAGGATAGTTTTGGACCCGATAGGTGGCGCTGTTGTCGACTTTTTTGAGAAACTCAACCGATCTCAATGAAACTTTGTATGTGTGCATGGTTGGATGCAGCTAGAAAGATAGGATAGTTTTGGATCCGATAGGTGGCGCTGCTGTCCATTTTCTGAGAAACTCAGCCGATCTCAATGAAACTTTGTATGTGTGCATGGTTGGATGCAGCAAGAAAGTCAGGATAGTTTTGGACCCGATAGGTGGCGCTGTTGTAGACTTTTTTGAGAAACTCAACCGATCTGAATGAAACTTTGTATGTGTGCATGGTTGAATGCAGCTAGAAAGATAGGATAGTTTTGGACCCGATAGGTGGCGCTGTTGTCCATTTTCTGAGAAACTCAGCCGATCTCAATGAAACTTTGTATGTGTGCATGGTTGGATGCAGCAAGAAAGTTAGGGTAGTTTTGGACCCGATAGGTGGCGCTGTTGTCGACTTTTTTGAGAAACTCAACCGATCTCAATGAAACTTTGTATGTGTGCATGGTTGGATACAGCAAGAAAGATAGGATAGTTTTGGATCCGATAGGTGGCGCTGTTGTCCATTTTCTGAGAAACTCAGCCGATCTCGATGAAACTTTGTATGTGTGCATGGTTGGATGCAGCAAGAAAGTTAGGGTAGTTTTGGACCCGATAGGTGGCGCTGTTGTCGACATTTTTGAGAAACTCAACCGATCTCAATGAAACTTTGTATGTGTGCATGGTTTGATGCAGCTAGAAAGATAGGATAGTTTTGGACCCGATAGGTGGCGCTGTTGTCGATTTTTTCGAGAAACTCAGCCGATCTCAATGAAAATTTGTTTGTGTGCATGGTTGCATGCAGCTAGAAAGTTAGGGTAGTTTTGGACCCGATAGGTGGCGCTGTTGTCGACATTTTTGAGAAACTCAACCGATCTCAATGAAACTTTGTATGTGTGCATGGTTTGATGCAGCTAGAAAGATAGGATAGTTTTGGACCCGATAGGTGGCGCTGTTGTCGATTTTTTCGAGAAACTCAGCCGATCTCAATGAAAATTTGTTTGTGTGCATGGTTGCATGCAGCTAGAAAGATAGGATAGTTTTGGATCCGATAGGTGGCGCTGTTGTCGATTTTTTTGTTCGCTGTTTTTACTCCCAAAACAGTTTTAAATATTTCCTGCGCAGTAAAATTCCTGACGATTCGAAAAATACACACGTAAATGTTCAAGTAATAACTTCTGTCGGCACTCCCGGAGTGCCTGATATATTTTTTTTTGTTTTAACGGTTGTTATAGTACCTACGGTGATACCTACCTTACAGTAAAGAATTGAAGAATTCAAGAAGTAAAGACGATATAGGTGAATTATGTTGTTTGATTTATTGTTGGTGTTGGTACAAATTTGTGTATGCTCCAGGCAACAGAACCTGAAATACATATTGTATTTCAAGAAGCTTTGTAAAAAAATTATCATAAAAAATATAATTATCTCATGTATTGAAACTTAACTATTATTATCTCTTTTATTGGAAATTACAGAGTCTCACGTCGCGTACGAAGTTGCGGGCACAGCTAGTTATCAATAAGTTGTAGTGACAAAAACTCACGCGCTCAAAAAATATTGAGTATTTATTATAATATTTAATTTTATTTACAAGCTTCTTCAAGGGTATCTTTTTTTTTTGTTTTGATAATGATTCAATTAGAATTATAAAACGACCATTTGCCTGTCATATGTGATTATTTAAGAAGGAGCACAGGGAGCATGTACCTACATATTCATTCAATAAATTTTTTTTTACTTACTTTTATTACTATTACCTAAGCCGTTATTCTTACATGATTCATTCTATTGAATTCCAACTTTTAAAAACATGCTAAAATAAAGTGCACGACTGGGTCGCACGAAACTTCCTCGTTAAGAGTATCCATTATGGACATTGGACATAGAATCCCTCATTTCTGACTAAGTTTAGCAGTTCATTTACTACGACGGACCATCATAAATCGCCACTTTAGGGGCAACTTTTAACAGCTGTGAGTGTGACACTGATTCTGTCTGCCTAATGAATGCGTTTATCTACTGCTAAGCATGTGCCTTATCTAGTTACATGTACGCATGTGTTTGGGATGCATCTGTACATTTGGGCATGTACGGTGTTATCAAAAGCTTATTTTCTCGATTCTGGTGGTGGAACTCACTAAATAGCATTGCCAATTTCCCTGATCAATAGGCATTATTAGTACGTACAATCATTTTTTGTAAAATATATATTTCACGTCACTACTAGAATTGTTAGAGAAAAACTAAGTACGGAATGTTATTAAAAATAATTTTATTATCTGCAATATGTATTTTGGTCAAAATCGTTAGATCGTTAGGCAAAACAGTACCAAATATTGCAATGTTTAGTTCGAAAAATACTATTGCTTAACTATTTAGTTGCAAACCGATTATAGGCTATTTTTCGGGATGTAAGCATTAGGTACTTTATTTTTAAAGTTTTTTAGTACTAATCGAAGATAGGGTTTTTGAGACATGAGAATTTTTTTTTTAAAATTAGCGTTTATGGTGCCTTAAATTGAAAATTAAGGGCACAATAATTTTGAAAACAGCAATTTGATCCTCAGTTTGCATTTTGGTCAAAATCGGTACTACCGTTTTCAGGTATAAACTAAACAAAACTCAATTCTTAAAAGATTACTATGTTCAAAATTCCATTGTACGACAACATAGAAAATAACTAAGTTTGCCATTAAGTTATAAATGACCACATTACCTTTGAAATAAGTTTTTGTTACAATCGTATATGGACCCTTTTAGAGACATGTAGAAATCTCAAAAGTACCAATTTTTGATTTTGTTGCGAAAAACTGTGTATGCAGTATGCATGGTCCTCACCTACCTAAGCTTAAATAATAATTTTGGTTGAAAATGTTAGAGCCGTTTTTACAATAAAATTTAGCTATTACGCGTTCGTGTTTTCATACGAAAAAAAAAAAAAAAACAGGAAAGGTCTCTTCTCGACGCTGAACTTGGATACATTTTTGCATTAAAGAAACCACTTCGCGATAAGAATAAGCGTTCAATAAATGTATTAAGGAAAACTGGTTAAATCAACAACTTTCAGTGTGTGCTGCAACGGAACTTATTGCTCTTTCACCTTTTCATAAATCCGTCCAATCTTATTACAAAAAAAAAATGTTCCAATCAATTTGCTTGTGCTAATCCAAGTCCACGACTGCGTCAGACAAAGCTTTCACTTCAAGCTCGTTGGAACCAGCAGTACTACGCCCCCAACGCCCAACCACACCCAATTTCATTCCTACTAATTTTATTAAGAAATCTATTGTTGCTTTTAAGACATGACAGAACAGTATCTTGTAGCACTCAAGTCTTCCGTTTATGATAATTGTGAACAAAGTTCCCCGCAGATTGTGAAGAATATTCAAACCCTTATACGTTATACCTCTTGTAATAGAATCGAAATTCACCAGTCTTCTGGTCCACATTTGCCGTACACATATTCCCAGTGCCATCAAACCACATTGCAATGCAGCCAGAAATGTTTCATTCGCTGACACCTCAATGGGAAACAAAACAATGATAGATATCACTTCAGCTTGACGAATGATTCCTTAACTAATCCGTCCTTAAACAATTCCATAGCGCTTTCAGGTGCAAGATGACAATCCAAACAGATTTCCGGTACTATCTCTTTGTTTTCCCCCAAGTGAGACAGACTACTTGAAATGAATTCCATCGGCAAGCGAACACTACTCTCATCAAGTGTAGGATTCATCTTCCTCAAGGGCACAAAGCTTATTGTAGCGCCATGCCTCCTGAGAGAAATGGCGGTGATTACATGGTGAAACTGAAATTTCATAATTAATTTTACTACTCCAGAGTCGGTGCACCTGATCCTCGTCCTTGCAACGAATAATTGGAATTTGCTTCATCGCCTTTCGCGGTGCGTCCCACATTTTGGCCCATACTGCGACAAAGAATAAAGTTAAATGAAGAAGTTCCAAAACAAACATATACAAGGCTTTTGTACAAGTGTTCTTGTGCAAGCAAATGCTTGCGTTACATTCCCCCGATCCCATTTAACAGAAAGTCGACGTTCAAGCTCAAGTCGAAATGTGAGTGTTCGTGCGTGTATACGATTTGCATCGTCAAGGACAATAGCGAAATGCAATAACTCTTGGGTTAATGTATGTTAATGAGTTAGTGCATGTAGAATCTAGCGGTGGTTTGGTTGGTATAATATGTCAGTGCACATATGTGTTGCGGTATATGGGAGACGTGCAAGAGCTAAGAGCAGGAATCCTTTAGCTGTATACAACAGCTTCCGTGCTCGATGTGAAAAGATGACAATTTTACACCAATAACTCATTGTGGTAATAAGCCAGAGTCACCTTGCTAGATGTCGTGTAATATTTTATGGTATAGCTTGGTAAGGTGACACAAACGAAGTGCTCCTGCTGCTGCTGTTCCTGGAGATGAAGGTTGCGGGAGGGCTTGGATTATGCCGGAGGTGGATAAGGGTTGTGACTTTGTTAGTGACCCGGTGTATAGAGTATATGTGTTCTACAAGTATACACTGTTGGTTGCGACTTTGCAAATGGTTAACAACAAGTTGTCTAGAACGATGTGTGTGTATTTACGTATATGGATGTAGGTAAACGGGAGGAATGTGTTTGGTTATAAGAGGATGTAGGAAAGTTTTGGTGAAAGGGATTTTAAGTCAATTAAATGAAATTAAATCTTTAAAACTGCTTTAATTTGATAAGAGTTATTTTTTTTTAAATTTGATTTAAACTTTGACCCGAAAACTAATTTTAAAGACGTGTTGACATCTGAACGGTAGAAAATGATTAGGCAGGCTTACACTCTTGTCTGCCTACTTATGGACTAAACGGTTTTACTTCAGGGAAACAAATATTTTCTGAGCTGGAAGTAGAAGTTTCTTAAAATAAGAACATAAAGTACCTACGTTGTGGTTATGGCCCAAGCCAACTGTTTTTTATTTTTAACATCTTCTGTATATGAGTCAAGAACGAGAAAAAAATACAAATATTAGAAAAATTTTATTGATTCAAGAAAACGAATGTTTAATTAGGACTTTTTCCTCACGAATTGTTTTTCTTCCAATAAGATTACTTTTCTTAAGCCATTCATAGGTTTTCTTCACCCAAGACATTAAGCATTAGGGTAGGGCGGGGCTAGTTGGGCCACGGGGCAAGTAGGCCCACTCAAATAACTCAAAAACTAAAAGTCCTAAATGACTAACGACCACGTGCCAAACTAGTTTCAGTTGCATTTTTACTTTAAATGGGGCGCATCGTTCATATTTGTATTTTTAAGTGTGAAAACTAAAAAAAAAAAGAATTATTTCTTTTCTTTCTTTTTTTGTGAAACGGTGCGAATATCAGAATATTTTAAATAAATTTTAGAAAGAAATTATAGCGTTTTTGTATTTTGTAAACAATTTCTTAGGTTTTGGGCCAACTAACCACATTCACTGGTCCAACTTGCCGCTGGTGAGGTAAGTTGGAGCACTTGGACTTTGCAAGATAAATTGTTTTTTTTTTGTAATAACATTAAAAAGTCGAAGTTTCAATGTTTCTTTGTACTTTAGTTTCATAGCTGAATTATGAACAGATTGGAAGTTATGAAGCGCCAAAAAAAAGTGGTCCAACTATCCGCCCTATCATACTTCATTATAACTTCTATAACTTTTACCTTAAGTCGTGCATTTTTTATTCGGACTTGAAATGAATATTAAGTTCATTTGCAGATATTAAGTAATTACTTACTTAGTTCGGGGTGAATCAACATGCCTCTCCAACTAGCCCGGCTAAGGAGATAGCTGCCTCCAGTTGCGCAGGAAATAATTTCTATGTACTTAAATTGGAACAAAAATAATATGTTAAACAAAGAGTAAAACAAATATGCACCCGAATAGTGACCATATGACAAATTCAAGTACAGGAAACGCGGCCTCTCGCAACGATTCGAATAAGAAAAAAATTGCAGACGACACTTTTTGCTAAATACTTTTAAAAAATAGTTTTAGTTAAGCGCTGAAAACATTGACTGACAAGATTCTACCTTAAGTCGGTTGGTAGGTTTATTTTTGGTCAAAGAAAATTTTGAAAATAGCCTCTCAGCACACGCGCTACTAATGGGGCAATGTTAAAATTTTGATTACAAAATCGTAAAAATGTTTTTTTAAACTTTTCAACATCTCCACTTTTCCAGTTTCCATTTTACAAAATGACTTTATTAATGGAGCATAATTTTAAGTTACAGAAAAGGAGTCCGATTTCACTGATTTTCGAAAAGATGAGCCCTGGAGTCCGTGCGTTCAAAAAAGAGTCAAAAGGACGCTAAAGCGTCCCGAAGGTAACCTTGACATAAGCAAATCCGTACTAGCTTCAAATTAAGTTCAAATTCGTATAGTATCCAATAGATGATTTTGGAAAATATTTCTTTTCTTAGCTATATAAAATTCGTTTTCGTTTCGAACTTATTAATTTCGAATATTTCTTGATTCAACCAAACCTCTTTGTGTAGAAAATAGCTTTCTTTTCATTTTTGAGGAACATTGTTTGAAGGATAACCATAATAGGGGGACAATGAGGCTAGTAGCAATGTTTGTTCATGTATATGTCTATCAATGGTTAGAGCGGGATTAATGGAGATGGCGAAGTGACCTAAGTGAATGTTACTTTGAAAATTTGAGCAGTGAGAGCCCCGAACTTAGTTCTTCAGAGCCATACGAACTATCGCAAAACAGACTGTTACCCAGAATCGTTAATAACTGTCTTTAAAACTCGCAAGAGCAAGATCTGAAAAAAAATGGAGAACAAAATATTGCAGAGGATATTAAGGTTCCATGATAATCTAACTTATACCCCTTGTTTCATGTAAGACATAGAAAAAAATCCACTGGCGGAAGTGGATCTATACTGAAACATATGGCGTCTTGCATTGATTTTGGCTATCTTTGTAATAGCTGTCCTTTTACTTTTGGTCAGATTGGGGGGAAAAGCGCCAATTTCGCCCGGACACAGAAACATATTGGCAACGCAAATCTAGCATAACAAGTAAGCAGTGAAAAATGTCCTCTTTCATAACTAAATCAAGCGAACAAAATGCAAGAAGCCAAAATTTGCTGCTGAGCACAATCTACCTCCACTGCTTTGATCATCTTGCTGGGCTTTTAAAGAATATATTCAAAGAACATAGCTTATCTATAGCACTTAGGCAACAGCTATTGTAAAAAATATAATTGGGAAGTTTGGTTTCCGTAAATTGGTTTCAATTTTAAAAGAGGCTCAATTAAGGATTATTATTGACAATCCGCAAGTGTTGATTCGAAAAAAAATTACATTAGGTACACTTATACATTTATTTTTAAGCACCGTTGTCTGGATTATTGTAATATAATTTAAGAATTTATTTTTATTTCCTCATAAGTTTTTATTTTATTTAAGGTGTTTATAGACATAGCTAACTGATCTTTGCATAATAAGTATATTTTTATGTTATAGCTTGTTAATAAAGACTGAACGACTTATTTTTTTTTTTTTTTTTTTTTTCATATACAAATAAAGGCAAATTTAACTTAGTGGAAAAAAAGGGGAACTTTTTTCGAATTTAGGGGAAAAGTATTGACTTTGCTGATAAAAGAAGGGTAAAACAGTCTACACAGTCCGGGAACACTGGGGAGAATCTAAGATGCTCTCGCACCATTAGCTCTGATTGAAAGTAAGTATGAGAAGCCCATATGCATCACCGTTCTTTGAGGTTTCCAAGTCATTGTACTATCTCCAAGATAAAGCCCCCTTGTAATGTTGGAAATTGTAAGTCCCAAGTCTCCTCCGCTTCGGTAGATAACTACATATCCCCACTCCATATAGTTACTTCCAACATCTCAAGAAAGCTGTTTGCCAAAAGGTTTCTGGGTACCTACGAGCGTATTGTATCTATAAATCCGAAACCTTCTTATGTTATACAGCAATAATCTGTATAGCAGAACTAGACAAACACCAGGCAATGTAAATATTATTAAGGACAGGCGAAACCCATAGCCACATCATAGCCAAGCATTTCTCCAAATGGCATCCTCAGAAGTCAGTTTGAGTTTCGGTTTGACAGGTAGAATAAAATCAGATGGATTAAAAATAAGTGTATAAGTGTACCTAATGTAAATTTTTTTCGAATCAACACTTGCGGATTGTCAATAATAATGCTAAATTGAGCCTCTTTTAAAATTGAAACCAATTTACGGAAACCAAACTTCCCAATTATATTTTTTACAATAGCTGTTGCCTAAGTGCTATAGATAAGCTATGTTCTTTGAATATATTCTTTAAAAGCCCAGCAAGACGATCAAAGCAGTGAGGGTAGATTGTGCTCAGCAGCAAATTTTGGCTTCTTGCATTTTGTTCGCTTGATTTAGTTATGAAAGAGGACATTTTTCACTGCTTACTTGTTACTAGATTTGCGTTGCCAATATGTTTCTGTGTCCGGGCGAAATTGGCGCTTTTCCCCTCAACCTGACCAAAAGTAAAAGGACAGCTATTACCTACAAAGATAGCCAAAATCAATGCAAGACGCCATATGTTTCAGTATAGATCCACTTCCGCCAGTAGCACTGCCATATGCTACCCAATCCAGATACCTCTTCGCTTACCATTTACCTCACGTACACACATTTATATCTAATATCGTGTGGGAAGTTTCCAAAAACTTCAACTTCACCCATTTCCCAATGCAACACGTTAGCAGTGCCTCAAAAGAAAACAAAAACCAAGAAAACTCCAATTAGCTTCACGAAAAAAAAAAACTCTTTGCATGTGATGCATAACTAAGGTGACTACACAGCACCGCTAACTACGGAGTGCGGTAAATTGCAGCTGGCAGGAACGCCCCCCTTTTTCGCAGCAGTCAAGCTCTAATAATGTCTCCTAATTGCTCCCGCAAGAAAATTGAAAACTCACAATTACTTAATAACCGAAATTGCAGCTATGAAGGCAATTGATGTAGTCGCTTTCGCGTTAGCCCAAAACCAACTTTGTTCACGTATTCCATTGGGGGGAGGGCGTCCTCAAAACGGATTAGGAGTTTATACGAGTATAATTGGATGCACACCCCCCGACCATAGTTGGATACGAAGAACCTGTACACGGTTGGAGCATTCATATATCCTTCACACAGCCACCATAGCGGAAACGGGAAGACTCCTGCCATAGCCTGCAATGCAAGTTGAGTTTAAGGTTACCACACGCATGGTTAGAGGTTGTAGCAAAACGGGCGCGGCACCCTCACCCGCTGCAGCAGCGCGAAACTTTAACGAATCAATTCCCTTAACGAAGTTCAGCCAACCGTTTAGGTAAGGCAAAGACAAGGACGACTTGATGGAAAAAAGGACTCACCATGCCCAGCTGAGCATAAAAGGGAAAACGTACGGCTTGCAAATACGCGCCACACACCCACACGCTTTGCCAACCGACAACTGTATGGCAACCGTGTGTGCGGTGGTGGTGAGTAGTTGGTTGGAATCGAAATCAGAATCAAATCCAAAACTAGAACCCTTTCTTGTTGTTGCGCTCTACACACCCACCGACCCACTCCACAGGCATCTACTCATAGGTATGGCATGGAGAGGGAATATTTGGCAATCAGAAAGTTTAAAATCAACTTTTGTGACTGTTGAGCAAATATTCAGAGAAAGAAGTTCAGTGTCTCTGAATAGATTGTCCCAGTTGGAGTGGAGGCCCAGCAGTCGACTCGTCGACTGTGTGTGAGGACTTAACAATTTACTTTGCCATTTTGTAGCCATCTTGCAGCGTGTACACATTATATCCTGACTGTCATCGGATTCACAGTCAGTACCGATGATGGGATAATGTTGTCACTAGCTGTTGGTGTGTGTAGGTGTGTGTGACTGTGCCAGCCGTCTCACCTTTGCCACATCCGGCACGGTAATGGCATATTCTTGCTCCATCATGGTCCTCGGCGACTACCCAATACCCATGCCTCCATTGCTGGCGCCTTGTTTGGGCCAAAGTCTTGATCCAAATATTCGTACCGTCGCGTCGTTCAAAAGAGTCCAAAGGTTTGAAGCTATTTACCATCGAGTTGCGACCGAATTAACGCTGCGTATTGCCAAAGAATTTGTCTTCATGGGATAAATCGTTTGTTGTTGTTGTACTGCGGCTCCTCCTTTGTCACCATTAAGAGTAAATAACTATATAAATAAATACAGCCGGAGCAGGTATAGGTACAAGCACACGTCCTTCATGTGAGTATACCGTATTGTGTAAATGTCATATGAGCTTTTGTTTTGCAATTTCAATTAAATTAACGTTGCACAGCAACGGCAGATGTACTATATAGAAACTTTATGAACTTAATAATTAATTATATTCAAGTGCATTTGCTGCTGTGCAGAGCACTGTAGCAAACGAACGATTTAAGCTGCTACTTGTTAGTTGGCTTGTTAAGTGGTGCTTTCGAATGAAATAGAGCATTATTAGAACGTTACGCTACGTGCGTGCATTGCACCATAAGGATAAGGAGATTAGCAGCTGCAGCTAAACATCCGGAGATTTATTTATGGTTTATTTTTTATTTAAATTTCCATTATCAACCGGAACAGTGAGCTTGGATGTGTAAAAAAGTGCGGTGCGGGGAGTTTTTTTTTTGCTTTGATTTTCAGTGTTTTTAGTGACATTTGGCAAAGCGATGAGCTGAATTAGAATCAACTTTTCAGTCCGCTTTATTATATGGTATCTATCTGTGGATGGTGAGCGGGACTGAGTCTCTTCCGATTTGAGGCCAGACCCATCTGCTATATGAAGGCATCCTTTGTAGTCAGTATTTTAAGCTTGGCCAACAAGTCTTTACCAGAACTTGGAGATCGTTAAAGGGGTCTCCATTTCTTATCTTCGAGTTGAATAAATAGATTTCGACGCCACTAGTTTTAGTCGGGCCAAACTATTAAATATTCTTGTTCCAGGTCTATGAGGATCCTAACTACAGATTCACTGAACACAACATTGCAAAACGCAATAATCACAGCTCCCTAACATCTAATCGGGAAGTAGAATGTTGGTACATTGAAAAGATCACTTCCAGCCGAACTAATGCTAAATTAAACTTCCACTTCCAGCGTCTTGTTAACTACAAAAATACTCACTATTCGAATAAGGTTTAAATATTACCTACAAGAAGACCTTTGTGGTTGTGGTCGTTCGCCATGAGCCAGCAAATCATATTCAACACTAAACGCGTTGCCGTTGGTGCTCAAGTGTTACCTTAATTTTTACCGAAATTATTTTATGATCTTTAAAGTTACAAAAAAAAAAATGTTTCCAAATAAAATAAACTACATAATATGCTTTTGTTTCTTTTAAAATCATTCTAGTGAAGGTACATATAAACCAAGGAAAAAAATTCTACTCTCTCACAGTCAGTCATTTCTGAATTTTTATCTTATTTATAAGTAGGTATGAGCGGACAGTTTTTTTGACGATAAGCTTGTCATTGACGTTTACATTGATTTCAATGTAACAATACCATCGAAACTAATAATTTCGAGGAGAGTATTATGCTCCTTTTGGACAAAAAGGAGTTTTGAATCTAAGAAGGGTTACCGTTGAACAGCGTTGCCGCTGAAAAATTTCAAAAAGGAGACTCAAATAGGGCCCAACCCGAAAAAAGTGACCTCCACATAAAATAATAATAATACTAGCTGTATCATTTATGTAGGTTCCACATTTCACTTTCACTCGAAATGAAATCGAAATCGATCGAAAATAGATTTTTGTGTTCTACATTTCACCGTAATTGATTTCGATTTAATTTTTTCCCAAATCGAACGAAGTGAAATTGTTGTGTTACACAACTCGATTTTGCCGATTTCCAAGTGATTTCGACCTAGGTCATTCGATGTGAAACAGTGAAAACGAAAAGACGCCATCCAAAATGTAACTATAATAATAATAATAGTTGGGGCAACAGGTCTGTAGGGACCCAGGGCCTAGCTTCTCGCAAACCTTTCGTTTTGTGTGAGTTTATCATTTTTTTGGAACGAAAGAAAGTGATCTACAATTTTATGCCGGTTCCAAACGGGCCGATTGAGAAGCTCTTTCATGACAGTTAAACTTTCGGATGTTTGTCAGACGTTCGCGAGAGGTGGCGCAGTGAAAAAAACCCTGAGTTGGAATTTGGGTTTTTGCGGGATTCGAACCTGGAGTCCTGGACCCTTCGCTTAGTAGTCCAACACACTAACCACTAAGCCACTGCGACCAAATGTAACTAAGTAAAAAAATAATTTTAAATAAACGTTCATTTCACTAACAATATTTTTTAAACAGTTGTAAACATAAAAATACTACACAGGAGGCAGTCATTATAACGATTCCTCTTCCTGTTATAATAAATTAAATCTTGTAAAACCCGTGAACAACAAAATTGTTAAACAAACTGACACAATTATATGTACCTAAGCAATCTATCCCAAATGACAGAATTTGAGTGTTTTTTTTTTTTTTTTTTTTAATTTCGGTCGAAAATTAATTCACTCGTTTCACGTTTCACACAACTTTCACTCGAATTCTGGAACCTAGCTGATAGCAAAGAGAGAAAAAAAAAAAAAAACAAATATAGGTACTAAATTTATAAAGATGGCTGTTTATTTTATTGATTTTATTTGAGTCGTCCAGAAAAACAGTCCTTCTCTGAAAACGTTTTCTTAAAATCTATTTTACATGGGATTTTTCTGACCGAATCAGCAACAGTCGCATGATCTCTCTTTCTCTCTCTAATTTCCCTTCCAACACATTACGCTATGGCATTAGTCTTTAGTGATACCAAACCACCAATCTATATAAGTCTACTTCAATAAAATTCTACTACACAAAATAGAATGGCAAAGCTATTTACATATTTATAACTAAAAACAAATTTATTCTTTTGTGAAACACTTCTTTGGCTAATATGTTTGCATTGTTTTTCGTTCAAAAAATAATAAAATCTTACTCAAACTGAAAAAGAACCGTTTTGTCGATTTTTGAGTAAGTCTTGAGGCTGAAAAAGTCATCAAACATCAACGCTGTCATTGAGCAAACTACAAAGTTCGCTTAAAGAAAGATGCCAGCGACAAAAAAAAAAGTGGTATCACTAAGGAACGTTTTTCGAATCTGTTTTGAAAATTTATTACGATATTTGAAAGAGTACCGCGTTACATTTTTTTTATATATATTTTTTTAACGTTTTGTACCTAATAGGCAACCGCGAGAACCGAGTTAAACTGAAACAAGAAATTATTGGAAAGTGTCAAGCGAAATTTAATTCCTCCATTAAATCAATTCTTCTTGATAGTATTTCAAGCTTTCTTTCGGACTCCAATCCTTCTATAAATTGATTGAAACATTTTTTCTAAATGGAGTTAACTGCTAGTTTCTGTTACTCGCAGAGGTGTCCCGCAGATTGATAACATCTTTGTAGTTAGTTAGGAAGCTTGGCGATCAGGAGTCTATACCAAAACTTGGATACCTTTAAAACTGGCTACAAGAGCTATTGCCAATGCCTCGGAAATGCTAAATATACCGCTGAATAGTAAAGAGTAGCATTTAAGGAACAGCATTTCAACTAAAGCCTCTTTTTTTGATGAGTAAATTGGAAAATTTTAATCGGTTTCTCTAAAGATACCAATTCAAACCACATTTCAGCCCATTGAACAAGTTTCCAGATGCCTGTTCTATCAGTATTGCAAAGAGACAACACTTCGGGAACGGTTTTGGTTGCTATCATATAAATGTAAATATCCACTGCGATAAATGCTACACCTTGCATAAATAACATAAATGTGGGATTCTTCTCATGAATACCCAAAATGATACAAACATAATTTAATAACTAAAAATATGGAAACTTTATTGTTTTCGCGATAACGCTATGGCGTTGCCACAAAAGAATGAAGACGGGCCCATGTGTAGTTTTCTATACGTACTCATACTTGTGATCGTATGATTTTGAGGGCAAGTATATATGTGTTCTTTTTATTTGCGTACTGTGGTTACCTATATGCGTGTCGGTATGTTAGGTCCGTTCAGGGCCGTCTTAACCTAGGCTGGGGCCCTTGGGCACACAAGAATTTGGGGCCCTTTTGGAAAGTACAAAAAGCGAATTATCATAACATTTTGTTAATAAGTGTGACCAATTATTATAGGTAATCATTAATCAAATACAGTATAATACAATATGTCATTAATGATATTAGAATGCTGCTGGTTTTTTGGTTATGATTACGATAACGGTTTCTTTCGGGATTTCTGTTGAGCAAAATCTTCTATTATATCTTTAAAGTCAATTTTTTGAAGGATATCACTTTCTATGCACATAATTGACAAATTACTCAATCGTTCTTGTAACATTGTTGTTCGCAATTCATTTTTTATTCTCTTGAGCTGCTAAAATGACATCGTGTTTCAGCACGGATCGTATCGTACGCGTACCCATGCGAAGGTCTTAGTGGAAAAATCAGGTCCCTACGGACCTGTTGCGCCAAAAATTATATTTATTTATTATAGATTTCAAGTTCGAAAGTATTTTTTTCACAAACCTTTAACAGTAATAGGTCGGTTTAAAACATTTTTTTTTGTGCACTTTATACTTTTTTTTGTATAGGCGCAGTGGCTTATTGGTTAGTGTGTTGGACTACTAAGCGACGGGCCCCATGTTCGAATCCCGCAAAAAAACCTAAATTCCAACTGAGGGTTTTTTCACTGCGCCACCTCTCGCGAACGTCTGACAAACATCCGAGAGTATAACTGTCTTGAAAGACCTTCTCAATCGGCCGTTTGGAATCGGCATAAAAATGTAGATCCCTTCAATTCCTTCCAAAAATTATAAACTCACACGAATGGTTGCTAGAAACTAGCCCCAGGGTCCCTGCAGACCTGTTGCGCCAACTATAGGCAAAATTAGGCACCGAATTTTTATCTTTTGCTCTCGAATAACACGTATCCACTATCAATTTCAATCACTGAATGCAGTGAAGCGATAAAGTTTACATACCTACCATTTCGTTGTCCTTACGCATGCCGGCATGCACATATTATAGGCATTCCATATCACCAAATTACATGAAAAAACTGATTTCTTATGGCATCAAGTGATTCTTAAAGATTATACCTGCTGCTGCTACAGTATGATAATCGCATATAGCGATATCTCTATACTTCTTCCCACTCCACCGGCTTCCATTATTCGGCAATTATATTTTGATTTGCTTTTGCTGTGTCATAAACTCACATGGTAACATGACCAACCGTAAAAGGCATAAGGCAGGAAAGCTCTTTGCCTACACAAATGAATGGAGCGAAGTGAAAGGTGCAAGAAAAAACAAGAGCCTTATTCTCAACGCTTATTTTGAAAGCTCCTTGTCTGGCAAGGAAAAAATAGGAACCAAATTGTTGTACAGGAATAAGACATCTGTATATTTTTATTCTCTGTGCTGAAAGTTTTATACATCATTCGGGGATTCCCCCAAACAAAAATGTTTTGAGAATAAATGTATAAGAGAAATTGTCGGTACTTCGGGGCCCCCTGAGAATGGAGGCCCTGGGCACGGGCCCCGTGTGCCCTTATGGTGAAGACGGTATTGGGTCCGTTATACTATTTGTCCCGTACGTTTCAGTTGTTCGTTTGTAGGGTGATGTCCTACGGTTTGGCCCCATCCCACATAAACCGTAATTTATTTACCAAGCTCCTACCTAAAGTAAAGTCCATTTAATAAAATTTATAAATTCACTAAGCCCATCCATCTGGCAACACTTACTTTTATCGCGCAAAAACCCTGTCGCTGTCCCATCCCAATCGCTATTAAAAATAAGTTCCATACACCTAGCTAATGGACTCACTACGTGGTACGTACCTACCAACGTTACTTCATCTCTCAAATAGCAATCACTTTCTCCAAATATTCGTTTCAAGGTCGCTTACCAAACTTTGCCCGCAACAACTGCATCTGTCATTAAAAATCCATTTCATTAAATTTCATCGTTTCAGTTAATAAAAACCCTCATTTATTATACAACTGATCAATATGTTGCATCACATCGCTTGCAATATGAATTTATTCCAAGGATAATCAACTCCTTCGAGAGAGCGAGTTTTAACGATGCAATTTGCGAAAGTGAAAAGGTGACGTTATGGCTGCGTATGTGTGCATCGTAAAGTCCCACCCAACGATCCAACCACCTATCCACAGACAAGTTCTTACCAGATTCGAATGAGATATTAAATTCGTTCTTTCTCCCCCACGGAGTTGTGTGCATTTTCTGAATACTCGTAAAATTTGGTGACAATGTCAACCTCCTTCAACAGAACACCCATCTCACTCCCGATGTTGTCATCGTTTTCTGTTTTCCATCCTGCTGCTGAATCTCAATCATTTCGCTTCGTGCCAAGGCAGCGAGTGATGTGTTTCAAAAAATATAATGGCGGTCGCTTATTATTGCACTTTTTTTTTTTTTGCTCCATCACAGGATCAAAGCTGCTTTTTGCCATCTCTCCTCAGTCGTCGCCGGGTTTATTGGTATCACAACTACCCTCGGCTAGAGTGTGGCAGTAGTTACGACACGAGTACTTTGGCAGAGCGCATAAAAAATATTGCCAAAGTCATTTTGTTACACATCGTAGCATCGCTGCGTAGGGGACGTTGAGTGATTGAGGTTTACAAATTCATGGACATGCCCTTTACAAAGGATTAAGGACATTTTCGCCACATTTTATCGCATTTGCAGACTTTCGATAGTTTTGTGCGGTCATGAAAATTGAACTTATACAATTTTATGTGAAATAAAAAATATCATTTTGTGTTGTGAGGGTAGATATTATATTTATTTAAAACAAATCTCCGTAATAGGTATTTTCCTTTTCATCGATACTTTGCGTGTATGGAAATATTGGATGAGTTACAACCACAAATATTGATTTAAATTGAATGTAGGAAGTCGTTTATTTGCAATAAAATCCTGCAATCGTCGCACTTCAACGTATGAACGTATGAAATATGAATGAATACTTTCTTTTTCCTTAAAACGTCGCCAAAAAAAGCAACCAGCAACCGAACTCGATTAGGTATACTTTTCGATGTGCAAACTTTCCCCAATAAGAGACACGTGTGGAGCTGACACATTCGCAAAGTTTGCGTCAATCAAAATCAGTCGGACGATTGCGTTGAAATAGAAACTAAATGTAGCTCCTTCTTAAGTTCGAAGTGGTTCAACAATATCTACACGGATTGGGTGAGTGGTTTTGACATGATGCCAGTACAAATCCACAAGCAACAAACATTGCAAATTAAGTGTTATGTAGAAATAGATTGATGTGGATAGTGACAAGGAAAATGTGAAGTTTACTCATGCACGTTTTCTTCGCCATATCCTAGGCACAATTAATTTTTTTTATTTTTTGTAAAATTTTCTAAGAATGAGGAGGATTTTTTATTTATTTCTAGAATTCATTAGATTTTTAATCTGTTTCGTGGTTTCCATATTTTAACACAAAAGAAAAACATCCAAAATTTGTTATCTACACAATTTTTCAGAGTCATTTATAACCCCTTGGAGCAAATTTCACAATCCGCTTCTACTGTTTAAAAGGTTCTACGTTCGAATGTTTGCATTACTTTACATAATGAAATAACACGCAATAAGCTGCGACTTGAAAGAATAGAATTGAATGCTACATTATCCTAAAATATTGTTGTGAACTGTTGCGAATTTTCATT
Source organism: Cheilosia vernalis (assembly GCA_949126925.1). Classification (NCBI taxonomy): domain Eukaryota; kingdom Metazoa; phylum Arthropoda; class Insecta; order Diptera; family Syrphidae; genus Cheilosia; species Cheilosia vernalis. The sequence continues at coordinate 41,715,774 of OX421360.1, read as the reverse complement.
CATACATAAATAGTGGTTGTCTCATGACATGTACCTACTGAGTGAAAATCCACCACCCGAATTTAAGTAGGTACTTCTAAGATTAAATTCAGAAAACATACATTATTAATCAAACTCAGGAGTTTAAATGGATTTTCCTCGCTTCCATTAAAAACCATTTTAATTTAAAAACGTGCGAAGTTAAAGTAATGCAGAGATTCTAACTTTAACAAACGTAAAAGGGAGTGGATCAAATTTTTGTCATTGCATTTATTGGTTCGGAATAAATATTACTCTTAATTTAGGAATAAAAGTACAGTTCTTTTCACTATTGCAGTCACGTTATTATCTTCTAAAAGTAAGAGTAAAAATAAAATTGTCAGATCAACACTGAAAAAATTGTGATGCCCTTGGCGGCAAAAGGCTGTCCCTTACCCTTAATAACCCTGTCAAAAAATGTAAATGTAATTAATTACTCACTGCAAAGCTCATTATCGTGTCTATTTGTGTTCTGGAGGCTTGTCTATATCGTGGAAGAAGTGTCACAGTAGGAATCTGTGCCTGTGGTGTTGGATACCTGGGCTGTGGTTTAGGAAGTGGTTTGTTTCCTCAAGTAATTCCTCGCCACCGCAGCCTCTGGAAAGTTATTCTTCCGTCATGCGGATTTTCTTCATGTGGTACTGCAGAGTGTTGTGCCCCGTTATGATTATGGGCAAAGGGCAATCAAACAGATCTTTCGTCCTTCCGTGTGAGACTCTCGGTTCTAGCTTCATTGAAGGTTGACTGAGTGATTTAACAGTGTGTGGAATTAAATCAAGTATTCACTTTTAGAAACTAAGGATGATAAAGTAGGCGCAGTGGATTAGTGGTTAGTGTGTTGAACTACTAAGTGAGTGGTCCCAGGATTGAATTTCCCAAAAACCCAGATTACACCTCAGTGTTTTTCTTTTTCACTGTGCCACTTATAACGGACATCTGACAAACATCCGAGACTACAACTGTCTTGAATCGTCGTTTGGAATCGTCATAAAATTGTAGATCCATTCCATTCGTTCCAAAAATAAGAAAACTCACACAAAACGAATGGTTGTGGACCTATTGCGCCAACTATTTAATTTAATTGAATGGCGATATCTACAACTCATTCCGTCTTTGTAAAAGTAAAGCGTTTGTGACGCGTCGGTTTTTTCCCAGTTATTGACAATCCGCGATACTAGTATTAGTATTTAGTGGCCAGGCTCCATTTTTCGAACTCACAATGGAGAAATTTTCAATACAAAATTGCATATTGTGACCGACAAAATATATAAGGTGGAGGTTAACAATCATGGAATGGCAATGAAAGGAATAGCCTATGTCCTTCTCAGCATCTTAAGGAACATTTCAAAAAAAGTTTCATCAAAATCTGTGCAGTAGTTTTCACGCCATTAGGTAACAAAGAAAATGTCAACAGTTTTATTATATGTAAGATATAGATGTATTGATTAAGAATGCCTAGTTAATTAGTCCGAAAATGATTATAATTAAAATAAGCACACATCGTTCCTAACTTAATAAAACTGCGCTCTGAGAATAAGAAAATTCGCTATCAATTTAAGGACGTGTAGTTACAAGAATAGTTATAAAATTAAACATGCCATACAGCCATAGTTGCAGAACCAAGAATATGGTGATAGCAGTTTCAGACCGACGTTTTTGATTTAAACGCAAATCAGATAGCGATGAATATGAATTAAAAAATGAATAATTGAGGTGTGTTTTTGCTTCTTAATTTCTCTTTTTGTCTCTCGGTGATAGTGGAGAAGTTATCTGCAACTTGTGGCTGTCGGTCCCCCAGAAATTCCTTAGATGAACAGCTCTACTTCAGCACCATGACTATACAATTAAAAAGCCCTAGTAACCTCAGCTGTCAGTTGACTAAACAATTCGCTTTCCAATTCACATCTCTCTTAGTTGTTGGAAAACAAATACCTACCCCTTCGTTCGGCTTCTCTAAAAAATACTGATTAAACAATTACATTTAATTAATATCTACAACTGTCATAAACTGGCATAGGAACGTAACCCCGAGCTCCATTTGAGTAATTGAGCTTGAAGCGATAGTAATGTCCTCAAATCCATTCATAGCTGGCAATCACCAAATCATTTAGCACATCCCAATCGTCTGACAAAATAATGTTAAATTAAAAAAAAAAAAAATACTGTAGGAGCTGCTGCTACATCTCTCTGGTCTACATCCGTCGAACGTTCCGGAATTGAAGAATAGAGAAAGTCTCAGTATCCCAATAATAGAGAATCCGCTTCCGCGGGCGCTATAATCCTGATAATTTAATAGAAAATCGAAGTTTATGCAATCATTTCGAGCGTAACAGACAGCCGACATCTGGCAGGAGGATCCATTGCGAACGCGAAGCACTTTACCCCAGCAAAATCTGCCGCTGTATGTATACGTAGGATATAGCAGTGGCACAGTCGTAACAGGATGAAATTATTCCATCGATGGATTGTGTAAATGCAGACCGACTGCCAATGATGAAAACGAGCAGACAATATCCTTAATGATTCCATCAGGATTCTGGCGAGCATCAACGCGCTGAATCTGAAATTGGAATGGGTGATGAGGGCTAGGAGCGGCGTCATTCTTAGCCAACAACGGACAAAGGGGGGACGGCTCAAGCAAATGAAATAAAACACTCATCCCGAAGGCATTCATCCAATCCAATAATCGACCTAAAACCCGCGTCTTCCCAATACCACACCGATGAGAGTTGATTTAGCACACGAATGTGTACCATCACTTCCTTGCTGGATATTTCAGTACTTTCTCATCCGTTTCCACTTCTTGTTGTCTCAGTTCGGTAGGCACTTTCGTTGTGTTTAATTTCTCTCTTTCCTATTAACTTATTTGCCGATGGTGGTGGACGATAAGAGGGCGGAGATATCTAAACTACAGCCAAGCGGACAACTGCCGCTACGGCGATCCCCTTAAGTGAGAAATACGATTCAAAGGAAACAAAAAGAAATCCACTCAAGGATCAACCGGGATCAAGTTAGGTAATAATTAAATCGAGCTGTGCAAAAAGAGTGTAGAGGATGTTGTTACTAACATTTCAGCTAAGTGCCAGCACACTTCTCACAAATATCCACGAAGAGGGAGTGAGCCTTTTTGTTATTTTGGTCAGGCCACCTAATTAACATAGCTTTTCAGTTGGCCCGGGTGACGGAAAATTAATAAAACAAAAAAGGGTGCGAAAATTAGCAGGTGAACGGAACGGAACCCTTTTGCTCGAAGGCGGAACACTATGAGTAGTCACGGGGTGGAATGAAATTTGTTTGTGGTGAATTTTATCACCAATGGGCACCTTTTTTAAAAGTTTTATTTGTGCAAATAAAAACGAGCTCGGTTAAGCAGTATATTAGAGGTGGGCTTATTATGGCCGCTTATCTTTTCAGTTTTGGCAAGGGGTCGTATTTTTGCCAAGGGAGATTTTTAAAGTCAACCCTTCTCCCAGAAAATGTAAAAGTTACCTTAATCGTCGGAGGGAGCTATCGATTAGCCATGAAGGGACACCCTTTTGGGAAGTGTGATGATATAATACCGCTTTTCATTTATCCTTTTAGAATCGGCCACCCTTTGAGAAACCACAAAAAAAAAAACTAAACAAATTTAATTTGAATATCCCTCCTGTGCCAATTAGTTGATCAAACGAGTTGAATAAAAAAATTACCGGCTCCTACCTACCGGGTAATCATATCCAAAGTATACGACAAACATGCCAGTCGGTATACGCTCCAATCAACCGCACCATTTCGACTACACTTTGAGTGAACCATTCAACACCCCAGGATCGTAAACACTCGTCGCATCGTTGTGTACGGCTTCGTACACAATCGGGAATAAAATCGAAAATTTATCTAATTCACTGCTGGACCTTTTCCCAGACACATGTGTATAGATAGGTATATCTCCCCACGACTTTTGTGCAATCATTCGACTCTATCTGGATTTAGCTGTAGAACAACAAAGAAGCGTATGTTAGGCCTTGCTGACAATCGTCTTTAGCTGACCTTTTATGTGTAATATAATGCCACTCGTTGGTTGTACCCTTGCGAGCCTTGCTAACATTTCCGCTATACGGAAGGACATAAATAAACTGACGCTGTAAATACGTACGTATACGTCCTTTTACTATGCAGACGCTTTTTCCAACTTTGTTTTGCTCTCGCACATTCGTGGTCTTCTCAATGAGATTACATAATTCAGAAGAGTGTCAGGGGCGGAATTTCATTATGGGTATTGGGGCGGCGAACCATAACGGGGCGCGGTTTATTTTAAACACTGAGTTACACGTTACAGGGGTGAAAGAACTTTTACTTGAAGATAACTGCAAGAGAAGATTGGACTAGAATGGAATAGATTTTCAAAGAATGCCCATGTTTTCGACCCATCGAGCCACCAGGGAGACTCATGCAAAGAGTTATTTCCCGCAGTATTTTAAGAACGGCTGAAGATCTGTGTAGGAATTTGCACTTTTTCTCTGCCTTAGGCAATGCGTCATGGTGGCATTTATTTATCAGAAATTAAGTCGTTACGACGACAGCGATGACCTCGTGGACATCAAATAGTTTCTTGGGCAACTGTACAACCTTGGTAGGTGGTATTGAAATTCTTTGTTTTAACTTTGCGATGGTAATAAAGCGAGGTAGTGAGTTTGGTTGGAATGGAACGAATAATGCACTTTTTAGGCCGGCGGCCCATTATTTGCTACCTTTGAGAGCCTTTCTATGGCTCCAATGTCTTAATACCACTGAGCCTACTTTCCTTTGCAAGGGTCGCTGGTGTACGTTCTCAAGTGGATCCCCTTTAACGTTAAATCGTTCGCCATAGCCTATGAATCATCTGGAGCTGTCTTCACAAGGCTATAGAAGCTAGATGTGTGACTAAATCACCCTACCTGCTGACACTGATAATCAACATCATTTTTGTCGGAAGACAAATTGTAAAGGTTGCTATTGAGAAACTATTATACTTTCAGCCTAAGTTATAACATTCATGTTACTGCAGTCTATACCTACCACAGTTAGGTATGTTGCAAAATAAATAAGCCAACAAATTTTCAAGCCATTTGCCCTTGGGGCTCCAAAGACTGAAAGTCCGTCTCTGCTATAAGCTCCTCCTATAACCACGGGAAAGCAAAAAAATCGACTTAAATTATATATTACCAAAGCGCACATTGGCATGTCCAGCGTGGGCTAACAACAACAACGCATTGGACCAAAACTAAACATCAAATGCCGGGGAAAAATCAAACAACCAACAGGAAAAAAAAACATCAACAGCGCCATAAAGATTGATCCCTCAATTGACATAAAATAAGTGTACACAAAACGACTCCGGACTGGAGCGGTCATAACGAAGGTAAAGGCAATTCAATTGAATAGCCAATTTCCCATCCTCTTTCGACACCGCTGCCGTCGGCCGACGCACTTGTACAGCGTATACAACACACGCTGAACCACTCATAAGGAAGGAATGAATTTCCAAAAGAATATACCCAAGAAGAGGGAAGAATTTCGAAATGATGAGAAAAATTGATTTCCTTTTGTTACGGTCCTATTGCCCCAACACACAACCTCGTCCCCTCCGCAAGTCACCGCAGATCAGGCATAATGTAGAAGTGTATGGAATGAAGCCCCAGAAAATGTTCCATTTATCTAGCAGGCGGTTTGTGTTTCGTTTTGTACCCAACGTTGTCGGCTCGAGGTTTCGTTGGTGAGTGCTGATGATTCCCTGCAGGAGTAGGAATTAGGATGTTCTCTATCCACTCACACAATCGATATGATTGATTCCAAGGTAAAAACGCTTATATTTTGAGTGGAGTAGCCTGTCGTTTTATTTTAAGGAAAGCGAATAAATGCATAGTTTTTTTTTACATTACTGCTGCGTCTCCTTAATAAAGTGAGCAATTAGTAACTGGTTATGTTTAGGTAGACGTCCTTAAATTAAAAAAAAAAAACATTCAGGACTCACCAAAACTTATTTTTATTGCAGTGGCTGTGGCAGTCAAAGAAATTGGTAGCATAAACAAATTCAAGTTCTTTCTTAAAAACTGTTGACCAAGTTATACCACGTTATTTATCATTTATTTATTATTAAATGATTTTTTTTTCTTTTCTAGTTAGCTACGCTACATTTTGCGTAAATAGAAAAGGTTCAGAGTCTTTGTTGAAAAATATAAGGCTTCTTCTATTATCGGACTTTATAGGAAGATTTTTTGTGCTGCTCCTTTAAAAAAAAAGGTTTTTATATAAATTTCTGGTAAAGGTAACTCATTGGGTTCGGGTCTTCGATGCACCTAGGTCATAGTTAGAAGTGATTTGGTTACTAAATCATAGGGATAGACTTAAGAGGCTTAAACTACCAAAGACCCGAACAATTTTAGACCAAAACAACTGCAAATAGATGGTAGCGCGTGCTACGTGGTACAGATATCACCCAAATGGAAAACTCAGAAAATTGCCCCAAGATCAAAATGCATCGGAGATCTGAAGACATGACGGTTCATATTTAGGGCTTGTTTGCCAGTAAAAAAATAGTTCGCCAAAATTACAGATGAAGGTCCTATTGGTAAAAGAGATTTGTATAAATGGCAACCTAAGAATAAGAGTTCCCACTCACACTCGACTTCCAGTTGTTCTGTGAAATGTGTGCAAGAACGGAACCTCTTCATTGAGCTGTAATTTTACTGTGCGCTGCTGAGGCGAAAGTCACCTCTAAAAGTTCAAGCTCTCAAATTAGCCAAAGCAATTGCAGAAACATAAAAAAGGCGCACAACAGCTGCCAACACACTTTTAGGTGAAATAGTAAATTGTCCGATTGATTACTTGCAACTTCAAGTTTAGAGGAGCGCCCGCCTTTCAAATATAGCACAAAGCGACGAATCATTAAATATGAGCCAGGATCTGCTATAAACTATGTACCTAAGTGGCATCAAAAAATGTATCGATTGTTGTTTCTTCTCCTTAGATCAACCAGCCCATGATGACCCTATACAATATGTCCCTCATCATACCAGTTCTGTTCTGGAACAAAAGAATCTACATCAAATTGTATTTGAAAAACAACTTTCATTTCAACAAAAATTATGTAAACTAGCTTGCAAAAACAAAAATTACATTTGAACAAATAGTCCTTCTTCTTGATCACAATAGAAACACTTTGCGATCATAAAGCTTCTATTCCTATTCCCTAGTTCCCTTGACAAATTTGAACGTCAATAAAATGATATTAGGTAGACGATTGGCAATTCGATTTTAACAGAAGGAGAAATATTTTCTATTGTTCGTTTCTCTTTATGGTCGTTAGGTCCAAGGAAAATACTTAAACGAGTTCATAGATGATGAGCAAAGTTGGAAGGTTAGCACCTTAAAATTGGCACACTCTCTCGTATGACGTGAGTATTGTAGTTTGTTCTCATTTTCTACATACGAACAGGGTAACTTTCGTAAGTTCGATACTGTCCAGGAGTTCAGTTCAAAAATTGTACCCTTCACATAAAGAAACGTGAATATTCAACCGAATGCATTTCCCAACATCTTTGCAAATCTATTTAGCCCATTGTCGATATCAACGCTCTTAAAGGTCATTATCTAGTTCAAATTGTCGGAAAAATAAATTTCTATAACATTTGTAGGTATATAGCCTACCATACCCTAGCAACTCAACTTCTCAACAACTTAATTTGCTTCTTATCGCATCATTTATTGATTCCAATGCTAGGAATGCATTTCATTTTACGGTACAATTTGGGGAAAAAAAGTCATCCTCATTTTCTATCGGAATCAATGCAATCGAACTTCCGAGGATACAACATAACAAGAGCTGCGCTTTGAACAAATAAAATTCAATCCAAAAGTTCACTGATTTTTTTTTTTTTTTTCTACATAAAAGTACATTTTTCATCCCCCCACTGTTCCACTGGTGCCCAGGAAACTTTCCGAAAAGATGATACAAAACGAGGAAATAAAAAAAAAAAAAATTTAATTACACGGCGATTAAAATTTCTACGCTTTGAGTAAACTTCGCATTGAAATCTTTTTCCGTTTTCCTCCCTATTCGCTGGTGGATCGTGGATGATTGGCTCTTTGCTGTTAGTACTGACTGTGCTGTGTATGCTGTCAAGGGATATCCCGGATAGCACAAATTAATCTTGGAGCTCAATTTCAATTTGTCACTATACTCACTATGCTTTTGTTAAAGTTTTTTTTTGTTAAATCAGAGAACTTTATAGAGGCAATTCAAAGCAGGAGTTATAACTATATATAGGTTAATGCTTCTTTTTATTCTGTCAATGAAACAGGTGTTAGAGGAGTCCATTCAAACTTGTATGTAGGTACCTATGTAGATGAATGTCATGATCGTCTCATTAGCTGGAGAAAATATCTTAACCTCCGAATTGAAAATCGTATCGTATTCAACTTGAATTAACGTGCAATATTATATAGGTACTAATAGTATAATTATTGCTATACGATATTTTAGCTTAAATAAATGAGGTTACCACGACTGCAGTCCCAGTCAAAAATAATAATAAGTTTTAAGGCTTTATGTTTTTTTAAAATGCATCTTTTTAAGGTTCCGTACCCAAAGGGAAAAAACGTAACCTTATTAGTTTCGCTCGGATGTCTCTCCGTCTGTCTGTCTGTCCGAACCCACTAAGCCAATTTTGTTACCAGGTCTATCTCAAGAACCGATTGACATAGGAGGCTAAAATTTACACACAACATCCGGTATAACCTCTAGTTAAACGACAAATACCAATGGAAGGAATACATCGATTGGTTTTGGATTAATTAGTAATCTGGTGAAAAAAATATTTTCATTCGCCCAAAAAAACGGTTTATTTCTTGATTCACAAAATAATACATGAATTCCTTTTTTGTAGATCATGTTCTTATCTACATATGTGCTGAATACTGTTTTGCCGAAAAGTTAATAGTTTACAAGATATATTCAACAAAGATAATTTTACCATGTAAAATACGTTGCTCTCATAAGTTTTAATCTCTACTACGCAGTTGTGCACAATTGACCCCATCAAAGACAGAAGACCACTAGGGTTCCCGCTTGCTAATTTCGTTGGGGAGTATAATACATTTTTTTGGGGAGTACAGAACAAAATAAAAGTAATATACTCGTATTTTTAGTCAATAGGCCCAGGTCCACCCCGGACTGTAGCGCCACCTAACTAAGTAAGTAAGTTTTTAATTGGGACAGGTCGCATACAGAATGGAAAATTGGCGTGGGTTGGGTACTAGGTAATAATTAGAAAATGAGATTCATGTGCGAGTAATTTTTGAGAGTAAAAGTATTAAGTAATTAAATTAAACTAAATTGTGATGAATTCATGAAGAGGGGAAAGATTGAATAATATAGATTTCAAATAATATCTGATGTGTTGGACTTTAGCCAAATACGGAACCTTCGGTGCGCGAGTGACACTCGCACTTGGCCGTTTTTTTTTTATTTCAAATATGTATAATATTATATTTTTTTTGATTCAACGTATACTGACTTTTTATTTTTTAAACATTCTTAACAAATATTGGCAAAAAGAAGACCTTGGAGCTCGGTCTTAAAGAATGTGTTTCCACCTTCAAACTCTGAAGATTTTCCGAAAACTTTATCTGTCATTCTTTAAAAATAATTCCAGCTTCCACTTCCAGTAAGTGGAATGAAATTAGAAATAGATTTGAAAGCTGTTTTTCTTCTGCGACTTATACATAGGTAATTTAAGGTTTTTTTTTTTGGAAATAAAAATTGTTTTTTTTTTTTTTATATTTTTCTTTAATTTTTGATTTATTGTTCCAATTCACCTAAAAAAAAATATTTTAGGCATTATTTTATTGAAAAAGGCATACTTTTTTTCAAGTTAGGCTTTTTTTCATACAAAATTGGTTGGCAACGCTGCTGTCATATCAGATTAATAACGCAAAAGTGCATTTTTTTTTACCATAATTCCTTTTTCTGTATTTTATGAACCATTACTTTGATCTAGCACTGCTTACCTTCCAATCAGCAGGTTTCTCCCTGCTTTACCTACCTACCCGTTTATCTAACGTCTAACCTATCTACCTAGGAGAATAAGAAAACAACCAATCAAACTTTTTATCAACGAAAAAGTTTCGTTCGACCCAGTCGTGCACTTTATTTATGTAATTAAAGTCTATTGCAATCTACACTAAAAATGGCAAACATGTCTTTGGTCTCGGTATATAGAATATAGGTCGTTCAATAATCTGAAAACTCTTCCGTAAAAAGCATTATTGACGCAAGTACAATAATTGAAATCAGATGGTTCAAGTTTTTAAACTCAACGAAAGAGTTCTTAAAAAGCCGAACCCATATTTTGTCAATACACTAATTATTTTATAGGTCACAATATGTGATTTGATATGGAACATTTCGTCATTGTGAGTTACAAAATTTTAGCCTCAACACTTAACTTATTATAAGTTTTTTAATTACTATATGTATTAGCAGAAACAAGCTTCGAAAAAAAGCAATGCCGTGCTTGGCATTTAAGCTCATTAACTTACGAAAAGTAAGGCTCAACTTTAGTCCAAAAGTGATACTGACACATTATTCAGTTCAGTACAATTCTAACGTTTTTTTAAATATGTTTTGCCGAGACATAGAGTTTTTGCCTAGAATTGTTTCTAACCGGGACTCTGGCAGCTAACATATCTGGACAATCCCGGTTAGTCGCGAACGTTAGGCAACCTTAATTTGAAGTGACACTCCCTGTTTTTCTATTCAGCCTATTTTTTTAAAGAGCTATTCCCTATACAGACTTTTTTAACCTATTTCACCCCCTTAAAGTGTTGTTTTAGAGGCAAAAAGTAGCCAAGTTATGCACACACGGCCGTCAGATAGATATTCCACTTATCATTCAGATGAAAGCAATTGGTACGACTTCTGTCACAGACCTTAGGTTGAATTTTGCAAGTTCTTAATTGCTGCTCCAATCCACTAGAAAACAAACACCAGATAAAATCAAGTACTACCAAAAGAATAACCGTGTAGTTGTGTGGCTGCAAAATAATTCATTAAACTCTCAAAAGCCTAAACCCACACAAAAAGCCAAGGACTGTAGTAACCAGTGCACAGGATTTATAGATGTTTTTTTTTTTGTCTCTGGAACCCTCTGAGCTTTCGCCGTTGGACCGATTATCGCCAAAGTTGAATAGCACCATTGTTTGCTTATTACACAGCGGCACAGACCGCTACTTAGAAAATGGAATAAGAGGATGCAAATTAAATGAAATTAACCTGGAGGGATGCTCTCATTAAAATAAACAAAAGGTAGGCCAGTCAACCAACTGCCCCCACAATCGGTGTTCATTCATCTGTTAGGCAGAAAGCAAACTTTTTATTTGCGATGGGCAATTCATCAAAATTAAAGACAACGGGCATCCCACCAGAGGATTACAATACGATGTAAAGCTGACGACGGTTCCCATTTAAAACTGTTGATAGACATCTCTGGTCCGGTGTCAAGCTTCAACACTATAGCATCTCAAAACTCCAATGTAAATGTAAATTACCTTTTGTTTGACGTCTTCAGATTTTCCACGATATCCCGCAATCCCGAATGAACCACAACTTTGTCCGGGCTACGTAAGGCCCACCTCTAACGTGTTGGTGCCAGTTTATTTTTTACGATTAATATTAATCTTGTTTTCGCCCCACTGTCACTGTGCGCTCTTCCTGTGTCGTAGCAAAATTTAGATTTTGTGGTTGACCTTGTCAATTTGTCACTGGCAGAGTCCGTGAGCCAGTAAATGCTTTTCATTCACACACAATAAAAGGGAGCCATCAGCAGCAGGAGGATGAGCGAAAAATCTGTATATATATCTACCTAAAGGAAACGCAAGTCACAAACATTTTTCCACTTGAAAATTTCATTTAAATTAAACGATCCCTCGTTGGGCAAAAAGGGAATTTATAATTAAAATGGAAATTGATTTCGAATTAGACGACAACGAGCAACTACAACTGGGACGCCCCATGCAGTCTGTGTATACAGGGTTGGCTGACATTTGAATATTTTCGGATCCAGCTCCATCCACATCCACAGGTAGGGTCACCCTCACCATCAAAAATAAATAAATTGAAAGCCAGACAGTTAAGATAGGAGAGCCCGACAAAACACATTGTATATTTTTAAACTAAAAATTTTATAAATTAATGAAGCAATTTTATTATATTGAATAATAAAAAAAAATGTACTTATTTTGTGACTTCCGTAAGGTTAGGTAGGTTTTTAAATTGAAAATTGAATGACCGGATATGACTGCTGTCACTTCGATTGTCTCTTTCACTGAACGAAGATAAATGAAAGCATTCAAAATGACCTATTTGCATCCATATTTGGATTTAACTTTTATGATATTTTATTTTTTTTTAATTAACTTTGTGTAAATAAATCGAAAAAAAAATAATGAAAAATCCTGAAAAAGTGTGAAGCCTGGCCTGAGCCTGGCAGAGTCCGGAAATAAAGCCTCATGCATCAGCCCAAATCCTGACGTTTGGTAACACTATCCACAGGAGAGGTATTGTCTAAAATGGTTCTATATGAATTACAATATGCTGAAGCGGCAACGGTTTTTTTTTTGTTCATTCTATTTTTGTATTTAAATAGAATTCAGGAGCTGGACCGGAAACCATGCCGGGTATCGAATTAGCATAAGAGGGCTAACGTGTATACAAAAGGACCATGAACCGCATCGTGTAGCCGAGGTGTGGTTTTTCGCAAATAATTTCGATTTTCAAAATTGAAAACGTAATCCTTTGTCACACAGGCCACGCAATTAATAAAGTGCGTATATGTAGAGGGATCGGGGGCGGTGACCATGAGTGTGCGCGTATTATACCGTTACACCAATGGCACACATAGTTCAACCGGAGCGCGTAGATTAACTGCATACCATCCGCTGATCGAAGCGCTGTGGGCTTTTGTTCCACTAAATATCTGTCCTAGTGAATATGGAGTGGTTTCATAATAACTGATGGACAATTAAATAAATTTAATTTATCAGAGGTAGCTTTTAAACGTTATAGCTTATAGGTATATAGTTGTAAGGGTTGGTTATTCCATGTGGTTACTGTATGGGTATAGTGTTGTTGGTCCGTTAATGCAACGGACATACAAAGTGTGTGACAATTACGCGAGCGCTTTTCATGCGAGGTTTGACAGGTTCTCTGCTTTATAATGGAATTAAGCACCTCATTACAAAAAAGAAAAAAAATGGGCGAACTGCACTCACATGAATTTTTTTGGTAGACCGAACTGGACTTCTGGCTATAAAGGAAAGCCCCAATAAGCAAGTTAAAAACACATAACTGCAGCTAATGCCACTGCAAAGCAGCTTTTAAATATTTTTGTTTTAAGGATGCATATGGGTGAAACACATTTGTGGTCTGCCTGGACGGACACCCAAATGCTGAGATTGGATATGGGGCATTCGGATATCATTTAGTTTACCAGCTACAATTCTGTACGATCAATGTATGTCCATTTTTATGTCGTATAACTCTTCTCTAAAACGCAATACAGCGATTTGGATGTCCCATGGAGCCTGCATTAGAATGACCGACATATATGTTCAGTCTTTAATGATTTATAACATTAACTGGCTTAAAAGAGATCGGCCACCCGCAAAGCAAGGAAGGTTCAGCGAGTAACATTGAATGACAGCGCTTATGTTGTTGAAATTATCAAAAAAATGAGAAACAGTTCCACCGACTGTCCCTAGAAGAAGACTTCTAACTACCAAACATTTAAGCCACAGCTAATCAATTATGTATTATTGATTTTTTTTTTTAAAAAGGTAGTTAGTTATAATAATATTTGTTTTAGATTTAATTTTGTTAGGTTTTCATTAATCACATGATTGGACTTATTAAAATCCGTCGTCAAATTGCTTCTATAAATTACATTATAAAAATATATGATACTTCAAAAAAAGAACTATTGCAGCTAAATTTTAAATAAATGCGTGGATCCGGCTTCTAAATTTAGAGTTTTTAATGCAACAATTAATAGTTGTTTTTGTTATGGCAATGACATTTACGGCTATCAGCAGAGTAGTGAGATTGAAAGCATACAAAGGTACTTCTTCAAGAGGATTTTTAGGCTTCCCCAAACTACACCCAGCTACGCGATTGATGTAGAATCATGCTAAGATCTATGAATAACTTACAAAAGAAAGTACTTAGCATAGCTATAAGACGCTACTACTCTTCAAAGAAAGACTGACACGAGTTAGCCGACGCCTTGCAACAAGTAGGTCAGTATATAGGGAGCTCAATATTTCTTTGGGATCCAAGAACTATTTTAATAATGAACTAACAGTTCAGGAGATGAGTTTGATTTTTTAAGTTCGAACAGAAAGGCTTGAATTGAATTGCAGACCGCATAGGAGTGATTAAAACCCCAGGTGTCCACTATGTAACCTTGACCAGAACGAGAATGTTTTTCATTTCCTTGCGTTATGCCCCATTATTCAGGAAATTCGTTGACTGTAACTGTACTTCGGCAAAAGCATCTTAACATTTCAAGAATGTGCTCAAATTCTTAATAGAGATAGTGGGTGGATATCGCTTATCCGATTTATCGTGCATGCCAGTTTTTATCCAAATCTGTTTTCGTTTTTAAATATTGGTTTTAGCTGAACTAGGTACATAAAAGCCCATAATGTTTGTTGTTACAAATCATTTAATCTCATCTCAATCGATTAGTTTCAACTGCAATTCTTTTCACTTAACTATTTTTCCTGATCTTAACATATTTTTTTCTCTTTTTTATAATTATCTAGCTTAAAAGCCTGTTGTTAGCAAATTTAACTCATTTTTGACCTGTTTACCTATAATTCATTTTCTGTCACACTATCATGTATACCTATTCCCTTTTTTTTTCTATAATTTTTAAAGTTGTTAAACGGTAGTCGGCTGACAAGCCAACCTGTATATAAAACACTTTATTTTGAACATTGTTTTGTAACCTCACATAAACTGGAAATAAAGATTATAATCAATTAATCGTTATAAAAATATGGGATTCTTTGTTGCCCTCGGTCTAGTACTTATGTTTATAGAACTCAGAATATTGGTGGAGTTGGTGTTGCCGCAGTCTGGACGCAAAACAAAAATAAAGCATTCGATTTTTGCATTCGTTTTTCCTACGTCTGAATATTCAGCAACTTTAATCGACTTATTTAGGATGAAGGAAAATGACGCAATGCAAAAAGAAGAAATTGCTTTTGAATGCTTTTAATTTTTTCTTGCTCGGGCACCAAACAGGGCTGCAAAATTCCATAATTGGTTGGACTAGAGAACAGTATAGAAGTTTGGTGTTATAGAAGTCCTTAAATTCTCCTAAAAAAAAAAAGTTTTATAAGTCAAAAAGATGACTGAAGTAGGTAGGTACATTTTAGGTGGTCGCGCATGCCAACGAAATTGTACTTTTTTGAAGGAAGCGTACATGATAATAATCAGAACAAACCTGAGAAAAAAAATAAGGAACTGCAGTTCGGCAAAGCTATTGTCTAGCGCTTTTTGGGCTGCTTCTTAAAATTGCCATTTATTTTGTCAACTCGGTTTTTATCTAGAAACATTATCATAGCTAGTACGGGTATAACTCTTATGAACTCAATTTAGCCTTTCGGACTGTTTATAAGACTCTAGGTCCCTTACATTCGTGTTCGTCTCATAAATAAAAACTCACACAAAACGAATAGTTGCGAGAAGTTTCCTATAGGGAAATGTTGCCAAATATTTACTTATTTTATGAGAGCATTCTTCATGGTTATACGGGAAAGATCTAGTGTCAGTGTAAAGATTTGATTTAAGTCAAGAAGAGGCTAGCAATGCTACCTGAGAAGGCCAAGATTTTTGTCCCCATTTCCATCCTTCCCAAAACTAGTCACCACCAAACGAAAGGAGTAGGTATCTACTCACCTTAACTAGAAAAATGGTAGCCACAAAGAACTCCCTTAATACACCAGAAAAAAAGGGATTTAAAGAAAACGCGAGAAAACCCTGTTTTGACTCTCCGACCTTTAAAAGTCAGAATTCAAGTTCGACAGGCCCGATCATATTTATAGGACCCTACAAAGTTATAAGGAAATGTTGAAGAATGTGTTATCGGATCACGCATAATGATTATTGGGACCCTTACGTTACGCCCGGAAGCAATTTGAAATCGTCTGAAAGAGATCGAAGTTTATATTTACCTCAGTTATTGCGGCAGCACCTAGTTCGTTTCGCTACAGGTTTAGAAAGTATAAAAGTTTAACTAAGCCGGAAAAGGCCTCGAAAGACTTGTCTGCGCTAGCGAAAGAATTCTAGATGCAACAAGCGACTTGCACTTTTGTGACTTTTTGTAGATCGTTTCGTGTGAATCAGAATGAGTTGACAAATTGCGACGTGCATGGGGATGGAAACCAGATGGCTGATCTTGACAGTAAAAATATATAAATAGCGCAACAGGACCGTATAGGCATCCTAGACCATCCTAGACCTTTTCACGAATCTACGAACTTTTTCAACAAAACCTTTACGATTCCTGTCTCTTCGACTTTAGTTTTTTCTGCCTAAGGAAACATTGCATGCACCAAGAAATCTTATTGTTTCGAGCTTCTGTATTTTTGATCCGTTTTTGGATGATATTTCAGACTTTCTTAACTCCCATTTTTGGATAGACGAGTTTAATTTAACATATTTTAAGACAGGGCAATGGTTTTTTTTTTATTGTTCTTAGCTGAAGACGTGTTGTGTTGCCTTAATTTATTGTAAGCTGTATTTCTGTGGCAATAATGCAACCATGAGTCTGAAAGTTTAAATGTCCCCTCTCCAAATGAGTCGCTAATTCTAGTCTCTATGAACAGACTTCCGTTGTGATGGGAGGTCAAGGTAGACCAGGTATACTGCCACTGTCTCTGACTTCCTCCCTTAGCGGACAATATGAAACCATCAATATCACTTCCATTGGGTGTTATATAAAAACTGAAGGATGCTGACACATTATCAGCCTCATTTAACGTTCCATGACCAAAGTTATTCGTAGCCACGCAAGTAGGTGACAAAACGAAAACAACTTTTACATTAAAATCGTAGGCCAAACTCGTACACAATGCACAATACAACGTCTATAACGTCTGCTCGTGTTCGTTTCTGTGAGGTTTTTCTTCCGTTGACGCAAGCCTACACTTGTATTCTGTTTTTGCGAAAGCCAAGGAAACTCCTGCTTTACTGTGTAGGTAGGTATATGTGTTTGTGAGCTCAATGTGCGTTCTCCGAAAACACAGTCCATAAATCAGGAATAAATAAATCACTCAACTACAACAGAGGCGGGAGGAGGCCACTAGTACTTATACTTACATTCAACGATACGATAAAATCAGGACATAAACTTTTCGAAGATTTTGTTTTAACGCTTATAAACTCCTTTCAAGGGACCCCGATTGCGGGCATACCTAACCGGTGTTAGGTGATGTTCTCTCTGCGAAGACAATGTGACCGGGGATATAACACTGGATGAGCTAAAACTTTTATTCGAGCATTTGAGCGAGGGTCTTTCGATTCTCCTCTGTGTTTTTTTCTATCATTCAACCGTTTGAGATTGAGAACAAAAAAATTTCACTTCGAACATCTCTGTGGTGAACTGCGAGGAATAACAACAGAGAAAGGAAGTGAAAAATAAAAAAAAATAAAAAAAACATTCCCAACCTAAGGATGAACAAATTATTGTAACAGCATCTGGCCCTGAAAGGATTTCAGACAATTTTTAAAGCATTTGCTTAGTTTCTGAAACTTTTAAAACGTTGTCCTCCCAATGAACTTTGAATTGATCCTAAATCATCCTGTCTTCAATTTCATACACCCACTGTCTCGAGCGCTAAAACTTCGTCGGCTCTCTTTCCCATGGCGCTGCTGAAATATTTAAAAGTAATTTTTATTTTCGATTAAGCACGCTGGTAGGCGGCAAGTATCGTAGCTCCGATTAAGGACCACCCCACGCCACCCACGTGCTTGATGTGTAGTGATATATATGCGTTGGATTTGTGGCCCGTTCCTGGGTTAAAACAAAACAATTTATGGCTGACCGTTGAGCAGAGTTTAGCACCACGCCTGATGGCTCGTGAAACGAAAACACACAAAAGTTCAACCGAAAAAATAAAAAATAAAAGTACGTACATAAATATAAATAACCGAAGCGTTTCGCCGAAGGATTCATCTTCTTCTAGGCGGCAAGTAAATTAGATTTAAGATTTATGATTCTGTGCATAGCTTTCGTGTTAAAGAGGAGGATTTGCTGTTTAACTGGCAGTTGGAATACTTTAAATTACTTTTGGTTAGTAAACTGTGATTGTTTTATTTACTTGCGCCTTGTTGAGCCTGGGAATGAATGGATTAGCTCCTTTCACAGCCAAGGCCGGCAGAATAAATCATTCGGTTTATAATTAAATTGAGCACAAACGGCGGCGCTAGTATGGAGAGAATATTGCGAAATTAGTATCAGTATCTTGTTTGCGGATGTATGGAATATTTTTATTGTACATTCATTCAGGAAATGTTGTTTTGTGTTCGTTTATTATTATTGTGTCGTAATATTTAAATAATTCATTCTTTTAAATTCTATCTTTTAATGAATGAGAACATGTAAAAAAAAAGGTTGGTGAAAATAATAAGAAAGGGATTTGCAAATGTTATGATGTTTCCGCCTCTAACTTGTGGTAATGCGATTTTGGTTTGCTAAAATCTATATA
Source organism: Cheilosia vernalis (assembly GCA_949126925.1). NCBI lineage: Eukaryota > Metazoa > Arthropoda > Insecta > Diptera > Syrphidae > Cheilosia > Cheilosia vernalis. The sequence goes on along the minus strand of OX421360.1, from coordinate 41,696,964 downwards.
ATAAAGTGAACATTTTTACACGTAGGTATGTTACTGAGATATAACTTTAATAAATATAACGTTTGTAGTTCATTTGGGACATTTTTTTTGCTAAAGAAAATTTGTGTAATAAATCTTTGTAGAAGGTTTATGATATTTCTAGCATTATTACAATTACATAATGTATGTAACATGCTATTTATTAAAATATATTGATAACATTTGATACAAGTTGGAATATTTTTTTTATGTAGGTAGGTACATATTTCCATTTTTTACAATTTAATCTGCTGCAGTTTTATGTAGCAAAATCAAAAAACATTGTCGTTTTTGTCCTACTAAAATACTGAAACGTCGAAAAGCAGCGCGGTGCACATAGTAAAAGTAAACTTAACATTTTATTCGACGTCGTGCTACAACGGCAAACAATTTTCAGTACACTGTTTAAAATGAAAATTAATTCTTTAGGAGGAAAACTCATTCAAAGATATTAGTATTCTTAAATAATGAAGTCTCTATATTACAATATTTCGATTCTTTTTAGATAAATTCATTGTTTATCATTTGACTATTCACAATATTTTTTTTATGCCACCCTATATTCCCTTTTACGATTGGTGCTCAATGTCATATAATATTCTCCGTGCACACCGCTCGCCTACATTCAAAGGAGCATTTTACGTGTGTGAGTATAAATGCTCTACCTACTTCGTCTGTGTACACCTACAGCAGACATTAGTTTGTTGTATTTGTGAAGATTGTTTGTAAATAAAAGCGCCAAAATACTATGGTAACTCTCGGTGGACACAAATTAGACTTTGCGCTGTCAGTTCGCCTAGTTGTTAAGTGGAAACATAAAACAGCAACCTCGCCGGTTTTGTGTGTGTTGAAATGTAACTTTAAAGGACATTTGTAGCTTTGAGGCCATTAATGGTAACACAAATGTCAAATAGTTACCATCTTATTGGAATGGAGCTTATCGACACAAAACTGAGTCCAATATCCCGTTTGGCGACTATAATTCAAGATAATAGTCACAAATTTCTACTTGGGTGGTTTTCAGAACGTCGTGATTCTTGACTTCTTTTTAGACATGTTCTTTGACGCCTTTCGCGCTCGATTTGGATGTGTTTATAAACTGGTTTTTGACGTATTTTTCTAGTCATTGATCATTTTAGACGCATTTTTTGATAGTTTCTAAATGTGCCTTTTGACTTGCTTTCAGACTCGTTTTAAGACGCTTTTTTGACTTGAATTGGACACGTTTTGGAACTCGTTCTTCACTTGTTTTTGGGCTCGATCTTTGATCGGTTTTTCACGCATTTTTGTAGGCTGCTTTGATTGGTATTTTTTTTTTAAGAAAATGGGTTTTTGGAGAAATTTTTAGACGCTTTTTTGACGTGATTTTGGCCCGTTCTTAGCTGCTCATTGACTTGTTTTTGGACTTATTATTTGATCTCTTTTTTTATGAGTTTTTAGATTCTTCTTAGAAGGTGCTTTTTGGTTTTATGTTGCAGACATTTTAAGACGCTTTTTCGACCCCATTTAGACGCGTTTTTGGGCCCGCTCTTTACTTGTTTTTGGACTCGTTTTAAAATCGATTTGACATTTTTTTGAACTTATTAAATGATCCATTTTTAACTGCGATGCATTCCTTTCTAAAGTTGACATCTCTTGGACACATTTTTGACTATTTTTAACTCGATTGGGAATCGTTTTAAGAGTAACTTTTGTCGTGCGCTTGTAAGCCTTTTTAGAAGCTTTCTGGGACACATTTTTCTACGTGTTTTCAGTTGCTTTTCTGGACGCAATTTTATACTTATTTTAGACACATTTTTTAACACAGTTATACACTCTTCTTTGACGCTCTCAAAAGTTAATTGCGCATTCGCCCAATCCTCGTATCACAATTTTCCCATGGTTTCCATACATTTATGGTATCTTAATTGGAAATTTGGAATTAGCTGTGAAGTGCTGGCGGGTTAATCCATAATCACACTTATCAAATATGTAAGAGCTCGCTGTCGGCATCATATCATCCTATCATTGAACCTTACTACCATGGGACAGCAAAGAGTTAATGCCCTCGTTGGCACGGAGATGTTTTATTGCTCCTGATAGGTATGATGAATCGGATGACATGTAGGAGGCACATCAACATTTAATATCTTAAGCAGCACAGGGCATAGCCCCTGGGACACAACCGGTGTTGAGTGTGCTTAAATTTCAAAACGTATTAAACGAAGATATATCAGTATCAAGTGCTCTGGGGTAAATTGCTTACTGACACTGAGTTCGGTAAAGGTTCACAACCCCAAGACAATGACACTCTGTTGTTGCTATGTGAGTTGTTATCTATAAAGACACGAACGGATTACAGTGCTCTGTTACCAGGTAACTCCCATCTGAACTGAAAAAACCTCAATTGACCTTTGCCTCTCACATTCCACAAGCTTTATACTTTAGCCTAATTAAGTTCAACATATAGATCATACACACCGAGAGCTTTTAGCAATAAATTTCCCTCAAAATTCTGCATAATTTCTTTTGAATTCGTCACACTTCCTACACTTCAACGATACAAAGCCTGCTACCACTTTACCCAGCTGTAGGTAGATATATTTGTCCCCTTCGATAGCGCTGGACAAAGTTCTAAACTAAATTCAAAATATTTCCCCTTGGAACTCGAAGCCACTCGGTGAGTAGGGGAGGGTAAGAAAAATTGCAAGCAAAAGTCGGTTCCCTACTTAAGAAACAAATGTGTTAAGTATTGTAACACTTCATATACACCCCTACCTGTGCCTGTGAATGTGGGTCTTTGTCATTTAAAAATATCTCTTTCAATTCTCCCATCGACTATGCAAAGGATAATAGGACTTGACTCAGGGGCACAGTTACTCTTGCCAGTCTCACCTATACTTCCACCTCAGCCTGGGTATTCTTCTCTCGTATTTCTATAGTCTCCTTGGAGTTTCATTGTATCGACAATATGGCAAGGCGGACCGTAAGGACTATAAGAGCTGCACACTGTGCATAGTGAGCGCACAAAGCAACGCCGTAGGTGGCTAACATTCAAAGCTATATCCTTCTTTCGGATATACACTTAGACTGTGTTTCGAAAATAAAAGTCAAATTAGGCATTGTTTACTTCTCTACACCATAGGCACATATCTAGCAGCCATATACGGTGTCCCTTTGGATGATTGGGCGCAACCAATAAACGGAAGACCCCTTGCCGGATATTCTAATGCTGTGCATAGTAAAGAGAACCCCACCCCCACTCCCATCTAAATAATATATCGTACACAATTGCAAGTGACAATGAGTAGCGGTATCCATTGTCTTTTGCTGACAGTTCTTTATCCATGGCCAAGAACGATTTATAGCCATTTACCATGACTCGTTGCACACTTGCAATTGTTTTATACGCTGCTGCTCGTGTGATCTATCGCCTGGGGGTGAATTTTCTTTGACTGCGTCTAAGAGAACGATGAGGACCATCGCTGAAGCATTGTTTGTGCATACACACCCATATCGGCCATTCCCATGTGTTTCACCATTGCCACCGTTTCCGCACACAAAAGATGGCGCACCAAATTGAAAAGAAGACTGAATCCTAACTATGGTAATAATTTTAATTTGCCCTGCGGGAGAAAATTGCAAAGACTGGGAATGTGATGTCGGAGCTTAATTGGCACAATCCTTTTGGCCATGAGGTAGGTATACACTATACAGGTAAGCACCTCTACGTAAGTACTCTCCGTCTCCATTCTGCCAGAGTCTGATCTGATTTGGATTCTCGTGCACTCGTTTGAGTAAATTTTAAGTTTTAATTTGACACATGAGAGCGATGTGATTTTAGAGCTATATGCTCTCTGCCGGAAGCAGGATGAATTTTATCTGTGGATTAATGTGTTATGTGAGATTTGTCTGCACAGCAGTGAGGTTCTTGCTCGTTAATTAGGAAGATACCAACATGATTTTTGGCAATGTCTGAAGTTAAATGAAGTAAGTATATCTATTCGTATACCCATATTAAAACTACTTCAAATCTATTGAACGGGTATTACTTACTTATTTACTTTACTTTTGACGGTCCATGGCGAACATATGCTCAGCACCCAGCTAGATCCATTGTAAGCTGTCCCCTTTTGAGGAAATCTAGAGCCGATAATAGGCCGAATCGGGATCATATCTGTAAAAGAGCGATATGCGAATTATTTTTGACATGAAAATAGCTAAAACTCCCTACAAATGTAGTAGGGGGTCTAGTGTCTGTTTCTTAAGACTCCGTCTACGTTGGCACTCCTAATTTTTCTGAGTGATTTTTGGCGAATATTATTTTTTATGACATTACTGCATTTTCAACTGTCATTAGATGTCTTCCTACTCAAATATATCTAAAATCTAAGCCAAAAAAATATTTTATAGTAAGAGGAAGCCAACATTAAAATAACAGGCAAATAAAAATAAAAAATGTCAAACGACCAGTGTTGCAGGTTTTTCATGTTTGTCCTAAACTGGTTTGCATCATATCTAAGAAATATAGAAAACAATTGGTAAAAATGGTTGAGCACCTTAGCAATTTCCTCGCTATCAACACTGGTGTCCCACAGGGCTCAGTGCTTGGACCAACTTTATTTATGATCTTCATCAATTCTTTTTTTGACCAAAATTTGAATTGTAAACAAATTGGCTTTTGCTGACGATTTAGTGCGCACGTATTCTGGTTGCAGATATAAACCACAGTATGCACATTGCACAGGTTAGTAGTTAGTGACAAAACCGAGCTTATGTTTTGTTTTTTTAACTTTTCCTTATTTTTTTTCGACTCCCTAGAATTTAGATTTCTCAGTGACGATTGTGAGAAATTATGTGTTAGCAATGCTACCTGTCCAGCGGCTAAGGCCCATTTTATTCACTCGAAGTTGAACACAACTTGGGAAGTTTTCCATATAAAAATCCCGAAGTTGTGTTCAACTTCGAGTGAATAAAATGGGCCTAAATAAACTGCACAAAACCTTCCTCGCTGATAAAATACCTATGCACAAACAAATGCTTCGATATTGAAGTGGTCAAATAATTATAATAACAGTTGTCGCAACAGGTCCGTAGGAACCCTGGGCCTAGCTTCTCGCAGCCATTCGTTTTATGTGAGTTTTTAATTTTTGGAATTATGCCGATTCCAAAAGGCCGATTGAGAAGCTCTTCCAAGACAGTTATACTCTCGGATGTTTGTCAGACGTTCGCGAGAGGTGGCGCAGTGAAACAACCCTGAGTTGGAATTTGGGTTTTTTGCGGGATTCGCTTAGTAGTCCAACACATTAACCGATAAGTCACTGGTCTCCAGGTTTAAATACTTGGGATTTGGGAATACTTATGGCCAATAAAATAAATTGAAATTGCCATACTTCCGTCCTGAAAAGGAACTCCTGTATTCTATACAAATAATGTATCGGATAAGACCTGCTTGTTAAAGAAAATTCTTGGATAAGGTGAAGTACGCCCTAGTGCAGTCAAAATTGCAATATTGGTTAGTTTGTTGGGGAGGTAGGTACTCTTTATTATAACGTGGTCGAAAAGGAGGAATTTATTTTTATTGATTGCATAAAAGGAAAGAAAATTGGGCGAAGGTCAAGAAATTCAAAATTTAGGTTGCACCTCTTAAGTTTACTTTCAACCGCTTACGCTCTGTGCATCAATGGCAGTTATTTGGAAAATATTAATGTACTATACCCTTTAGCTATACCTACCTTTTAATGTAGGTACTCTATATTTAGATATTAATCGAAATCATAAACTGCTCCCATTGTTCGACAGTTACCTAAACTGGGCTGAACAAATTTCAAATCTAAAGCAATACCTGCTTTCAGCTATTCGTATTATCTATCATCTGAGAGGGGGAATTATGGGGGCACTTACTGAAGAAAGCTTCAGACGTTGGTTGTAACTATTGAAAAAACGTCCAATTATAAAAGTTTGTGATTATCCTCGCCTTGTCAATTGTATTGAGCTTTTTCGTCTTACGAGCATCCTTCCAGTTAGTTATTTATTTTACAAAGTCCTTAAGATTTTCTAAATGAGAGGTTAATGTATGCCGAGTCCAATTTCGGGCACTTATATATCTTACGCAATGGTTCACAAGGCCGTATTATTATCCCGGCGTTTCGCACTAGCAATAGAAACTCTTACTTCATTGTTTATTGTTTCCCTCAAAATTGCTAACCGGCTAATATATGAATTACAGCAATTAAGTAGGTACGCTTTTCTGTTGAAAGTAGAAAGTTGCGTGCGCTTTGTTTAGATTTAATTATTACTTGAAGAATAATTGCTTGCAAAATATTCACCTCCTCTTTTCGTTTGGAACAAAAATTGTTCACCACACACTCCAGTCTGTTTTTATGTGACATAACCTCTTTTTTATATATTGTGGCGTGGAAGGTATCCTTTAAGCTAAATGGTGTATGGTGAAACAAGCCCTTAGTCACAAAACAAGTTCCACTCAAGTGTCACTTCCAATTGGAGACTGGAATCTGTCAAATAAGTGTACATCACCACTGTAGCTAGTTCTAGAACCATTTAGAACTATCTAGAAAGTTCTCGTTCAGATGGCGGAGTGGGTATAAAAGGACAGCTTTTATAAGAAGGACACACAGTTGATTTATAACAGTGATTGGTTAAAGTTTGAGTTAGTAATCGGTTGTGAGAACAAAATATGGCAAAGTAATAGAGTGAATTAAGTTATTATTAAGTTTAAGTAATATTGTTCTGGTACTTAATAAGTGAAATATTAGTAGAAAAGAAAAGTTAACAGAATATAGTGTTTAATCTTTTCGAATCCCAGCCTGAATGTAACAATACGATAAATATTTCTAACCAATTTTGTCTTTTTTTAGATAAATTTATTCTTGTTAAACAAAATTATGTTTATCTATTGTCTGGCTCCAGGAAATAACCCCCCAACGAAATAACCCCCCAATTAGAAAATGAAATAGCCCCCCAAAATTTGTATGGAGGTGGGGATTTATTTCACATGAAATAAATCCCCAAAATTGGGAATTTATTTCATGGATTTTTGGGGACTTATTTCATACTTCAAATTGGGGAGTTATTTCACTGTGAAATAACTCCCCAAATTGAAGTAAATTCGAGATTTTTGGCCATATGTCCCACCCAACAATTTGAAAATTCAACAAAAAATATAAGAACAAAACCTCGCACCCACCCCGTAATCCAACAGTAAACCCAAGCAGGGGGGTTGCAGGGGGGCAGCATGCCCCCCCATACACATTTCATAATTTGCGCAAATTACCATTGTCTCAAAAATTAGTATTTATTCGAAAGAAGGGCGCCCGCGCCGATTTCTCACTTATTTGGAAACTTATTTCATACCGTTTCATAAATAGAACTAAAAAAACTAACAACAACAAAATTATAATTCATGTTCAATCATATTATGGCGAGCGCACTGTCAAATTAATATAACTTCAAAAATAATAGGTACATTTGATACTTTTAATTTGTTTTTCTTAATTGCCCCTGTGGTATATGGCTGCAAAGTATACAAAAATGTGGCATGCAGCGTTAAAAAAAACACTAAAATATTTTGTTAAGCACTGAAAAAACGCCTAAGCGCTAAGTCTACATTTTCGGCACTGAAATGGTATTTTGGGCACTATATTTAACGCTGGAAGCACTGACTTGGCAACGCTGGTAGATGCCTTAGGAGAGTGGAACCTGTAAAACAAACATAAAATGTTGAAACTAAATAACTTTCTCCATTAAGATATTTGGATATTTCGAATGATTCCACTAAATATCCATTTGGTACAAATGAATCTTTGCCAGAGTGAATTCTAGAATTTACATAGATCTTAAGCTTGTTCAACGTGCAAATATTATCCAACTCTTCAACCTTTTGAGAGTAATGGATTTGCAACCACAATTTACCTTGTGCTTGTGAGTGTATTCTATGGCCCCGCATTTATTTGTCTTTTCCTATTATGACTTCCTGTTGCTGTTGACCTTAAACATCAACCATTCGCTAAAACCAATAACTCAATACGGAATGGACTTTAATTTTCAGCTCCATTCAAGTGCTAGTATCACAATCTCTTTCGAATCGATGGAGCAGAGGCTCACAAATCATTTCGATCACTTTTCATTTAGAGGATGTCGGTTGTAGATGATGAAATAGGTACCATTTTCTCTGTACAAAGTATTGAGCCGTTGATGGAGGGTTATTTATTGGAAAGGGACGGTTATTTGTATTCCTAACAGTCCCACAGGGATTGCATTTTTATTAAGGCGAAAATAAACTCCCTTTCCTATATGTATATAAATATACATACCATTAATGTTGGATGAGGGATGCCTAAAGAAGTTGTCAAACGCACGTCTAACGTTGCCTTTCTTAATGTCTTCCAATTTGAGCAAAAATCTCTGTTCTAAAAAAATTACGTACACATAATATGTCACAGGATTAGGAAGCATATTTCATGAGAGTTGTTTTTCTTTTTCACTTCGTGCAAATAACCAATCAACACAGAGAGCTAACCCCTTATTCAGTGACACGAAGAAGAACATGGTGGCCCAGCAGTATCCGGCTCGTGTAAATTCAAACATAATTTACGACTTTCAGGAATGCCTGATGACTTTATAAATCATAAAAATCGTCTCTGGCTCAGCCTGTGTCTCGAAAATTATCCCATACATATCGCAGTCGTGCTGCTTGCCTTGCTTGTGTTTCTATAGAGCAACCGCTGTTCGGCCCAGTATAGCCGATGATGAATGCATGTGCCAACGCAACGGTTTGCAACAAACACAAAGTACGCTAGTAATAATCTCTCATGGAAGGACTACAACTGCATCAGAGGGAACTGTAGCACACACTCGTGTTCGTATATGTGCGATGCTCCATTGAGATATACTGCATACTGGGTATGGATAGCGTATATCTATTTTATAAGCTGGCAGTCACTGCCACTATGCCACGAATATCATACATACGATGGCCTAGGGTGATGATTGCATTGTGGCCAATGGCCTTTGTCCTTTCAATTTCGAAACTGACTACTAGAAAATAACACTATTAGCTTTGGTGGGAAGTGCGGATCACCAAGGGGAGGGCAGCCAGATTTATTGCTCAGAACCAGTTTAGCATTTTGTGCCAAATTATGAGAGCAATACACAGGGATAAGGAATCGCGTTCCCCATTCCTATCATGGGTTCTTGTATTCCATAAATGCAGCTATTGTATTCCAATATTTCAGTTGTGGTCTTGACCAATCTCTTTAAGGGATGTGAGGATTAGTAGGCCAAATGGGAATATTGTTTGGTGGTTATTTTTCGTCCTTTCTTTCATTCGAATGCAGACGGACGAAGCGTCACGTAGAAACGGACATAGGATACGAGCGAAAAACATTACCCTCCCTGTCAGTGATGTGAGAATACAATATATATACATTTTTTTCAACACTTTTGAGCTCCGAAATACCTACATAATTATGTACAAGACGTTTTACCTCAAGTTCAACAATTTTCCAGGTTCTTAACGTTAAGAATTTTCTAAATATAACAAGTTCAAAACACCTTTTCTATTGAAGAAAGGCGTTTGCTATTAATCCCATTATTAGTGAAGCTATGTCCACAATATTGTCATGTATACAAATGATTAAGCAATGAGCTGCAAATGATCTGACAATAGCGACCTCACAATACCAAATTACCAGTTCACACGGTTGCCAGGTTTGCAAATGGTTTACATACAAATAATTTTTCCGGCAACGTTGTCAGGTAGAAAATTGACAGTTCACACGGCTGGCTTACAAGATATTTGCAGATCCCTTTGCAGGCACTGTCAGACAAATCAAAAATATTTTTTTCCATTCAGTGGTGAATTGAGAAATACGTAGGAAAAAAAAAAATAAATGGAACAAAAAATGCAACTGCGATTGTTTTGGCCGCGTATGTACCTATTTGAGAGCAGCGAGGAGGATAAATTGCCATACAAACGTCGGCGTGTTTGGGCGAAGGATTGGCACGCCGATAGCAGGAGAAACCAGAATTTTATCGCAATTTTTTGCGTATGGATTGAAAGCGTTTCGATGGTATTCTGGCTTTGGTGACTCCGCAATTCCGCATATCCAAAAGCAGGAAACAAATATATGCATGCTAGCATTTCAGCGGCTTAGCGGCTTGTGATAACTCTACGATACCTAACTACAGCATTCCTGTGACAACGATCTCGTCCATCGTGCCAGATGTTTTGTATGCAATCTACAAAGTGTTCATGGACAAATATCTTCAGGTAAATTCATTTCCTTACCACTTACCGAATTAAATGTAGACGATGCACAGAAAACGGTTTTTAATCCCAGACGCCGAGAACGCCAGAGGCCTGTCCGAAGTTTCTGGCAATGGTCTGACAATGATAAAACTGGGTGCTCAAACGATTGTCATATGGCGGTCTCGCAATTATCTTATCTGACAATGACGCCTGGGACAATTTTTGTCATTTGTAGCCCTGACAATATTGTAACATCTGGCAATCGTCTGAACAGAGCTTTAGTTGAACGGAACCGATGTAGTATTTCTGTTTCCAATCAACATCACCATTTTTTGAAATAACTTGTTGTGGAAAGAGGTCTCGCAGTAATTTCATTGTAATCCTGGCTGTATGCGATGTGGCACCGTCTTGTTGATATCACATGTTAATCAAGCCCAAAGCATGGAGTTGTGGTGCTAAAGAGTTTTCAATCATATCATTTTGAAGACGAAGCTCCTGAGCACGGCGTCGAATTGAGGTTGATGGATCGTTTTGAACACTTCCTTGAGCAGCAGTAATGTTTTCAGCCGATCTTGCAATACGTTGTGGTCCATGCTTGCGCCTATCATCTACAGACTCTCTTTGTTTGAAATCATTAACTACACCATAAATAGTGCGGTTTGTTGGCACGTTCCTCCAAAAAATTTCACGTAACTTTCTCATCGTTACAGTAATCGTTGATTGATTTTGATAAAATGTTTTAACGATTCAAACACGTTGGTTTATCAAATATTTTTCCATAATAAATTTGCCATGTGTCTACTTCACGCCTGCCAAAAAATATGAACTGTCAATATTAATGTTAACCAAAATGGCGGCAAAACAAAGTATTATACCTTCCCGGCGGACACCCTGTACAATCTTAAAAGACAGTTGACAGAATAAGAAAAACTATAAATCGTTTGAGTACTCTACTGAAACAGTTGAAAGCTTATTAAATATTTACAAAGGATTTGTTGCATTTTAATGAAGCGAATTGCTAATATCTTGATAAAAGGAATTAAATTCCAAGTTATTTTATATCAAACATGTATAAATAAATATACCGCAAAATATCAAAAAGCCAAACCAAAGTTTAAGTTAATTTAATTTTAATTTTAACCAACTCTATAACTTTGCAGAAAAATTAAATATAAGTTTTATTGATAGTACTTCAAATAGTATTTTATATTTCATTATTTTTATGTTTTTTTAAAAATGTTGGAAAAAAAGATTTTTTATTTCGAAAAAAAAAAAAACAAAAAATATTTTCAGACTTTTATCTGGGAACGCACTGCTCAATTTGTCCAGTCGGGTTGAAAGAGACCTCTCGCCAATAATTAAGTCTTTCGCAAGCTGTAATGATAATTTTGAAATTTCATTTATCTTCCATCGGGAAGCGCATACCAATACCAACCCCCAGAACAACCGCCCGACTCCCAGCTTGCTCGGTAAGCACTCTCCTAATGGTGTGAACATGATAACAATAAACAAAATAGCCCACACTTTTCTATGCTGACATTGATCCATTTTCTCTAGCCACCGGCTAATGCGACTACACATACACACTCTCACTCGGGGAAACATTCCTTAATTAAAAATATAAATTCTCTGATTGTGTATAATATGACGTTGACGTGTGTCGTTCTGTAATACGAAAACACCGTCAGATAAAATGCCAAAACGAATCTGTCCAATATTAGGTATGTGTGGTGCGCTTTGGTAGTACGATTTCGTTATGAGCATGGGACAGACGCGGGCTGACATTGTTTACCTACCTACATATATACGTAGATACTGTCTCCGAGAAGTGAGAACATCTTGATTAATTAACCATTCTGTTTACCGATTTATTCCCAAGCAGAAATTGCGTGAAAAAACAGAAAAAAAATAAAGTGTCTGCTTCTTAACAAGTTCCCAATTTGCCATGACATTGAGCGCCACTAGACCAAGGCAGTAGTACATAAAGACTCCTAATCAGTCATGCCTGAAGTTGGCAATGATTAATACTGACAGTGACAGGACGGAGCGGTGTCCCCTGTATACACTTCTGTTGATGCATAATTTATGTCACTTTGATTTCGAATAAGTGGTTACATGTTCTATTTTGTTTCTTACAAAGTTTAGTGTGTGGAATAATTTATCTTTTTTTTTTTTTTTTTTGGATACTCGTTATTCTGATGGAGTGCGTTCTTATTCGCAGTGAGTCTTAACTAAATATCTTTCTTGCTATTCCAAGTGTATTTTCGAAAGTGTGACATTGTTTGTGTTCATAATTTTCAACGCAGCAAACTTTGTATCGCGAGTACCTCTATAAATAGGCACACTGTACTGTTTGTCTATTTTCGTTATGTGCATTTGTTTTGACTTATGTACTGTACAGTTTAATTGGAAAACTGTTATTATACAGCTGAAATGCGAGAACAAGCACTTTTGAAACTGTGTGTGAATGCCGTGTGCATTGCTTTTCGTTTGCGATCTTTAATTTTGCAGCATTTGTGATTCAGTTTGTTTGATTGGTTCATGTTGATTAGATTAGACAATTGACGTCAGTGAGTATGTAGAAGTATCTATATATTGTCTGTGTATAAACTATGAAATGCTTCTGTCTTATTGTATGACTCAGCACTTATTGGGTATAACTTTTACTTATATTTAAATTTAGTTCAGCATTAAGGACAAATCTTTCCGAGAGTTGGGACAAGTGAAGAGGAGTTAGCAAGGACAACGGTCAATGTCAGTTGTGTTATTTAGATAGGCAGATGTTAAGATAATCGAAATGAAATCGTTAAAAACTAAAGAGTTTATTTTACCTTTGCAAACTTGGATGTATCATAAGAAAAATTCTAAAATCCAAAAATTAGTAGATATTGTTAGTTTCTTATATCCGTTTTGGACTGTAGGTAGATACCTACTTGGTTATGGCTTTAACCAACAGTATGTCCATGTCCGTTGCTATTATATTTTTGTTGATTGACCCTTAAATTTATGCCGAATTCGAACACGTGCATACTCTTAAAGGTTTGCAAGAAGCTTGCAAAAGATGGCGTAGTGAATAAAGTCAACAAGATGAAACTTTTGTTTTTATTTTTTCGATGCTGATCTAAAACCTCTCAGTCAGTGTTCAAAACACTAAACATTGAACCATTGAAATTTCATAAAAACACGCCGAGCTGAACGGCAGATATGATAGATCTTTAGACTTGCAACTAATTACCAAATTTATAAAAATCAGTGATCACCATACAGTTTTGTGTCCCTCCATATAGTGAAACCTGCCGAAAATTAAAAAAAAATTCATTTAGATAAAGCTTTTACTATTGTGCACAGTGGTGCGCGTTGTTATATTGGCCTCGAAATGGCACTGGCCTAATGCAGATGAATTTAAGACCTACCCGGCAGTCATGCGGACCAATGGGTACTTCGTCACATCCACGCTCCTAATCAGGTCGGACTATGGGAAGCTTCGGTAAAACTTGCGAAGCGTCAGTTTGACAGATGTATGTGGTACCATCAACGCGTAGGGAAGCATGTCTCAAATCGCGTCCACTTTTGCAACTCCAAGATGATTCAGAAGTTACATTTGCATTGTCGCTTCCTTATCGGAAGGAAGTCGCCTGCTCGCAGTGACAGGGTTTACTTGTCTCAACATATACCGTTGAACATTTTTGCAGCTAAACTTAAACATGTCATCATTTTCATAATTTTTTTTTTTCTGTTTCTATGAGGTTAGGGATAGGGTTAAATGAATTTCTTTTGTAATCCTCAAAGGAAGTCTTTTGCAACAGATTTCTCCCATTTGCAGTAAAATGGTGTTTGTAGTAGTTTGAGTTTCATATCACCAATATCGACAACATTCTGAATATTCAATATTGCGGTGACACATTGGGGACGTTCGGTTCGGATACCAAGTTTATGTAAAACGTCAACTAGATTGGTCGGGACTATGAATCCGAACGCAACTTGAATAGTTTTTGTATTCTCGCGGTCAGCGTTACCTTTGTTTGATTTTGCAATTTTTTTATGTGGAAAATGCCCTTCATAAATTTAATTTTTTTTTTTATTTTCAAACTAGTACCTACATTAAAAACACAGTTGCCTATCAGAAAACTAAGCGTATGCGAACTAATGGTTGTTAAATAAAACGAAAATTCTAAATTACCAGAGTGGCCTTAGAAATGACACCTTTTGCAAAAACTATACACATGACCACTCTGTGCCAATAAAAACTGAAATACGTCTAGTGTCTAGTCAGACATCTGTCAGACTTTCTAGACTAGGAATCCGAACGTCGCCATTTAAATCTTGAGATGATTGTTCCTGACGTGCCTACCTATATTTTGTTCTTCTTGTTTCATCGCTCTTGCTATTTTTTTTTCAAATGCTCTTCATTTCAATTTTAATTTGATGAATCGCAAATCAATCTCGTTCTTTTGGTACAGAGCTGCTCCATAGGTAAGTAACTTCGGTGCATCTTCTTCGAGGCACTCATCAACAAGCCAGCAGTTTCTAAAAGTGATCGGTTTGAAGCTGTGAGTTGCGACGTTTATGATGTCTTGTTCATTTGCCATCGATGATAATTGTCTTCGTCGGTGATTGCTGGTGGCTGCGTGCTGGAATTGCATTAACATGTCCAATGCGTTTCAGCATCTCACAATATTTCCGTTGCCGTGGCAAATGAAGAACTGAATTATTCATAGCCCTGAGTTGGCATCCAATTTGAACATGGCCGTGGAGCTTTAGTCAATGTTGGCCAGAGCAGCTGGTAATGCTCATACATTTAGAATATTGTGTCGATGTCAATGTGGTGAATTTGGTTAATGGTTTGATAATATGGTGGCATCATTTGTATGACATTATAGAAAAAAATAAATACAAATGTATATACATACCTACTATGATATATCATACGTATTCACGACATTCCCTCAGTTAAGCAATACCTACCAGTTCGAAGTTCACTCCCATCAAAACATACAAACCGAAACACACTCGGGCCACTTCGAATTTCGTAGAGCCCATATTGCGTACAATTGCCCACTATCACTCATGGCACAACTCAAATTGAGTCAACACAAAGCGAATCAAATTCAAGTTCACAGTAAAACGATTTTTAAAACAGGCAGATCACTAAATAACATTCAACCCAAAGGATAATACAATCAATAACAATTTTCCCTTTCGAAAGTAAAAAATCAAATTACACAACTTCTTCCTTTCCCCATAAATATCCAAAGTTTGTACGACTTGCTTGGCTCCTTATGGATAGGCCATTTCCGTATTTGTATAGGTATATACGTTGGGCCATCTTCTGCATGTGTATCCGCTTTGACATCAATTTAAAATTCCCCGGACGGATACAAAACCTTTTTCCAAATTACCACAAATCACACAGATAGCATAAAATATTAATACACACACAGGCGAGGAAAAGAATGCAAGAAATCTTCGTTGGAAATTCATTCTGGGAACGAGGTCATTTTGAACGGTCACGAGTATAGTGGGGCTGAGGCACATCAGGCAAAGGGATACTGCCGCCCCCGCCACCCCCACGCCGCCTCAGCCAATGGAAGACTCTATCAACGAACAGTCGAGAGCAGGCCGCAAAGGCACAATAGTAACGAGCATGGGAAGACACGAAAAAGAACAAACATAGAAATAAAGTTCTCTAGGGAAATCCAGAGGATGGTCTTTTTCTGTTTACTGTGACAGCATACAACTCTCAGTCAGTCAGAAATGAGATGGATCCTAATTTGAGCAAGGCAAAGCCAAACGGCCTACATCTTTTCATGTGTACTATAAACCCAAAAACAGTCGAGTGGTTGGCTTGCCAATGGTCCCAAATATATATACGAGTACATATATAATTCTTATCTTGTTGATTGAAGGATGACATGAGATGTTGGCATTGATTTTCTTATGTCATTTCGTTCACTGTACACACATACATCTCAAACAACTTCCTTTGCAGTCTGATCTCTTTCAATTAATTTGGAAAATTCCAGAGCCAACAAGTGCAATGTCCTGTGCTTTCTTCATTGTCATTCAAGAATGCTCTTTCCTTTCGATGCGACGTCTAATTCGAACTGCAATTACCGTCACACAATCCGAATGCCTTCCATATATCGGCTGCGAAGGCGTTCAGCAACGTTAACGATCGAAATAAGCTCTTAAAGTGCTTTACAATTACTGGTGCTTATCCATGTGATGCCAAATAAAAATGTCAATTGATGTTCATTATCAGACTTAAGTTGGGAATTTATGGTATACGGGAAATGCTGCCTGAAAATTTATGTTAGTTTTTTTTTCTCAGTTGGTTACTTTTCCCCATGCAAGCGTAAATTGAATAGATGGGTGAAGCAAATTGAACGAGATTAGACTATTAACTTGGGGTAAGAGGATGGGCAGGTTTAGTTTATCCACATTTGAAATTTTCAATTTAAATCGACAGAGTTTGCTGGTGGATTTGAGTTATGGACATCGAGGGGTTATACGCATGCGGCTCTGTTGAAAGGTTAGGATGCCGTTAAGATATTTTTTTGGTTTTGGGAGGGGTTATGGAAAAGGTTATGTCAGTAAAATCGAAAGATGTTTCACAAATTTACATTTGACCTTACATCACATGGAACGCAAGATTGTCTGTGAAGGGCAAATAGACTCAAACCGGAGTGTGTGTTGTTTCCCATTTTACCCTTGAGCTGTTTGAAGTGATGCGAATTTCTCGACTAATTTTAACTTTACCATCTGATCTGATAATAAGAGTTTATACAGCTTTGTATAGCGACTATAGAGTTGTGGGTACATGCACTTCTCGGCGCAAACTTGACACCGGTTGAGTGATGTAAAAACGGGTTATTGTTCTTGGTAGTGTAATACATTTGCCCATCGCTATAAGTCAAACGGTTTCACAAACTACTTTGGGAGCCAGTTTGATATCTAAGTCTGTGATCAGACAAATCCTAGCTCTTGGTACGATATTCCCTTTAAAGTACTGATCACATTTTTATTGAAAGAACAAAATAATACAAGACCGACCTTTTCGGTAAAGTAATCACGGGAGTGCTAGGTATTTAAATATGGATGCATTTGCCACCAAAAATTTCGCAAAAAAACAGTATAAATGACGTCAAGAGGTATTCCGAAGGTCAGGTGACTGCGCTGTGGTCATCTAAATGATTTCAGCTATCGCAAATCAGCGAGTTATAAGTCTTGTAGGTAATCATACCTATATATATATAAAACAATTGCGGGGAAAGCAATTTTTTCAAAACTCTTTCAGCTAAGGAAGGAAAAACGATGGACTTCGCTACTCGAGATATATATCCAGAATTCAGCAAAAATTACAATTTGGTATCTACCTCAGTTAACCTGTTTCATACTTAGCCAAGCCAAAAAAACTGTCCTTAAAACAGTTGCTACCATTTTTACAATAACTGACAGGAATGAATGACTGGTTTATACAATCTCAAAGCACCGCATTGGCTTTAAGGTCGATCACGGTCTTTGCAAGGACTTTACTCAGTGAGCTGTGGTCCCAAAAAGGCGCTCAAAAATACGAACAGTGCCTTATCCTGTTGGGAAGCAAGAAAACAGCCGCATACACAAACCAACCAAACTTCACTCAGAGACTGTCTCGCAGACAGTACGCTTTCTTGACACCTTATTGAGGCAAGAAACTAAAAGCTGTGCAAGCATCGCTACCTCTATTCAGAAGTTTCACAAATTTGACCA
The DNA here is from genome assembly GCA_949126925.1 of Cheilosia vernalis. Classification (NCBI taxonomy): domain Eukaryota; kingdom Metazoa; phylum Arthropoda; class Insecta; order Diptera; family Syrphidae; genus Cheilosia; species Cheilosia vernalis. Next base: position 41,678,948 of record OX421360.1, on the reverse strand, counting down.
TGTTAATGGGAAGTTGAAGTAGGTATCCCTTCTCTATACCTATAGGGTGTCAAAGCTGAGCCAACATTATAGTTTTTAGACTGTTGGGCCTTCCGTAAAGAAAGCTATTTACCTACGTTGCGACTTGATGTTTTCGGCTTCTGTTCGATCCACCCGTCTATGAAGAAAATCCTCTTTTTCTATAGGGTCGCACATACGTAAAGACTCCACGGGCCGGAGCATTTATGCTCATGCGCTCTATGGCCTATCTTATACCGTATCGACGCACAATTTTTCGACCAGATCGATGTAGCTGTATAGTTCGTTGTTGAATCTTTTCCACAAAAGATCGTCAAATTTTACTAGGAATCTTTTTCTGCTTTATACAAAGTGATAACTTTTTTTTAAGTTCTGCAGAGATAGACAAAGTTTAAGTTGTCAATTTTGAAGTTCTGTCCGATTTGTAGGGTTTTCCTTCTAGTTGACAGCATTACTTCAGTTTGGCCTTGTCATTTGCCAAACGCATTGTTGACGCTTCCATTCCTATATATGTACTTGGAAGCGCACGAGTGACAGCTCGCTATATTCTAAAAATCTGTACGTATTATCAGCCTATATACAACTAATTGGACAGACTTTTGAAAGATCGTGGCTTTTGTGTTGACATGTGAGTTTCACACACTTCTCATACTTCTTTTAAGTTATAAAAAAGTCTCATGATAATATTACAGTAGCCTTGACTAAAATCTTTTTTTTTAATATCAAAGGTTTCGGCGAGGTCATCACTCGATGCAGAAGCGAGTGTTCTTCATCGTCATTCGTCATCCTACACAAACGGACTATTTTTTTAGTGAAGCCAAAACTATGCTCCCCTTTATTTGGCTCATAGAGTTTTGGCTTTGAAATCGTTTAATTAAAATTATTTTGGACGACTTCTTGGAATTTTACCAGCATCTGTCTATAAGTGTGCAAATTTTATCGGTGGTGGATTAAGCAATATAGTCGCACCGATAAGGGCCAATCAGGTATTTCAAAAGGGCTTGTGGCGATCGGCAATACGGCTGTTATGACCAAAAATTAATGTAGTATGTAAACTTTTTAATGTAACTTTCCCATTTTATACAATTAATGCTTTGTTGATAATATGTTGTTATCAACTGTCAATTATATGTCAAATTAGTGTAAAATGTCAAAGATTTATTTAGTTATTTTTGTAGCCTTGAGACAACTGCTCCAACAGCGAAATTAATCGGAAATAAATATAACGTTAAGGAAATTAATAAAAAGTTTTATTTCATCATTTAACAATGGCACACATGATCTCTGAAGGACAAGTATACATCTTCCCATAGGCAGATGATCTTTTTCCCATCTTACTTGATGCATTGACACCTTTCGAACTCGAATAATATTGACACCTTTCCTGATTTATTTAAAGATACTTTTAGGTTTGATGACATTTACGCCGAACTCTCGAAATTGATCAAGCAATGGCGATTCGCCTCTATCTTTTCATTGAATACGCTAATTTTGAGTCATCTTAACAATCTAGGTATTCAAATAAATATGCCAAATGTCCATTGAAAATTATATTTAATGCATCGAGAATTTTAAACATTCTTGCTTTTATTTATATCTAGCTGACCCCGCGAACTTCGTTCCGCCCAAATTCGTTAATGTAATGAAAGTAATAATTTCGAGCACGCACAATGCACATGCAAAAATTATATATAGTTATAGGTATATAGAGAGATGTTTGTTTCCACATTGTTTAAAATGTAATTTAAAAAACATATTTTTATTTATTATTTATTTGTATAAGGAGAGACTTCTGGTGTTTCATTCTCATCATCAGCTCTGAGACTCAGGATCAGTGCAATTCTCAATTCAGCTGAAGGTTCAAGGGTGAATGCTTTTTCAGATTCCTAAAAATTCCACAAGACAAATATTCGCGGCCACAACAGATGTGTCTCTATGGAAATACTATTCTAATTTATTTATCAAACCAGCTATATGGGACTCATTCAAGTCAAAAGCAGGATACACGCAGAATATTAAGTAGAAATAAAATGTGTCGTCCTTAGATCTGAATGTGTGCCTCTTTAAATGAGGGATGAAGAAACAAAACAATAGTAAAAGCAATTCCATTCGCATAACTTACGCAATAAAATATTATTACACATGTCTTTTCTTATAGGTGGCACGGAACTAATGTTTCACTTGTCTCGTAAGTAGCGCCATCTTATCCATTTGCAGGGACAAATCGTTGTGAATCTAAAAATCCAAACAAAAGGAGCTGACTAAACACAGTCCTATTAAATACGACAATAAAACATCTCCAATGGCAAACAGCTTTGTGTTTTCCTTCTGGTGATTTTGTTTTCTTCGTCTTTTTCGGTTCTCTCATTTCTGTTTTGGGCTGAACTGCCACGCAAGTTACGTAAATAGGCAGTATGCGGTGTGCCTCTGGCTTACAAGCCCAATGATGATTCAGTGGGATGTCATTGAAAATGGATAGTCGTCAGGTAAATTACTCTCATAAATAAAGGCTCAGAAAAACAATTTTCAATAAAATTTATCTTGATGAAAACCGTTTTTCCTTTTGATGTTACCTCGTGAGATATAATTGTTATCCTGATTTTCGGACTACCAAATACCAATTTCACTAATGGATGTCTATTTGTAAAGTAGGTGGCCCACACTTACGGTGACCCTGACCATCCGTTCATTATAATAACGAACTGTTCTGATTTTGGTGTTCATTATAAATATTATGTATTTTAGAAGCGGTTCATTGTTTGCACTGGATTTTATTTAAATTCTTAGAAAAGAATAGAACGTTCCGAAAACTAACTTTTAATAAACAAAATGACAATGCATATGTGCCCTGAACGACCAAAAAAAAAAAAAAAGTAGGTACCTATTGCTCTAATACTAAAAAATGTTTTCTATTTTCAATTATTTTTTATTTTTTCACGCTTTTTTTGTATAAATATTACATATCGAGGGTTAAACGGCAGGACCTCGTATATGTTGTTTTTATATGTTCTTCAGAAATCACAAAAAAAAACTCTTAAAATAATATTCTAAAGGAAAGTAATAGTTAATTAATTGATTATCAAGTAACTTAAATATTGCTAATTACTATAGGTATTATTATTAAATATTATTTAAACAAGTTTCATTCTTTTTTCATGGTTTTTATTTCGAGTTCTAAAGTGATATGGTTTCTATACTAAGCTTGTAATGAGATTCTAAAAATTATACCTTTTGTATGTGAATTTGTTTTGTACCTTTATCGCATTAAAACAACTCAGACATCCTGAACGAGATATTCAGTATTCAGAAGTGCGTGGGGCTTATCAAGGAGACACATTTCGTTTTATTTATTTATTTATCTTTTGAACTTTCTCAAATACGTAGTAGTAAGACATTCGTACAGAATTTCAATCTCGAGATGTTAATCAATTCTGACATCTAGAAATTTGGATATCACCTATCTCGAAAATGGTCCATACGATTTAAGCAAGATTTTATTCCTAACGAAATATTGTACCAAATCCTTAACTTAGTAGTAAACTCAGTTTTTCTCTTTGTTATCGTACAAATGGATTTTTTTTTTAATTTTAAAAATAAATCTTTTAGTTTACCTCAAAACTTCACAAACGATTTTGACCAAAATGCCTTTTTGGAGTAAAGTTGGTGTTTTAAAAATATTTGCGTCTGTAATATTCAATTTGATGAGGATGAGCTTTATTCTTACACTTTCTCCCATTGGCAATGTTTTAAATTGAAAAAAAAAATCTCATCACTCAGAATTCTATTTGAACGTCCTGGGATTGGGGGATCCTATTAACGTTGACGCGTTAACTTGCGTCTTTCGTTTATGTAACCTGAGCACCGAAAATTCAATTCTATCAAAACTCCCGGCCTCCTGTCGCGCTTCCATTCGACCAAGAAAATTGTATAATTTGAAAATCCCACCGGGATTAAATACGAAACATTCAAACATTTTACAACAACTCAAGCGACGTAAATAGTCTCAATGTTTAATGATATCGAGTGTGAATGAGGAGGTTGTGGGCTCAGATACCATCAAGTGCTGGTCGTGTTGTCATAGACTCAAACATGAAACACATGCATAGATATAAACCGCCAGATGGCTATGTCGCTATTTGTATACATTTTTTGTCTCTTGTCTGGTAAAAGGTAAGCAAACACACCAATAAAATATAGAGCAGCCTTCGCAAATCACAGCAGGGATAAAGTAAGGCTCTTTGAAGGGCGACCGCCTCCTAACATGATTCCTTTGAAATTTTCTTACACGCAATACAGGTCGACATCGTTTGTTTGTATAGAGATGTGGGACTGGGTATCTGTCGTATAGGTATATATACTTTGTGCGACGACACGTCGTGGTCGTGGACGGATTGATGGTGGGGGCGGCGGGTGGCTGTTGCTGAATGACGGTGGTTCACAATTGACAGTGGGTGCTTTTCAATTGAAAATTAATGCTTCTTCATCAATCAAGCGAAATGGAAAGGCTGTTTGTGGGCTCACAGTTACCAGTGTTTGGTGTGTGTTCCTTCATGAATATCGTATCCATGTGAGCCCTCTGGCTGATGAACGATTTCATTCAAAGCGAAAGCATCGTCGATGCTCATGCTCATCGCTTAAGCGTTGATTCTTAGAATTTTCGTCTAAAGAACGAAGCATTTAATGTTTTTTCTACGCAGTGGATCTCAGGACTCAGCAGTGCGTGAGCGAAATGGATGACAGGTGTAAACTCGTCAGTCATAGGTATAGGACATTTTTTTTTTTTTTGTAAACGAAGGAAAATTACAGTTAAACACATAGAAAAAGGAAAGTAGCTTCTGAAGAGAGGTTCTCATGAATAAATTGTTGAGTTGTTTTTTTCGTTGGCATATAACTGGTTCAATAACATAAGGTGTACGACTGGGTCGCACAAAGCTTTTTCGTTTATCAAAAGTTTGGTCAAATATCTGAGAAGCAATACAAGACAAAAGACAATAAAATGCACTATATTGTTAATGATCCGATATGGCAGCGTACCAAATGACAATGTCAGTTTTTTTAACTGACAGTTGTCGCAAATTCTTGTTAAAGAGTTGTAATCGCATAACGCCTACTGTACTATCTTAAGACTCTTACACATCACAAGATTTTTGAATATAAGGACATGCGTAGCAGGAGTTTCTGTTTTCTGATCAGTTAGGGAATGTTTTTTTATTTCTGACTGCATTAGATTAGTGAAGCTTGCTTAAATTGTCTATGATTGGAAGAAGAGTTCGCGATAGACATGTACATAGATATGTACAATATTCAGGTACGTAAGAATTCAGAGATGTTTTAAAATTTGCATTAGCAATTATAAACAAAATAACAGAATGGACACATTTTGCAGTTTCTAATTGGGTAGGCTCCAAGTGGTTGGAATTATTGGTGTTCATTCAATATGGTTGAAAAAAGAACAGAAGACGTGGGTAGTATTTACTAAAGAGATTTTTATTTGCATCATTGAATTTACAAAAATGTATACCTACAATGTGTGAGCACAGGTTAGGATTTTGGTAGTAATTTTTGGAAATGTTTTTATTGGGGCTTTTAGTCCTCCAAAGCTGCTAAGAGGGTGCAGTTTTTGCTGACAATGTGTAAAAAAAAATTCCAACTCAACGTTTCTTATAACAACAATAAAGCTACCTTGACCTAACAGAGGAATAGGAAACTGTGCCTTAGCAGAGAGTATACAATGCCTACAAAGTGAAGGTCTATACAACTGGGTTTGAATGTTACATAGTTAACGATTCCTTATTCGACTTGTGTGCAAAGATAAAAGTTAGATAGCCATGTCACGTGGTAGCACAATCAATGACAAACAACTAACTAACTAGAATAATTTCGAGTTTGAGATTGGGGATGTTAAAGAATGAAGTTTAATCTGACAGCTGGCTGTTGGCGTGATAGACAGTTACCTGCATTGGAAAAAAAATGTCCAAACTTTAAGTAGATGTTTCTTACTAAAATAACATAAAGTACGGTTATGGTCCACGTCAATTATTTCTTATTTTTAACATTTTTGGAAAAAAAACCAACGCTAGAAATTTTTCTGATTTAAGAAACAAAAGTCTCAGGAATTGACTTTTATTATTATTTGAATTTGGAAAAGAAAGTTATAAAGTTATTTACATTTTTTTTTTTAAATTTTTGGAATAAAATGTTTCATTTATAGGTTTTTTATGTTTTTCATGTTGCAATTTCATTGCAGTTATCTTCAGACCTAGAGCGGTGCAGGAAATCTTTTATTTGGCTAGTTCATTAGTTTAGTGGATAGGTACCTACATAATGTTAATTAAAAAATAAATAAATACAAAGTTCAATAAATAGCTAGAAACCCCGTTTCTCACAAGAATTATTATGGGTATGACAAAAACAAAACAGTCCTGCTTCTGCTTCTTATGTATATCCTAGTGGTTAAAAAAAATTCCCAAAATAAAGGGTTTCCAACTAAACACACTATAAGTACCGTCTTTACCATTAGGGCACACGGAGACCGTATCCAGGGCTCCCTTCCTCACGGGCCCCGAATCGCCGATATATAAAGTATAATAGTTTGTCGTTTATACGACACCGAGTTCAACAGCAAATGTGGCGTTGCTAGTATATCTACAATTCAGCATTTCGCCACTTTATAAACTTTTGTTATTTAATTAAATATAACTTTTACACAACAATATTGCGGCACTTTTTTTTTAAATACTTTTACAACACTTTATAGTTGAACTTTTACTCAGTCAGAAGCGGTGAGATCTTACCGACATGAGAGCATTTACCTGCTTTGAGTATGAAAATCACTTTTATGAGCGACTCTTATGAAACATTAAGGAAGGATGGAAGGTACTTTTTCAAATGCAAAAATTCTTTAAGTATACACAACTCTTAACCTGTTAAACTGGTACTTAGTATAAGAACGCATCACAATATGAAACAATAGGTGCATTCTTTTTAGATACCAAACCAGCTAAACCACACAACCAATATATTGACAAGTGACTTACTAGGAAGTAGAGTAAGTTCGGGTATTGTGGTATATGCGGGTAATGTGGTACAGGCAGTTTTCTCGAAAACTGAGTATGATATGGGAACTCCTGTTAAAGTAACCATTAGCGATTGCAGAGAGAACTGCGATTCGTGTTTGCTCACGTTTAAAATCGACCACGTTTTCGCTTAGTTGTTCCAAATGTGTTAATGTGTGCAGTGCAGTTTTTTTCAGGGAAAACTTTAAGTGTTTGTTTGAAGTAAAAAAAAATATTTTTCGAGCCGAACATTTATTCAATTGAAACAATCAATTTGCCATTTACTTGGAATAACTGAAAGTTTTGCTTAAAAAAATTGATTTCATATTTTTTTTAATTTTTCTTATAAAATATTAAGTTTCGGCTTATGTGGTACAGTAGCCGTAGGCTAAAGTGGTATGGTATACCACATTACCCAACTGAAAAGTTTTAATTTAAAATGTATTTTTTAATTTTATATGATACAGGTTGTTTTGCAAACATGCCTAAAAAAGGTGAAATTAGAAATTGGAACCTAAATGCTATGTAGAGCGCAATTCAATCTTAATAAAATTAATAAAAAACGATTATCTGTTAATGTGGTATAGTGTACCACATTCAACCACAAAGTGTACCACATTACCCACCGCTTTCCTAAAATGCAATTTTTGAGGTCAGAGGAAATCTCAGTAATATTTTTTGTTTGGTAATGATTGGAATCCTGCTAAATGTTGCTGAATGATAGTTTATGCTTGCATGAAACACGCTAAGGAATTTGAATGCTTTCGGTTTTATACTTTATCCGTAATGTCCAAAATAGAAACATGTATACCACAATACCCGAAGTTCCTCTATTTATATTTCCATTCATCTTGCCAGCGTCCAAAATCAAGCTCTTAGGAATTTGCCGTACATATCCAATTTCAAAGCAATCTCAAGAGTTGCACCCATAAATGCGGAAAATGAAAAATTTCATTTCCTGCTCTTTTGCACATACGTTTTTTCCACCTTCCTCGGCTTCAGAAAAAAAATAAAATAATTTAAACCCTTAAATTAAAAGCAAAGTTTCGGACCAATTTTCACCGCACCCCCAAGCTATTTTTTGTTATAATTCTTCAGTGTAAAACCGATTCGACCAAGTGGGTGCTAATGCACACACTAACACATATTTCTACCAAAAGTAACCATTCCCAGTGTGCGACGAAACCACTCATCCGAAGTCATCCGTATGTTTGGCCTGGAGTCCGAAAAATTCTCTCGGACATCCTTAGATGTCGATACCGGGTGTGTTTTAGTTGAATAATTTTTACCATAAATACAAAAAGAACTCCTCCTTTCCCCAGCACGGTCGGCTGAGATGCGACAACGAAATTCACTAGTCGTTCGTATTGTCCTCAAAGGATAAAAATCCGATTTTACACTATGTGTATAACTCTAGTGTTTAGCCGCACCCGATCCATGAATTGTCTGACCTTTCCACTCGGCATGTTCAGTGTTGAAAAAGGTCCATTGATATGGTGGACGATTTTTCTTCCAGTTGGTACTCTCTTCCGTCACCGTCCGCACCAGCATGTGTTGGTGCGCCTTATATCCTTAAAGCATACACTTATATAATCATAGAAGTAAGTACCGGAAAGTTCGAAAACAAAAAAATGGTGTAAGGACTGAGTCTTTTTTTTTTTTTTGGAAAGCCGAATAAAAAAACGATTTGTTTTGAAAAATTCCTTGGCAATGTGTTAAACACATTTGCCTGCCCAAATGCCTGCCAAACAACGGGGACGTCTATAAAGGGATAACATTGTCTAAACTCGGAAAAGTTTTACGTTTTATTTTGTTCCTTTTCGTGTGTGCATAAATTCGCCAATCCTTTCGGATATCACAGTCTCAGAGGTAATTCTGTTTCGCCTGATTCTCTCGCAATTTTCATCGATGTGCGGGTGGAAGAGAAGTGGCTGTTGGGTCATTTTTGTGGCTTTTGTTAATTTTTTACTCGATCTGTTGTAAATGTATGCTAACTTTTTTTAGTTTGTACTTTGTTGATCTTTCGTTAACGTTTCGTGGTCACGGGATAAAGGTCCAAATGGAATGCGAATGGTATACCCTTTTGGGTATATAATGTGGATTAGGGGATTAGGTTAAAAATTAGCTGTCGCATCTCGCATTCGCATGTGTAGTATAGTTGAACCGTGAACCCAATACCTTTCACATTTAATTGTCCTTAAAGAGCTTCAGGAAATGGCCAACCTCAACTCGATCTGCCGATTGAATTGCACACTACTCGTTGGTGCGGACACAATTAATTGAATATTTTTTTCTCGCAGCAAAACTCGCAAGCGAGTAGGTACAGCGCTTTTCAATTGACTCACGTCGATATTATGGCTTCCAAAGTTAACTTTATTGAGAGAAAATTTTCGAAGGATAAAGTTGCATGCAAAACGGCCTTCAGGAGGCATCACAAAAAAAATATCGAACTAAAAATAAGCGAAACTGGTCACCTTTCTGTACTATCACTGAACAAAAATTAACAAGCTAAAATAGGAGGCGTTCGTGACGGCAAGGCGGGGAATGAAAGCCAGGGTAGAGAGAAAAACAGAAACTGGTTAATAATAATGGGGCAAAATCAAAAAGACCAAAGTGAACTGGAGCGGACAACATTGCAACGAGATCGACTTTCTGGCTCATACCAGCATCACCATCATCGTCATCATCGTCGTCACAGTATTCGTACTCGTATAGAACTAACTCCTACAGCGGCACTGTCACGGCCACCCCAGTACCATTTCCATTTGCCAAACATGAACCTGTCGTCCCCCTCTATGTGAACACAGAAGAGCTGGGTGAGTTGGTTTTTATTTTTTATCCGTCAAGGGACATTTTTTGTGTCATCCCCGTTGCTCAATCGCAAATTACGTGCAGTCGACCAGCTATAACTTTTTCATTCGATTTTCGATGCAAAAAACTCGTTCGTCCAGGTTGCCACCGTGCACCTACACCTATACCCGGTGTATGTGTCGTGTCGTCCAGTGGGTGATGTGGGTGGCTGATTGGTCGGGGTAAGTTGACTAGTATCCAGGTTGCTGTGCATAAATTATCGTTCGCCATCGTAGCATGGCTAATTTTTTTCCCCTTTTTTTTACCTAATTTGATTTTGTGACTTTGAAGCTGTGGCAGTGTCCCAGAAAGTTAACGGCGGATAAAGTTAAAATCTCCGTCTGCAAAAAAAATAGTAATGTAAAATAGAGTTCGGTAGGATTGTGGAGTGGAAGTAAAGACGATTGAAAAAGAAATATAATAATAAAAAGACCTGAAAGCTGAGCAAGGGGAGCAAGCTGAGCCTCATTTATATGGCTACTCAGCGTTAACTAACTTGGGTAATTGGCTTATTTGGACGTGCATTTTAAGATGCATTTACCAGAGTCAGCTTAACGATGAAAAAGGTTCAGCAACTTTATGGAAATGGCTTTGAAAGGCCAATGGGATAAATAGTGAATTGGGACGTTCTACTCTACCATTGTGCTATCGCTATTGGTATATAGATGGAATGGGTAAGTTGGTGTATGTGAGTTGTTGTTTCTTTTTATCCCAAGGACTGGAGCAGCGGAATCTTTGGTTACATGGTTAAAAAGTTTTTGCTTGGGACCTCCGTACAAATCAGTGTCAAGGAAGTGGGTATAGCGCGAAAGGTCAACGACGATTTGACTGCAATAGAAACCAGCTGGCAGAGTTTTTGCCGCACTTTATTTAATCTCCGAAGAAGTCCTTAATGTCGGGTATAAGGAGTTTTAGTTCTCCCACGTCCTATAAGACCAAAATGGAGAGAGGTAGACAAGAACCATATTATTTGTTCGATTCATTCAAATACGTTGGCTATGCCAACTTGTGTATATAGGTATTGTCGTGTCAATTTGTACTTTGGCAGTAGCAAATCTTTTCAGGCTGATTAAAATAAGGTATGAAGCTTCCTATATATACTTTTCATTCGTTTTCAAAAGTCGCTTCTTTGCATTAGATTTTGGCGGTTGGGGTATATGCTAAAGGAGACCCTCTGTAAACCCATATCTCAATCATCAGATTCCGGACTTTTTCTTTTATCCTATACCTTGATGTATCGGCAGGTTGAAACCCGAGTTGGGGACATGCGATTATAATGAAGAGGCCATCGAAGCAGAAATCGATAGTCTCCGAATTATGATCTTCAAATATATTCAAACCTAGCTAGTGTTAAAAAAAAAGTGAATCAGGTCAAATCTGACCGATTTTAACTTTTCTTTAAATCCGGTTAAAACTTAAGGTAAGAAATTTTCACCATATTATTTTTCCGGACAAAAAAAAAGAAGGTATTTCCGGTCAGAGTGAAGAGATTTCGGTCAGATATGACCGGAATCAGGTCAGAATGGCAATGCTGATAGAGACCGTTTCGAAAACGAAATTTTTTATAATATATTCGGTCAATTTGGCGTTGGCTGTTTTTGGAGATGTAGTTAGTAGACTTAACAAAGACACAAATACGAGCTCTATTAATTGTTGAGTTGTTTCTACGGACTTCTATCGTGGAGGCTGAAACATATAATTCAAGAGCGTCCTGAAATGATTTCAGGTGGAATGTTGTTAATTGTATGGTGAAAAAATTTTAGCTGGGCAAGTATTCGGCCCTAAAACATGAATCGGAAACTGAAGACTGTATTTTCTTAAAAATTGGAAATATGTCATTCTCAACACTTACATGATCGATGTTCACATTTGATAGCTATTTATAGGAATGAACTGTCTATATTGTTGGTATGATTGGTGACAGAAAAAACTCTCTGATCTAAAAAGTTCAGCAGGAATACCTACCACCGCCTTGTTCGATGTCAAATATGGTCATAGACAATTATGTCGTGTTTTCTTCCAGTAAAAATACTTGAAATAATTGTACAAAAGCCATGGCGACTCCTGGGGATGAATCTTTCCTACATAAGTCAGTGATAATATTGCCATAATCGGTTGAGCTTGACGAGCTGTCAGTTGTGCATATAATATGAGTATTGAAGTGGCATGTATGGGACTAGCAGTGACGACAAAATATGTGCTAACCACAAGAATGGACAAAATATGAAGGTTATATAAGCGACCCCACTCCCTCATACGTCATAGCCCTCTTCAGCTCAACGAAACCTTACCCAACTGTCTTTATCTCTTTATTCTTCGGTAAAAATGTTATATTCAGTCAAACGTTTTGTTGAATATATTTTCACAAATAACCAATACCTCTACGGTAATCGGTGACATTTGTTTTATGCGCAACTGGTTTCCTTCTTAATCTAATCCGACCACACCTTTGCCCAAAAAAAGGAACAAACCTTTACTGGTGTCAGTTCAACATCTGGGATACCATTTCCAATCTATACAACAGCTAACCAAGGATCAGTGATTAACTTTGAAACTTGAATGCTGTGTATATATGGTATTCATTAAAAAATCCTAATTAACTTTTCGTTTTTAAACTTCATTTCCACTTACACGCACCCCACGCCCCTCTATTTCCTGTGAACTCGTTTTCTTGTGCAAGAAATCTCTCGCCCGTGTTGAAATGCAGACGAGTTATCTAAACATCGCACCAGAACATGGTGCAAGAAAAATAGAAGAGGAAACCCCTAAAAGTCTTGTCTTCAATTTAAATTTAAATGAGTTTCGTTTTGTATTTCTTCCTTCCTGGTTTTAAAAAACAAAAAAAAAACTTCGTCTTATTTTCTGAAAATGCACTTGCAATACTTCTGTACTAACGAATCCTTACAAAGCAGCCGCAAGCCCGCACACAAGCCATACCTATCGTCTACACCAACTACAAGCCACAAACAGAATTTTACCGGTGAGACCTTTACCACACTAACAACACCCACTATCGCCAGACAAGTATTTAGATACATTCCCCATACCCCACTCGCATCATCCACCAAAGACGCAAAGACGCAAAGAACGGGGGCGCAAGACACGGGAGGTAAAATAAAAAAAAAAAGGAAAAAAATAAAAATGACATAAAAATGCTTCCAAAATAAATGACACACGTCTGCGGCGGGATGTGATCTATTTCGAGTTGTTTTCAAAAGGAAGACAAACTTCGCCGTCCGTTTCCGTTTTCGTAATTTTATTCGCTTTAAGACTTGAGAGTGTATAGGGGGAAAATTTTGCAAAATGAAATCCATTACTCGGAAACAGATGGGTGAATATGTGCCGCCGTCATATTATCTTCAACAGGGCAGCGAACTGAAATATTATATACAACTTGGTCCACCTACAGTTTCTTATTTTCAGTTCTGTACAGATGCCGATGTAGAATCCACGAGAACGATGTGCTTCATCCTAAGGTATCAGTATCAGTGTTTTTTGTATTTTTGTTTTAACGATTTTTACCTTTTAAGAAGGGAAAATATTAAACAGTGCATCTTCGAGCTCGCAGGCTCCTTCAACCGTAGTTTCGAGTAGTTGACTTTGAAATTGGAAATTAGAAAACTTTCAGCATTTTCCTCAAAGGAAGTAGTTTCTGAATTTATATTTTAGATTTGCAAATGACAGAGGGGATAAACCGAGAGCTGAGAGATGGAAGCAACAAAAGGGTGGACAAAGATTTACAAAAGGATGCCTTCTAAAGTAGCTAAAAAGAATTGAACACCAGCCATTAGCGCACTGAATCCATTAGCAAATAGCTGGGACCGGCAGAGGATATATAATCGGTGAAGTGTACGGAAATTATGGAAGAGATGAATGAAAATATCGAGTCACAGCAAACCGAGTACATGAAATTTCACTGGTACTTTTCTGTCACTAGTACCTACCGAATGAGTGGGGTTATTTTCGAAAGAGTTAAAAAGAAAAAGCGCTGCATGTTGAATTCAATTCATTTCGAACACATTTCTACATATGTGTTTGGTCCGATTTTAGGCCATGATGCTCGTCGATAGGAAAAATGTGCATCAATTCTTTGGACCTGAATTTGTCATATTATGTATCTCTATGGTAACTGAAATTGTTTTGATTGTGTTACAGAAAATTTGTGGTGAGTATGTGTATATAATATAAGTTTTATCTTTGCTTGTATCCATTATGAAAATTAGGAAATCCAGATTTCAGTCAATTCTGAAATGACAAGCTTATTTTCGATAACATTCTTTCGATTGTTGGTAGCTAGTTCTTAAAATATTTGTGGATACTAAACTGGGTGCTGCTTTCAAATTTGCAGAACTATAGTTGGCTTTCTCTCGTTCACAGTGCAGCACTGAGCAGAGTTTAAGCAGACCGGTTTACTGAATCGAGCATTTTCAGAGCATTAATGAAACAGACTTGAGCAGTAGCTGTCTTATTTTGATTTACCTATCAGAACAGCATCAACATCCCCGAAATGCTCCGTACTTTTATTTAGAAAATAATTGTTTGATTTTAAAAATGCTGCGTCCTTAGATTTTTACTCAGACTATAGCATTCAGAAAAAAAAAAAGTTGATTCGAAGCTTATAGACTGCGAAGTGCGATCTGCTCACGCTCTTAACAATAAAGAAATACGAATTTAAGAATAAGCTGCCTTTTTCAGACAGTTCAGACCTTAGAGTTAAAAACACTTGTTGGCACTGATAAACAAGAACTTACTGTGGTGTATTATTTCAATGACACCTTTTCTACAGAATGAGGGGCAGAATCATTGACTTATTAAATGAACATGGACTAGTAGTTGAAGCGAAATTCCAAGCGAATGTTCCAAAATACAGACGCGCTTATGTTTTAGGACGAGAGAAAATTTCATTACAAATATTGCATATGTGTTATATGCGTTGAGAGAGTATGAGAACTAATATAGAATTATTTGTTAGTGTTTTTAAGGTTCAATACCCAAGGGGAAAAACGGAACCTAGTTTCGCTTTTTTTCCGTCTGTCCGAACCCACTAGAGACTAGACCAATTTTGTACCTAGGCTTATCTCAGAAACTAATTGACGTAGAAGGCTGAAATGTGCACACATCATCCGGTACGTCTATCTAGAAAAACGACAAGTACCTACCAATGGTGGTGCTACATCGACTGGGCTTAGATTAATTAGTAATTTGGTGAAAAAAAAAATATTTTCATTCGCACAAAAAGCTGTTTATTTTTATATTAACAAAAAATGGATAGGTAGGTACATAACTTTTTTGTAGATCATGCTCGTAGCTATATGTGCACAAACATCCTCTCGGTCATTTCTTTTTTGAAGCGTGTTCTCTACTCCTAGGTACGCCTATCTGCAAATAATCTTCGCAATTTCCAACCTTCGGTGTGCGAATACACTCGCACTTGCCCGTTTTTTTTTTTTTTTATTTATTTACTTTGTTTTACATTATTAGTATTTTTGTATGGCGTTAACGCAGTTGCTTAGTGGTTATTTTATGTTGGATGAGAAAAACACTAAAGTGGCAGCTGAATTCAATAAAAAGTAATTTTATATATACCTGTATTTTTTTACTGATCGTTTTTTTTTTGAGAACTTTTACGTTTTAGTAGATATGTTTCAAATTATGTATGTTTTTCCAAAAAGCACTTGCACAATAAGTTTACAAAGTCAGTGGCTGCAATAGATTCAACTTGGTAAAACTTATGCAACAACAAAAACGTTGCGCGTAGTGCAAAATTTTAAGTTTTCGAGGCAGCTTGAATATCTCAAGTATGGGAACAGCAGCAGTATTTTTTAGTAGAAAGACTGGAACGATTTTTCCTCAAAAAAACATTAAGTTTATCACAGTCAACTCCAAATTAAACATGCATTTTCAATATGTACTAAAAGTGCTCACATATGATAAAAATCGCCTTGCAAAAATACTTGCAAAGCATAGCATACGAAAAAAACATTATCTGGTTCAAAATCCAACATTAGCTACCTCGAAAACACTTCGCATTCAATATGTGGTCATGTCACCCTTGCTTCGCACTATGCCATTCTACTAGCTCGTCTTCCTGCTCGCGAACGAGTCTCCGAACGGCCCTAATTGACCCATCCATAGTTCGAATACCCAAATCATCACGAATGGAGGTAACAAACATGGTCACCTCACCGTTGTGTACACGTTTACAGAGCGAACCAGTAAACGGAAAGCAAAACAAGGAGTCCTCCATGTTAACAGCCCTTTGCGAGAGCGCCTCCATATGAAATTCAAAGTGCTTGCTCGAAACTAATTTGCCGCAACTGATGTCAACGGTAATTGGTATATGGAACATCACTTAATCATTGCGGACAGTAGGAAATAGGGAGCATCGTGCAGCACAGACAAACATTCAACCATCATTTCCCAAAATCAACCTCGCCATTAGCCTTAGGAGGGAAACGCGCAAAGAAACGCAAATAGCACAATGCTGCAGCGCATAAATACCACCCCAGTGGCGATGCCTATCTAAACCTCCATCGCGCGCATTGTAAGTTTTGCGAAAGTCCCTTCGCCGTTCCTAGACGCTGTCCCCTGGCATACCCTTCCCGTCGATGCATCAATCCACGACACAACCCCTAGCGATAACTTATATGTACAACCAACAACCATCGCGAAAGCGTCACAATCAGAGCTCTCCCAGCGCAGTTCAGAATCAGCCTCATCTGATGCCCCAATTCACTACACCACAGACATAATGCATCATCGACTTGCCAGGACTCGAATTGCGTAAATTTACAATGTAAAACAAAAAATCCCGGTTGCCGTATATCCTTGTGCTCTTTATCAATGCGCTGTTGCCGTAAGCAATGCTAAGTATGACGTCATTGCAGTGGGTACTCTCATCGTGAACCCACCCCAACCACCATCCCTGTCATCATTCACATCATGACCATTTTGTGCAGGGAATTTGAAAGGGTTTCTATGGTAGCACTGCAATCTCCAATCGAATGGTAAATGGGTAGCGCCCTATAGCAGCAATATGAATAACAGTGAGTATGGCTCATCTCGCAGCTTGTTGCTGTACGTTGCCCTGTCACAGTGAGCACTTGAGCAGTGAGGTGTCATCATCAGATGAGTATGGAATCTCTCGTGAGAAATGCCTTTGTTTCAAACTTCCCTTATGGTCTATAGGTGTACGAGGGAATTTTATACCCCTATCCCGAGATCGCGCATGTCTATCAGTTGAGAGTTGGAGATTTCCCAGTAATTTTTCTATACTAGCCGGACATGCGCTGTAGCTGAAGGTGCATGTTGCCAACACTATTATCCAAATCGAGCTGTGATTTAAAGTACCTACACATGACCTAGGTGTAGATTGTACAATGTACACTATACAACCATCATATGCACAGGTAAGGGAACGTAATGAGGTGAAGCGTACGTCATCAATGCAAGTGCGTACGTCATTGTGCTTGCGGTTATATGAACTTTTAGCATTTCTCGCCATAGGCAAAAAATGGGGAGCGTTCTTTCATAAAAGTGGTTTGAAAATTGTTGGTCAATGCCTGATGGCTTGGTAATAAAATGCAAATGTCAAGAGACAACGAGCACCGAAGTTCAAGATGGCAAGAAGGGCCGCAGCTCCTCTGTAAAAACCAAGCCATTGTGGATGCTAGAGGACTTGGTCTCTGCAGGACTGTAAGTTACAGGTATTTTTCCGTAGAGGATGGAATGTTGCCGATGCAGTGGATAACACTGCAAACGTGTGGGGGGAGGGTTTCATGTATGCTAGAGACACGAGAATGAGGCGGCTAAGCTTAAAAAGATTCAAGACCCAGTGTTGCAATATATACAGACATACTAAATGGCATCTCCTGGAGACGTCTGAATATATCGATACTCCTCAATTGGTCACCTGAAGGGCATGTAAGAAAGACTTAGTTTCTGGTTAGAAAGAGGTTGCGGGACTTAACAAAAATTAAAGACCCTTTGCATGTTGTCACAAATTGCGGATAAACGGAACTATGAAAGCCAATATAGCTCTACACTGTTTTATTGCAACAACGAAGGCTTCAAGACGATTGGGAAGCCCGCCAAACGTTTTATGTGATCAAGCTTCGTTTTAAGGAAAAATATATCAATCTCTATCCAGATACATCGGATGACTCTGCCATGTAAAACAACAACCAGTGGCTCAGTATTTTTAGTGTGCTCGGGTTGTACAATGTACACACTTCGAGTACCTATATTGTCTGCGCACTGGTGGACTGTAGGTACTTCACAATAACTCCCCCGCATTAAGACGCAGCTTTTTTCAGAAACTCTTTTAGTAGGTTACCTTTGCAGGTCAACATTTCATTCACCTCTAGCTACAGTTACATAGACTAAACATGTCATCTTGGCTTTGCTCTACCTCTATACTTATTTTTGACTTCTCCTGTGTAACACTCCCAATTTCCATGGGAATCTTTATAATTTCCCTCTGTTTTCGTATTTCGAATGCTCCCCGGCGCTCTTTGGTCTGGACTCTGGAGAGTTTTCCTTTTTCTCTTCGACTTATATTTTTGTATGTATAGGAAAATCTCAACACATCATCGACACACCTTGGAGCATGAACCTTGCTTCTTGAGCTCTCACTCTCTCTCCTACGAACCATACTTGAAATCCTCTGAGGATATTTCTTATCTTAGTTTGTGTACTATCACCCGGTCCCGGTAAATAATCAAATAATCGGCGAATCTTGAGGTTTTTTTCTGCTCTAATTGCCTTTCCATCCTCTGTCGATAATCATGTCGTCAAGGAGCACACCATCAGAAGGCTGTACACTTTACTGGTCATTGGACATTGGGTTGTCAGTGTCACATTGTCACCATCACCGCCCCAGGTCGCTCGATTTTCATGTTCGTAATTCTAAGAAAAGCAAGATTTCGCCACTGACCAGACCAGCCCATGTGTTTCCAATAACAACAAACTTCGATTTTTCTGTCTTTTCCCATTTTCCGTCGGTTGGAATTCGGTGTTTTTCGTATACCTATTCCATTTGGATTTCTGTTTGTGTGTCGTTGGAGTAAACAGGGAGATTTCTTTCTTCTCTGTCAATGTCCAATTGGACCTTATATGCGTATGGCAGAAATATGTTCCGACATTTTTTGGTTTCTGCTTCAGCCCACAACCCACATCGATGCGTGGGAAGGAACAGAAACAGAAACGGAGAAAATAAAAATAGGTTGTAAGTTGTCTACAATAGCCTGGGGCCATACAGTGATGGCGGTAAAGTTCAGATCCTTGCCCAACAACGCATGGGGTAAAGGTGGCGACCGATCATTAAATGCGGATGAAGAAAGATTGTGCAAAAAAAAAAGACAACTAAAATCAAATTCTAGCTTGAAGTTTTTATAAGCTGTTTTAATTCGATGTGGAATTTTTGGGGCGTTTACCTGTACACCTACAGGATAGTAGACACGTTCGAGTTCAAATGCAATTGACGTTCACAGCTGGTAGTTTGTTGGGCGGCTGTCTTGCTGTGGTCCAGGGCCTAATTTAGGATTTGTGCTGCTTAAAATTGATTACGGCTAGTAACCCTCTCAGCGTTTGCACCAGGCAAAGGGAGCTGCTAAGCGATATCGCAATCAGACACACAACAAAATGAAATTGCTATCGAGTTGTGACAAGTTGTGTTCGTTAATACACAAGCTTGGGCGGTTGGAAGGATGGACTGTAAGTTTATCAGATTGGGAAGGAAGTTAAAAGTTTCTCAATTTATGTATACTTTTTAAGTGAAATATGCACATTATTGAGACGTGGGATGGACTAGTGTATGGTAACAGAGTCAAAGAGAGTTGGTAAACTACTCTGATAAATTTGTACAGGGTTTTTAATTATGGTTTGATATTAAGTGTATACACTTTGTGTGAAAGGGATTTTATGATATTGTGCATTGGTTCCCATTTTGGCGTACAATGGCTGCAAGTTCAATCTGTTCAATATTCAGGGAAGGGCTAATGCAATTTCTACGGAGCTATATTTATACTAAGCGCACTCATGAGTTACTAAAGCTGGGAATGTATTCAAATTATGCAGTAGAGAGTAATAATTTCGGAGGGACAAAATATTATGTTTACTTCTTCTGTGGAATAAGGACATCTGGTAAGGGAGATCTGATTTATATATCCTTCAGCACTTTTTGGTCACCAAACTAAACATAGTAGCTCAGCGGGCGCTCTGAATGATCCAACCGTTTGAGATGAAGTATTAGATTTCTTAACTTTATTAACAACTAGCTGGCCCGGCGAACTTCGTTCCGCAAAAATTCGTCAATGTATCTATATATATAAAAATGGTGCAAAAAATGTATGATAATTCATCAATTAAGAACGGCTGGGCCGATTTGGCTCAATTTTTTTTTCAGCGGTTCGTAATTATAAGGAGAAGGTCTTTACGAAACAAAATTTTGGAAAAACCATCCGGAAAATTGAAAAAAGGCCCAAATTTCGTTTTTCATGGGGAAATGCACTCAAAAATAAATAAAACTGAATAGAAATCGAGTAGTGACACTTAAAATACAAAAAAAAATTATTTTAAAGGCAATTGTTGTTGTCAATTATTTTCCAAGCAATGTTGTCGACAATTTAAATTTTTTTTTAAATATACGATAGATATACCTAAGTTTGTTTATGTTTACTATGCTACATTAAGTAACTTTTTGAAATGGAGGAGATACTTTGATTTATTTGATGGTGTTTGAACCAATCATTTTTGTTTGACATGAATTTTCAGGATCATTGCATTAGTACCTATTTATGAGAAAGTTGAAATGTAGTGCTGTTTGAGATGACGTGGACAATGATGACAGGCAACAGGAGTTGTTGAGCGTCTTGAGGTGTCACGTAGGGAGGGGTTAAGAGGGAAGGTTATGTGTTTACGTTTTATTTTGGTATTAGTATTTCTATTTCAAATTTTCTGTTTCGTTTGAACCAACTTACACACATATGAAAACCAATTTAACAGCTCACTAAAATTCGGTTACAAGTCATACCCAAAATACCAATTTGTTTGTTTCGCGAAGTAGTAATTTTATGGGCTAAAAATGATTCCCCACTTTGGTCAACGTTTCATCCTGCACTGGAACGCACTTTGATACATTATATAAACAGTTACTGTTACGGAAACACGTCTGATCTGAAATATAGGAACAGCGCTTATACTATAAACAACAATTTCTACTTGGTTATTGACCCGATAAGTGGCGCTGTCGTCGAACTCCGAAAACAACCTACCTATTTCAAAGAAATTGTGTGCATGTGTATCTAAGGTTTGTTCAATCTTGAGAGATAAGGTAGTTTTCGACCCGATAGGTGCTTTGTCGACCTGCGAAACCACACAACTGATTTCAATGAAATATTGTGCATGTACCTATGTCCTATATGGCTGGTGCCCGTTTGAAAGATAGAATACCATCCTATAGGTGATACTTTGTAAATCATAACAGGTACAGGAAAATGGGTTGTAGCACCTTCAATTAAAAAATAAAATCAAACGCTATTTCTAGAGTTGTATAATTAAAATTATTAATGAAAATTGTCCAAATAAAGCACTTTGCGAAATGCGAGCAAGACTTAAAACGAAAGGTACCTACGGTCAAAGTCGGGTGGGTATAGCTACATATAAAAGAGACTGACGTACGTATGGGCACTCATAACTCGGGAACGGATCGTTCGATTTTTATGATTTTCAGTTTAGATTCGAATTGGCCCAAGGAACGACATATGCTATATACTTTTTGTCGAGTAAACAAAACGGATAGTAACACTTCCATTAGGAATAACAAAAATTATGTAAAATTTTGAGTTTTTGTATTCTTTGAATGTTCCGGGACTACCGCTACACAATTTGAAAAATGTCGGCCCATTTATAATTTTTTTGTGAAACCTCAATGCACCGAAAGTTTGCGAATGATGAAACACATCGACATGACTATACTTCAGTTATTTCTATTGTATAACTATAAGTTTTTAATAAAGAATTTGAATTGAACGAATAACATAAAGTAGCATGAACTTTGTGCATGCTTGAAATTATTATTTTCATTCCATTAACGAATTCGGGCGGAACAAAGTTCGCCGGGTCAGCTAGTAGTTAATAAAATTAATAATTCCGAGCTTTCGCTTCCGGTCAATTGCAATAACCGAAGCGATTTACTTGTCGGCCAACCTACCGCTTTTTCACTGAAGTGCTTTGTGGTACATTGCATTTTTGGCTCCATTTACGGGTGCATACACGTACAAAGCGAGAGGTTTGCCGTCACGTGAGCACGCCACATACATCCATGTGAAAAACATGGAACGCTATGCTGATGACGATTGTGTTGTTGTCTATCTCGGTCTCCAGTATGGACGACTGAATGATATTCTTTCCCGAAGTGCCGACATATTCTCTCGATTGTTAATATTCCTATATGACTGTTCGTCCTGATTTTCTGCGGCGTGAAACGTTTGACCATCTCACTGGTGGCATGATCAAGTTTGTCTTGGCATCGCCGAATCCCAGCCTATGGCCTTCCTTGGGCCCAATCGAAACTATCAAGCTCAACATTTTTAAAAACTAACTATACTGTCTCGAGCTCAACAACTCCTGTATTGCCTATCATCATTTTCATCTCAAACATTTCAACTTACTCACTCATACTAATGCAAGGATCCTGAAAATACTTGGCAAACAAAAATAATACATTCAAACACCATCAAACAAATCGAAGTATCTACTCCATTTCAAAAAGCCACTTAATGTAACATAGTAAACATAAACAAACTTATTAGGTAGGTATATATTTAAAAGAAAAAAATTTCAAAATTGTTGACAACACCAATTTGCTTGAAAAATAATTAAAACTAGTATCACTTGTTGTGTGGTCGAAAATCGACCATACCTTTTATAAGTATGTACTATGTAGGTATACTAAAAAACGTACTAGGTATAATAATTAATTTCGTTATTTATTTATGTTTTTTATAAACGAAACGAAAAGAGCGACATCTATAAATATCGAAAAACATACGTAAATGAGCTGCTCCATAGGAAACGGTGTCATCGCAACTCATCCATCGACGACTCATACCCCGCCCCTAGCGACATCTACCTACATCCCAACTAAGAGTAAAATTTATGTTTTCAAATATATTGTGTACCGAATTTCCAAATCGAATCACCGAAAACGATAATTTTAGAAACTGCTCATATCACATGTTGTGTATTCCTGAAAGCTAGACTTAAAGCGATATCAGCGCACCTTAAAGAGAATATCTACCGACATATCTACACTTCCGTTTACATGCCAAATTGACACATGGACATGGTGCCTGGCAGTCAACGTATGGAGTAACCTCCGTTTCCTTTCTACATTATAATTATATACCTGTACTATATTTAAAATCAATTAATAAATACTCAATTATATTTAATCTGTTTCATTTTGGAAGCCTCAACATCTCAAAGTCCTTATTTTCGAATTGGATAAAACTTTAAAGACCAAGTGATGTCGAAGTAAATCCCCAACAATATTTAATCTCAATTTTCAGCTAAATAGTTAAGCTATAGCCTAAAGGTAGTATTTTTCTAATAGCAGAATAGTAGCCGCAGCTTCTCAAAGCAACCATTTGCAAACCTGGCAAACCTAGTTCAACTAAATAACTAACTTAAAAATACTGTAATAACTTTACTCTACCTATGGGTATACTACATAGTTTTCCTTTTGTTAAAAACTAAGTTAATGTTCATTCGTTTTGAAGTCACGCCATCGATCAGTAGGTAATCCTTTTAGTTAAATTTATTTAAGAAGAAAATGTAATTTTTCTTTTTCGTTTGGTTAAATTGCAGTCGATATATCTGTCAGATCGTTCACAAAACATTGCAATATTTATTACTGTTTTAACTGCATAATTTTGCAAAAACCTCTCTAACGATTTTTACCAAAATACATATTTATGATAATAAAATAATTTCTATTAAAATACCATACCAAGCATTTCTCCAAAAATTAAAGTTGATCCGGTTTTTTCTTATTTCTGAAAAATTAAACAAATATTGGCAAATATTTCACACTTTACATTTTTTTTTTACCCATATTAAATAAAATCCTAAAATAATTCCAACCAATTTTGGAGCTTACACACTCAAAAGTTCCCACTATTTGCACCACACAAACATCGGCATATTCAGTTTGTAACAACTGCTAATGAAAATTCAAAAACAAGTCCCTCAATACTTCCATGCAAAGATGTCAGTCTATCTACAACTACATACTTACAATTATAATCATAGTAAACGTTAATCGCAGCAAACCAGAAAACCAGAAACTCGAGCAAGTTGGTCCTTGTACACACAAATCTTGTAAAGCTGATAAAATAGTAAAGTAGGCGCTTATAAGTTACAACTCTTCAACCGCGAATTTGATGAGTTGTATCAATATGCGTATGTACAAAAATTCCAATTGCATGCCATCGGATCTTTGAATCTCTTCCCTGAGGTTTGAAGCGATTAGGAAGACCGAACCTTTGCTTCAAAGACCAAACCATTACGAATGCCAGAGCGCTGGATCTGGATCAATGGTAGAAGCGTGCCCGGGATTGCATCCATTATAGACTGTAGAGGATGGAAAGCGGCACTGTGACAGGCAGGGTCTCTTCATGCAATTCCTCAATTTTTTACAAGTCCACCAAATTAAAGGTCGGCTGATTTTCAGAGGTCTAGTGTATATAGTTCGCAGTATTTGGGTGTCATCAACATGGGCGCGTTTTTACCCTTTTAAATATGTATAATGGACTACCGACCGACTCTATCATCGCTTGATTCTCTTCCAGGTCGACTTGAGTAGAGAAATCTAAGTCCCTCTACATTGAAGTTCCTTATAATCGACCACTTGTTATTGAAATTTAAATATACCTGCCATATATTTGAGTTCGCTCAAGAAACACCAAAACGCAGATGAGTAAAAACCACAAGTACACTTCAGTTCGCTTGCCAGGAATGAATTTAGAAATAAATTTCAATTCGACCAGACATAAAGGAAAATTATGTTTTGCCTTTTACTTTGTTCCTTGTATTCAACATTCACCATCCACGTATGTGCGATCCTAAAATTTTAATGTCACCAAGCAGTTTCTCAAGACATTTTGGAATAAATGAAGACGACTTCCCCTTGACTTGGTTCATATTATATTTTCTTAATGCCGGTGCACGTTTCGCACAAAATTCAAACCACTGACCCTCATGCCGTGGCCTATTCCATGCCATAATGGAAATGAAAACTTCAGCCATTAGGACAACCCGAACAAAAAAAAAAAAAAAAAGAAATAAAATAAAAAATTAAAAACAGCAAGCAAGCGAGAAAAAGAAGAAACACATTAAAATTATAGAAAAAGAGGACGAGAATCCTTAAAAAGTACTTTACATAATCGTTCTGTGCGGTGTTTCTGTGATGCTGTAGTGCGGACAACCACCGTTGCTCCATCCAGGGAGCTGTGTTTACGTTCGTCAACCACAACAGCTTGCCTCGTCACCTGCCTTTGGCACTTGACCCGCTTCTAGATTCCATCGCAGCGCCTGTGGTGCTCGTAGTTATACCGCCGCACACACCCAGACCCAATACACGTACATCGTACAATGTTGTTTTGTCCCCAAAAATCCGGATGCACGAGTTCGCATATACGCTTGAATGAAAGTCAAAAGCGGTCGATGAGTATGTGTTGTCGTAAGGACTTAACGCCGCAGAAGGAAACTGTTTCCATCCGGAATACTGTGTGCAATCCCGAATCGATTAAATTCTGATCGTTGGTTGGTAATTATTTAAAAAAACACACACAATCGACTCGGATGGTGGGCCACGTTATCATGTAAAACTGTGCAGCCATTATCGGCTTAACGTCTCCATACAGCTAATAACGCGTGATACACGTGAACAGCTCCTCGAACACGTAAACAATATAAATAGGCAAAGGCTTAGTCTTGTGATGGTGCGAACGCATATGGAATGTGGGGCGGCGTAAGAACCGCTTACACCACCATTAAAGCGGGGTTAAAAAAATACACACTGCACACATATTAACATTTAGCCGTTCTTGATTAGTATATGAAACATGAAAGTCCGTGATGCGATTAAGGATACCTACAACCTATATATGGGTGTAATTAAAACGCATGTAATTACTTTGGTTGTATGTTCTTCGGAATAATAATAGGAAATCTGTAATTAATTGAAATTTATATGCGATTAAATATGCGTGCGGCATAATTTTGCGGCACGGCTTTTTAGGTAACATAGGTGTACCGTGGACGAATTGTTGTTGCCTGTGTTCATTTATTTCCTAACGCATAACCTGAGTCGTAGCCGTATGGGTGTAAGTGTACATGAAAATCAAATTCATGTGTTTGATCATTAATAGAATACGAATGAGGATGTCCATTTACATTGACTCCTCTTTCCAACCCCCATACTTTCACAAATGCTTTCGAAAAAAATATTGGTAGGCCGTCATCTTCGCGTTATATTTTCTAAACTTTGGCAGTCGCCTTTTTTTAATGGACTCTGATGACGAACCTTTAGTGTGCTGGACGAAAGCAATAAGTTGCCGGTTGAACCCCTGGAGAGTACAAAGTGTTTGGAAGTTTTTTTTTCGCTGCCTACCCTTAGCGGGTGTTTGAGAGGCATCAGAAAGTAAGTACATGGCACTGAAAAGTGATTTCAATTCCACATCCCTGGCCTGGCATACAATTAATGACCCCGCATTAGTTACGAATGCTTGTGAGAAGAGTTTCACAATGGTTTTGCGGATATTAGTCATGACACAAAGTGATGACTTTTGAATGAGCATGTAATATAAAAGTCTAGACGTCTCTTACTTTATATACGAAATTCTTTTTATTTTTCGAAAGCCTGATGTCTAAATGTTGTGACAGAGCTTAAGCTTTTCATTTAGCGTTTCTTGTGAGATTTACAGCAAAACTATTTGCTGTTCTTAGCCTGCTTAGGAGCTTTTTGAAAGCAAAGGATCTGCAACTCACCTCTTTAAGAAATTTTATGCTTAGCTCAAGCTAGTGGCAACTGGTTCGACGAACTCTGCATCAGTACATCTGATGCGATAGTGAAATTTAGAAAGAATGATCGACTCGAAACATTACCCATGGGCAACTGCAGTTGCAGTGTAGTTACAGGTGCGCGAATATTGAAAAAGGTCAGGTCAGTTTTGATTCTATTAAGGTTTGGCGATCTACTTATACTGTTCTCTGATAGCCGAATTTCGCTTCCAGAGACGTTTATGGTAAGTTTAACCTTGAATACCACCAAAGACTGGTGTTATATGTACTTTTTCAAGTCTGTTTTAAACTATACTGGGGGAACCCTTTCAAAATTTAGGACTCAAGATTTTTAGGACATTTTCCAAAAATCATCAGTATAAATTTAAAAAAAGTTCACCCAGTGGTACTCTGTACTCTGCACAATTTCCCCAACAAAAACAAATTAAGCGAACATGTTGAGTTTAAGGCCGCTGTGAAAGTGGTTCTTAAGAATATTTGCCCTCGCCTATTTATATATAAGAGATATTTACGACGAAAGCAAACTCCATTATGGGTCGCAAGTAAAAGGTACCATTCAGAGGAGATCCAAAGGAAGCCCTATCAAACCAGCCCTGCTCGTCAGTCGAGACATAGTAACCTATGACCAGCGCAAGTATGTATGAAAAACAGCTTGTTTACAAAGCTATAGCTAATTAGATATATATCACAGACCTATACTTTCCAAACTTTTCGAACAGTTCCATTTCGACAGCCATTTTCATTGGCAAACATAATCGTAGTCTAACTCTATACATTTTGATGAGAAATCAATACAAGCGCCCACGCCACACAAACTTCGCCCGCTGTACGGGAGATACCCTCTACTTTGTCGTACTCAAACCTAATCACTGAAAAACTCTAAATACGAAAGATATTAGCAATTTGCTGAAGGAAATATCAGAGTGAATTCAATACATAAACCACAAAGCTGATCTGAATATTTCGCATCTCCTTATCGAATCTCTTACAACCCACGTAATCCTATCTATCCTTTTAAGTAACACCCTTCTGAATATGGCGCGTGTCATCGGTTAGTCATAGTCACCCTTTCGGGAATTCATTCGGCTACGAAAACGACTACAACCAACTCGAACAAAAATGTAATTAGCTAAAAAAGGCTGCAACCAATAAAAAAATAAACCCATACACACTTGAACGTTGATTAAAAAGAATGTTAGCAATTCAAGATGTAGTGATGCAACCCCACATCCCACACACTCAACATCAACGTCCTCTGACGAAAGGCGAACCATTCCTCCTTTTGTCTCTATGATTTCTTTTAAGTAATTGGAAATAATAAAAGGATTTTCCAAAATTTACTAACGACTTAAATGAAACTGGCAAACAAAATCCCACCGGCAGCAAGCACCCCTTTTTCTTTTTTTTTTGTGTTGGAATTTAAATTGAGCTCGATTCAATATTGGCGGGTATTACCTTCGCAACCCTTTTCACTTAAATCACCGATTACACAAAATAGGTTTTTAGAGATTATTTCTTGTTTCACCGTATTTTTTTTTATTCTTCTTTCAAACTTCTTCAATAATCATCTTTAACTTTACACTATACCTTAGACACTGGGTGAGGGGGGCTCAGCATTCGCCCTTTGCTTATCCTTTTACCGTAAACAAGTGTAACATTTATTTGAAAATTTCGCACAAATCGATAAAGCGAACGGGGCCAAAGGAAATTTCGGTCGCTCAGACACACTAACCCCCTTTCGAATGGGCCTAGCGGCTTTCCGCCACCCTATTGCCAAAACAGAAAAAAAAAAGGGAGCACTAAACCAACAACACCAACCGACTCTTAGATGCAAAACCATTAAAAACGAAAGAAAAAAAAACAACGAAAGAAGGATCAGTGTGGAAATTCAATGTTAAACATCACAGAGTATTGCTTTGATATGACGTCGGCGATGCTAGGGTAGTGGTTACCAGGGGAAACAAAAAGAAAAACCCAAATGGTTACGGGGCGAGTTCCATTTTTTTTCCTTCAATTTTTATCGAGCACATGTCAGACCAAAAAAAAAAAAAAACACACAAAAAAGGATTCCCTCGCATCGTAGGTCTACATGCTCAAAATGCCGCACATATGGCCTCAATACGTGCGGGCGTCAGCATCAGCTTCGAATTGCTGATTGGGTGGTTAGTGTTGGTACTGATGGTGGAACTACACAAAACAAAAAGGAGGAAAAAAAAAAATCTTAAAAGCCCCAACATAAGGGATGGAAATAGGTACACCTTATCGAAAATTAAATTGGCGATTGCACATGATAACACGATTATCACAATTGAACGAGCATGAAGTCAGCCGACAAACTTGAATTCTGTTGTGCTTATACGCCCTCTACATACTCTTTCAACTAGTTCTGTTCGGCGTTCAGCCCAAGCTATCTATACGACAACAATTGCTCGCCCCTCTGGGGCTCTGGGCGTGAGAAAGGGAGATGATTTTAGCGGGCTATTGACACACACCACACACGGCTACAAGGCCATACTATGGAACCGTTTGTACGGATGGTAGTTGGAGTGCGGGACACGACATTATGTTCATTTTGCTGCCAGTGGCACTGTTTCTGCTGTACGATGTCAATAACATATCGGTGGTAGCATTTTCTGTCGTTCTTCTTGTTCGGCAGATGATTTTCAGGTGTTTGTGCTGTGTGCACTTTTATTTTTCTCTATATTTTTGCGTGTGCATTTTTGTTTTTCTCAGTGAAAGGGTGAAATTCCATCACCTTGGTAACTTTGATGCAAGCCGAAACCAAACTCCTTTGACATCATCACATATCCTGACACACAGTGTTGTGGCTTGTTTTTTACAGATGTTCTGGTGGCTCGGCTTGAATTGGTTCGATGGTTTTGTTACATTTAAGGTCATTTGACTAAAATGTGGTTGGCCGCCTTGATTCTTGATTTTTGCAAGAGAGAAGCATGTGTGATAGATCTGTTCACTGAAATCGCAGTAATTAGTGGTACATTGATTGCACATTGCTACTTTAGCAATTTGTTTCCTTAAATTGTTAGATGCATTCTTATAAACCTTACCTACTCGCTATAGGAGTTCACGTTTCTCTACACACAAGTCACGACGACGCAGTCCCTAAAAAAAATTGGTACCTTTATCCAGAAACTAATGAAACTAAATAGAGCTATAATTATTAAAAATAAAAAAAACAGTAGCGATAGTAGCGACGAGCTTTTCAAATTGGTCTCTTGCGATATTGGTCTTCAAAAGGCATATTTGGTACCGACCGACCTATCGAACTTGATCGTCTTGTTGATTTTTTAACTTTTATTTTTGTTGTGTTTGTTGTCGTTCTTTTGAAATGAGTTTTAGTTCAGTTTTTGACGGCGCTTACGCATTTTTGAAAGTACTTTTCGTCCTTATTTTTATATTTGCATTTCCTTTTTATATTTCTGACACGTAGTAGCAAATGCAGACATTCAGTCAAAAATTAAATCCATTTATAGATAAGTGTGTTGTCTCGTTTGTCATATTTTTTGCCAAAATGTTCATGCACTTCAGATTCATAATTGGCATTGGTTTTTGAAAATGTTTTTTTTTTCTTTATGTGCAGAAGTTGTTGGTAGTTGTTGACTTGATTGTTAGGTATAGCATTTTTGAATGGAGAGTTTTTCTTGGCATTTTTAGCTGGTGGCAGTGTTTTTCGTCAAGTAGCTATTTGTTGGATGTTTTGAACGCTTTTCGTCCTGTTTTTTGACAAGCATTTTGAAACTTACCTATTTCAACCATTTTTAAATAATTTTTTTTTTTTATTTTTTCGTTTTTAGTCTCTTTTTATGGCAAATTTCTAAACAAGCCATTAGCAACCTTCAGACTCCTATTTTGCTTTTGTTGCGTATTTTGAATTTGATTTTTGTACTGTTTTCCATTCACCAGTTTTCTTCGGCCTAGATACGTGTTTTTGACACTTTATTTAATTCGAATTTGTGTAGCCCCTTCTTCCCATTGCTTTGTATCAGTTCTAAGAATCCACTCGTTGCTATTTATTCTGACACAAAATCTCCTTCAAAAAAGTATCAGAAATCTTCTTCGACTGCCACGTGTTAAAACTCGAAATAAACCGGCTTATGTTTCCTACCTTTTACGTCCAGGTCAATTGCACAAGGAAAGTCCAATAGGACTCAAAGCGTTTAATGAACCAATTTCTATTCCGCTTTTTCTATTAAAAAAAAAGCACCAAAAGGTAAACATAATTATCCTTTAAGAGGTTGTCTCCATTAGTATTGCTCTCATTCAATTGCCGCTACTTGAATATTGTATTCTTTTCGGTAATTTATTTATATCGTGTGCTTGAGTAGTCACCATCAGCAGGAATGGCATTCCTCTCGTATTCTAAATAAAATATAAACACAACCATTACTGGTTGGATACACAATCATCATCAAGCAGGACAAATATAATGTTTACAAATTCAAGACAAATTCAGCAAAACGTTTTCTATTTTACAATTCAAGGATTGAGCAAATATACTTATGTATACATAAGAGCTTACACCCAACAATCTGTTTACATAGAGACCCTACCTTCGTAGACAAGCCCATGTATCTACCTACTTTAACGGTATGATGAGGAAAAGAACATCAAAGAAAACTTTTTAACATCTTCAGATACCTAAGTGAATTAGTGCAGGCTTAGCTCCCATCCCCCAGTTCGCAATATGAGAGAGTTCAATTAATTCAAAGAAATTATTAGAGTGTCGCAGAGTTTATTTCTGCTGTAGGATATTCACTTTTTTTTTTAGAATATGCCATTAAAAATTAAAAATACGAAAAGTTAAAGCTAAGTAGTTCTAGTATTTTCCAGTACCCGCAGTTCGGTTTTTAAACAATATATTTTGTACTTAACTCTTCATTTCCAAATTGAAGTTTTACAGTCCCCTATATAAGTGTCATGAGAGAGGTTCGCAATTAATCGTTTGGATTCGCCATAAAATTGAAGATCTCTTTTCCCATTTGTCCCAAAAATGAAAAACTCACCGAAACGAATAGTTGTGAGAATCTAGGCCTAGGGTCCCGGAAATGTTGCGCCAACCTCTTAATTTATTTTTTTAATTATTTGTATCAATCCAATAGAAACAATTAAGTGACGCACAGAAGTCTAAGATACACCAAATTATTTGCTTTCTTCATAATTATGCATTTTGAAAGTTTCTTGAAGAATAAAAAACAAAACAAATTAAATATAGATAGATTTAAGGCCGAAAGGCAATAATTTTAAGGATATAGTTAAGTTTGAAGCGCTCGCTAAGTGCCAGTAAGCTAGAATTAAGATAAATGTTAGCTTTAAATTAGATTTAATCGTTTTTGTCTAGGATACAAGTTTAATGAATGATATGAATAAAAATAAATTTAAAAGTTAAAGTTAAAGCATTTTGATTATACAAAATTTGCTACTTTTCAGTGCAGTTTTTGGACATTTCGATTAAGTGTAAAGAACACCGCGTTCTCCAATATATTTCACACCGGCTGTACAAAAATTATACCGAAGTTCGGTATAAAAATTGTGCTAGTGGTTAAAAAATCGTTTTTGTTACTAGAATATAATAATTCCAGAGGTGTATAATTATTTTGTACTGATAATTATCTCAAATGCTTTTTTCGGTGCATTTTATTTGCTGTAATGTTTGTTTGTTAGAAAAAAAAAAAAGATTGGTTCGTAAGAATATAACCGTATTTTCTTTAAGTTTTAATTTCTCTTGCGTATACCCTTTGGGACAACGTCTTCCTTTCTCTTCGACAAAAAATCACGAAAGTATTTTCGGGTAGTGTTTAAATCATTTTTTTTTTTAGCACTTGCGTTTACAACATTTATGAATAAACATAAGACAGCACTTAGCTTGGAAAACTTTTTCTCTACAGCTATTTTTCTGGAGTTTTTAGGAGGAAATCAGCAAGGAGCACTGATTTATGTTGCGTTCTTCGTCTGAATTGTTTTGTCGTGTTTTTGACTAGCTTTAGTTATGATAGATTGTAGTCTGTTTTGATGACTTTGCTGGATGTTGCTATCTGATTTGACAATGTTTTTTTAATTTTTTTTAAAAAGTTTTTCCTTATTCCATCACACTTCAAATAATTATTAAACTTCGACATACACATTCTTGTTAATGTAAGAACGCATTGCTTGTTAAGAATGTGGAACTCCTAAATAATCAATTGGCGAATGAATAATTTAAATAATAATTTAATTTTGTTGTTTGTTTTTCACACTTATGTAGTTTGGTGTAGGTACCTACTTAATTGCACCGACGTAGAGTTGGCCAGTTCAAATGGCGTATTTTATCTACAAACTAGGTATAGGTAGTGTACAATATAATGTCAGGTTGGTTTGTTTTAAAATCGAATAATTATATTAACTATTAATGTACCTATATTATAAAAACAACCAAACATCGGTTCACATTTTACACCGAATTTCAAAAGAAATGTTAAAAGTTTGCACAGCAAAGACGATGGTGTATTTTTTATTCCGGTATATTTTGGCAAATAGAAACGTTTTTTTTTAATTTTTCTTCAACTTTGCACCACAATCAATGAACTCCCACCAATTTATACACCAGTTTGCTACTTGAGTACTGAGTAGTTAGTGTTGTTGTTAAAAAAAAAAATCGTACAATATGATGTGTTATATGAAAACCGTTTGTTGGTATAGCTACCTACTCGAGAAGATATTCCAATTAAATGTTTTTCAGTTCTACAAATGATTTTGCTTCTATTGAAGTAAAGAGCTACCTACTAAGGGAAAAGTTGATCGTCCCTTCAGTGGTGACGGTTAGTACAAAAAACATTCGCCAGTCGTATGTGGTATGGGAGTTGTATTGAAACAGCTTGCTACATCACAAGTGATACAACTTAAGGGGAAACATTTTAACTTTGTCGGGAAATAAACTAAACTTGTTGAAGAATAGTTTACTGTTTACTGTGAAACCGTATTTGAATTAGTAGAAGCTTGCAAGTTGCGGAAAAATAAATTAAACACTTGCATGTTCAGAGAGCAAACGAAAGGTTTTGGGGAAAACTCACATTATGCTGCATTGCTCCATTATATATATTACATTATCTTAGTCGCGTTTTTTTCGGATCACAATAAGTTCTGCCCGGGTTGTAATTTTTCAGTGAATTCACCTTGTGCAAAAGAATGCGTAGTTCTAAGTTCAGAAAGTCAGATGCCCCTTCAAAATTCTTGGAAAAGTATAGTCATTCAATATTTTCGACGTGCCTTACAGCATCAGTAACGCTTCCACTCTCTTCAAATTTCTTTTCATTCCTACCGATTGCTTGCGTAGTGGGTTGATTATGACGACCATAATCATCGCGTAATGCGAGAAAAGTGACTACGTTTGAATCACCGAACTCTAGACGCATCAAAAACCAACATTCAACTAATATTAGGATACTTCAAATGACAACCAAGTTTGACAGGTGTTAAATACCAGCGCTACCAACTTGAGACCACGAAATGAATGACCCTGTACTACTGTCTTCTATAGGTATTGCAATTCTAATCCGAACTTTAAACTCCAGCTCCCAGTTCGATGCGATACACGAATTTCGAATTGTTATCCCGAAGAATTATTTGTGCTAATTTTAACGCGATTTAACTATTTTAGCCACGTTCGCCGACACTGCTAGGTAGCTATACCTACTTGTGGTTGCCACAATAGCCGAAGAAACAAATAGACTCTATACCCTAGGAACAAGTTTATGTCGTAGGTATGAGAAAGAAATATGGTATATAAACCTATAGACCCTCGTGTCTTACCCCATCAGAAAGTGTAGGCGTATATACTTCGCCGCAAGTTAACAAAGTGCTAACCAATTTGTGTGTTACCGAACAACTTGATCAGGCATCTGGCCGCACACGAATTATTGAAAAGGGCTGAGAGGATGACAACCACAGTGCGGTATTATTAGTTTGTCTGTGACTCGTGTCTTCTTCTTCCTACCAACGCAACGTCTTCAAACACATTTTGTCCAAGAATCCTTCTTTATTTAGATTAGATACATTTTTTTCACATAAATTCAAATTAATATACATAATTCAATAAGCTTGACAACATTTTCTAATACAGAATTACAGAAATTATTTAGCTATTTTTTATTTCTGTGTAAGTATATTTACTTTTAGTATTGAAATAATGTCAAAATCTTGAATGTGCAAATTACATTACATTATTCAGGCCCGTTTGCTGATAATGCTCATAGCGATTCAAGTTCTACATAAATACCTTATGGGCTACTTTTTAATTGTCTTGAACTGTCACATGTGATTTTAAGTGGAACTTAAATCGCTATGAGTAGTATCAGAAAACGCGTCTCAGAGATATATAGTAAAAAAATAAAAGGATGATTACATTTACAAAAGAAACAAAAGAAAAACAAAATTTTCAAATATTAAGACCTTGAGTTAAACCAGATTGTTAGAGAGAACTGATTCTAGTTCCGCATAGTTAAAGTCAAAAGGCCAGTGAATTACAGACTTTGCTTCAATGACTTCAACATAAAACCAAATAATTATTACTAAAGTTGTTGCAGTTGTGTGAGAAAAGGATGCAGATAAAACATTCAAAAAGTTTGTATGTAGGTCATGTTCGGAGACTGACCTTCAATTAAGATTACCTGATGATCTCTTAAAGAAAGTGTGAAAAAACTTTAAATAAATACAAATGGCGGACTGGATTTTATACCTACCTATTTCGAATTTTCTGAAACTGAATTTAATTATCACATGCACCTTTTCGGACCTTCCCTACAAGTAATATCGTACTGAAGTTTATAAAGAAAAATGCCGGAATAAATAGATTCCAGAAGTTGTTTTGAACAAATATTGCTTAAGTCAGAACAATGACAATAAGGACGCCGTATGAGCTGCAAAAGCTCATCTAAAAATTATAAATTAGCCCCTGGTCAACTTTGTCAATCCGAAAGCAATTTTCACTGCAATTCAGCATGGCAGAAAAATTTGGTAAAGAAGCTGTACGTTTTGCACTCCAGAGCATGATAGTACAAACCAGCATTTGAAGCGTTAGCAGAAGATAAATTAAAAAGCATTTCTTTTGTTTTTTTTCAACAGATACTTTTCTGACTTTGTGGCTAAAAAAATATCTGAAAGCTTAAAATTACAAAATGCCAATCAATTACCTAATTGTCACATGAAAACGCAGCAAGGCCTTCCTCCAAACCCAGTGATCTGAAAGGTCGGACCATAAATATGCGGATCCCTCCAGCATCTCTTTGCGACTTTGTCCGATTCTCTTATTATTATTATAACTATTGTTATTTATTATTCATTTACAAGTGCTTACAACTATATCAGATGTTTGAAAACCAGTATTATATTTAAAAAGTAAAAATATACAATAATTGGTTTATCTTGACACGGATAAATCAATTTTTAAATAAACGCTGTTCAAAGCTAGAATGACTGGATTCTGAAACAGGAAGCTGAATTTTAAATTATAAGAGAGTTCTTTTAGACAACTCGTCACTTAAGCTGTATGAATTTTCTAAACAATTTTTTATTACTTAGGAATGTTGTCCTCCTCATTTTGAATTTCAGCCGCACTTCCTATATTGATATTGAAATCATTCAGCTTAGTTGCAGGTGTTAGCCGTATTCGTTCCAGCTTGTGAAAGGAGTTTCTGGCCCAGATCTACCCTAACATCACTGCCATTTGTCTGCCATTTCAGTTACCTTTTCATAGTCGTGAAAAATATTCGGTCAGCCAACCATACAAATTGTTTCGTTATTCGAATAAATAACCGTTTAACCAAAAACTCTTTGTTAACAATTTCTAAACTTTTGGATGACAATTCGAAAGAATATCCATTCGAATCTTCGCGAAGCAGTCAATTTATGGTAATGGTGGGTGGCACAGTCAATTATCCGTTCAAACTAACCTGTCTAACAAATTGAACGTATAATTCACGATTAACATAACTTGCTTCATCACCATACCAAGCTTATCAAGTCTTTTCCTTACACACATTAAACAACCTGTAAGTAGACATTCCCAGGTCACTCTTTTATACTTGAAATATTTTGCTGATTTATCTTATTAGTGTTCTCACCCGTTCCACAGGCAGTAACCACTCATGAGCGCACAACACAAACGCACCCACTTCTATAAGTAAACATTAAATGTGTCCTTCATTAAATCTCATTAAAAACTTAATCCCAGATATATAGAGAAGAGACCTTCGATGGCATCAAACCATCAACCTGGTTATATCCCCAGAAAAGGTCATAAATTTATCGCCGCGCCAGTCGCCCAGCTTTTCCCCCTGTAAATATACGTCTAGGTACCTACTTGTCGATAAACTTTCTAATTGTGAGTTATGACTGTGCGTGTTGTTTGCCTTTGCACACCTCTTGTACCGAACATTATCGTCCTGTTTTATAGTTAGATAAATATTGTCATTCCCCACCGCTCTGGTGTAGGTACACTCAGGCAACAACACTCAGCCATAACATTTAATGCCCAAACTTTCTAACAGATTATTTGTATGGCAGGTATTAAAGCGGTGTCGCCAGCGGCCAGGGCCCGGTCCTGGATGTTCAAAGTTTCACGTGTTACAAGTGTCACCAACGGCCGCAGGATAGCTACATTAAAAAAAATATTACCGGCACTAATAATCAAATAAGCTACTTTTGTTCCTGCGCAAAATGGATGAATCCATTTGGTGAATAGAAGTTCATGTTTGCCAGTAGGTACGACTCATCGCCATATTGACTAAAAGGCATACTTTAACACATCCTTTCGTATGCAATATAATTGTAAACAACCATTCGATAGCAATTCTATAGTTTGTTGATATTTCAATCAAAATTCCCTGGAATTTGTGAAGCTTTCCATCCTCCTTAATCGTACGAAAGGAAAAAAAAGGAGGAGAAGAAGAAGAAAAAACAGACACACATACACACACCTAGAACCTAGCCCTGGGAAAATTCATAAGGTTTTGGTTACATCATGTACTGAAAAGCTGAGTAGACGGATTTAACTTCTGCAGTGGCATTAGACAGGCGTGCAGCTGCGAGCTTGCCATCCTTCAGGAGCATCATTAACGTCATCGTCGTCGCCGTTCGGGAGCAGTGCTACCGAAGGGTACTGATCAGATTTTTTTTATTCGTTCTTCCTACGCATACCATCATTTTTCACAAAATACAAATCTCACCTCATTCATTTCCACTTGCTGTACCTATCCATCCATCCAACTATTTGTCCGTCAACATTAACAACAAAAACAAAAACAACAACGAGGCAATAACTTTGGCCCCCATAACATCAGCGCCGTGCATTTTCGAAGATCTACTCTCGCCAAATTGGAGAATGGGGAGCTAGAGATAGAGAACGATTCCATATGGGTGGCATTTGGTTGGTATACTCTGATACTGATTACTGAGCGAGAGTAAGCTTTCTATTTATGCTCACTGCACAGAGTGGTATAGTTAACTGATAAGAAACATTTGACGAAAGCTTTGAGGGGTGTGTTTTTGTTTGTTTAAGACTCGCATGTGTTGGTTTAGTATGTTGTTGTCAGTACTCAACAGTTATAGTTTCGAAAATCAAATGTCAGCGCATGAGCTGTAACAGGGCGGATTATGGGCTTCGAGCTCGAATTTTGATGGCGGCCGCTGTTTTGCAACAGAACAGGGATGTTATCGGGAAGTAGTATTTCAGTGGTAGGTTGCGTTTTTTGGGCAACAGCATCGCTAAAAGAAAGGCGGTTTGTCAAGGGCGGGTACCTACGTGTATGGTTATCTTACGTCAGGTGTATTTTGAAATTACATAACAATTTATTTTAATTCCAAAGATTTAAAAGCGGTATTCATTTCGCTGGAAAGCAATGTACGTGAGAGCAGGGGCCAGATTCTGTAAGGCGAAACAATCAAACGTTTTCGTGCGCACGAATGATTTGCCCTACCTACGTTACACAAGCAATTTGTTTCGAGAACATAGGAAAACTTTTTAACGCTTCGCCTTACAGAATGCCGACCCAGGTTTTCTAAGCACACCGCGTTTGGGACCAACTAAGCGCTAGCTAAAGTAAAATCAGGAAGACTAATAATGATGAAAAAATTCAGGGAAAACTACACCACAAGACATCTAGAGGTCCTCTCTTTATAGTGTCAATGTTAAGGCCGCAATTTCCATTGTGAAACGCTTTTGTACGCATTTGCATAATCATACGCTTCACGGTCAACATTTTTCGATTAACATATTTGCTTAACGTCATCTTAGCTTTTTACCAAATCGTCCGGTCATGCTGTTTTCCCTTCCCTAAATACCTACTGCTCACACAAATCCATTTTAAGACTTCAATAATTGATACCTGCAAGTCTTTTCACCCAAGGAAAGGTAACCTCACTCAGTTCCTGCTGGTCACCGCCTGACTGTCTCCAGCAGTATAAGCAACCATCGTACTAAATATTACATCACCTTTATCAGAGCTACCAGCTTGGGCTTTTTACAGAAAGCTATTTGTATCCACATTTTTTGCTTGTTTTTGGAATGATAGACTTTACTTCAGAGAAGACCATCCACCATCAATCATATATCCATCACTGATGACGATGATGGTGATTTGCCTTTTAGTTCTCAATGGAACCGATCCATCTTCAATTCCGCATAAGTAGGCATACTAAGATCGTTGACTCATTTGTTATAAAGCCCAGGACACTGTAGTTTGACATAGGTTGTATGTTGATAGTTTTGCGTTTGCCCTTTATGTATGGGTAGGTACCTACATATCATCGCGGCTTAAGCGAAGTGCACTCGACGCCAACGTTCTTTTATTCAGCATCAGCTGTTTGCAGTTTTGGGCAAAAGGGCGTACCGACCTTGTGTGGTTTTGGCCATCATGGGACATAAGCGTGTGTAATAAGGTTTCCATCTGGTACCCAGCCTCGATTTTCAATTTACCCACACCCTATAATGTCAAACAATGGGAATTGAAATATTGCCTTACCTTCTGAACACCCACCGACCAAAGTTATTTACCGAAACAGCTGCCCATGTGCACCCACATTTTCGAAATGTCATCGGATTTGCTTCCAACATTTCGAAGCCTCTAAGCTTCCTTTTGCTTTTTGGTATAGGTATCATGCGCTGGGAAAACGCAGCTTATACTGATTTCGAACAATTGTAATGAGAGACTCTCTCGCTCATTCTCTAGCTCTCTGTTCGAAACTATCGCAACGCAATCGCCTTCGCCTACCACCTTCTTGGTACAATATCGTACGGTAAACATCTTCAAATCTTCAATTGTCCATGTCCACACGGTTGTGGTGCCGTTTCCCCAACTCGGCAGCCATCTACGTACAGCGTACCAGCCCCCTTACTTATCCCGAGTCCTGACACAACCGAACCGAACCATCCCGTAACCTAGAGAACCATCCCGAAAGGAGAGCACACAAATATGAAATATGTAGGTACCGAAAGTTTATCATAATTTTTTGTGTCCTCCGGTTGTTGCTCTCCTTTTTCATCATCTCAATTCTCAACTCAATCTAACTTTGTGTGAAACTGGTGAGAAAATGTTCGAATTCGAGGATTTCTCGCAGGATCCCAGTAAAAGTACAGTTGGGCGCGACACGTGGTATGAAGAGGACATATTATATTCCTAAGCAAACGGAAAACGTAAAAAAAAACTCAAAAAGAAATCTCAAATATAATTTATTTCCCTTGTAATTAAAATAAGACCAGTAGTGCTAGTGGATAGATTTAACGGTCCCCCGACCACCCGAAAAGTTCCCCTCTCAGAAAAAAAAAACCAAGGAAAAACCAAAAGAGAGAGCGACCGAGTTTACAAAACCCCCGCCCTCGTCACCACCACCACCGCCACCGCACACGGATACCAGCGAAAGGCAACATAAAAAAAAAGGATGTAATCCCAAAAGGATGCTCTACGCTTTAAGTTATTAGCAAAAAACCTCTCCCGTAGACGAACGAGTTTTCCTCCATTTGCCACGAGACATCGTGCAGTAGCATCTCATCTCAATCGGTTACTCTCGGCGAAGTAAGGCGGTGGTGTTTCTTACAGTGAGAGGTGTTTTCACTGGTGAAAATCGAAAATCATCATTCCAAACGTTTTTGTGTTGTGAAGTTCTTCCTAAATCGACACGTAGTGGATATTTCGGTTATTGTGTCCGGCCGTATTGCATCCCGTGTGGTCTGGGCATTTCGGTCATCTGGCTAAAGTTTCGGTTTTCCAAGACGGATTTTGCTTGCAAGTGTTTTTCTTATTTGTTTTTTCCTCAATTACCTATTTTAAAAATAGCAAACACACACACACACAGGGAAACGCATACACTCACCATGCCTGTTTAGCATACATATAAAATCAAGTGATGATCCTGGTCTCCATCTCCGTCTCCGCCTCCTTCACCGTAACATCGTCTCCGTCTCTTCTGTGAAAATAGTGGTACATGCGTAAATGTAATAATGAGTATGTTGCTCCTGCTGCTGGATGGATAAATATTCGTATTCGAGGTGGTGCGTCTCTCAATCTGCGAATGCCGTTGTATTCCGTTTTCGTCCTTTCTTACACACGTAGATTTTCCCGTATTTTTTATATGTTCAATTTTCGAATCGTACAAAAACAGTGAAAATATATTAATTCAGTGCACTTGTGATTTTTTTTCCTTGGCCTTTTTTTTTTTAACTAATTCACCAACGTAATATTGTGATATAAAATTGTAGTCGGTATATCCTCGCCGTCGCGGCTCAAAGGCTCCACGAAGTAAATGTATCTCAAGGGATTGCCATCTAAATGTGAATATTCTACATCTTTGCATACGTGTGTTCGAACAAAGATGTGTGGTTGGTTCTAGTGCGCTCACAATTTATGTGTTTTTCGTCATTGTTTTCCCAGATCGAAAAAATAAATAAAAATATATATATATAAGAAAATGACAAAAGTCGGTTAAAGTTTTGTTCGCCAGTGAATATTACAAGTTCGCCTCTTTTACATACGTTTAGGCAGAAAAGAATAAAAAAATACATACATATAATCAACCCCCAAAACAACATCCTTTAAGCCAAAAATAATACACATAAGCTTAGACTAGGTATAGGAATATAAATAAATTATAATATAAATGTGAGTGAGAAAAAATATTCAAATCTAATTATATTACTATACGAAAATGTGTAAGTTTTAAGGTTTCTATGAAAATGTATTCAAATTAACAAATTAGTCCCGAATACTCGTGCAGAAACAAAATATAAAACACCTTCAACATCTACAATCGATACTGGAATAAGGAACGACGAATTTAAGGATATTTACCATGAACCTGTTTTGCGAGTGTTTAATGTGAGTTCTGTTAAATTTTTGTAGTTTTGAGGTCAGTAATCTGTATGGCTGTATTTTTATGTCGTGTGGTTGACACTTAAAAGTAAGATTTATCGATTCTTGGAAATTGTTGAGTTAAACGGTCTTCCCAATTTGTATGGTTGTCATTTTTTCAAGCATACGGCATGAAATAGCTTAGCCCTTGGTTCGTGTAACCAACATTTTTAAGCTGCTACCAAGCCGTCGAATATTCGGGTTTTAAGTAGGTATCTATACCTACTTGCGATGGAACATTTTTTAAGCAAATCTGGTTGAATATCTCAACGGAAGTATGATTAGTTTAATTAATTGTCTTTGAACTTAAGGAGTGGGTAACTTTCACAAATCTGCGATTTGGACCGCCAAACATTACTGAGGTTCCTCAAATGACTTTAAACATTTTTATTCGATAGGTAGGCTTATGAACGACTTTGCCTTTTCAATTCTTTTTAACGTTTTTTTTCTTGTGGCATATATTTTATTTAATTGATTGCGATATTGCTTAACATAAAGATTTCATCCTCTTCATAATTATTTAAAAAGATTTGAAAAAGAAAAGAAGATTTGTAGCTAGTTTTTCCCATTTCAATTTTTA
The DNA here is from genome assembly GCA_949126925.1 of Cheilosia vernalis. NCBI lineage: Eukaryota > Metazoa > Arthropoda > Insecta > Diptera > Syrphidae > Cheilosia > Cheilosia vernalis. The sequence continues at coordinate 41,635,968 of OX421360.1, read as the reverse complement.
TAGATTCTGCTGCTGTGTAAGTGTACCCCATATCTAAATACACAATAAGCCCGAATCTATACACAATTAAGCTTGCTGGCAAATGCCAACTTTCATTTTTTATAACTTTGACGTAACTGCTGTATTACTAGTTGATAACTAGAGGTTGCTAATGCTGGAGCCTGTAGTCATACGCTTTTATCTGTACGAGTCATTTACCACAAAAAGTCTTATAGGTACCCATTACGCAATCGAGAAATAATTGTTTAAAAATTTATTTCAAGGAATCTGCTTGTGAGATACATTTCTAAACCATCTATAAATGGCCCCCTTTCATTTAAAAACAATTATGTAGATCCACCCTCGCGGATTTTAGATATAAGGTCACACACAAAAGTGAAACTCGTCTTTATATTTAGAGACGAAGCAATGTAGTTCAAAGTCATTTTACCAGCAGAAGATGAAGGGGCATTTCCGAACTTAAGCCCTCACAGCTGTTAATTATCGCTTTCCTTGATTTAACTGCGAAATATTTATGTCGACGATTGAAATAAGCTCTGTCATTTTGTTAATAGAAAAGAGTCATTGAAATGTCGTGTGGAACTCACAGTGATTGGAGTAGTCCCTTATCTAGTAAAAATATATTACTAAAAGTTTCAATTTGTTTGTTGTTTCTCATTTAATATTTACAATGGGTTTACTCCTTGGCTAACTATACTCCAAGGAGTCCCTTTCACTTGCACTAAACTAAGTATTATATAGCTATGATATACGAGTATAGTGCTGCTTACGATCACTGTATCAAAAACTTGTTTTCAGAATTTTACAAACCTCTTTTTTGTGTGTCTTTTATTTATATATAGTGTAGTTAAGTCGGTTACGGTCCCAAAAAAATGTATGTATAATAAATTCAGAAAAGTTTGGTTTCCAAAGATTATTAAGACAAAATAATAATAACACTTACACCAACTGTTCTCATAAGTGGTAGCCCTATTCGCAGATAATACAAACCACAAGACTGTCAAAATCAATACAAAATAGCTGAGGCCACAGAGTAAGGTGACCTACATCACAACTGAGTAAGATGTTATTTGATGAAACATCCATTGCAACATACGCCACATATTTTCCTATACAAATTGGCACACCCATTCGCAGTATTGGGCACCTTCTTCAAGCATTTGAGAATTTTTTCAGAAAATACCGTGTTGAATATCAGCATCATTATTCAAGTCGTGTCGAATTGCAATACCTCTGTGGTCAATTCACACGGCCATTGTGGGATATATGACATTGACATACATAACATATAACTCAATGGAACCAGTTCTCAGTTTGCTATACTATATATGATACGTAAGTAGTGTAACCAGATACCGTCGGGTCCATATTTTCAAAGGAGTATTTACTGATTCGATTACTAATCCCATATCAGGCCGTAATTTTGAAAAAAATCTCTTGTGGACCTGTATAAAATTAAAAAAAAAATTTGCTTGTTAACGAACCCATTCGACCAAATAGTGAGCCTTGTCACTAGGTATGTCCTTTCGATAAAAGAACGGAAACTTTCATTCGCTGTAATTTTTTTGACGATAACTTTTGAACGTAATAAACTTTCCAAAATACCGGATTTTGTAACCTGCATTACATTTTTCTTCTCATTGATTTTACCCAAATAACATCAAACCGCGGCAAAACATAATTGCCTGTGCTGTCTCTATTCAAGGTTTAAGGGAGAGTGCTTCTAAATCTTGCGAAAGAACCTTTTTTAAAGTCGACTTGATAAAAAAATTAAATAAAGTTTTTTTTTAGTGGAAACTCACTAATAATCTCAATTTGTCAATTTGTTGTGTTTTTCTGTTTTTCTAAACCAGTTTATTTTGAGTGGTTTGAATAAATAGGTAATGTGTTTTTTTTTTTTTTGAATTAAACATTTATATATTCGAAGATAAGAATACCAATTTTATTCGGTGTTTAAAAATTGCTGTTGGGTCTAGTAATTCAGTGATCAATTTGTTACACCCCAAATTACTCCAAATACGAGTGTTGACTACAAAAGACTTAATTTTGTGGGGAAATGTTTGCCAATGGAATCCATCAACGATTTTTTCACAGCTCACTGAGTTGTTGTGGGGCCCCTGGGCTATTTTTCAAATTCCCTTTCTTCTACAAAGTGCGTTGGCACTGAATATGCAGCAGTATTTTTATCTGCTCTCGATATCGCTCTAACGACGTCGAGAATAATACATAAGCAAATAAAATCACAAAAAGTTGTTTGGGCTGATATTCACTACCGCCAGGCGAATCGTAAATTTTGATTTAATCCTGACCTAACTGGGGAGAAATCGCAAATACAATAAAACTTAAGTACTACATACACTAATTTAGACACAATTGAGTTTATTTTTAAGTGTCTTTTAGTGTTTTAGAATCCTTGTGACATTTTTAAATAGCTCTGCAATAAAATCCACTTTATATTGAAAGAACGAAACTAGTCTTAACTAGGTACATGACTTTTGAAATCAAGAGAGATATGGTAGGAGTTTCAGTTTTCTTCTCTGGGTTTTTTTTTTTTTTTTTTGTAGAGAAAAAAATGAAATATTTTCATATAATAAAATATTAAATGTTTGCCAGGTCACAAGGAATTTAAAAAAAATTCTGAAAAGTAATTTGTAGGTGGGATTTCATATTTCAAATAATTTTCTTTGTTGTATTTAAAAAAAAAAAAACAAATAATCTACTTACATATTTTTGGGTCTTATAAAACATCTAAGACTACCTCAAAAGGTCATCCTCATCATCTAAACTTTTGCTTGCAAAGAAAAGTAGACCATGCCCACTTGGCTAAATATTTTTAGATATCGCATTTTTCCAAATGATTTAAAACTAAAAAGTACTCAACTCGCACTATTTTTCTCTTAGCTTATTCGTCATTGTAAGCAAAAAGAATATTATTAAAAAAAATGCACTCTAATTTTTTTTAAATTATGAACAAAGAAAAAATATAATAGTTGATGAAGTGTAGACATTAAAGTGAAATATGGCCTGCTCTCCCTGAATATCGATTACAATTCGAGGCCAAATTATATCCATCTACGAACAGGCTTAAGGCGAATTTTCAATTTCAATTTCAATTTATTTCTTTTAATTTTCGGTCAGAATCAGACAGCAAACAAATATTATTTTACGTTTCTACATTCTTCTTTTAATAGTTCTAGTTAATTAGGTAACAAAATTTATGAATTGTAAATTTACAATAAATTTATTTGTTTTTAGTAGGAGACGTAAGGTTTCGGAAAAATTTAAGGAGAATTTGTTACGCCTGTGCACTTGTGTATCAGCTTTAACAGATTTATTTTTTCTTCTATAGCTACTTTATAGGTATGAAAAGGTGCGAAATAATTTTTTAACCAAGATGAACTCCATTTCCGGGCGATTATTAATGTATTAGATAAAAATTGTTTAAAAGAATCTGTTTGAATGAAATAGTTAACATAGGTAATAGTTTCATTCAACATGTAAATTTTTAAGTTCTGTAATATACGACACTTACCTAAAGTTAAAATTCATATAACATTTTTTATTTGTAGGACATTCTATATTGACAATTTATTATCCTTATAATGAACTTCATGGTGTCTGAAATTTCGCGAAGAACTGCCAGAAAACTTTGCTAAGCTATAGTTGTATTATTTATAGCTGATTAATTTTGCCAAATACTACTACATCACTTTATTGGGCTTTTCATTATTGTTTAACATCATTTTAGCTGTTGTTTTCTTTCTTCTTCTGCCTATTACCATTAAAAAAGTAAAGCAAATGCTCTGAATAAGTTTCCAGGAAATTGGAGTATGTTTCTGCACTCACAAAGGATTAAATCTTAGCAGATGTGCTATATGCTTTCTTAATCATGTATCATTGCTATTTTTTACGTTTGAATTGGACCCCCGAACTGTGAGCCCACAAACTCCAAAAATAAAATTGAAACAAATCCGTCCAGCCTCAGTAGACGGAAGAACTTAGAAATGCCACTTTTGAGTTCCATTGTTCAAAAATACAATACCTTTCTCTCGCTATAGTTACGAATATGAGATACGAAAAAATTAAAAATGTGATGTAAAGCTACTCACAAAATTCTATCAATCGTTAGTTCGCTGCATTGAAGATAGGACGGTCGATTACAACGCAAAACAACGTTTTTCCGTTAAAATCAATACAAGTACCTACCTACTACCGAATTAATCAACACTTCGGAAGTGATAAAATACATTTTGTAGTTCACTTCCAGAAATAAGTTGCAATAGGTCTTATAGTCATCTATAAGTTAGCAATTAGTATTGCCATGAGACAAATAATACCTAGAGACGAAAACGAAAACCTTTTGCAGTAGAACGGAGGACTTAAAATATCAGCTTTTAAGCGTGTAATTGAAAATAAATCCCATCAAAGAGAATACAGATCTAAGGGGCTCACAAAGTAGAACAAAGTATTCAGGTCAGTTTGTCTATCTATTGTTCCTTTCAATAACTAAATGAATTCGAATGGACTAGATACGTATTTATATAGGCCCGAGGATCAGACTACGAGGAATGGCCAATAAACCTTATTTAATAAAAATGGAACTTGTTTGTTGTTGAGCTAGTTTTTTGAAAGTTTCTGTTTGGCCGAATTAAGATAGGTACCTATGTATGGGTGACAGTTGTTGCCAAATCATTAAACATAATGCTAATGGTTTTTGTCTTTTTTTTAATCCTTTTTTAATTGTTTAGTACGTGCTAGGGGATAACCGAACTGCCCTGATATTATGAGACAACTGGTTATTAAAACCGATCTGATGCTATGATCTATGGAGGTGTTAAACGGTTTTTTTTTTAAGTTCTATGATGACCCTATAATATTGTTTTGTTAGCTGGAACAGTTGGCAGCTTGGTTACTGTTAATAGTTTTGCATAATTTCAAGTGAAACTCTTTAATTTATGTCGATGGGCTTAAACGAAAAATCAGACCGTTTACTAAGTTCCTGTCAATTAAACTTAGAAAAATTAATTACTGCTTACAATATGCTTCTATATTACTATGTCATTTTCAGTTGTGTAAATGAGTGGATTTTGGACAAATTTAGAAGGAACAGGACCACAATGGACCCTAAGCCCTAGCTTCCCATAATAGGGCTCTTATATATATTTACCAATCCAACGAATGATTTAACTTTGAATACAAGAGTCCAACAAATAATTTATGCCGATTCAATAAGAATATCAACAAAAAGTATATTCCGTATTGAAGCACTAATATTTTATTATTCCAATCTGTATGACTTGCACATACATAAGGCAGGAACTGTCCATATCTCCTCATAAGTCTTCACATCCTGTTAATGTACCCGATTTAAAAATATAAATCAATTTGATTAGATGCACATAAATTAAATTTCAAATGTGTCAACAAAAAATATAGCTAACCTCTACCTGGCTATAAATTTATGATTTTAGCAAAAACTATTTTAATTCAATGAAAAGGAAGGTGGCTTAAATCCTAAAATAATATTTTCCCCTCAAGTGAACATTTATCAATGGCACAAAACTAAAAATACGTATACTATACCCACACACAAAATGGCAAGCGAATGGGAAAAAATTCGACTATTCATCACCGGAATTTATGTGCTTTTCCCCAAATTCTCCTGACTACTTTTGCTTCATCGCATATTGGATTATTCTATTCACTGAATGAACACTGTTTTAAAATTATAAATTTAAACTAAAAGTGTTTTATGCTTGAAAATGGGTGTGGTACGAACAGGTATCTAGAAGTAGGACATATGGAAAGTGTATCGCTTTTTCGTTGGAAGGTAGGCACGAACACGAAGATGTGTGTTCATTTCGCTCGGTCAGTTTGTAGAAATCGGGTATATTGGCGATATAATAGTATTTAAAAATATTGCCTAAGATAGTTTTTTTTTGTTGTAGGTATTTTACTTTTAATTTTGTCTTTGGCAATGCGATTTATTTATAGTTCAGACAACAAATGTGCAACCAAATCCATTCATAATAAATAAGAAAGTATATATCCGCACCATAAACTCGATATTAATCTAAGTCTCCCCTTTTTGTAGCAGATAAAACTTTTATGAGAAATAAAACAGAAACTTTAAATATTTACCTTTAATTTTATTAAATTATACCCAATTGTTTATATTGTGATGCAACTGGTCTACAAAGCTTCGTTTTTAATTTACAACAAAACTTTATAGCTTCCCGGATTTAAAAATCTTCTTCTTCCGAAATAAAAATATTTTTTTCAAGACTTTCTCAAAATATAAAAAAAAAAAATAATGAAAAACAAAACACAATTTTAAAGTGGTCCTTATTAAAACTTATTTTTATCTTTTCGACTAGCTACCTAAAATTATACTTGGGTACATAAATATAACATAACCTACATAGATAGCAATAAATTAATTTAATTGCTTTTTGGAATTTGGCACATATGTATTTATTCATTGCTATACCTATCAAGATCATAGCAATGCGTTTCACTAAAATGCGACAAATACTTTGCAAGGATTAAAATGTGAAATATTGGGGAGATCAAATTTTGAATGTAAAACCTTTTAAAATTAAATATGCGAAAGTCCTGTCCGTTATTCTTACTCCTAAACAATTTGCTTACTTAGAGCTGATGAAAACATAAGTAAAACAGAAGTTGTGCATGTGCTCTGTTCGATTCGCATTCTACATATTAATGGAATTAATAGAAAACATTTTTCTTCAATAAAAAAACTTGTTTTAATTTCTTATTTGTAGAAAATCAAAAATCTTGAAATTTGATGAATGTTAGGTAAAAAGATTTGTACATCTTTTAGAGCTCAAAAATCTTGAAAAAAAAATGTCTTGGAATCTGGCATCACTGGCATCAACTCAAAATTGTGGGTTCTTTCTGGTCAGTGCTGCCACTACTATACAAAATTGGGCAGTAGATCCTGAGCTTCACTTTTAACTTTCACGTATACATTTTCTAGGTCACAATACGCAATTTTGTATGGAAAATTTCGCTATTGTGAGTTCGAACAATTTAGCCTGGACTCTAAAGATGATTATTGGTATCTCGGTCTATTTTAAAACTTAAAACTTTATTATTTAGTAAAAGCTATAAGAAGACATCATTTTGTGCTATCTCCGTTCAATATACAAATAGGTATGCAATGGTTTTTGGTTGTGATAATAATAATGGTTTGATAAATCTCGAAAGAGTTCAGAATATTTGATTTTGTGACAGTAGATTTTTGTCTGTACAAAATGCAATGGATCTACAGCAATAATTGTAGTAAAGTGGCATCCTTGTTTCGCATATTTCTCAGATGTTGGAAAATAAATGAGGCAACCAAATCCTAAATATTATACCTTTTAATCTTCTGGCATTATAATTTATGATATTATAATATGATTTCGGGCATATCACCGCCACGGCTGGTTCAGGATATGTAGTCTAACCTGGAGGTCCAATTTTCGATGACTTTTTCCAACATTTGTGGCCGTATATCGGCAATAACGCAGCGACCGTTGTCCACCAAGTGGTCAATCGTTTCGGGCTTATCGGCGTAGACTAGAGACTTCACATATCCCCTCAGAAAATATGTAGTCATGCGGCGTTAAGTCGCACGATCATGCAGGCCAATTCACGGGTCCGCAACTTTAGAGTATGCGGTTACCAAAAGTTTCCTTTAATAAATCAATTGTGGCACGAGCTGTGTGACATGTTGCGCTGTCTTGTTGAAACCACAGCTCCTGCACGGCGTCAGTCTATTCAATGCCAAACCAAACTGAATATAAATCACTTGACAGCTGACAGCATGGACAAAAGTCTCACAAAACTCACCTTTATAAAATATGACCTTAGGTATGGACGCGGACAGGCTATGTGTGTATAATGCACCGATTTAAATGAAACACGGTACGACTTTTGTTGTGGGAAAAATATAAGAAAGAAACCCACATTTATTATCTCCGTTTCCTCGGCGTATTCATGTCTCTCTCGGCCAGATACCGATCGAGAACTGACTCTTACTCTTACATGTCATTTTACAATATTACTCGGATGGCAAGTTTTGCCATACGTAACAATGTGGTACTTTTATTTCAAATAGACGAATTTGAATAAATTTTTTTTTTGAACCATATTATGAACTTTGGAAAAAGGACCCAGCTCAACTTCTCGTGCACTATCTTTCCTTCGTTACTGATTCAGACAGTCTTTTGGTTTTAATGTTGCTCTCGTCTTCTTGCAGAACCCAAATGGGTTTCATAAGTTGAATCGGAAAGAATAACAACGGTTTGCGTAGCCTTCCACAAGGACAAGAAAATACAAACCAAAAATAAAAATACATCAATCCCTACATGTAGATATATCAATCCGATATTTTTTTTAAATAATATCATACTCAAAACGAAGGTGCTGTTAAACTCAACGCAGCCATATCCTGTTTCGTCAAAGGCAAACGACGTACCCTTATATATTTCCCCAAACCACTTTATTTTGGTTTGCCCGGCAAGCAAATACTCGCCCTAAGGTCATTAAACAATTACAGTCGTTAAAAGCAAAACAAAGTAGTTTCAACGACGTCAAACAAAATGCTTACATAATTTATTCATAATCTAAAACGACCATTAAAGTCTATAGGTAGGTATGCTGTCGCATGACAAGGTAGCTCGTAAAATACAGATATTATCAGCTCATTAATTCCATCCAATTCGCAGTCGGACCACCTTCCGATTCAATTTCGAAGGTGTCAACGTACTTTCAAACTTAAAGGAGTGACAACTCCCTCCAAAGTCCGGACTTGAACACGCAACCCAGCAGCCATATTACAACCTAACTCTCACCAATCATCGATATCAAGATGGAAAGTTTTCTGCTTTACATTCGTTTTACCGCACTGCAATAGAGTACGAATACGAACATTAATTTATTATTGGCTTCCTTGAAGTCGGCACCACATTTAGGCAGCTTTATGCTGGTCAAATGTCACCGGGTTATGGAAATGATTTCGAATCGTATTATTATTCGTGGGACAGTCTTACAAAGTCACCAGGTTGCCGCATGAATATTTTACGATCATGCAAATATTTTTTTTTTTCACTTTTGCTTCTCGTCCTTTTGTTTTTGGTGATACTGATACCAAACTGCACATTTCGTGGATTGGCAGTAAGTATGATTTGAATAAGATACTGTTTTTTTTTTGTGGGTTTTATGCAGGTACGAATGTCCATATTTAATAGCTTCGGGGAGTGAGAGATGTCGCCCGATGTCATTTGCTATGCCCACGATTCTGGGGTGCAAACAACATTCGTTCGCTCGCATTCGGCTGAAATCGTATTTAGCTGTCACATGCTGTGCTCCACATTTAAGAATCAGAAATATTGGTGACAGGGCGCTCGCATACAACAACTCTCGTACAGTAAATCACAATTAATCTGTTTATGGTTGATGTGGCATTTTAGCGCACACCAACTCCACCCCTGCCGACTCCCGACTGTTCGGAATGTTGACATTTCGGAATGCTGACATTTCCATTCTGCTTGTCTCAATAATATTCCGCTCGCACTGTATTTGGAAATTAAGTAAAACATTTAAGCTTCTGGTAATAAGTTGTGTGTACAGTGTACCCAGCAACTCAGTTGAAAGCATGTTTCTGGTGTAATTAAAAGCATACGGCTGACACGCGATTCGCCAGAACTTACAAAAGCAAGGATAGGTATAGGTGTATGCGTTTAAATTAGGTCCGGTAGAATAGAGAACTTCTGCCGACATAAAGTAATTTTATTTGGTACACTCTTCTGCACAAGTTCAAAGGAAGTGAATCCGTTGTCTGTCCTAAACACATTTTTACGGGGACAAGGATTCATTGTAGCGCAACCCTTTATCAAAGGGGTATTCCTTTTTTGCACGAAATCTGCTTCCCCCCGTCATTTATTATTGTGAGTATAACAAAGGCCAGTCAAGAGGATTTCTGGTAACTCACCTGGCTAATTCATGTGCCCCTGATCGCCTGGTGGTTGCTCACGCAACAAATGACGCCACTTAAAGTATACCACCCACATTCGCCTATCCAAATGGGGGCAATTATAATTGAGTTATAATTTGTTGAAATCTCGGTAACGGGTGTGGTCTTGAAATGCTCTATTTTAATAATGGCCACACTGACGACGGCTTGACTGTTTTGTTATAATTAAGGTGAGTATCGGATTCGTTTGAAATAAATATTTTTTTATTTATTCTTTATTTTAGGAGGAGAGATGGCTTTTTGTGAAAGCTTAATCAAAATTAATTTTTATGGCGGAAGAATGGTAATTTAGATATAGTACCTATGGAAATGAATTCGGGCAAAGCTAAAAAGAAAATCAGTGAGGAGAGCGGAATTTTGATAACTAATCAACAAATTTTGTTGACTGGCAACATTACAAACGGTGGTCTTTATCATGAAAGAGTTACGACAGCCACAAGAAGATTAGAACCTGTTCTAGTAGAGCCAAGAAGATTGCTTTGGCTAGAACTTTATAGTTCGAGTCTTCTTTGTGCTAATGCAAATCCTTTACGAGGTGAAGTTTTGGAATTCTTAAGCAACCATTATCAACTATGTAGTGGAAGAAATTTAACTTTTTAATTACTACCTAGATCGCTGTAGCTGAAGAAACGATATTGATTTTATAGTAAATAACTACTTTTCCGAATATATTAGTGAGTGTCCGAAGCCAGATATGTCACACAAAGTATCCATTTCTTCGATGATCCAGCGCCAGCCTCAGGAATTAATTCCACTTTTTTGCCGAAAAATTTGAGAAAATAATAGATCGCCCATAATAATATTATGCTTTCCATTTTAAACAATTAAATTCAGAAAATAGTCCAAACTTAAATTAACCATAATTCAATCTACAATCGACCCGCCGGATGTTCAAAAGTCTGGCATGGAAGCTCTGGCAAACATGTTAGTAGGGACATAATTTCATAAATGTTTTCAATATCCCACTTTGATAGAACATAAGTCCAAAACAAAATCTTTAACATACGTCCCACTTCAGTGCCTGCGCCGAGATTCACTCGGCATGTAAAAGAATTTACGAGCTTGGGCCATCATCGTACAATTACTTTTATACCTGAACCTATACAATATACATTTAACAAACATTTTTGGTAAATTATTAATCCCAAGGTGTTTAAATTTGCAATTTTTTTTCGGCGAACATTTGCATTTTATCGTATAATTTAGATTTTGGACGAAGTAAAGGTGGAAAATTCGTTTTGAAGCTCGGAAAATTTCGGATAATTATGAACTGTGCGCCGTGCGGCAGTCTGCTGTCGCCATTGTGAATGCCAGCGCCAAATCATTCGATGCACGATGCATTCAATAGCGAATTGCAACGGGAAGAACACTATGATCGAGATGAGCTGGCCGAAAGAGTCCGAAAAAATGCGCCGCTGTTGAGTGCCGACTAGAAGAACATGTACGATTCGCTGATGAAGTGAAAGACATTCGTCATTTCGTTGATTCTGGCAACAATCCGGTCAAGATCTCAAATTGCGTTGGAAGTTGTATCCTCTGGCATTGCTGGTACATTGCCGGAAGGCGGTCGAACTGCACATTTCGCTTTGAAGCTGCCACGGTTGACAAGCCAACGTGCACAATGACCAAGAATTCGGGATAAATGCACAATGGCGCATATAAACGAGCTTCAAACGCTTCCTGTCATCTTGAAATCTACTGCTGCCGATGAACTTAATGCGTCCCTGAAATCGTCGCCTTTGTGCCATACCAAAGAAGCTAAAATCGACCACGAACATCAGAGTCACATTGCAGAACCCATCGGCTACTGGATTCCCGAGACAACTGCTTGTGCTTGGCAATAACCTAATTTCTGTTGATGTTTCGTCTGGATTGATATCGTTCCCAGCTAATTTTTGCGAGTTCACATTATGGAAGGAAAATTATAAAAATTTCGATTGGATTAGTGGACGTATAATACAAGCAGCGAAGAATAAGGACTTCGTTAGCTTGAATTTCATTATTGAAAGTCAAATCATTGGAGAACTGCATTCGTACAAGTCCGACGAAGATGAAGCGACCAACTAGCCGAGAGATTTTTCGATGTGCCAGGAACTCCGCCGCATAATTTATAGCTGAATGTGGGATCGACCATCCGAAATTGTTCAACGGTACGCGGTTGTCCGTCGAGAAACTGATGAACAATATGTGATTCAAGCGACGAATTCCGATTATTCCAACTGATCTTCCATTCCAATTCAAGCGGATTCAGTTCAGTTCATTTTAGTTCAGATTTTTCGATGACAATCAATGCATCGCAAGGCCAATCGTTGGAAGTCTGCTGGATTAATCTCAAATTTCCCTGTTTTTCGTAAGCTGTTCGTTGCCTCTTGGTCAACCGTATGCGTTGTTAGTTTTTGCGCCGGAAAACAAATCGAAAAACATTGTTTATCATATCGCTCTCTACTGACTTTGATTCCATTCAAATAAATCACATATTTATTTTTATGGCCATCTTGAATAATTTCTTAGTCAACCTCAATTCCCGAAAAAGGGTACTTTCAAACTTTGGGCTTAAACAGATTATTCCCCAACCTATATCTGTATAAGTATCTTCAGGCTCTGTTGAAGCGGAATACGTCCACCTATTCAGTGAAAAACCATTCACTTAATTGAATAGGTTGGTAAGGTGTTAAGGGAGCCTACCAATGGCCTAACTTCCTACGACTTACAAAAGCATAGCAGCTAAATTTGCTAAGCTGTGGTTAACCGGACATTAAACCTATTATTTTTACCTATAGTGGAATTATAACAGGCTTGTTGAAATTCACTTGTTTTGCCAGTAATTTGGGTATTAGGCTCCAGATCTCTTAACATTTTTAAACCTCTTCATATTCCTTTCAGTCCGAAACTTCATTGTATGAAATTAAAATGTCAACTCAACAGTCAGGTGTTGTTTCAATTTGCAAGGGAAAGTAGGTTCCTATTCGTGACCCTCACACCAAGGCTCAGCTATATTTTTTCGTTCCGTTACAACATGTAGGTATGTGTTTCCACCACACCTAAATACCCTATTCGAATCGAAAACCGTGTTTTCGTCGAAAACTCGTGGATGCATTCACACCGAGATCTGAATAGTTTTCGTTTGACGTTTCAACTAGTCATGAAACTCCTGTGTAAATTATTTTGGTTACAAATTTCAATCCCATTAATTTACAAATAAAATTAATTCAGAGCATTTAAAAATAATATAAGCCCATCAATTAAGTGTGGGAATGATTTGAAGTTGTGAGTTCTGAAATTTGTTCGGTCAGCTGATCTGCTGAATTTGCTGAATATTGCAAATGGTGTGTTTGTTTCAACAACCCAAGATTTTAAGTCGTTTTCGTTTTTCTTATCACTTAAAAAGAGTCAAATTTGCTCAAAACAGTTTGTTCTGTATTTAATTTCTAAAAAAATATTATCACTCCTAGACTGTGCGCAATCACAAGTTAACAAAAAAGTTTATATATTTTAATAACGACAACCTGGCAACTCATTTGGTTCAAGTGCATTAGAGTCAAGAAATATGTATATCTATGTTAAGAAACTGTTCTGTGATTTTAAAAAAAGAACAGAACAAAGAACGTTAATTCCATTAACGGACAGTTAGGAGGAGGTGCAACTACTAAGAAAAGAAATTGCGCTCCTTGCAGCTGTCACATTATTGTTCTGTTCTTTGAGTAGCGCGATATATCCCCTACTATATTACATAACAACAATTATAAGGAAATTCTTCAAAATCTAGACATCGACCCCTCCATTCTTAACTGAAAAGTTTCGAAAACAACGTCTCAGAACAACATACTGCGGAACTCCTTTCAAACAAGCTAAGTATAAGCTTTGAAGAAATTAATTCAATTCCTCCGTCCATATCAGATGCGAAAGTAATTAATTCACACAGGTATACCAACAGTACCACCTCGGGAGCAAGCACCGCATACTACATTCCTGTCACATAGTTGCGAACTGCGAAGAGAAACGCGTACTCACGACTCATTTTGTTTATCACCATTTTCTTGGCTTAGTTTAGTTTGGTCAAGTGGCTTAAATATTTGTGAAGGCAACACAAGACACAACATAAGGCAATCTCCATTCTATAAAGCAGAGCACCCAACACCCAGCACCGGGGATGCCACAGTAATCTATTCTGTTGATGGCAAACAACGCGACGCGACGGGTGGTACGAAATTGATTTACGAAAATGCTATCAGAAACTTTACTGGATCTTCCAGGGTCCCGAGTCCTGAGTGTGTGGTTAAAACATTGTGTTTGTATAAATGTGGACGGTGTAAAACACATGTAAGCTTCGGAGTCCTATAGTGCCTGTGAAAGACTGCCCCCCCACCAAGAGGTGTTATTTGTGCCAGTGCAATTATTATTAAAAGAACAGCTCGTTTGCGCACAGAGGGCTCATAGATGGTAATGGTGCGATATACTACCCTGTGCGTGTTCTAGACAAGCTTATCATTTTTTTGTTCAATACCCCGTTTCATCAAAAGGACACAGGCTCTCAATGATTAATGCTGAAATTTGATTTTAATGAACTTACAGCACGAACCTACGAGTATTCACACGGAGGAGCAAACGGCAACATAATTTATTTGCCAGCATTCGATTATTCTTTTTCGGGCTGTTTAATTGTTTTGTTTAACGAAAGTCACGAAATGGGCCAAGCGCACACCGATGGGATGTGTAGCCAGGAAAACGGAAATTGTGAAAATCGCTTTATTGCCAGGATATTAAGCGACAGAGTTGGTGACACTTGCTGATAACTAGCTAGCAAAAGTGTTGTTCGAAAATGAAAAAGGAAAATAAAAACAAACAGCCTTACAGTCTGGTAATAACATTGACTTGGAATTTATGACTCTGCCGTTAAGGTATACATATGTTATAAAAAATGTGTTGCTAGGAGTCACCGGCTGTGGAAATTTATAAAATGAGATCTTATGGTAGTTGCGTGTTGGAGCATAACACTCTCTGATTTATGGATTTGTGAGCTCACGTACCTTTCAACGATGTAGCTATATCGGAACCAACATAATAATCTTGGGCGGTCAAATATTTGTAGCTACCTCCAGAATAAAATCGCGTCTCTTTCAAATTGTTCTTAAAGGGCATGAGGCTTATGGTTTTCGTCCAGCTTGGGAGCAAATAGCAGGATCTGTTAGAAAATAGTATGTTATACCGAAAGTGAAATTCATGAACTTGAGCACATGCGTCGGTGCCTAGATGAATAGAGAGTATAGACCTATAGAGTCACATCACCGAGAAAAAGATGACTGCTGAAAATACCTGCGGCTTAAAATGGAGGACACAAGCCGCTAAAATGGCTACGAACTTGGAATTCGAAGGCAACCAATTATGAATAAAGGGAATTTGATAACGAACTGACTTCCATTATAGGCGCAACTTAAAGACGTGGCCGGCCATTTCAAAAGCTGAGCTCAATACCTATATCAATATTTACAGGTGTATGGAAAGTCTACGTAGGGGTTACACTTTCGTTTCGAAGCGAATGCTAACACGCAGAAATTTTGACCTTAACCAAGTGGAATTTTTGCTCGGTAAAAAAAAAAATGGGTTAAAATTAACGAAGTCTCTGTAGAAAATAAACAAGTATTTGTTGTTGAAAACCATCGAGTTCAAAAGGTTAAATCATACTGTTAAAAATAACACACTTTATTATTTGGTATCAACCATGTTACTCTGTTGTTATTTACGACCGAGACAATTTGGAGAGGAAATTGATAAATCGGTTATTTTTAACCGAGTTTCGTTAAACAAGTTGACTCGGTTATTTTTAATCCACTAACTCTGTAAGAGCTATATTAACAAAATCTCTTGGTAGTTTTTAACCGAAAGTTGGTTGATTTTAAATAAATGATTTTTCTGCGTGAATGGAGGTTTAATGGACCGGCCGCCTCAGCGGAAGGATATAACGTGGAAGTAGTCTATACCTATGCTCCGTAGTGAGCTCCAGATGCTTAAATCAAGTGAAGCATTACTCTTGCTGCAGTCGAGATTCTATTCAGCTCGTACTATTAATTGGCCCCGAAACTTAGACCTTGTCAAGAATGGATGAACAAGCACGTAGTTACGAAAATGTG
Source organism: Cheilosia vernalis (assembly GCA_949126925.1). NCBI lineage: Eukaryota > Metazoa > Arthropoda > Insecta > Diptera > Syrphidae > Cheilosia > Cheilosia vernalis. The sequence continues at coordinate 41,619,798 of OX421360.1, read as the reverse complement.
CTCGTGTCGTCTTCAATCAAATTTGTATCGCAGGAGCAAAAGGCAGAAAGCCATATAGTAAAGGACGGCTTTAACTACTGTATGTGGTGCGCCCATAGTTCCTATGGCTATGGGTATTGATCAATCTAGCTGTAGATGTAGAGTCGTGTTAATTCAGACCCAGGTTCGCCCCAGACTGTACAAAAAATAAGGACCTATCCACTCCAGACCTAGTTTCTCACAATCATTCGTTTTGTGTGAGTCTTTATTTGCCGGACAAATGGAAAATGGCTAATTGAGAACCTCTTTCATGACATTTGTACTCTTGGATATTTTTTTCAGACGTTCGCAGTGATAAGAAGGAGATGTAGTTTGATTTTTTTCGGGAAGCGATCCTAAGGCCATCACACTAAAAAAGTGAGCCACTGCGCCCAGTTTTACTGTCTGCGAAGTTTCGTATCTTCTGATGGTGTTACGGATCATTACTTAGAGACTCTTCGAATCTAACCTTTAAAAGCTGGAAGATCCAAAAAAGTATAAACTACTACTAAATCGACAGTACAAATTTCCACAACTTCAACGCTGGCGGATATATCTTTCCTTTAATTTGAAGAGTACAAATCACTTCTGTAGTCTGACAGTGTACTATTTCACGATATCTGCTGATTCATAGGCTGGCTACACGTAATGCTTGATTGACATTGTCGCATTTTCCCCATTTTACCGGGAATCTCGTTCATTTTCACTTATCAAAGGATTTCTCCTCTGTCGCACAGAAAGCATCAACAAATTTATTGCAACACCAATCAGAGATATTAAAATTCTCTAAAATATCGCAATTTCCAAACTCATCCCCATTAACATCCATCCAAACGCAACTATAGAACAATTGTCCACGACATCCATTCATATGGCAAAACTGATCGCACAGCAAACCGTGGTGTATCCACTTTCATTTCGATTGTGATTGTGACATTAAAAAATCTCTGCCTCTGTCCAGGTTGGCTGTGCCCTGTGCGCTTTTTCGCATCCCTGTCACGTTGTCATTTAGCAAACTATTCGCTGCGCGTATTTGTCCTCGATATTTACTCTTTCCAGTTCAGTGCAAGATTATCAGCGGGCGGGCGGGCGAGCATCAACAACCCCATTCGTGCACCTATCTACATAGCCAGGCATCCATCCACCTGCCGGTGGTGCTAGTTGAGGATATGTCTCCCCGTAATATATGTAGATATAAAATTGCTTCGGAAAATTGCACATATTAAATGCTGATTCGCAATCAAGGATGTCATTTATTTAATAGCCAATACCATGCGAACGTGTCCCGTCAGAGGTTGTTTTAGGTGTCCTTGTTTTCTTTTTTTGCGAATATTGTGTGCAGCTCTTTTTAATATTGATATTTTTTTTTTGCAAATTGACGCCAAATGCATCCTAATGAGAATGAACATCAAGATTGTGTGTGCTTTATACATTTGTCGAAGATATCAACGCCAATTTTGCAATAAGTGTTAGTGCTAGTTTATTTAAAATGGAAAATTGGAAAATTGTGTGTTGATTAAAATTTGTTTTCCTCTTGCTTTTGTTGTTATTTGTGAGGCGCATAAAATGGAAAGAAAAACAAATGGCAGAGGCGGCGCGTCGTGTCGGTAGCGTATACTTAACCAAATTGATTTTTCGTCGAATAACAATATAAGTCTCGAACAGAAACCGAACCAGAAAAAAGATAAATTACCCAAAGAGCAAAGTTCTGTGCTGTTAAAGGGGTTGCTGCTGCGGATTAGCATTGGCGGGGGGTGTACTTATGCTGTGTGGATGAATGACTTTGAATGGAAGCAGAAAGCCTTTTAGACTAATTAGATGCAAATCGCCAGCAATATTGTCGAGAATTTGTGTTTTCATCATGAGCGAGCGCGCTCATTCGCAATAAGCCGAATAAACGCCGCACATAAGCGCGTATCACCCGTACACAAATCATGAACGTAATAAACATATATGTGAACTTGAAAGACGCATTATTTTGTTTGTGTTGTAATGTTTGTTCAACTGTGAGTGGATATTTAATGCGTATATAGCTTGTGGTGGAATAACAATACAAATATCTCGGCCGAATGGGCATACCTTTGAAGTGGTGATGTGATGATGCGATCGATATGTGCGATGATTTATGGATTTTTTGTTCTCATTGCACAGAGCGCAAGGATCTCCTTGACCTTATTCGTGTGGTTATTGTGATGGTGATTTTTTTTTTTCCGCCCCTCTACATTCCCTTGGTATAGGTACATATATTGTTCATTGTTATCGTCAACAAGAATGCAAAATGCGAATCCACAAAAAAGAAGACAAATTTAAAATTGATTGATGAAACAGAATGAAATTGCGCAAAGAGATGCCTAAAAACCTGCAGTCTAAAGTGGTTTTAGCTTTTGCAGGATGTAGATTTCTAATCGAGAGCAGGTTATAAAAAATGGAAATTAGTGCAACTATGTATATCTGGAGGCACTTTTCCAAAACTTTCTTCTTAGTCCACTGAATTGAGATAACTTGGGGGATCATTTTGTAGAGTTTCTAACCACCTTTAAACACATATAAATTTTGTTTTTGTATAGCTGAAGTAAATGACGAAATAGCAGGGCACAGGAGCACACTTAAAAATTATTCAATTTGATGCACAGCAGGTTTTTCTTCTGTCTTGACAGGCTAACGACTGTGAGAATCTCGGTGGTTATAGTCGTGTTCATGTATCCATTTGAAGTTTGACTTTACACAATCCCGCAAATATGTTCTCTAGTCCGGAACGGGTCGAAATTCTTCTTTCAAAATATTCCTTTCACAAAATTCTGTCTTCTCACACAAAAATACGAAATTCAGCTTTTCTTAAGTTCTGCTTTACAAAATTCTGATTTTAAAATTTAAAGCAATAAAATTCAGCTTATTCTGCTTTTTTTCAACTAACAAATGTCACAAAAAAAAAAAGGTGGTATCTAGTTAGATTAAATACTAAAAAAAAAAATTAAAAAAAGGATCTATTAAAAAAAAAAATATAATATATTAAAATGTACCTAATGAGAAATTTTATATAAAAAAGTTATTTAAGAAAAGATGAGTTACAATTCATTAATTTCTATTGTTTCAATTTTGTAAAGCAAAATTTTGTGAAAAGAATTTTCACCCATCCAGAATTTTCACTCCAACTCGCTCTAGGCAACTCATCGGTTTGATATCACTCTCGTCTGGGTTCCCGGCCATAGGAACATCGAAGGGAATGAGAAGGCCGATGAACTTGCCAGATATGGCTCAGCTCTGTGCATGTCTCATGCGGAGGAAGTTTTCCCTCCGCTGGGATATGTTAAGAGAGAAATCCTCCTGCACTTCACCTCATGGGCTGAGACTAGATGGTTGAACCTGACGAACTGTGTCATTTCAAGGAAGATCTGGCCAACCTACGATGATGCCAGAACAAATAGTCTTTTAGCCAGAACACGTATAGATGTCGCCAGACTAACGGCAATTAGTACGGGTCATTGGCCTTTAGGAACTCACGCAGCCAAGCTTGGCATCCCCCACAATACCCACTGCCGTAGCTGTGCTGACACTAACAAGAGTGAAACGGTGTTCCATCTTTTTTGTGAGTGTCCGGCCCTAGCCAAAACCAGACGCAGTGCACTAGGTCATCCCTTTTTTGATGACCTTTCGGCCATCCAAAGCATCCACTTCCATAAGATTATCAAATTCCTCAACTCCACAGGCTGGTTTTGAGCTCCTTTAACTTCCTTTACCCCCTTTCTTTTTAGGTTCCGTTAGTTGTGGTTTTAAAACGGCGCTCAATGCGCTACTTGTGTTTTTCCCTCGTCGGGAAATACAGCCACCTAAACCAACCAACCAACCAGGCAACTCAGTCGTTTGTTATAAAGTCGTTACCTACTTTCAAGTTACTTTTGTTTATCGTGAGATGAATGTCGTTTGCCAAACACGGCGGTAAATGCCAAGACCTCCAGAAACCTTGTTGGACTTGGAAATTTCTTCCTCCCTAAAATCAGTATATGCATATTTCACATTCACATTTCACAAATTCTTACTTAAATGTCCTTGGAATCCTTCCAAAGGACCTTCTTTCAAAGTGTTTTTAAATAAACAATACATCTTGCTTTTCATACGCATATTATACAATGATGTCGCTGACGTCCGAGCTGGAGTTTGGAGAATGGAGTTTCTCTTCTATCGCCAAATGCCTTCTTGGCTATTGAAATCGATATTCATAACAATCTGAATCCCATTTTCCTTTTGGAATAACATTCCAGCAGTATAAGATATGTACACGACTGGGACGAACTTGTTACTTGAGCCCTTACACTTCAATTGTTGCAAGTATGTCCTATTGCCAAAATATGTCCTATCAACTCAACAGCTAAATGCTTCCGCTCCAAACTCGACGTGTATCCCTAGAGCAGTTGGAAACGAACTATGTTGCACATCCGCCTTTCCATTTAGGCCGCGGCTTTGTATACGTAACAGAAACAAATATAGGAAACAATTTTTGAAATCGCTGTACGAGAAGAGCCAGCAAATTGGAAAGCTTTCATGAAACATGAAGTCTATTTACTAATTATTTATAACTAATATCACTTCCAAAGCACATCCAAATTATCGAACGAAAAAAATTTAACGCTTCCAGTAAATCCATTCACGGCATTCACATTGTATGCGAAACTATAACAAGACTTAAGTGGGCGCACTATTAAAACTATCGATTTACCACAGCTCATTCAATTTATTATTAACATCGACTACACTACTGTGTCCTTGACACGAAGGTTATTGATCCTTAAATGAGCATTATCAGCTATAATTAAAATCTAGCTCTCTTGAGTAAGATTCCTATCTTTCGTCTGGTGATGATGCATTTTGTTGTTTGCTTACTCTTGCGTAACCCGAAACTCCGTACCAACATATGGATAGAATAAAAAAAAAAACACGTAAAGAAAACAAACAGAGAATTGTTGCAACCCCAGCAGTTTGAGAACGATATTATGAACGAAACCTGCATGTGGATGACTATGACAACAACGACGACGACTACCTACTCTACGACAGCGACAGTGTACACAAACAACATGTTGTCGTTTTTATTTTCCACTCAAGCAAAAGACAGAAAGGATCTTAATATGTACACGATAAAGCTGAGCAAACAGGAAATGGTTTTTTTTTCTCCGCTTAGTCACTGTAACTTCATCTGCATCCGTATCATCAGCATCTCAAGGATGAAATAATTGGCCGAGAAAAGTTCACCTCTGGTATCGATACGATTGTGGGTGGGCTGGGGGGAAAGATGAAAGAAAATCAAGCACATACACACATACCAATAATGCACTCCTTTTGGCCAACAAATGGCTACAACAGAGGTTCCAATAAATTTCGACCATATGCGGTGTCCGCTCCCCGGTGGCAAATTGTGTCACTCGAACATCGGTTCCGAATGTGTGATACGGATGTCGCCTGGGTAGGACGTTTTTCCTTCGGTCGGGTCCTGGTAGATTTGTCGTGTCCTATCTTTGGATTCATTTCCGATTTTCTTTCGAAATCATGGCGCGCACAGTTTTAGTGTCCATTGCAAGTGTGTCGCACACGAAACAGCACTGAAAAGTATATAAACTCCCGGATTGCCATTCTCGATGATCTCCAATTGTCACCGATGAACGTGTGGGCTGGAGGAACTCCATTGTCCGATTGTCCATCCAGCATGGTACCGTAAACTATTCTCGCGTTTAAGTGGTTCGGTTTTTGCTTCTTTTTTTTTGCGTTTTGTTCACTTCTCCAGGAGCTGCTCTCGAATGGCTTTTATTTCTCGGTATTTTTATCTCCAATGTCGTCGTTGGCTCTAGCTAGCGCTTGTGTGTGCGAAATTCTTTAACGGCCAGGGGGGACAACTCAGCGCAAAACTTTATGTATCTTCTGCTTTTTATGCCTTTTTTTTCAAATATCTTTTGGAATGTAGGACACGGTGTAAACAATGACAACTTTGAGGTGTAGACACGTACAATTGTTGCAAGAGACTGTACTGCTGAGGTTTCTCCTATTTTTTTCTTTCTGTACGCCCTCTCTCCTTGCACACACACACCGGCTTGAGTTTGCTTTTTGTTAAACAATAAACCGACGTAAGTTGTTGGTCATTGCTTAAATGGTATGGAAGACGATGAAAAAGAAAGTGTGTATGAGAAGTAGCCTTCCAGGAAGATGACAAGAGCTGCAGTGCAACAAAAATATTGCACAAAATGTCGGCACAAACTGTGCAAGAGATGAGCGCTTTTTTTCGATTCAATTGCGGTTAAGAATGCTTGCTTGTGTTTTGTGCGCTTCGCTTGTGTTCAATCTTTTGTTGGGTGCAGTATTTGGGAATCCTTAAGACGCTATTTCTGCCATTGTGTGCTCCATTGTGATGGCGCATGGAAGAGCCAGAGTGATGGAATGAAATGTTTGCTTTTGATGCTCTCTTATATGCACGTATAGTGTGCTTCTGGCTGCTGCTATCTATGAAACTGGATCAAGTGAAAAGTGGTGTGAAAAATTGAAACTATGTACTAAGTGATACATTGACGAAGCTTTTGTATCGCCTCTGAGGGTGTGAACATTTCTGTAGTTGAAATATTCTATCGGACGCGTGAGGGAGAGAACCTCAATTGAATTGGTATTTTCCACTGGCAGGAAGCAAGACTTGGTTGGTTGAATTCTGTTTTCTAATACGTGTCGGATGTTGACTGAGCTTATATTGTATCAAGGATGAACGTGAGAAATTGCACAGCAAAAGTTTTTTTTTGATGATACGCGTTCGCGGAACTCGGCATGGACATTGAAAGCGGATTAATACGAATTACGCTTCAAAAAGGGCAGACACTGAGCAGGAGGGAAAAACGATAGGACGCTCAAATTACTTTTTTTTTCAGTTCCTGTAACACGGAACACTTTCAATGTTTTTTTTATTATTTTTTAACACACTTTCCAGCTTACTTGTGGAGGGAATAGGTTTAACAGAAGCTTAGGAGACTTTTTCACTGGAAACCCAATCATAGTCGGTTTAAAAGATATCAAACTCTAGAGAGTTTGTTGTTTTTGGGCGAATGACAGGCCCTAAAATATAGGATGTTCCAATGTTTGAAATTCCAACTTAGGGTTTTTTTCCGCTGCGCCGCCTCTCGCGAACGTCTGACAAACATCCGAGAGTATAACTGTCATGAAAGAGCTTCTCAATTAGCCGTTTGGAATCGGCATAAAATTGTAGATCCCTTCCATTCGTTCCAAAAATGAAAACTCACACAAAACGAATGGTTGTGAGAAGCTAGGCCTAGGGTCCCTACGACCTGTAGCGCCAACTATTTATTTATTTATTTATTTAATGTTTGACCTAAAATACTTTGGCAAAGCATTCACGAGAGATGGAAAAAACTGCTGCTCAATATGCTAACTGAAAGTAAAAATAATTGGAAACGGCTCTATCATGCGCCGCAAAGGATTCCGTTCATCGAAGGGAGTATTCCACATCCTTTTCAACTGAGAATATTTACCAGATTCCTGTGGCATCAAAAGCAACCCTATATTGAATAGCTGTTCCTCATTAAACTGCAATACAGTAAAATGGATAAGTTAGTATACATACTTCATTTAGGTTCAAAGGTAGTACTTGCTTAGGCGGCTCTAAAATTCGGGGTTAACCGAGCCTCAACTCACAAGCTTTCCAGATCTTTGCTAACTGATTTGTTGAGGTCCTCTTCTACTTGTACGCGCAACTTGGCGCAATTTTCCTCTAGGTATAATGAGGCACTCTCTAGTTTAGACTTGAAGACTCTACGGGCCGGAGCATTTGTTTTGGTAGCCCCTACTTGTAAGGAATGTTTTTTTTAGAGGTATAGAACTTTAAGTTGGCAACATCATTTTAACTGGCGGCCATTTTGTCAGCTGTCAAGTGATTTATTTTTATAATAGACTGACGCCTAAACAACGCTTGAAAATTGTGCAAACTTATTTTGAAAATCATGGTTCTGTTCGAAGTAGGTACTTATCGCGCACTTCGTCAATTTTGTTAAGCGATAAAGTTCACTTTTGGTTGACTAAATACGCCAATAAACAAAACTGCAGGAATAATTGGTCCGCACATACTTCTCTAAAAACGATGCTGGCCAGAACGTTACAGTTAATGGTGACTGCTAAAGAGTTTTATTCCATTTCAAATATCTATAGGAACCTCTAAGAAAAAACACCCTTTACTACCCATTGGACGACTGATGCGACATTTTTGAACTTCGTCGATGTCGCTGTACAGCTTGTATAGTTCATCGTTGAATCTTCTCCTCCAAAGTCCATCAATGATAACCGGACCGATCATTTTTCACTCTAAACGACTGATGATATTTTCTTATCCTTGAAATAAAACTGAACCTGCAGCTCAATAAAGCAGGTCGTACCTACATATATACCTACACAAAATATAAAGGCACGCTATTCAACGTAACAACTTCGACAGACTTTGAGTTGCTTGACCAGTGGCATTATTGTTTTTAAAATTGTGGTTTTAGTGCAGTCGTTCGGGCTTTAAATTGTAGGTCGCCACAATTAGTCCCAAAAGTAGGAACGTACATGAACAAAAGGTTACCATTTGTGTCCCCAATGGGCCTGATGTCGCACCAACAATTCATTTATTTTACCTTTCCAACATCAAAAAGTAGCCTAATATCATTCAGGTAACTTCCTGATTGTTTTTGTCATCATCTAACCCCTTTGACATGTACCTTGTGATGTCGTCTATGAAGATTGTCTTTTGCCGTTGCATCGTATAATAAAAGAAAGTCTCTCGTGCTGAACACTCATAACAATTGAAAAGAAATGTAAAAAATTCAATAAACAATTAACTTTGTGAGCAAACTTCTCCTTTTTGGTCCAGTAGAAATACATTTTTTTCTTTTTTAATTAAAACTTTCTCCGTCGTTTCAAAGAGAAGCTCAAGTTGGCCAACATCACCGCATATGGTAACCAATTAGTGACTTTACAAAACCCTGCAACAATATTCCGCTCGGCAGCACTCATACATGGTATTAATGACGATTAGCCTGCAGCTACCCGGCATAAATATCCTTTTCCATGGGCAACTCCCCATAAACCTATTATTAAAACTTTATTCCAATCACCACTGCCGCATCATTTCTGATGAATAGTTAATAACTTTTGCATATCTGGCTTCACGAACAAATTTAAATATAGTTAAACAAAAAAATAAAAAAAAATTGTGTTTACCTTTCCGTGCCAGATTAGCCTTTCCAATGCACCGCTACATCATCATCGAAATCATCATTTCAAACAAACAGCTACCAATTAAACCAACGGACAATAGGGTTAGCGTTTAGCATTCATGTGTCAATTGTATTTCCGTCATACAGGACGATATTGCTCAGGGATACACACAAATACAGCAATGACAAAAATAGAAAAATTAAGAAAAAAAAATGACAAAACGACCCTACAGACAAAGGTCCTTCAATCATCTATCCATGTAGGTAGATTAACTAACAGAAGTGCATACCCACCCAACTGTCTGTGTATTGTTGCAAAGTTTATAACGCACTTCCTCCATTTCCTAACCAGCTCGGAGGTTTTAAAGGATTACTTCAAAATTACTTTCATCAAATTTCATTGTTAAAAAGGGTAAAAAAATTCTGTCATCGAAACTCTTCCACTGAACCTGAACAATATTGTATAACTTTCGTTAATCCAACGGAAAGGCTACGTCCGGCCGGCGAGGTAAAGCGAAGAGCTCAAATCGGTTTCCAGAAAACGTTGGTTTTCGTATTTGACTGAAATTTGAATAATCCTTCAATTATTTTCTATGAATGGGACGACAATCAATACTGTGAGCGTATCGGGAGTAATCCTTTTGTAGTGTTTCATTTATTTTACGGATCATCGATTTTGCTCGGGACATCGGACGTATTTGTAAGCACCTCCCTGGGCAAAATGTAGGACTTGCCTGTGTTTTAGAAATGACTGAGTGCAGTTCTTTCTCCTTGGCTGGTAAGAGATGGCGGCGCCGTCTGTCCTCTCAGGTTGTGGGGGGAAAAATGACTCTTTGACGGGCATTAAGGAATGGCACCTAACAGCGGTCTCTGTACCTAGGTGAAAAACGAAGCATTTTATTGGAAAGATCTAGCTATAGTTAATTTTTGTAGTAAATGATTTTGCGTTCAATTTTTCAATTGTTTCTTGATAGATTGGTTTTATATTTTCTTAAGATACATTCCGGGATAAATACTGGGGAAAACTATTTTACTTCGCGTGATCCAAAAAAATATATACAAACATTTACGTTTTCGTTTTATGGCTACAACTTGGCGTTGGACTAGTGGAGGGACATTCATGGGCGAATTAGAAAAAAATGCCTTTGCTGGAATCAATTAAATGTCAATGGAAATGTTGGAGAATTTAAGTGACCTTCCTTCAAAAATGCCAGATCTGCCCTAGTGTTGACCAACAGTGGGCTCAACTTCAAGTCCCTACTGTAATGGGTGATGAAATCCCGCAGCCATTCATGCTTGAGCTGTGTATTATTTAGAATAGCTCCTACACAATCACCTCGACTGATGGGTGAAGTTGATGGGTATAGTAGATAATACTCGTCCCATATCGACGTTTGCGGGTTTATACTAGACGCGATCTTAACTCGATGTCTATGATTTTCCAATCGAAAGCTATAACAGCGAGTGATGAACCTTAAAACGAACCATTGTTCGAGGACTACCGCAGAAAGGATTTATTTTGCCCGTGTCATCAATTCGATATCTTTATAATTATTCACCTCTCCTTTGAAACAACCAACAATTACTCCTGATAGAATAGTCAACATTGATTCAAACTCTACATATAATCCCCAAGTTAATGAAGACAGCGAAAGACCTGAAACCAGTCATAGGATTCCAAAGAGAATCGACCGTGTAGCCTTAATGCGCATAAAACATTTCCTTTGAGTTGCACGTTTAAATGTAAGTACGTACACACAACTGTAAGGCGGAGAAGTCTAATCCTTGCCTAATAACCCAGTATATATATTGTGTCAGTTAAGTGGAACAATTAATTGCGAACTAATAACGGCACATAGCGCTCGCTACGCCCTAGGATATCATTGCCGCAAGAGCAAGTGCCACGTAACAAAGTCTGTGTATGTATAACACAAAATAAATGCTACAGTGCTCTGTAGACTGTTACTGTGGGACCAAAAATACGTGACTCATACTCTAAATACACCCACTACCACTCCCACCCGTGCACAGTGCACTGCACAGGCACCTCGTATCAACGGCTCCATGCAAAAAGCCTTCCGCAAGTTTCACTATCACCCGGCAACAGACCAACTCACCCGATCCCACTTGTATACCCACATTCAAACATTGGGTCAACATAGCAAATGCTGGATTCTTCTGCACAACTGTGCTCCTCCTGCTATTGCGTTGTAGTAGCTGCTGACAGCTCCTGTGACAGAAAACACTACCTTCAGCCGTAATTAAATCACCGTACTGTGCGCTCACCAGTGACTGTCATTAGGGTGAAAGCTTTTAAAATCTCGTCCACCCACTCGCCAGCGTCATTTGTCGTCTTGCTCGTCTCGTGTGGGTATGGGTATATGTCTATACACTTATGGATGTAGTGAAATGTTAGCAATGAAGTTGTTGATGGGTTGCAGATAATAATGAATAGGAAGGCGGAAAAAGAAGATCCAACTAATGCACTTGCAACTAAAGGGTATTTTTTTTTTTTTTTTTTTGTTTCTCTCCGTTTCCATGCACTACGTTCGACAATCTGTTGAAGACAATGCAACTTTTGCAGGCGCTAATTACAGGTGCAACATATTTTGGAGCCATATTATAGTTTTGGTGTGTGTGTGCTTCAATGAACAGTGGGGGCGGCGACTGTTTAGTTGAACTGCGCTCAGACAGATTTTTAACTTGCAATCAATATAAAGATGACTTTTGCTCAATTGCGTAGCTTATTTTCTGTTTTGTTTTTGTTAGTTTATGACTTGTTTAAATTAATCCTGGGCCCTAGTGGCGTAACTTTTGGGACGACTATCGCCGAAACGATAGAACTCCAAACCTATCATGCGATTAACTGCAAAAATTATAAGTTTAAGACATTCATCTAGTTCATTCTCTATAAATGCAATTATTGAGAACTTTCAATAATCAAAAGAAAAATCGCCCTTATTTTAATCACAACAATTTCAAAAACTAAATCATCTCCACGATCGTTGTTCTTTAAATTCTCTCGTATACCTTTCGATGTCAATATAATTCTATATCTATAAATATAATAAAACTGTAGCCGTTTTCATATGTTCGCGGTTGGCGTGAAAACTACTGCACAGATTTCGATGAAACTTTTTTTGAAATGCTAATTAAGATTCTGAGAACGACGTAGGCTATTCCTTTCATTGTCAAGCCGTGTTTTTTTTTTCTGACTTTACTGCCTTTAACTCGCCATTACTCAAACAATTCGTAATCAATGCAAACAAATAAAATACTTAGGAGAGCCAACACTTTCATAGTTATTTCAAGCCTTCAATCAGCTTTCTATGTCCTCTAGTCTCTAGAAGCTGAGCCACAACCTAAAATCTAACATGAAAAATTTCAATTTATTTTCTCAAATCGAAAATTATCAGCAGCCGCGGTTCTTGATCGTTGTTCTGCTTTAGGGTGGTTGGGTGGCCAACATCGCACAAGCACGTTATGAAAAAAAAAAAAAAAAACTGCGTGGTATTTTCTCCGAATTAAGTGAAACGAAAGAGAAGTAGGTATGCGACGTGAATGTGTATGTAATCAACAGCAACAATGTGTTTCTGAGGAAATGCGTAGGTGGCTGATCGCTGATGACGTGCGCTGATGGACTTACATATGGTGGTGTATATAGAAATTGAGTTCAAGGTTGGTATTGTTGGTGTGAATACAAATTTCCGTTAAGGTTTTTGTTTTAGCAGTTGTTTTGATATTACCTTCGTTGATACCTACTATAGTAAGGAAGTGGAACTTTAGTAGTTACGCTGTTGAATGTAATTTTCTTAAATTGGTGTTTTAGGTAAATATAGATTTGTTTGATTTATTGTTTCACATTGACAGTGTTCACCGCTTTGTTTTAGCTAGACTGTTGATTTTAAACAAATATGCCGTCGAGGAAACGGTCAAATCTTTCTCGAAGCTCAACAAGATCTAGAAAAATGAGACGAGTTAGATCACAGAAAACGGATGAAAAATATCAGACCCCATCGTTACGAAGAAACACATACACTCCGCGGGTAAATTAAATCAGAAGTGGATTTTATTACACCAAAGGAATTGTCGAATTAGCTTGTATCGGTGGTATGACTCAGGCCTGTGACGTTGTGCACTGCGGGTGTAGATCTCACCAACGACTGTTTCTCGCACGGTCAATTATACGTGTCTCTTTCCCGAGTCAGAAGGTAAAAATGCATGCTCCAGCCTCCAGGCAACAGAACCTCAAATATTGTACAGTCCACGACGGATATAAGAAGCCTCTAAAATACCAAAAAAATGTTTCTTATATCCGAGGTGTTCTTATATGAGAAGACTTATACAAGAAACAAACTCTAAGGTGTTTCCACACGCGTTTCTTATAAGCGAAGTGTCCTTATACGAGTGTTTCCTATATCTGACGTGGACTGTATTTCAAGAAGCTTTGTAAAAAAAATTATCATACAAAATATAATTATTTCATATTTCACAGTCTCACGCCGCGTACGAAGTTGCGGGCACAGCTAGTCGTAAATATAAAGCAAAAACTCCCAGTGTTCAAAAATTGTGCTTCGCGACTCGCGAGCTCGTAAACTGTCAATAGAAAAATAATTTCAAAGCATTCAGGAAAAATGTTAAGCTGCCTCTAACAATTAAGGAGAATTTTTAAATTAAGTCTTATTTTTTATCTGTTGCTTGAATAAGATCTTGTAGCTTTTGGCCCCTTATTGAGCCTCAGGACCCTTGCCCCCCCCAAAAATTTCGTAATGGATAAACAGTTTTTTTTTTTTGTTAAAAATAGATGTCTTTGTTGCTCTGTTTTTTAGTAATTTGTGTGGAGGTCCCTTTTTTCGGCCCTGAGTCCCTTTTTAGTCCCCTTTTTGAATTTTTTTACCGACAATGCTGCCCGATTACATTAGATTAATTTTATTTTTATTTATTGCGAGACTATTGAAGTTCAGTCCAGGTATAGTTATCAAATTCGGTTGAAATTTAACTAAAACAACTCAACAACAGTTGACCAGGTACATCAACCGACAACATAATGATCTTCTTCTAGACGTTGACACTCATATTTACTTACCAAAAGGCAAGTGTTAATCGAAAAGCAAATAAATTCCTGAATAGCATGTATGCTAAGTTATATCATATACAAACATATTTCACAGACCTAGGAGCAGGTAGAGCCTCTAATAAAAATGTGCCGAAAATTATTCTAAAACTTCCGCACAAAAATCTTAATTTTCTATAGAGTCTCAATCTAAAATTGGTCTTAAAATTGGTAGCTTTTTAGATTTTTATCATACAATTTTTAAAAATAAATGAGAACCTTCGGTTGAATTAGGGGCTTTGTGTCAAAAGTCATCAGCTGAGTGCACATCACTTGCGTTGCTATTTATACTTGGGAGTTGCTACGTAAGATCAGGGTCGGAAGTCTGTAAGGCGAAACGTTCAAACTAAGCTTTCGTGTGCACGAACGATTTACTCGTACTTTTGCAACTTAGAGCAAATCATTTGTGCGCACGTAAATGTTTCACCTTTTTATCGTTACTATAGTTTCGCTTGTGGTCGAAAGGCGACTCCAACTTTTAAGTATGTAGAATGTAGTACTAAAAAAACTATGTTGTTCTCTTATGAGCGAATAAGCTACCTGTAGATTCGAAAAAAAAATACGCCCCTTTGAAAATAAGTTTTACGATTTATTAACGAAAACCAACCAAGGTGTCGACTACCTCCGAGTTGTATACCCCTAAACAAAAATTAGGTATGCAACTGCTTACTTTTATGGGTAGGAAAATTGCATTCCTTCGAAAATAGGTCCAAATCTAATATGATAATAATATACCCATTTGAATACGTTACCAAAAAGTACTTAAAACCGAAACTTTTGATGTTAACTTATTAGGTAATATAATATGTAATAATTTTTGAAGTAAAACTTCTTGGGTGGCAGTGAAATTTCAAGGCCCTGTAACTCTGTAACCCGCAAAAACCCAAATTCCAATTCAGGGTTTTTTTCACTGCGCCACCTCTCGCGAACGTCTGACAAACATTCGATAGCATAACTGTCATGAAAGAGCTTCTCAATCGGCCCGTTTGGAACCGGCATAAAATAAATTGTAGATCCCTTCCATTCGCTCCAAAAATTAAAAACTCACAAAAAACGAATGGTTGCGAGAAGCTAGGCCCTGGGTCCCTACAGACCTGTTGCGCCAACTATTATTTATTTATTATTATTAGTAACCCTTTGAAGACTTTCAGTCAATTAGATAGAAGAAAATTTGTAACGTAGTCAGAAACTTGGGTATAGCTTCGGAGTTCAACTTCTGATGATGTGTGGTCAGAAGAAAACTTTTTTTCTTATTTTAACATGTTTTTCCTACAACCTAATTTGAAACGCGAACATCTTCAGTCTTACAAATGCAAGAGTGTATGTCAAAAAAATACCCCCGATGAAAACGTCAATGGACGATGATTTTTGAGTCATCTTGGGGAAATTAACACAGAACAAACGAAACGTTCATGAATGAAATGTAAGAATTTAAGAATTTCCTCATTAACCGTTCGCCATTAATTGTTGTTAATAAAATTTACGTGTGAGTTTGGTGCTTAAATATGGAAAAATATTTAAGGAACTATACCTATTGCAAGAAAAAAATATTTTTTTCCTAATGAAACTTGCATTAACATTTTTCTTGAAAGACTTGTTTTGCAAACGAAGATTGTCTAAAGGTATTAGAATTTTCACACGCAAATATATTTTTAGAGAACCGATCCACTATTTTACAGCATTTTAAAATAATACACACATTTATTTCATCCTCGATTTTCGTCCTGTTCAAATTTGAGTCATTTGGTATAGTGGACAGAAAAGAACGACGGTTGTCTACGATACCTCTTTCTTAAGTTACTTAGTCTTACGTTCGCAAAATACGGATGCAAATTGTAAAGTTATAAATGGATATTACAACGATTAGCCGAAACCCGAAAGTCCTTTTGTATTAGTATATAATTTATCTTGCATTGTAGCCAATTTTACATTAATTTCTCCAGTTCACAAAAAAAAAAAAAAAAAAAAACTTCCATATCCCCCTAAGGCTTCCACTACACCGGTCTCTGCGGTTCGTTGATAAAACTGTATTATGCTTTATGGATCCTGGCGGCCGCCTAAGAAGGCTGATAAGTATATATTTTTTCATCTCGGGGAGTGTTAGTTGTTCTCTAAATCAACAGAAAATCACTTGGAGAATGACGGTTTCAAAACGAAAGAAAATCTACATATTACAAGCCACTACTACCATCCATATTATCCAACACACCAAAATCGAAGGAAGTTCCGGATTGCCGCGAATCTTCTAAAAAGATTAAAAAATTGTTTTTCTGGGTTGCGGAACTCCCGGAGAACTACCTAGCTAATGGTAGTATAAACATATTTAAAATTACAACTTTTCGGAAATACCAAATACCGAACAGTGAACTAGCGAATATTCTTAGTAAGTTACTAGTTTCGGTAATCTACTATTTGGAGGTTAAGTTCGAACCAGTTTTGCATTCGCAGATTTCTATTTCGCGGCGAGAATTTATGGGCTGTGAATAAAGTGTGAAAGTTGGCTCTCATGTGAAAGAAGAAGAGACAATAATCCACGTCCTAAGTATTTGCCTTGGCGAAGTGATTAGACATTTCACGTTATAGGTATTAAAAAGTGTTCCTAATTGGTAAGAGCGTGACCCACCTGTGCACTTGAAACTGCTGAGTTCATCCTATTGAGGACCACCCCTAAAACAACCAACTAAAAATTCACAGAAATTGGCCAAAGTAACAACAATTTACAACTTTTTCAAAATTTGTAAAGTCGTAGCGGAGCCGTTAAGACAGAGCCCCTTACTACCTCACATTCATTTCATCGAAGTACGAGTGTTTTTGATTTTGACTCCGCTGGTGCAGAGCGATTTTTCCGCATGCTAAAAAATAATTTGAAGAGTTAAAGAGAAAAGTAAAAGCATATTTTCGTGGAA
This sequence comes from Cheilosia vernalis, assembly GCA_949126925.1. Taxonomy (NCBI): domain Eukaryota; kingdom Metazoa; phylum Arthropoda; class Insecta; order Diptera; family Syrphidae; genus Cheilosia; species Cheilosia vernalis. The sequence goes on along the minus strand of OX421360.1, from coordinate 41,602,525 downwards.
GGGTGTCCTTAGCCCGCACGGAAATCTTCTTGTGCTTGCCGCTTATTTTAGGGTGGTTACATGTCAGCTGAAGACGGTTCCATAGTCGACAATATTCCTCTCGAATTTTTGTTTCCAACACCTGCAGCGACTAATGGCAGCTGCCGTATAAATAGACATCCAATGTTACTCCTTCAGTCAACAAATTGCACAACCTTCATCGAATATAACCCACTGAAAAACGGATTCAATTACAATCTATATAAACTTAGAGACACTTCAATATTTGGAACTTTTCTTGAATCCTCACTTTTTAACAAGAGCTTCCTGTGTCTTCTGAATAATCGAATTCATAACTTCGACTATTGGCAAATATAATAACTAGTTGCCCACCTAGTTTGTCCAATTAAAATAAAGTCTTCAAGAAAACTCGCTGCAGTTTTATTAAAAAAAAAAAAAAATTACACTTAAATTGCCAATTATAAGTTTTAAACAAAAACACACAAAAAGAATGGAATACCAAACTAAAAAAGTACACACACATATTTCTTACTTTGTTGTACCTAGCTGCAGCTGCAGCTTCAAGCACATCCACTCTGAGGCAGACCCCTTTTGCACTGAACAAAGCATGGTAAACTTCTGCCACTTGACCTCCTCTCATGCACAGATGGAATGCTCGTAAAAAAAAAACTGTGTGCCCAACTGACCACCATCTAACAATCAATCAGTGTGTACCCTGTGCACTAATTTATGCGCCTCTAATTAACAATTTCATCATTTGTTTCAAGCGAGGTTGGATAGTGAATGGTAAGCCAACATAAAAAAAAATCTAAATCTATTCAACAACGCAAAGAAATACTCTGGTTGGCAGTAGTGGCATCAGGCAGTAGTGCGCGATTGAGATGAATCTCTTGCAGAGGAATAATTAATTCGCACAACGTTCCAGAGAGTACCCGTCCCCCTTCGACTCTCTGATGTATACACCAGACACACACAAAGAGCCGCCTATCGTCACTGACAGAGACATTGGTGATAATCAGTTTATCGTTTGTTCGCCTATGTAGCGTTTGTTATCCAACATGGAGATTCCATTCCAACTAAACGGCTGCAGCAGCAGTCCTCCAAACTGTATACATAGGCAGAGGTACCCAGTCACATCCCCCAACCCCAATCCTCAAGCGGTATAAGATGAAGGTGATGATGATGATAATGATGATGTTGGCGGCATACATCCGCCGACGATGATTATGATGTTCAAGCTGCAGTGGTATTTGTATGTTCGCTCGACTTTTCAACCAATTAGCATAATTGATTGTTGTCCAACAATATTCCTTTTGTTGGCGGGCTGCGACACCCTCTGCAGCCACTCTCATTAGTCTTGACAGTGATTTTGTGTTTGCCGTGGAAACGCATAGAATATTTTACGGGATCTGATAGCTTCGTTTTTTTTTTCTTGTCCTACTCAAAGGCTGTGTTTTTTTTTTTTACCACTTCTCTGCTTTAACCGTCAACTGGGTGCAAACCCGAAAGTGTTTTTGGTCGGAAAACTATAAATTACTTTTTGGCAAAACTTTGTCGAACTTTTGCTTGATTCCACGAGCAAATGGTTGTCATATCAGTTGCTGGTGCGGCCACTTAGAGCGGATTCTCTTTCCTCTAATCAATAATTTACAAAGGCGGCGAGTGACTTTGTTTGTTCGTTTGTCGCTGGGTAAAAGTTGTTAAGTGATACTCTAAAGAACTATGCAACACAGTGTAAAGTAATAGAAACTAATTGCAGTGTCTTCGGAGAAGGCGAAAACAAAACGAAGCAATGAAAGGAAATGTGTGTTCCAATTTGAAGAAAAAGAAAAGAAGAATTAAGTGAGGAGGATTTTTTTATTTTTTTTTTTTTTTCAAAAGAAAAAATAAAGGCTGATTTTCAGCAGAAGGACATGGAAACGGTGAGTGGGGGAATAGTGGCAGTGACCACGAAAAGAAGTCTTGCAATTAAAATTTCAGCTTTAAGTGAACTGTAACTGTATTATTTATGCAACAACCATATCCGTAATCCTTTAATGGTTGGTGTAAACTTTTCCCTCTGTAGCTTGTGGTGGACGTTTTTGATTTAAATTTTTAACTTCATACATTTTTTTTTTTTTTGTGTGGTTTGTCGAAGGGATTTTATCAGGACACCTCAATTTTGTTGTCAACAAAATATTTTGCACTGACTCATGGATCTGTTGTCGGTAATGCCACGTCAAACACTACAGCAGATGCAGGGACGGTTTTAATTACTTACCTATGGAAATACGCTCGAAACCTTACTGAGTAAATCTCCCTCTTTCTAAACGATTTGGTTGTACCGACTGTATGAGTTTATTTAGGGCTGCTTTCGTCACTGCATTCCCAGCGATTGGTAGCACCTATTTGTGCTTTCTCTTTATACTAATTATTATTACTATTGCCTATATGAAAGGGGTTGTTGTACTGCGACCTTTTGGTCTATTGTACCCCCTGCTTACGCCTCAGAGAGGTCTATTCCCTCAAAAAGAGTTCCCCTCGTAGTATAATTCCTTTCGGAATCATTTTATAAGTTCTTGTACTCATCTTTCTCCTTGGCGGAAGAAATCCTTTAAGAATCTAATGATGAGAGCTGGCCCAGTGACAGTATTTCCTCATCAGATGTTAAGTACTTGCCCAAGTATTTCAGTCATTTGTGGGTCAGTACTCCACATGATCCCAGCAAGTGTTCTGGGATTTCACTGGACTCATCGCAGAATCTGCGGAGACCTTCTTCAGATATACTCAGTTTCCTAAGGTGTTCTTTAAGTCTACCTGGGAAGCCTGTTAGGATACGGAGGTTAGTTTTGCTCATTTCGATGCAAGCTTAATTGTACCACTTAAGTCTTCGCTGCTTTTTTTTAGGGCTTAGCTAAATCCTACCAAGTATTGAGATTATAATCAGTTTAGTAAGGTAGTTCCTTAGAAGTGGTCACAACTCAACAAAATCATCATATTCATGTTGAAAATCTGTTGCCAATTGGTGCAACCTTTATATTCAGAGCTGAATCCTATTTTTGACCTTTTAAGTGTGTCAATCACCGAATCTAATTCATTTGGATTGAGACTAATCCAACAGAGACACCACAACCTTCATTACATGAGGCAAAGTGCACCGTCAAGTTCGACCTACAGACCGATATAGCATCATCAGATCTAAGGCAGGTGTTTGTGTTACAGTCTTGACTTTCGGTGTTTCATTTTCAGTGCCTGAGATAGTTCGAAACAAGTATATGTAGGCCTCGAAAACGCTTCGTGCAAAATCACTCGCAAGTTTAATTCGTTCCTTCCATTTGTCCCATAATGGGACGTAGGAACCTACAATGGATCCGTTCGTTTATTTAATTTGTCAACTATGAATGACGCTATTTTAACTTGACTTGGCACACATAGCTTATAGACTGTTTCGGTACAAAATTCCACTTCTAATATCTGTAGACCATTTCATGAGTCTCAAACGATGTAGCTGGATACGGAAATTTAGTCTATAAAATTATCTTTAGTGCATGGGGTCGATTTTGGACTGAACAAACGCCACAGCCTATATGATTGAAATTATGGGAAAACGGCATACCTTATAAGGAGCTTATCACGTCTATGACAGTCACAGAATCCGTCGAATTCGGAATTTTGTTACGAACCCCGAAAGAACTATCATACAATGATGTTGTAGGCTTTGCTTAATGCGGGCCACCTTACCAGTGATCCCTAGTTGAGGATTTGACGTGCCACCGCTGTGTACATCCAACGAACCATCTTTGGTTGAAGCCCCCACTTCTTGCCGAAAGTTTTACTACAGGCGTAGAAAGCTATGCTTGCCTTCCGCACTCGGTATTCGATATTGGATTTCCAGTTGTGTTTAGGGTCAAGCATGACTCCGATGTACTTTGCGCAAGTGGATAAAGGAAGATTTTGTTTATTTAAGCGGGGGAGTGAGAAGGTTGGTATTTTGCTTTTGGTGGTGAAAAGCATCACATCAGTTTCAATCGCTAATCTTACCCAGTGCTCTTTCCATTATTTCACTAATGACGTTAAGAAACATTCCTGATACTGGAGCAACCACGTCATCCGCAACGTCTTTGACACCCTTACTTAATAATATTGACTTTGGGTCCTTCGCCACCTCTCGCCTGATCAACATCCGAGAGTACAACTGAAGGAGCTTCTCAGACGTTCGCGAGAGGTGGCGTAGTGGAAAAAAAGGCGAAGTTGATGTATAATTTGTTTTCTTATCGGGAATCGAGCCTGAGTCCTGGGACCCCTAGCTTAGTTATCCACCTAACTCTCCACTAAGCAACTAACCGCACTTAGAAAAAGAAACAGTTTGTATCCAATATTTTTCACTATTTTGTGTATATACAAATTATTTCTACATCAGAACATAAAGAGTAACGAATAACACTATCTATACTGCTTGCTTAATGGCATCGGCTTCGTGTTGGTATACCATACGTCAGGATATTCAACCACTAATAAAACTACACAAATGCAACCCATATTTCGAATGCAAGCAATTAGTATAGTTGCGACTTAGCATATTAATCTCAGTCGCTTTTACCTCCGACCCACAGTGAAAATGAGAACATTCAATCTACGTCAATCGAAAAAGCATTTCAATAAATATCTATGTGTGGACTTAATCCTATACTTAAATAAAAGTCAAAGCCCAACTAAATCGCACCACCATCAATATTAATTGCGCGCACCTCCAATTTGAATGGACTGGAGAATTATTTGAATTTTCTGTATTTTGTCATTCGAGGTACAACTGCTGAACAAACTACTTTCATGGAGTCCTTTCAATTTATCAATTTCACTTTGCCACTGGCACAGCGAAATAGCAAAAGTTTTCTCTTCTTTTTGGGTTGTTGTGTGGTGGCAAATGCTCGCCAAACTAGGAGGGACATTTAGTTTTAGACGTTCGACTCTAATCCATGCACTTGAGCGTATACGTGCTTTTATATGTAGTTTTGTCTAAATAGTAGTGATACGATTAAACGCAATTTTAATTGAAAAATACAAAATACCTATTATTCACTTGTTTATTTATTTTTCTTTCAGATTGACACAGAGATGATAAATATTTAACTGGCATTCTCCCCTGAATGTTCAGATCCGTTGTGTCGGGTTCGGAGTAACTCCGCATAAACAAAATTTTCAACAATATTCAAATTTACATGCCATGAGAAATAACAAACAAACAAAAAAAAAAACTGTCAATATAGGCAAAAATCCTCAACAAAATAAATAATAATAGAACAAAAATATTTCCTCTCTCTCAGCAACAAAATGAAAATATTTAATTTAAATCGCGATAAGTGTAGAAATAAATAAAAAAAAAAAAAAAAAAACAACTACAAGTGAAGTTAATAATTGCCATCCTACAAAAATTACTGTAAAAAAAATTTAGAACACTTACTAATATAAAAGAAACGAAAAACAATTGATCAATGCGCTACATCGTGTTAGTTACACTTATAATATCAACGTCGTCGTCCTATTCGAATGGCAACGAAGAATCCTAAGGTCGCGTTCATTTCATAGCGTTCTACTATTCCAAGCAGAAACGCTATTGCAACAGCCGTCATGAGAATCACTGCCCCGTTTAGGGCTCTTATGATAGCCCATCTGTTTTATTTTGTTGCACCGGCTGGAGGTAAGTTTATCACTTGTAAGAATATTTATGTCATTTGTTAAATATTTTACATAAACTATATATTTGTATGGATGGTTTTTGGGGATTAGAAAATATGAATACATATTTCCAGAGTTGATTTAAGTTGGGGTGGTAGCAGTTCCGGGATTGTGTAACAAAATTAACATGAAAACCCAGCGGCCAAAACTTGACCAGATTCTAGGGAAAACTTGAATAGTTTAGAATTAATAATAAATATGGCTAAGACATTGTAATTTCAGCCCAATAAAAGAAAAAAATCCCCAGAGGAAGTTGAAAAAACATCAACGAAACGTCGGGAAATGAATAAAATAGTTTTATTTCTATTTTGATTCGGAAAACATAGACCAGTAAGCTCTAATACAACTACTTCAATTGAATAGTTATGATTTTTAAGGGTGGTTGGCTTCGTAAGCCAACATAACGTTGTGATAAATTTAAAATGAAATCATGTGGAACTACGTAAGGTCTATGGATCTTCAAGATTTTGCTCAATGACTTGTTTATTGAAACTATGCGAAAAATCAACTACCGAAATTCGCCTTTCATTTCGTCCATATTTTATTATATTCAAGTTTGAGAACGCCATTATCAGCATGACCAAAAATTTGTGTGAACTATAATTATATTGGCGCAAAATTATAAACAGATAAAGCCCACTTTAAAATTATTTTAGTTCGTGACAATGTCCGTACTAATATTTATTCACAAATCACAATCCACATAAAACAGTCGCGATCCACAAACCTGCGAATGAAAAATTCGCTCGAACTTAACCTTCAACAATACAAATGAGTCGCGGATACCTGCGACTAAAAAAAGTTTTCATGTAAATGAAGTATCAGAATCTACGAATATTCGCCAGTTCGTAGTTCGCAATTCGCTCTCATGTGAATGTTCCTTTAGTATGGACTCTCAACCCTCTCCCATCTGTCATTTCTATTGAAAGATTTAAATTTTTTTATATTTTTTTAAGATTTTTAAAGAAATGTTCCCAGGGTATTTATATTTTTGATGATCTAGAAATGTTTAAATATGTTGGGATTTTCAGAAAAAAAAAAAAAAAAAAAAACCCGAGAAAATACTTTTAAAGATTTTGATGAGGAAGAGTTTTATTCGCTACAGATTCAATAAAAGAACTGTTCATTCCATTCCTGCATTTGTGATTTTTATTTGTTTTTTTTTTTCTCTTTTGCTGTCAATTTGATTAAGATTTCTTTGAGGAGAATTCCCAAACCGTGTTTAGTTTCTCAAACTTAAAATTTTTCGGTCACTTAGACAAAAATTTAAGTCGCGCCCGCTCTGAGGTTGGTACTAGTTGTAGGCCGGTTACAAAACGTTTATAATTTACTAAAAAGCTAGGCACGGCTTTGAAGTTAGAGTGGAGCTAGTTAGTATCTACTAATCTCTCCTAATACACATTGTCTATAATTTTGCGCCATTGATATTTGGTAGTACCCGGCTATGTCCGTCGACATTTTAGTCAAAGTAAACATTTCAATTAGTTTAGTATATAAGTGCTTTTAACAATTGAATAAGTTTTGAAATTAGTTGTATAGCGTCATTCAAGAACTGAATAGGTTGGTCAACTAGTTTAAGCCTTCAATGCTAAAAATATGTTGAATTTTTATTGGAATTTTGTAGTTAGCCTTTATTGAATTGACCTTTTGCACTAGTGTACTACCCAACTTATAAATTTGTTTTGCTGTTGAACAAAAATCGCGCAAGAAGTGCGCAGCCAGCATTAGCTTTTGCATCCGCATTTAAAACTGTTCAGTCGATTTAAAGGACAATTTTAATTATATGTACAATTATAATAAAAACATCAATCTTATAAAAATACTTCTCAGTAGTTAGGTCTGAAGTGATCGGAATATTTTAAGTTTGCTCATGATATACGGTTTGATCATCAACTGTAGATATTATGTGTATAGCATTTTTCGAAAAAAAAAAAAAAAAAAAAAAATTATTCCACAGAAACGATCATGACTCCCTTCCAAAATGGTAGCACAATCAAGTTCACAATTATCCTTATTAAAGATTTAGCTTACTCTGCCATTTATTCATGAGAACAGAACATTCCTGCGGAACAAAAACGTCAATTCGAATGTCCAACCGAAATTCACAAAATAAAACAATAAGGTCGTCTCATCATCTTCTAGGCCCATAACATATAGGCCACATCAAAACATCAAATCTGTAATAAAATATAATTCCGCATCCTTACCGAAGCGTTATACGATACCAAGCTTGTCGGCATATACGATTACGGCCATCTCGGTTCCGAGCGCGTCGAACCCCCACTTTATCGTTCAATTTCTTAATTTCACCCAGACCCAGCCACCAAAGACAGAGGCACAGTACATTTATACAACTCTTGATATATCTCATTTCGTCTTATCTGTGTTCTCCACATCAACTATATATAATATATATCCTGCGAATGGGAAACTTCCTGATATAATTCCAAGGAGTTAGAAATGCTCTGCCTCATTCCATCGTATTGTTTGTTTTTCTTGAGTTTGCTTAACTTTGCTTTAGCTATAAAAACTTTATAAATAAGGAATAGGCGAGAGAATAGAAACGTATAGAAACTGGAAGCAAGCAACGGAAAAATAGACACACGAACAGAAGAAAGGAAAAGAAAAACATAAATAAATAAGTACATATCCTTAGCTGAGTGGAAAAATTTAAGAAGAAATTGCTACTGAAAGATAAAAACGTTTAGCAAGTGACTTGGGTAATAAAATTATTGTTCTTGAAGGAAATCCTTATGGGATATTCTCGAAGGACTTACAAAATATATCTAGCTGTAGCTAGCTGTATTGTTCTTGTTGCTTATTCATCCGTTCGTGTAGGTTTTGTTGTTATTATGCACTATAATCTTGTTGCTCTCGTAATGAGTTAAGGCTTTCGCTAAGCGAACCCGTATTTATTATTACTGCTGTAAATTAACGGCATTAATAATAAAAAAAAATATATAAGGTACACCCCTTCTGGGTGTTTTTTTTTTTTTTTTGTTATGTGCATCCACTTGGTATTTTTTCAGTCTTTATCTATGAATAGGGATGGGCAGGATAGAGAGAAGATTTTATAATGGGCCCGGGACGAGTTATCGTTGAGAAATTATTATTAGTTGTTGTCTCATCCGAAGGGATTAGGGCAAGTGGCAAAGTGAACGCAGTAATCCTTTTATTAGATTAAAAGGCGAAAAGGATTCGTTCGTGAGTAAATATATTTGCGGAGATTTTTCTGGGCGTTATGGGTAAATGAGGACGAAATAGGATGGAACGGGCTGAGGTTGTACCCTCTTTATGCAGATATATTCTACGGGAATAGGTTTGGAGCAATGGGATTTGAATGACATCGTAATACGTGAATAAAGGGAAATATGTAGGTACTTAAAATTATGAAAATTATAAAATTTTTATTTGTTCTACAAACGAAGATAAATCATAGGCAAGTAGTAAAAAAGTCCGCTCAGGTGTTAGTGCGCTCGGCTGGTGATCGAGGGGTCTCTGGTTCGATTCCCGGAAAACACAAATAAGGTATATTTTGAGATTTTCTTCACTGCGCCACCTCTCCCGAAAGTCTAGTAAACATCCGAGTGTTTAACCGAGTATAACTGTCGAAAAGGAGCTTCTGAATTAGAAGTTGAGACTCGCCATAAAATTGTAGGTCCCTTACGCTCGTCCCAAAATTAAAATAAGGAAAAAAGGAACTGTTGTGAGAAATTAGGTCTGGGGTATACGAATCTATTGGTGCCGTGAAATAACGCCGAGCAAAATAACGCCGAATTCTAAAATTCTTTGTGAAAGCGAAATAACACCGAATTTAAATGTTCGGTCTTATTTCACTTTGCTAAAGCAACCCCCCTGCTTGGGTTTACTGTTGGATTACGGGGTGGGTGCGAGGTTTTCTACTTATATTTTTTGTTGAATTTTCAAATTGATATTTTTAGCCTTCGAGATTTTTGTCATTCGAGATTACGTCATGATCCCCATTTGCTTCGGCTTTATTTCACAAACAATGTTCGGCGTTATTTCACTTTGTGAAAGCGCAATAACGCCGAGTTTTCCAATTCGGCGTTATTTCTCTCGGCGTTATTTCACGGCACCGAATCTATTGCGTTTTTTTTGTTAAAAATCAAAAAGACCGACAGCTTGAATACACAAACCAGATCTCGAGTGCCAATTTGGAAACAAAATCTGCCTCCAGCGGTCTCAGTTCTTCGGTCTATCTTGTGAGTATCTAACCTACGTATGTGAAAGCGCAATGTCGTAAAACCTTACAGACGAAAGAAAACTTTTGATGACCAATTTTTTATGAAAAACGATTGGGGAATGTACTTGGCTAACTCGTTGTACTTTCTTGTCAGTGTCTACAATTTACTGGCTGTATGTATACCTCTGTCAACTACTATGGTCTCAGTTTTCTTAACGCCCGCACTGTGTAGTTAACATTACTCTATAGTCTACTGTAGTAAGACCATTGCTACATGGTCGATATGGAAGACATTTCGGTAGGTTGGAGAATAGTAAAATCTAGAACACACTCAAAACCTATATGGAAAGTACAAGTGGAGCGCCTTTTTTCCCATCCTCACTCTCTCAACACATATACCAATACCTAATGTAATGACTTTCATGCCCATACGAGAACTGTTTTAGAAAATTCATCTGCGGTGAATATTAATCTCTTTTGCACTCACTCAAAATCTGTTCTACTGGTCACGGCTTTCATTTGGAAAGGCTTGCATGTCCAGTCCATGCTCTTCAAGTAGAATAACCTCTTCAGCTCGTGGAAGATATTTATATAAATCATAAGTTGCAGACCTACATAAAGCCTTCCATTTTAGAATGAAAACGCTATTGTTGGCTGTAAAATGTTTTTGGTTGGAATCATAAATATTTCGGACATGTTTTGTAGGCATCCTTATGCAAGTTGGTTTCGATTATAAAAAATTGTTTGCTACCCAAGTATTTTTTATCCACTAAGGTATACCTACTAAATTTTATTCGGCTGTTAAAAAGAAAAATGCCGCCGCTGAAAAAATTATGAAAGTCAGCTTCCAAATTGAAGGGAACTTCACCTCCGCATTTCTTCCTCATTTTGGTGTCAAATGAACACATTGAAACCTTGAAGAACAAGTCTTCATTCAGGTGTTATAACCACTCACTAATAGACAATGGACAAGGGTGCTTCAACTGAATTTATACAAATGCTTTAAATTGACACTCTGCAGTTAATTTTCCTCTATGCCAAGGTGTTCATGCGAAATGCCAGGCTAATTACACGTAAAGCGATAAGACTTCATTACGTTTATTTCCTTTGAAACTTCTCAAAACAACCCTTCTCAGTTTACTCTATTCTTGACAAGTGAGTTTCCTTTAAAATTTCTTCTTCTCTTCATCGTCGTCGCGATGTCGCTGTCAACAGCTCTCCAAAGACGAAAAACAAAATGCAGCAGAACTTCAAATTACAATCCATTCAGAAGAGCGATATACGCACCAGTACCTACCTAAAGCTAAAGAAAAACTGCAAAAATAAAACCAAGAACTACAGAGAATTATTAAATTTACCGAAATACCAAACTGACAAGGGTTTAAAAGCAAAAGGGTGCTTCTACTTCTTGACAACTTAATTAAAAGTTAAATCTTGCCACCGAAGTTGCTGTGAAAATGTTCACACCCACTGTGCAGTCAATGTAAAGAAAAATATTATTTGTCGAATGGTTATTTCCGGTGTAAGGGGTAGATACCGGAGCTAACTGCATATGGAAATGTCAAAGCTCGTTTGTTTTTTTTTTTATCTTCCTTGTTTACAGGGAATTTCGATTGGACTGCAGCATAGTTCGATTGGAAGATGGCAAAGCTTCTCCCCAACCGGTCGTCAATTCATAAAGAAAATTACATTTCCCTTTGCCTTTTTTTTAAGGATACTGCAATTGAGGGTAGGTATATCTTCAGTGGTAACGGAAACATATAATATGTGTGTGAGACGTACTCCACAGCTTTGACTACACAAAGGAATAGAAGAGAAAACATTGTATATGTGTCTGTGATAAAAAAAACGTCCGATACAAACGCTCTTTTATCCCGGCACAAAGTCGGATCAAAGAGGCGAACGGATTTTATGAATTGAACTGACATGCAAGCAGCACCTTTGGGCGCCTATAAAATCTAATAACGACAAAATACGAGTAAGTGTGGAGTCTGGAGTGGACCCGGTATTACTTCCTTTGAGTGGTATGCTATCTTTGTGCAGGTATTTGCCAGCGCACACGCATTTATAAGGATTATGCGCCAGCGAAGGAAATGAGGCACATAGATTGGAATATCTTTTTTTTTCCTCGAGCCAACCTCTTAACTGACATATGGTTCAGGGGCACCGAACATAGCGATGCAAAGTTCAAATGAGTTTGTCGTCGGCGGGAAGTCGTTCTCTATCCCTAGTTGAATAGAATCCGGAAGGATCTTCATATCTGTTCTCTGTATGAATTGCTTTATAGATTACGCCATGCACATGTGGAAAGCTGGGAAGTGTATCATAAAGGTAACGGTTTGGAATAGAAATGGGTGGTGGTATATATTTCTTTCAGCGGGACTCTAAATTGCACTCATATTTGGGCAATAAATATAACTTACGGACAATGGGAAAGGCTGTTGTAGTCACGAATGAAAGGATTATCAATCGTGGGTGGGATGTGATAAGCAATGTTACTTTGGGTTACTGAAGTTTTAACATGAAACAAAGGTCGATCCGCGGTCCTAATAATCCAGTGTCCAGACTAAAATTTTCGAACTCACAATGGCGAAATTTTCCATACAAAATTGTATATTGTGACGTAGAAAATATTTCGTGTGCAGATTAAAAATGATTACTAGTAAAGTAAGGCCCGATGTGTCTTTTTCGCAAGCAGCTGGGCTAAGTAAATAATCACAATTCAATGATGTAAATACAGAAGTTTCTTGTAGAGGTAACAAATGTTCTTACTTCCGTTTCTTTATATTATATTCTAAACTTCTTCCGAGGGAATAATTTGCTGACACGTCAGTTATTGCGGTATACATACGGCTACCTACACATTTATTCCCTCAAGTCTATCTGTGTCGGTGCTGTGACTGGTTTTGAGTGGGTGGTTAAAGGTTAAATCTATAGGAAAATACAAATCGCAGCTAATGCTTCAATACATTGATAACGACGTCTATCAAGCATAAAGACTATAATCTTACCAAATCTGAAGTTGTAAAAAATGTAGATTCCTTTCACTCGCCGCAAACAAAAACACATAAGAAGCCAGGCCCAGGGTCCAATTATTGGACTTCCATAGGTATCTATATCCTACATTTATATGTATAACTTTGTTGCGATGAGCGCCTATATACCTATATAACATCCTGCAGCTCTTGTGGTCGGTAGCAAACAATGTTTTTCAAAAGCCTTTTTCAACTGTGCGAACTGAGTAAGTCGTCCGGTTAGATAGAAAGTACTTGTATATAAGGCCCACGTGCTCATCTGGTGATTTAGTTACGTCTAAGACGGAATTGACTTGAGCTCAACCAAGTTCGGCTAAGCTAATAGACGTTGTCCCATTCTTTTGATGCCGTTAAATCTAGAGGAAACTCTAATTAAATCGACCTTCTTGCACAGGGTTATGTCCAATAAGCAATAGCTGTCGAAACGGATCAAACGCCCAAACTAGGTTAGTTTATGATATACCTACCTAAGCTACTAACAATGTCTCGTCCCTTTGCTATCTTTAAGTTTCACCTATATGCTTCTTATAAAAAAACTGTATGGGTTGAAAATTCCAAGGTAGGTAGGTACTGGCATTCATATCACTGCTTCGGAAGGTCTTTCTAAAACGATTATTTTTTATTAATTTGACAACGCAGTGGGGGATTTAGGGTGGGGCAATTCAGGCGGTTGGCTAATAACATTAAGGGTATGGCCACAGAAAAACACAACCTACGCCAAACGGGTGACCCTTCTACCGATAAAGGTTGTTCTCACATTTGGCATAATCGCTGTGCGGTTGCCTACGACAACTCGATCATCCAAAGATTTGACACAATTTTAATTCGGAATTATAAAAAAGGACTCTACATCAGTTTGTTTGAATTCCTTCCCATACTTTTTAGCAAGTTGCAACCGTATTAATATTCTTAGCACACATTAATTGGAGAAACGTCAAAGTGCCTTCGTAAGTCGGCATAGGTATGTTATGGCATTCCCGTATGTACAAATGAACTTTGGCAAGTTTTCAAATCACAATTGAAGACGTGTAGAAGATACAAAATGAAAATAAATAAAAATAAATAAAAATAAGAACACTGCAATGGAACAAAGGGAATATAGTTTCGAAACGTTTATGTGATTATCTGTCAAGAAGTTCTGCCAAAAAAGTTTTATTTTTTTTATTTTTATTCTTTTGTTTGGCGCATTATTTGCTGCTGGTATATGGTGCGATATATAATAAAAGTTATGACAGCAGCAACATAATCAACCAAGCGGATAATAATTTGAAGTTTTCTGACTACGTGAAACAACTTTCTTCTCTGTCCAGTTGCAGTGAGTCGCTGTCACAGTAGGAGGTTGGAATAGACTGGCAGCACATATGAATTTACCATTAGGCGGTTATATTTAGTTAAAAGTAAGGCGACTTGTATTTCTTTTTCGATAACGAACAGAAGGTTTTCAGCGATAAAGAAATGATGGTGTAATCGATTTTCTACCGGGCAATTTGTTCTCCAACCCTTTATGGAGGAAGACAGAAAAATTTTTATAGGTACTCCCCAACAAGAACTAAAGTTAAGTTGAGGAAGTTAACATGATATCGAAATTGCAGCCCGATATGTCCCAGAGGCCAGCAGAGAACGGCTTATCGAGTGCGTGTGATATGGTTCGTTGTTCCATTTTTGTTGTAAACTGGCCTACTGGTCACACTAACCGCAACAAGACACATAATGCTAGCTGTTCCCCTTCTGAACTTTTATTGTATTGGTACAAGCCGCATGAAACCATACTCAGACTAAGATGGTCATTTAATCCGTTTGGGTATTGGGCGTTGATTAAACACACATCAGTCCGGCGAGGACAAATATTTTTACAAACTTCCTACCAACCACCCAATCGTATTTGATCCACTGTAAAAATTGCTGACACAAGCGAAAGTTGGAACACTGCGGCAACTTAACAGGTTGCGAGATACCCCTCCAAAAAAAGAGGGTTCTTACAAGCGATTCCAATATTATTTGGTTGGTATCAGACGCAGTTTCAGTATTGTAAAGTCCAAAGAAGCTGTTATAACACTGGCAGCAAAAGCCATGAAAAGACGCAATTGTGCTGAAAACGAATACATCATTGTCGCACAAGTCAAAGGTAGTCAATCAAAACAAGGTATAGGTATCTGCACAAAATATCATAGGTATGGTTGGTTGAGCTCGAAAAGAATGGATCAAAAATGCACGCATAATTGGCCACAAAACCTTTAAGAACTTCGCTGAATCAATCGCAATACTTCTTGCAGGCGCTCAAAGAAACTAAGGCCTCTTGCAATCAAAGAAAGATCTGAATTAATGATCAGCTTAAAGAACAATCATATTCACAGCAAGACTTCGATAGCGAAGCGATTACGTGAGTAGCGTAATGACTGTTGCAGAAGCTGTAAAAGGACTTTGAAGAATCTATTCGCCACTTATATACTTGCAGATACCCAGCACCTCAAATTATGATATTGAACAGCCTCATTCATAAGACAGAGCTTTATGGACTTACTTTTACTTTTAAATTCATTTAAATTAAACTTACTTACTAGACAAAAACGATTAAATCTAATTTAAATCAAACATTTATCTTATTCTAGCTTACTGGCACTCAGCGAGCGCTCTAAACTTATCATTACCCTTAAAATTATTGCCTTTCGGCCTTAAATCTATCTATATTCAATTTTGTTTGTTTTTTTTTAATTTCCAAGAAACTTTATAAAAACTTGAATTCTTTATTAATGTTAATTTTATTTAAAGGACTACTTAAAACTACCCAAGCTACTTAGCCTAAATTAATTATAATCAGAGTGATGAGCAATCCTATCGATTGGTCAAAATCCTGATTACGTCCATGGGCGCCTGACAGCCGCTAACAAGGGTTCACCCGTGCGGCCGAGACTCGAGCGAGGCCTTATGCGTCGGTCGAGCCTCGGCAGCACATACCTGTCGGCTAGCCCAGTCCCTCCCAAGGACACCCTACCTACTCTAGATTTCTGAACTCCTGAGATTCATGCATAATCTGTTTGGGTGCGATTTAAAGAGTGTATTCCTGAGGTGGTTCCTTTTACGAGTTGATGTTCAAATGTGCAAACAAAATTGTACATTTTTGTATGGACTTTTATTTATTTTTAAAGTAAATATGTATTTTTATTTATTTGCAGTAGGTAATTAATGTTATAAGTTAAAGAAATTTAGAAATAGGTATTAATAAATATTGACTTGATTTGTGACAGCAGTTTCGGTTATAACTACAAGGAAATAAATAGAATTTAACCATTCAAATAAAAAGTTATAAGCTTTTATTTGTTATACATAACCAATTCGAACAAACCATCCAATTTACAAAAGAAAAGTTCAAATGAGCCTGTAGCATCTTTCAAAAGAACACCTAGAAGAAAGCATTCCCACCTCAATATTTATTATTTAGGTGTCACAGGGAGCAAATCATAAACCAAATTGATCAGTGAGACCACCCAAACCTACATCCATGTGGCACCGTCTAACGATCACAACCGAGCTCAGTTTTGTGGGCCGCTTCAGGCCTATTTTTTATTGTCTTAAAAACTAGAAAAGTCTTGCCATTGCCACGACCCTTATACCATTCTTTTAGCATTTTCAACTAATTATGTACTTTTCATGTAAAACTCCTACAGCAACTTCTACTTCAGCTGTCTAACCCTTTTAAAAGTCTCACTAAAAGTCCCACGAAATCACCCAACGAACGTCCTTTGAAATAATTATCTTTCGAATTTTATACCGACCTAACTCTTGTGCACATTTCCGGTCAAAGGGTTTACCAACTCTGCCCGGCTGACAAATCACTTCCCAGCCACAACAATACAATAGCAAATAAAATGATTTACCATAGGTACCCCACTCAATAGGATGGCGATAAATAGGATATCAATCAAAACCGTCGTTCCTCACTCTCACATTCCACTGATGGTCCGTTTATATATGTACAATGCTCTTGCGGTCGTTAGTGAAAGAAATAAATAAAAACAGACTTTGGACACACCCGCATGCCCGTTAGCTTTTCGTTCAACAAAAATGGCAGAAACAGGAAACGATTAAAACACATATACACCCTTTAACCCTTATCAGAACAACTTAACACCCGAAAGACCGACTTCTATTCAATAATTCTCCGCAGGGGTTGAATGCCAATATTCTAGCGAACGGCACTAAATCAAAAAGTTTATGTGGCAATAATTAAGATGGTCACCATGATAGATTCGTCTGCCATAAAATATTAATAAAGGTGTGCCTTACTTTAATTAGCTTAGCGATAAGAAGTCGGGTAGCTGACACAGGTGAGCAGGTTCCCTCACAACGGCAATATTTTAAATGTGTATTGTGTAGTCCTTGCGGCCAAAGAAATATATGACAAAACAACAACGGAGAAAGACGGGACATAGGGTATCGGCAAGAGCCAACAGAAAAACACACCAACCCCACCATCCAAATGGGAGGCCATTTATATGGGTTAGGGATGAACATGTCTTATGGTCCGAAAATATTTCGCAGCCTTAAATATGACGAATGACTCCCAATTCGAATGTGATTCGTTTGAGTTATAGTTTATAGACAAAGGATGCTGTCGCTGTCTGGACTGGGTCTTTCCTTTTCGAGGTGTTTCGCGTGGTGGAGGGTTCAACGATGCCAACGCAGAAACCACTTTGAATGGAGTGCATTCAAAAGAGAACTGAGCGATGAATTGATGTTACCTTTAACAGCACATCCTTCAGACATGCACAGCTTCTCGTTGCTTCGTCTTGATGTTTTGTTTTATTGCAACCATTTTCCAGGGGGTAATTGAATTGACATGTAATGTAATCTTGAATCACTGCTTCGCATGCAAAGTTTGAAGACCAAGGTAGGGGCACTACAGGAGATGCTTGTGATGGGTCGGCGTCGTCGTTGATGTTACGCAAGCATGCATCAGCCAAAGGGAATGGGTCGGAAAGCTACTGTTGCTGTTGGCTGTGCCACTGGCATAGGTAAGTAATGCTTCTGTTGCTATTAATGTCACTACCTACTACTTGCTATATAGATAGGTACCTCTCATTCCATACTCACGATGATGATGATGATGATGATGACGGTGTTTTACTATGAATAAATGAAATCATTTCTATTCGTGAGATTGCCATTAGGAGGACAAGTAATGTTGCAACAGCTTTCCCTATGCAAAACGCCCCAGAGCAATGCACTGTAATGAATGGCGTGTACTAAAAATGATTGCAAGGTAAAATCTATTGCCAACTAAGGGGTGGATAAGGTTACATCCAACATTGATTTAAACCCCGTCTTTAGGAATGTGAGCAAATAAAAGCTTTTCGAAGGTCGCAGTTGTAAGGTTTGCGAGTCACGAACGAGGAGCTTATATTAGTGTGTATAACTACAGGATTTCGACACCATTCCTTCGTTGGTAGCTCTTTTTG
Source organism: Cheilosia vernalis (assembly GCA_949126925.1). Taxonomy (NCBI): domain Eukaryota; kingdom Metazoa; phylum Arthropoda; class Insecta; order Diptera; family Syrphidae; genus Cheilosia; species Cheilosia vernalis. The sequence continues at coordinate 41,584,115 of OX421360.1, read as the reverse complement.
CTTTTTCCAAGTGCTGTTACTTTTATTTAATGAGTAAAAAAGGATTTTCTCTTATTGGGAACAGCGCACTTTTGCAGTGGATTTTCATTGGCAATAGCAGACCTTAACCAATTACATTCGCGCTTCGTTGTTTCTTTAGTGAATAGACTATTATGCTGCAGTGTTTTTTGCTTCTCCAGTATAATGTCATCATTCCTCGATCATATGGGGCTGTTGCGCATGTGCATCAACTCCATCAGACTGTTGGCGCTGTCCTCAGTCGCCGATGTATTTTTTCATATATTTGTCCCAAGAATTAAGACTGTGTCAGTGCCCTCACTCTATGCACTACATCAAATTTAGAAATGGGCAACTTTACAGGACATTCCAGGATCTTACAAAAATGTTATAGATGACCGAGTATTCGAAAATTCGCTTCTACCAGAATAATCAAGAAAGCTACGTGTGACTGTCTAAATTGCAGAATAGTGACGAGATCGTAATACCACCAGGATCACAAATTTGGTACACCGACAGTGGTAAGTTAGAAAATAATAAACACTAACCATTCAATACAAAATTTAACTAAACGTCCACAGGGGCTGAGATTCTTACCCATTGAAGAGGAATAGCGCTTAAGCCCCTTAATCCTAATAATTGAACTCAATCTTGATGTTGCTTATGAATTATTATAAAGTTAGTTTAAAAAAAAAACAAACACATAACCTTTAAATTTTGTAGAAAAATAATTTACTCATTTTTCCGTACGAAAAACTTATTCCGATCTACTTCTCAGTCAATTCCGCATTCATTTCATTTCTTTACTGTTCTATATGTCAGGAATTTTTTTTTCTGATGGAATCCATTCAGGGTTGATTTGTTATAATTGTGTTCGTAGGTAGGGAAACATTTTTCCGACAGAATTTTCGCTATGATCGCATAAACGAAAAAAAAAAATATGTTTTTATACTGTTCCCAGTTTTTCTGTTTCGGCATTTTACGTATGGCTATAGCTAGGGCCTAAGCCATTGCAAGCATTTTCGACAAATAATACCCTGATTTGATATGAAATGTCTTCGAAATATCAAGAGCAATAGTCTTCACTCCACGAGAGCTGCAAATAGATTCGTAATACACTTCGGTCGGATAACTCGTCAATTCGCGTCGCCTTGGGAACAGGTTGAGTAAATGAGATTTTTCATTTCCGTATAGGTACTTGGAAAGAGTTAGGAAGACTTAGACAGGTCAAAGAGCTTGCGCTGTGGTTTGGTACGAAAAAAAAGCACCGCCCTTTAGAACTAAAGGACATAAAAGAACTGGAGCAGCGGCTTTGACAATTTTAAAATCTTCAGTCACGTTTAAAATATATACGTCCAATATAGTCTTCAACACTCTATGTTTACAGTTGGAGACATGATGCAACCTGCAATATGTATATAGCAGCTAATTTAAGAACGCTTTCTTAAACCGCTTCCATAAAAGAAAAAAAAAAAACAATGGTTCTTACTAAAAATCACTTTTAACTGCCACACTAAATTATTTGAGGGTCACAATGGCTAAATATAAATTGAGAATTTCATCATTGTGAGTTCGTAAAATCTAGCCTACACACTCAAAATAATTATTAGTATCACTCATTGTAAGCCAGCAATTTGCTTTGGTTAAAAATTCCCAAAATACACAATTTTATTCGATTTAAGAATGAAATTGCTTTAAGAGATATGAAAGAAAATAATTATGGAAGGATTTATTATTATTCTTACTCTGAAAACTTAAAATTGAGTTCTTGTTGCAAAACAGTAGTCTATCCAAGTACTTTTGGCTATGCGAAAAATCGCCCAAAACCGGAAAATGGCAAATGTCCCAATATTTATGGGTCAAATTTTCATTATAAATAAAAAAAGAACCAACAAATTATGCAAGAAGACCTTAAATTGAATATGAGATCATCCAAAATGTCAGAATGAAATTTCGCCCAAAAATAATTGGTTCGTATTGACAAAATAAAAGAAAATGGAATACAGCCCAAAACTAATTTTAAATCAAGTGAAGGCAATTTTTAATTTGTCATTTTTTTTGGGCAATTTCATTTTCCAAGAGTGGCAGAGAAATTGAGCGATCAATTAATTTTTTTTTTGGTCTTCTTTCATTATAACAGTTCAGTTTTGGTTTTTTTTTTAGCAATCCTTCATGAGCCGAAAATTATCATTTTGGGTGAACTTTAATTTTGAACATTTTTTCATACCTAGGACACTAGTGGTTGAGGCGACTTCCATGTCACTAAAGAAAAGAAAGTGCACGACTGGCTCGCACGAAACTTTCTCGTTTAGTGCGAGTATGGCTGACTTTCAGAGTCTTCAGCAAATCGAAAATTGAGGACACAATAGTTTTGAAAACATCCACTTGACTCTAAGTTTGCATTTTGGTCAAAATCGTTATCGCCGTTTTCCGGTAAATTGAAAAATCCATTGTACGATAATATAGAGAAAAACTGAACTTTCTATTAAGTTATGACCACATTACCTACCTTAGAAATTAATTTTTGTTACAATCGTATAGAGCGTTTTCAAGATATGTCGAAATTTCAAAAGTATCGTTGTTTGAATTTTTACCCAAAAACTGGGTACGCAGTCATGGTAACCTCACTTACTTAAGTTTAAATATCGATTTTGGTTGAAATCGTTAGAGCCGTTTTCGATCAAATCAACCTGGTACGAAAATGTTATATGGGAAGTACCATTAATATTGAGGTTACCTTGCAAAAAAAAACACCTCCCGAACTGTAAGCCCAAAAACTCCAAATCCGAGGTTTGAACGTAACCGTTAAGTCGTTTAGGCTGTAGGCCCGGGGAAGGACTGACAGACGGACGGACCGGACAGAATTTTGCGACCCACTTTTTTGAGTTCCTCTAATCAGAATTGATTAAAATCGCGAGTTCGAAATTTTGTACGAAAACAATATCTTTCTCTTACTATACGTAATGGAGAAAGTTGAAAATATTATAAGTGGACAGTCAATGCTCCAATGAAAAAAGTTGAAAAGTTGAATAGGTTTTTTGATATTGTCACTTGTCGGAATATTTTTTTGAAATCTTAGTGGATAGTACGTATACTGCGTATACGAATTTGATTGAATAAATTCAGTGGTGAATCTTACTCTCCTTCGCCCGGTTAGATAGTTTTTATATTAAAAACTAAACACAAAATAATAAAACAAAATTGCAATAAGCTCGTCACTAAGCAAATGCATAGATAATAATCATGAAATGTTTTGTTTATCTTTTTTTGTTTGCATTATTGGTGCAGTCAATACTTTGATAAATCATTAGTTTCGATCCCAATCAGTGGACAGGTCATAACGAACCACGAAGCGTATGATCAACAAAAACTTAATAGTTAGGTAAAAAAATATAACACATCATAGGAATAACCCAGCCTTTGCGTAATTTATTCCGCCTAGAATCACATTGAAAAGGCTTATATCAGGTTTAATAATATCCGCTAATGACTTTCACGTGAATTAGTTATTATGTATGTCAATAAAAATCATTTTGACCCAACAAAAGTGTTTGATGCGTGTGGGAATATATTATGAAAATGTTTCTCATTAGCTAACATTTACCTGGGGGGAAAAAAGTAAAACCATCTCATTTATCAATAATTGAATATAATTTTAAATGCATTTTTAAACCAGGTGGTTTCTGTTAACAAAAAATCCACCATCACATACTAGTGTAAAATAAAGTACCTATGTATCTTTTGCCCAGCAGTTCTGCCTGCTAAAGCTAACTGCCCATAGGCGGTCAACAAATTTGAAGGACGAACTTGCTATCGCCTTTTGTATAGCTGGTAGCTGCTCCTTTTGGTAAACTATCGTTTTGCTTCTTATTAATTTTCAGAACTTAGCTCATCGGAAGTTCAACCACATATCGGTAGGAATATATTGGAGTGCGTTTTATAAAACTGAAACCTTCTTAGCTGCTTCTGTATGTATTACGTGTTACTACTTAAGTGGCCCTTGGAAGTAGGTTTTGTATTGCAGGTCCATTACAAATCGGCGTTGGATCCAACTTTAAAAATGAAATTATCTAACAATTCGTTTCAAAATTAAAAAGCTCGTGAAGTGGATACAGGGCGGTCTTTGTCGTTCTCATAAATTAAACCAATGAACCATTATGTATATCGAACAAACAAATTATTATGATAAGCTATCTTGTCCTATAGAAACTTTGGATCTTGGAGGCACTAGGTTTTTATTTTTTTTTATTTATGCAGGTCCAATGTTCTTATTGCTATGTCGCGTGAGAGGTAACATGCCGCATTTTCGAATTCCTCTTACACACTGCTTGAAATGCCAAAGCTGCAAATGTTGATGGTGCCTAGTGGACATATTAATAATAGTGTAAATGTCTATACCTATATCTGAATTTAATTGAGTTCATAACCAAAATTGATAAACACTGTATTATTTCAATAGAATATGCGTTAAAAAGTAGATTTCTCACCAATGAAAACCGTTAAAATACAACTTAATGGCCTGAAACTGACAAGTGTCGCGATTTCGCCTCAAACGCTGTCCATAAAGCAAATATACAAAAATAAATTCTCCACACGAGGAGGTAAATGCTATATAGGCAAACAGACACAATTATTGTCACTGGCTAGTATATTAATTTGAACAGCATTTCAATGAAATATAACGCTTTCGCCTCCTATGGCTTGGCTATGGGTGGAAGTTTATTTTTATCATCGGAAAGCCATTTTTGGTTTACAGTATTGTTAACTGCATGGTGTGGATTGTGCCTAGGATGTGTGATGGCTTAACCAAGCGCATAATTTGGCTGTTGATTGTGCACACTGTTGTTGTTGTTTTTGCTGCTGCGTCGGACTTTATTTTATTAATTTCATATGTTTTCCTGACAACAGTTTTATGACTTGCCAATGGAGTCGTTGAGATTTTTGTGAGCTGTACAATATTTACCAGGCTTGTTTCCATTTGGCTTGCAATTGAGTAAAATATTTGCTTCCGATGGATTTATTTTCATATTTTATTGAATAATTATTGAAGTGAAATTGTTGGCTATATAACTAAGGTAAATATCAATAGCAAGGCAGTTAATAAGTGCTAATGGAGGGATTTTTCGTTGTTTTGCGAGGGAGATATTTTAATTTGAAATTTGGTTGGCTTGGGTTTTGTTATGATGAGAGCGTATTTCGAAATAAGTTTTAGTGGTATTGTGCTGAGCTCTTAAGATGAACTTTGCTTTTGTTTAACTCTTAACTCTTATATTTTCTAATGTTGGCATTGGAATTTGGTGTTCTCACATAACGATAGGAGAAGTTTAACAATAAGATAGAAACAGTTTTATATGAGTTATCATATGTAGTACCTATTGTCACAGTCGCTGGAGAAATAAGAAAAGTTCTCATTTGTTATGTTGAATGTTTTTTGAAGTTATTACTTCTATAGGCGCGTTGGGCACTTTTAGATGGGAAGAAATTGATGAATTCGCGTTACCTTTAAAACGACACCGCGTCATCGTCACCGAGTAACCGACACCCGTTAGGTGGCGCTGTTGTCCATTTTCTGAGAAACTCAACAACTCAACCGATCTCAATGAAACTTTGTATGTGAGCATGGTTGGATGCAGCTAGAAAGATAGGATAGTTTTGCACCCGATAGGTGGCGCTGTTTTTCGCTGTTTTTACTCCCAAAACAGTTTTAAGTATTTTTTTTTTTTTTTTTTGAACATGGAGTCCAGGCTTTCCACAAACGAATCATAAAATTAATGAAGCAGTATCTAACCGGCGAATTCGGACCGAGCCCCAGTTTTGCGATTTATTTAGTTATTTTTTAGTATTTTATTTATGTGTCTTCTTCGTATTATTTCTCGGGTGGCTCAAGTAGCTATGCTCTGTCCAGTAAGATTGATTGATAATTTCTTGGATGAACAATTTCTGTTAAATTATTGTCTTAATTTCGCGATAGCCAAAGTGGCTGTTTACCCATTACCGTAAAATCACAGATTATAGAAAAAAAAAGCATTTAATAACTTCTCTATATATATAAAATTGTTGCAAGTGCGTTGTGACTTTATAACTCACGAACGGCTCAACCGATTTCAATGATTTTTAGTGTGTTTTATTCGTCTTGAATCAGGGATGGTTTATAACAAAAGAAAATTTGGAAAATTCTCAACAGGTGGCATTGAAGGCACACATTTCGTTTTTTATGGGGAAAAGCACTTTGAAAAAATATAAATTGGATAGAAATCGAGTAGTGACACTTCAAATACAAAAAAATATTTTATATTTTCAAATCAATTGTTGTTGTCAATTATTTTAATTATTTTCCAAGCAAATTGTTGTTGTCAACAATTTTGACATTTTTTTTTAAATATATTGGTTATTTTTAGTTTGTTTATGTTTACTATGTTACATTAAGTAACTTTTTGAAATGGAGTAGATACTTTGTTTTATTTCATGGTTTTTCAATCCATCATTTATGTTTGACATATATTTTCAGGATCCTTGCATAAGTATGTGTGAGTAAGTTGAAATGTAGGGGTGATTAAGATGACGTGGACAATGATGACAGGCAACAGGAGTTGTGGAGCGTTTTGAGCTTGCACGTAGGGGTTGTTACGAAAAATTAGCGAGTAACAATCGGGGTATTCTGCTCATTAGTGAATAGGGTTATGGGGAGCGCAACTTAAAGGTACCATAACACCTTCGGTAGGTACCGATGTAGAGAGAGAAGGGAAAAGGCTTACTATTTACCAACCAAGTTGATAGATGCGGTTAGTTTTCTTCATGGCTGTTAAAGTTACAAATATTTCGTCGGTCGCTGATGAACTATATTGTTAGACATCGTGTCTTTGGTTATACTCGATGTTGAATGTATTCGATTGAATGACAAAAAAGAGGATGGCTTCATGCTTACATTCTCATTTGGTTAGTCGAAAGAATGCAACCAGACCAAGTTGATGACATCATATGTGCCGAGGTTCCAGATCCCGAAACCGATCCAGACCTGGATGATGTCATAATTACAAACATTATTCATGGGGACATTTTCTGTTTCGTGCGAACCAACTTACAAACACATGAAAACGAATTTAACAGCTCACTTAAATTCGATTACATTTCGGCAATAAGTCATTCCCAAATACATTATACACACTGTTACGGAAATATGTCTGAAACACTATAACCATTAATTTCTACTTGAGTTCTGGACCCGATAGGTGGTGCTGAAAGATAGGATACCACACTATATGTGGTACTTTGCAAAGCATAAGCGGTATAGGAAAACGATTTGTGGCACCTCCCATTCAAAAATAAAATCAAGCGCTATTTTTAAAGTTACATATTTAAAATTATAATGGACATTGTCCAAACAAAGCACCTTGCAAACCTAAGCGGATTCCGCTTATTCAGAACGACTTGCCATTGGTATTTAAGCGTCTACATAAAATATCATGTGCATTGTACATGCTCGAAATTATTACTTTCATTACATTAACGAATTTGGGCGGAACGAAGTTCGCGGGATCAGCTAGTAAATAATAAAAAGCGGAACAAAACAGGGCTGTTCTCATTCACGGCCCATTCTCAATAACTATGTTTTATGTTAATGGGTTTGTTTCTTCACATTGGCAATACTAGCCCTTTTTCATTCTCAGCCATGATCTGTATAGATCATCGATATATATGCACTTACAACAACAGCATATGATCTTGCTTCTCATCGAGATCATGAACCATAATCTGAAAATTATTTCTACTATTGCTCGCAGCGCTGTTTGGCGCTGTTTGTTTCATTTTTGAATGTTTGTGTGCCTGTAAACGATAGCCACACAGTCACGTTGCCAGACTAAAATATTCAATACTTTTCAAACCACAAAAAATCAACAGGTCCGTAGGGACCCCAGGCCTAGCATCTCACAATCATTCGTTTTGTGTGAGATTTCATTTTTGGAACGAATGGAAGGGATCTACTATTTTATGCCGATTCCAAACGGCCGATTGAGAAGCTCTTTCAAGACAGTTATACCCTCGGATGTTTGTCAGACGTTCGCGAGAGGTGGCGCAATGAAAAAAAACCCTGAGTTGTAATTTGGGTTTTTGCGGGATTCGAACCTGGACCCCTCGCTTAGTAGTCCAACACACTAACCACTAAGACACTGCGCCTACCTTACTCCAATTTTGTTATAACTAATTCGTTTTTAATATTTTCTTTTCTTATTTATTGTATATAAATATTTAATTAACGCTACTGAATAATACAATTTTTTTGTTTAATTTTTTTGTATTAGTAAAATACTCGGGCGAAGCCGGGCGGATCTGGTAGTACCTATCTCTTATATTTAAATCACTCTCAGATGTTACGACATTTGAAAAGTACTTACACTTTGTAAGGAATCTCTCTGATATGTAGGTACCTAACTGACGAACCCCCACCTGCTTTTAAATGAACGAGAACATAGTTTTCTTAGGTAAATGAAAAATGTTATATTTTTAAAATAAAAAAAAAAACAGTTACGCACATATTTATTTATACAATTACAAAAATAAAATTTGTAAATCGGTGCAATAGTTTGTTAGTGAGACTTTTGCGGACATACAATTTTGTCATTAAATTTTATGCTTAGCTAAGTACCTAACCTTGTAGAGAGGAATAAGTCGCATTTCGACATTTCCATTAGTTTTGACATTTTACTTGCTACTTGCTTGGCGATTTGTGTTTTTTTAAGCGTCCAACCGAAGAAAAGCCAATTTACGTATGTGATATTTTTTGCTATGAAATAGGTAATTAAGCTGAAAAGACGATAACTCATTTTGTTAATAGTGTAAATTTTCCACAACATTTTTTTTTTGCGCTTTCGGAAAAGAAATCACATTTTAATTGAATTAGACAATTTCTTTGTGTTTTAAGCTTACGAGAAAATTGGTTTCGCAAATAGCAACCACTGTCAGTACTAAAATATGTTTATAATTTCTGTCTTATTCCAATAAATTTTAACAAACGAATATTCTGAAGAAAACAACTTTAAGCCGTGGTGTTGTTTTTCACTTTGCATTGGTAAATTCACAATCTTCCAAAGTAGAAAGTAGGTATAAAGTTTTAATTAGCGAGCATTTTAATTAGGTTCATGTTACTTATTCTGTTATTCCGCTGAACATGAGAATAATACCTGACAACAGAGGTGGAACTAAGTGGGTTTCTTGATTTTTCTTAACATAAGAATTTCATGCTCAAAGTATTGTACGATATTCCCCTTTTGCTGCGATATTAATCAAAGTTTTCAAGCTCCGTTAAAAGTTCTACTCACACGCACAAAACCCAGCAGATAATTCTGAAAATCGGAGAATATAATATTGTAAATTAATGAACTTTGCAAATTCAACTTAACAATTTATGCTGATTAATATTTCTGCTGTTATAGGGAGTGATAAGTGAAACACATACATAGGTTGGTGGAGGCGAATGGGTGTATAGCTAATTATGGAATATTTTTATTTTGAGATTGGTTTGTAAATTCACATCATAAATGACATTGGAATTGCTTTGCAGCTCTAAAACAGACTTTTTTGCTAGAAACAGTGACTGGAGGTAAGTCCTTGCTTTCGATTTTTCGATGCTGAATGTCCAATTAATATGATTCAGATCACTAGGGGCGCGAGTTACGATCCCACACTTATCTAAGAAAATAATGTAATACAATATATCCATTAAGCATACCACTTACGATTCAAAACCTCTTACGATTCACACTTATCTAATAAAATAATGTAATACAATATATTATCCATTAAGCATACCTCTTTGTATCATATTCTAAATTCCGTACCGTAATATTATAATACCCACATTCCATACACCTTGCGTTCTTACGATCATATTCACCTTCCGTTCTCATAATTGTATCTTGCAACATAAGCACAATAGAATTGCTATATAAACCATTGTAAACCTAAAACGATGTTCAGTACTGTTAATAAAATTCCCTAGGTCGAAGCTCTGCCCAAATAAAATCGTTTTTTTTTTATTAACCATCGGTTTGACTAAGTTAATTCGCGTTCTTGACAACGGGTGGGTAAATGAACACCGAAAGCAAGGTAACAAGACCTGATAAAATTCTGGGAATGTGGCTGGCTAAACATAAAATAAAGTTCGTAAGATTAATTAGTTCAACTTTGAGGTATGGGCTAGAAGCCTCCTAGCCTTATTGATGAGGTCAATTCATTCTGCGGTAGGGCACAGTAAACCGTTGATTGAATGGTGCAATCAAAGGTCTCGTTATTGGGTAGACAATCATAGCCATTGTAGGGTGATTGCCTTTTATTCCCCGATACACCTTTTGTAGCCATATCCAACTAACCCAAAGTTTATTTTTCGTTAATAGGTTACCTTTGAAATTCTTACCATTCACCGAGTTTCCTCTAATGTTGTTACCTATAGATAACGGAGTATTTTTTTTAACAACTCTTAACAAAATCTTTCCCACAACAAACAAGTTGCGCTGTGTTTATGTGTATGTCAAAGAGCTCTGTTCTGAGGGCAAATCTCCGACTTGAAAAGAACTCTGAATGTGCCTATTGTTGATTTTTAAAGAAATGTCCGGAACGGTTAAAAAAATCAAAATTGATGCAGTGGTCAAAAAGCCGAAGCACTGAAGTCTTATTTCTATAACAGTGGACAGACGCGCTTAAGTCCATGGGCCATCTGAGATCTTCTCAAATATTATGGACTGCATTTAAGTGAGCCATTACCGAAATGCGGTTTTCCGTCGAATCTATATACCAGCCGTACAAGGAACCAATTTTAAAGCGTAAGTGCTCTTAACGTTGACATAAAACTGTCGACTAAATATTCTTTTGGCGTTGGCTACCCGGGTTCTCTTTAAAAGGTGATCCTGTCCGACTTTTGCTTCTACGCAAATAAAGTCTCTACAAGTTGTCTATTAAATCAAACATCTCCAGATCGTGTTTTCGTTATACCTTAGAAAATAGTCTGACAAATATTATATATTCTGAAAGCGAGAAAGAAACATGTACAGATAAATTGAAGAATAGTCTCCTCCCTCCTCGGTATGAGTCCTCGAAATGGTTTAATTATGTCCCAGTAACATGCTAACATGCCGTCTAACTGACATTTGTCAAGACATCTATATCTATTCCATTTTCTAGTCATGGGAACTTTTCCCACCTAAAATTGTTGCCGCTTATATTAAAAATAAATTACCCACTGACAGATTCATAGAAATTATTAGAAGATGAAACAAATCTCATCAAATATGAAATTAAAAAATCACTCGAACGCAAAAAAAAATCCTCCTACGCGATTTTAATTTGAATTACACTGGCAGACTTTTGCGTAAACAAATTCAAATCAATCATTTCTCCGTTCGACAATAACCGAAAGTAGCTATAGATATAAAAAGGAAATCTTTTCGCAAACTTCTTTCCACACAAAGACTTTTTCATGGAAAAACAGAAGTCCCACCGCCAACCTGAAACTTATCCGCGCTTTCATTCGATCGACCTTCGTTCGTCATAATCCACATATCAACCTCCATTTATGTTCGCACGTGAGAATTGTTAGTAGGAGTCATTATATCCTCGAATGTACATACCTACATAATACCTATATAATATCATCTATCGACAGAAGAAATAAAAGTTTTTTTTTTTCTTTGGAAGAATATCTTCTTTGGGCTGACAGCTCGTTAACCGAAATTCAATTACAGAAAAGTAAACGATGGACATCGATTGCGATACAGTTTGGAAAAGTTTTACTTCGGCTTTCACCTTCTGTCCCCGTTGTTGGCAGCGCCAACCCTCCGGTGGTTCGGTACTTTCATTCATCAATAAATGGAAAAGTTTTTTTTTTCTCAACATCATGCTGCTGTGACAAGGACGACTTCAATACGACAACGAACAAACTTGTATAGAAGAAAAATGCAATTCCAATTAGGGCCCGGTGTACGTACATATTTTCCTTAATTTCAATTGCCTCGAGTGCCTACATTGTGTGTACGTGTGTGTGGATCAACTCTGTCTTTCTTTCTCATGTAAATGACAAAAGTTTTGAGAAATTATCGCAATTGACCGTTGAAGGTGAGCAGGACAATCAACTCGAAATGATTTATGTAAATAACAAGTGTGTTGTTTCGAGGGTGGTTCGAAGAAATGCTGACAAAAAGTTCGATAAAATCGCAGTTCCAAAAATAGAAAAACGCAAAGAAAGAAATACAGAAAATTAATTATCTTTCATAGGCAGAAATTTGTTGGCATTTCGTCTGCAAAGTTAGACAAAGTTCGTAAAAATAAACATGCAACCTATAAAAAAAATATATACTTAGAGCCGCAAAATTTGAATAAAAAATCCATTTCAGGGCAACCGTTACAAATCTATGAAATAGAGCTACATGACCCTCTTACAATGCGGCAGCATTTAACCCACCGAAAAATGAATAAAACCAGATACTTAAGGAGCTCTCGTTTGCGTTGTTGTTGACCGGTGTTTCTATTTTGAATTAATTTGTGTTTCGCTTTATTTTACAATGTGACCGGTATTTCATCTGTAATCCGTGGATGTAACACTAATCCTGTGCAAGTTTTTAAATTTCTTTGAGTGGAATTTTCACAGATGTAATCAAAAAATTCCTTGTTGTATGTAGGACAACAATGATGATGGCGAATTGAAGAGCGCATGGCAGAGAATTCTTCCAATAAGTAAGTAGTACTGGACCGGAGGTCTGCTATTTCAAAAACTCTTACATAAATCAAGGCTTTACCATGTCTAGCGATTGAGTAGGATTGTTGTTGCCCATACTAAATTATACCTACCCCCGAAAAAAAAGTTACCAAACGGTTACACAGGAGTTAAGTCAAATGGCTGCATAGGCTAATTTACATCTGCTAGCTAACTAACTTTTGTACATTTGGTTATTAATGATGTATTAATAAACATTTGTTCTGTTTTATTTTGAATGGGAGACATTTTAAGCTTTTTAAGGTTCCGTACCCAAAGGGAAAAAACGTAACCTTATTAAGATTAAGGAGACTATATCGTTCTGAATCATAAAGGCATGGAATTACCAAATTTTGTACTTCCTTTTTTTTATATATGAAATGTCTAAGGCGCATATTTTTTCGATGCATGATTTTTTAGATCAAATAAAATATTTTTCAACTGGAATTTGGTCACAACGCCTTCAGTTCGGACCCTCTAGAGTTTGTTCAATATTTTCGAACATATAGTAGTTATTGAGTTAAAAAATTTATCGAATGGGTTTTGGGCCTTAAAAGTAACAATTGAAATGAACGCATATCGGCAGTGACTAAAGAATAACTATGAAATATCTTACTCTTGCCAAAAAGGAGATTCTTACCGCTTTAACAGCGTATTCCCAGATCAAGAAAATAAAAAAATAAACTTCTTTTGTGAGCGAAGTGCTTTAAAATTAAAGTTCTTATTGTTCGAATACTGAGAAAGATTAAAAATTTATACATGGGGTTTTTACTTCTACTGCGTAAAAACTTGTCCGCTGGCGAGTAGGTGTCACTATGGTTTGTTTAGTGAACCACAGAGTGATGGCAGCAACAGTCATGAATAAAAGTGTCGTAAACTCGTTCTAAAGATTGAAGTATAGGACGCCAACAAGTTCCTTCCATCGCTCCCTGTTAGTGACTTTAAATGTAACTGCGGTGTGGACAAACATGTTGTTCTTCATGGACTTTACCTTCTTCCTTTTGTATTCTATGTATGTATGTTTTTATTTCGCTTGTTTGCAACCTTCTTGAAAAGTTGTCACAAACGTAGGTTAACAACCAGATTTTGCCATTATGAGGCCTCGCAGGTCACAATCTGTTGTGAGGTTGATTCTTTTTGAGGTTTGTTGTGATTCGATAACATTTTTCGTATTCGGCGATAATGCTCAAAATAAAACTCACAAAAAATCACCGAAATCATGGTGGGTTTCCAAATTAGACTGTTACGTCCGAATATTTAAAAGTTAATAAAATAATTCTGTTTGTCATTGCGCTAAACAGTTGGATACGTAATGGAAGGAATTGTATATTTTTCAGAATTAAGTGAACGAAAAAATTATATTCTTTAATTTTGGAAGTAAGATATCAGCTATATCAAAGAACTAATAACGCTCAGCTCGAAAGTCGTCAATGTTATAAAAAGGGGGTTCTCCGATAAAAAATTTGGCCACATGGCTACGGATGGCTAAAGTCGCCCATCGGTAACGCTGGTTGTGCTTTAAGAAATTCAGACGATATACGTCGTTGGCAAGTTGAGCTGTTTTGCTTGCCGAAGTAGTATAACTGTTCTGCACTTTTTGGAAGCACCACGAATGTCAGGCAAATTTAGACATCAAATTCACATATTTGTATTAGCTTACGATTTGTTGTATTAAAAAGAACCTATCAATAAAATCATGCATAAAATCGTTTGCAAATTCCCCGAACCATGCAACTTTTGCTGATGATTTTTTTTCTCTATTGCCCAACCGACATGGTCTATCTGCCGCACTCTTCATCCCTTTAGCCCACAGTGAAAATAAGGTCGCAACTTATTTATACCTGCAATAAGCTACCTACGGTAGACAAAATTAACAAAACAAAATTGCTTCAATATTTAAGGAGAACTCTTACAAAATATTCTTCTTACCATGGTCTTCGTCCACACCTTTTGTCATTCATTCAGCTTCTTTTAATTATATTCTTTCATTTAAATGTTTTTGTTTTTCCATTATCCTTTCTACGGTTTTATATCGTGCCACTCTGAGACTGCTGCCTTCCGTTGGAAACTGATAAAAACAACTATAGTTCATACGCGAAAATAGAAAACATAATTGAAACATACTTCCTCAGAGTTATAACAGCATCACGTTGAAACAAAAAACACACAAATTGATGAATACAAATTTGCATGGCTTCTTGTATCTGCATAGCGGAAAAATAGTTAACACAAACACGCTTTAGAATTTCAGATGTACGAATCGTGATGTCCTACACATATGCGCACTTATATCCTGCATAAGGATCATACATAGAATGGTCTGGAGCTCGCACATTTTCATGTTATTTTATTTAATTTTGTAAAAAAAAAAAAACGCCACAGTCCAAACATAAATATTCAAAAGAACGAACAAGCGGGTGGGTTCAAAAATAACACACAAAAAAAGTTACAGATTGCACATTGAGAAAAATTCTGCACGCTCTGTGTGTCGGTACAGATTCTATTCACAAAATGTGTTGGTCTAGTTTCTAGTAGTTGTGTTTTTCATTTGGCCCTTCGGACAGTTTATCTGGTTTTGACTTTTTATTATTGTACATAGATTAAATCGGGAAGTCCGACCTATCTGCATTTTTTATTTATGCCAATAGATGCAGCGAGATGGATAGAGAAAGAGATACACTCATGGCATTAAAAAGTGCAAAATAAAACACAACAGTACTACCTATACATACGGTTTGCTGGTATCGCCTGAACGAAAGTTCACCGAGTGTAAAATATTAGTTTATATTTTCTAAGCCGCTGGTATTGGGCAGTAAGTATGCGGTCATTCGAATGTGTTTTTATTTCTCCAGAGTTTTCTCGGAATCCACAACGAAAATGAACGAAGCTCTTTGGTCTATAATTTTCTATGTTCAGTTTTGTATTTTCTGGAATTCAAAACGTGACCAAACTTAGAAACGCACAGTCGCCTTGGAGCCCACAATTTTTTATCTCCAAATACAGATTTTTTCTAAATGTGCAATGTAGGTGGATTTGTTTTGACAGACACATTGCAGTGTAGCCTTGGAAGTCGGTGTGTCGTTCATTGATTTTCTTTCCTTTGAGCAAAAGTGTACTTCAGAACGATTTAAACGGCATAGTATGTCCTCCATCACTTCGTCTGATTGCTTTAGAGCTTTGAATCCCCGTGATGGAGGCTAAATTTACATAGGTATTCCTGTTTGCAAGTAAAAAAGTCCATGTCAAGGTGGAATATCTCCAAAGATTTCTGGTCGACAATTATGATAAATGGTGAGTCTGAGTGGATACTTGTGTGGGCAAAAGATGATTAAATTGTGTAGCAGAATATCAATAGAAAGGAAAAGTTCATCAGTTTTCAACTTAAAGGCTTTTAGGCCCATTTTATTCACTCGAAGTTGAACACAACTCGGGGAGTTTTCCATATAAAAATTCCCAAGTTGTGTTCAACTTCGAGTGAATAAACAGGGCCTTAGTTGTTCATATTATATTTCACCTAATAGAGCTATCTTACTTAAAGATTGTTTTTGAATCGATCGACATCGCAGTTTACACTGCAGGGTTTGCCTAGAATTTTCAGCTTCCCACTCCATCGATTCAAAAAATCAAAATGTTCACTTACGACGTTTCAATGGGTTAAACCACACAGAATAACGGGTCAGTTTTGTACAATATTTATCAGCATTTATGCAACGGACTTTTAAAAGGTTGTGTACATCTGATGTTGGCTTGTGAGTTTGTCACAATTTCTTTTTTGTCCTCACAACAAAGACATCTCCTGTCGCCTTGCCTTAGCAATTTTCAACTTTGAAATGTTTTGTGGCCTTCTTGCCGACTTTTATGAAGCAGCGAGATTTCGCATCATCCCCCGACACAGACAAAAGACTATTGAAAGATTTTATATAATTATTCGTCTTAGGGCCCAGTTATAGCTATCATTGAAATGCATCATTGAAAATTTTGATTTACGATTTTAAAAGTGGATTTAAAGAAAAGTTGTAATCAGAATTAAGTTATTTTTTTCGTAAACAAATTCCACAATTGATTAGCTTTATTTTGATACCAACTATCGCCAATATTGTTTGATTAATCGTCTTAAAATCGTAAATCAAAATTTCCAATGATGCATTTCAATGATAGCTATAACTGGGGCCTTACTTACGCTTTCGTATGTATTCTTGAAAGCTTTCAATCTGAGCATGAGGAATGTGACCGTCTCCGCCATTAACCGGAGCTGTTAGAACTTCTTTATATTTCAACTATCCTGTGAAGTAAAAGTACATTTTAACTAACTTCGCCGCATTCCGATAGACAGGAAACTACCCCTCGAATGTAACCACTGCATTGACACTGCTTTATCATCCTTAAAATTTCAATTTAATTAGGGACAACATTCATAATATTCAGTGGTAATTGCACAGCATCCATTAGAGAAACCACATCATGTTTCCTCCAGCTATAGAGATGATACTTCAACCCCGACGAAGGACTTTGTGCTGCACTGCTCCTCCAACGTTGAATGAAATGTTACTCGCGTGATACTTGCCATTTATTTCTTTACATTCCTCTCATTACCCTTGACGAATACGAGGCGAAGGGTTTATGGCGGTAGCGAGCGGTCTTTCTTCTTTTTTTTGTTGGAAAATGCAGTTGCACTTGCACATATATTTCCAAATGACACACATTCTCACTCTGTATATACGTACATGTCAGGGGCATAATAACATCACTGACAATCTTTTAAATTAAATTAGTGGACCGTTTCTTACTTCTTGTGAAAAAAAAACAAACACACTCAGAAATTTGCCTCTGGCTTTAAGAGAACCTTCCTCGTAAGGTACCGACTACCGACACCGATTACCATTTCCGCTCGAATCGATATTCAACCCTCAGCTTGTCATTTATCTACACTGAACAATGTAAAAGTTTTTCGTCCCTTATGCTCTCTATGTCAGATTAAACTTTTAAATTGACCAAAAATGATTCGATTCGATTTTTTGCTTTTGCCCAAGGACACACGACCAGGACCACCAATATCACCTCAATCGATTTACATAAATGAAAGCAAACTCAATTCTGTTAAGGAAACTCTATACATCATAATGTCAAGCCAAGTGAAACACGCTGAAGTTGGAGAAAACTTCAAACCAGAAAATTTGTACAAAGCACTAGAGCGCCAACAGCGCGAGACCATCGGAAACAATAAATTTCATGAAATGCACTTCCCGTTATCGATCTCCTGCCGAATATTGGAGGGATTACAGCCGAATAATAAGGAAAAGAGAAGGAAGAAAAAAATATATATAATATCCTTGAGCTTTGCTGTACAATAAACTATTCCGAAGGTATATCCGATGGCATTTTTCATTGAAAAATTCACCGTAAAGGATGGATAATTCGCAACAGAACAAAACAACGAGCACAACTTTGTATTATTGGGTATACAACAACTTGCCACTGGTATTGAGAAACATTGCGAAAAACTTTTGACAACAGCAGCAAAAAAAAAATCCAGATATACACAGAGATTGAGGAGAAAAACTCTGCAAAAGCCATTGACTGGAGTGGAGAAGAAAAAGCACCGAATAAGAAGACAGGATTACTTCTGCACTATGATCGCGCATAAAATAAAATACGCTACGATTTTTTTTCACCCCCTCCCACATACGTATAGCACTATATATACGAGTATTCACGGTATATGGTGCTTGTGGAGTAGAACTAAGGTAATAAATTTATTTTTGAGAGGTTCTTTTTAACTTTTCGCATGGAAACGATAAAGATAAGGACATAATTTTTTATTGTCCTCGAAATTGTTCAACTTTAAAATCACTTTCTTTCAATATCGGTGGTAGTTGTGCCCCCGCACACACCGGTTGGAGTTATACAAGAAAGTTGAATTTAAACTCTCCCAACTCTCAGTGTTGAGTATAATTTTTTGTTTATTATAGCGAAACCGCTGATGGAGTTCCACCGGGGACTCATTCAATCGGTGTTATGCTGCGAGCATAAAAGTTCAGCGGTGACATTAGAGCTATTCGCTGGATCAAAGTGCTAAATTGAAGCAAGAGATACGCACTTCTCGGATGAACGTCTCAACGGACAGCTGCCACAGCGAGGCGAAAATGCCAAATGACTACGATCCACGGTGACTGGTAGATATGCGGGGAATTGCACTGCGAATGGTTAGGGAGGAAGCGTTTTTCAGGATACAGTGAGGGAATGTAAATTATTTTTTACCACCATTCTGTGTAGGACCGAATGTACTCACAAATTGCTTTATGGAAATAAATCATCATTACGCGTTCTTTCTGGGGTGGGAATAGCAGGAGCGTGGTAGCGTTTACCACGAGCTTGCAATTGGTCGCGAATATGTATTTAAATTTGCATAATAGATTTTTTTTCTCTCCTTATATTTATTTCGGTTTCTTTCCAGCAGACTAGAGATAGGCACTAGCGAGAGAAACCAACCGGAGTGTTTTATTTATTTTATTTTTTGCGTACTTTATGTGGAGCCGAGGCAACTCGAAGTGAGCAGATTTTAAATTGTTTTTGTAGAATCTACATTTTCGGCTGCGTAAATCATGGCTTTTGTCGGTATTTTTTATGAAAATTTGTATATCCCAATAGGAGCAAACGAGATTCGTACAACTAAGAATTTTAGATGGGTTGACTAAATGTGGTATTATATGTCTCGGCATGCATCGTTCGTAGAAATTATAGCTACGAGTATCACAGCCAAAAGGCTCTGTTTGTACTACTACAGTCGAATCCCTCTATGTCGAATTTTCACGGGAGTTAAAAAAAAGTTCGAGTTAGAGCGAATTTTTTTTTTAAGCGAATTTATTTAAATTAAAAAATAGGAAAGTAGGAACAAAATTATTTCCAAAGTTTGTATTTTTGTTTGGGATGTGAAAGTAGCAGTGTTCACTCGTATAATAAACTATTATATTTTAAACAGGC
Source organism: Cheilosia vernalis (assembly GCA_949126925.1). Classification (NCBI taxonomy): domain Eukaryota; kingdom Metazoa; phylum Arthropoda; class Insecta; order Diptera; family Syrphidae; genus Cheilosia; species Cheilosia vernalis. The sequence goes on along the minus strand of OX421360.1, from coordinate 41,564,395 downwards.
AGTAGGTATAGTGAATCTCCTCTAGGACATCTTCGGTTATTTCAATTGCGTTTTCAAAATCAGTCTTTTCCGGCATATGGTTAGTAGGTAATGGTTTCGCCAAACTCCGAGTTTTTTTTTTTTTAATTTTCTTTCCTTTAGACGAAAAATACGACTTAGAGGGATATTAGAGTAGGTCAAGAATCAAAAACATGTTCGAGTTAGAGGGATTTTTGGACTTCGAGGGATTTCGACTTAGAGGATGACTTTTTTATGAAAATTGAAGGGAATACAAAAATTGGGTCGGAAAATTCGAGTTAGAGGGAAATTCGACTTGGAGGGATTCGACTGTATTTGTACATGTATCTTAAAGTGAAATAAAATGGAACGTGGATGTGAGCTCTTCTGTCAGCGGCATGACGGTGCCAAATAATCCGTGCAGCAATTGAACTTCTGCGCTAGAAAATGAGTTAATTTATATAGTACAGCAGTAGGCGCGGTGACTTAGTGGTTAAGTGTTGGGCTATTAAGCGAGGGGTCCCAGGTTCAAATACCGCAAAAACCCAAATTCCAACTCAGGGTTTTTTCACTGCGCCACATCTTGCGAACGACAGACAAATTGTACGAGTAGATCCCTTCCATTCATTCCAAAAATTAAATCTCACACAAGATGAATGGTTGTGAGAAGGTACGGATCTAAGGATTATTTTCTAAAAAAAGACTACACTCATAGTAATAACTGATAAAGTCTACGAATAAATAAACACACCTGGAACGACAGCCGGCTTCACATGGCCAATCCGAAACGCAGATATAATCATTAAACTCTTAAGTCATAAAAAACGTGTTATTTGCTAGGCTCTACAAAGATTTAGCTCCCCAGCAGCGATTTGTTCAAAGTTGCTGAGGCGAAAGTAAAGGCGAAGCCATGGACAGGACATGCCACCAGAAATCCTACTGCGACAAAACTACCAAGTCAACTATCCTCAGGCAACGGAATGGCTTCGGCCAGTCTCTGATCCAGGGAAAGAATGCCATACCGTGTATTCACGGACGGCTCCAGGACCGAACAAGGATCTGGTTCTGGGGTCTTTGTAGAAAGCAAGAACATTAGGCTACAATACCCATTAGGTAACTATGCGTCTGTCTTCCAAGCGGAGATTTTCGCTATCCTTATGGCTATGCGCTATATTGTGACAAACAGGTGGAGGGCTAAAAGCATATGCGTTTGCAGCAATAGCCAAGCTGCATTAAAAGCACTACTTAACCCTTTTACCCCATCTAAATTAGTGCTTGAGCTCAAGCTGTCTCTGAATTTAGTCGGTAGGCTAAACTGAAGCTCCTTCTAATCTTTCTTCGAAAGACGGGAAAACTAAGTACAGTGATGTAATGTGTCCGTTTTGGCAGTATAATGGACCAGTAGTTGGTCTGAGTGCTCCATCGGATAGTAACAACCTCCGACAAAAAAAAAAAAAAAAACAAAAAAAACAGTCTTTCAAAACTTATCTGATTCATATTATGTTGCATTCCACAGAGAGGATGGAATTTCGCAGCCAACTTGCCAACTTATAGCTCTACTTTTACCTTACTTCTCAGCAGTAAGATATTAAAAATGTTTGCCGATTTACTGGCGCCCTTCAAAAATATTTAGTGTCAAAACCGCGTTCACTAATTGACAGAGGCTGACGGCACTTAGCTTTAAAAATAATTTTCAGAATTGGAAGGCTTTTCTGTATAGCTTTCTGCATCCGTCAGTTGAAAAAAAAGAAAACTAAAAGAAGTTTTAAAAAAACGAAAACAGCAACAGGAGTATAAAATGAAAAAAACTGGACACGCATGGAATTTTGTTAACTACTTTTGACCACATTGTTAAAAACCAACGACCGAGCTTCAATCAAAGTTGTTGCATTATATTGAAATGTGCACAATTTTTAATTTAATACTTTTTTTCCAAACTTCCGACGAGCGTACGAAGGTGGTTTATGTTTTGAAATCTTTGAACGTTTAGCTAGAATGTATTTTTGAAATACTCTCTGCCTATAACTATATCATCTTCGATCTTTGCAAATGGACCGTATTGGCTATACGGATAAATATTGCGACATTTCTATTGTGGAAGCCGGATAAATTTTGTACAGTACTTCTTACGGCTATTCCAGTTTAACACCTAACAGCCGGAAAAAAGTTTCTTTCTAAAGAAGAAATAAAACACAAAATCGGTCATTCCTTTGCATAGTTCAGAAACGAAGGATCTTCTGGGTATAGTGATTGTTTTTATAAATAACTAACTTACCCTCCAAACCTCGTTCCGGCCAAATTCGTTCAGTAATATAAATTTAAAATTTGAAATCATTTTTTTTTGTTATTTAAAGTGACACTCTTCGTTTTTCTATCCAGTTTATGTTTTTCAAAGTGCGGTTCCCCACACAAACCACCATGTCCAATTTCATCCCCTTAAAAATGTTTACCCTATGTCCAATCCACCAGTCCATCAAGCCCAAAATTGTGAAAATCGAACGAATAGTTTTCGAGTTATGTGTGCACACACGGACGTCACTCTCTTATATACATATAGATTTTTCAGCGTATATTGTACCGACACATTTACACATTGACATACGTTCAGTATATTAAAGTAAAACTCCATATTCTTCTCTTTTCAGGTAAGTGATGCTTTCATTTAAGCAGATTAAATAAGTCGGTGAGATTTAAATGAATTATTTATTTATTTTTATTACAAATATTTAGACGTCGCAGAAAGCTAAAAATACTTACAACCTTTAATGTTTTTTGCAATTCATTTTCGCATTGTTCTGTTACAATTTTGTGTATTTTCGTTTTGGTTTATTATGTGTAGGTAGTTTGCGAATTCCTAATAGAAAAGTAAAATCAAGCGAGTAAATGTAGTTGTCAAAATCAATGCTAGGTAGCCTCATCCGAATGGTTTGTGTAAGCAATGTTACTCGCCTGCTTACGACTTTTACAGAATTAACACACAAGATGACTAACTGTCATAAGCATCCCTCTAACCACCTTTTTCGTCGGGGCTACAATAAAAGTCATAAGGCATCAAATCGACTTTACTTTAACCTCAGCACTTCAGGTTAACCAGCAAAGACCGATCACCACCAAGTCCAAAGTTGTGGGCCTTATCAAATTTTGTTGTCGTACCAGAGAAGAGCAGCACAAAAAAGGCAATGAAACCGAGGCCAACAACTACCACACTGACGCCAATTGATTATAATGCCAAATGTTTAGCCGGACAAAATGTCGTTACACCCATAGCCACAACCGACCACTGTCACTTTCATCATCCCATACCCATTCCCATCCTCTATTTACACATCCTTTGCTAGTGTATTATCCAATGTGACCTCCATGGCTTAGCACTATAAAATATCCTTAAGGCTGAAGATGCCCGGCAAAGTGTCACTTATGCCAGCATATACTATGTATGGATTTGGTCAGACTCTAGTGTGTGAAAATCGAGTGGCAATCCCCAAAAAGAGATACACACCGTATCGCTTTCAGAATTTTGACATGGGACATAAATTATAGCACAACTATCTTCTGTATAAGTTGGATTGTTACTTTTACGATCTTGGTCAACTTCTAATTGGCACAAATAATATTTTAATACCAAAGTCTATAAAGTATCGGGCCGGGAATGGGCAGAAAGTTTTACGCCCAATTGAAATTGAAAGATAAGTGGACAGGGACCATAATTACTTCCATAACAAGGAGTGAAGTGTGTGTATTTGAGAGTGTGCGCGTATTGAAAGGTAATCGACAAATACACAAATTAATTTTGATGTTTCAGTTGCGATACATGTATCGTATTTCACATTTTGTTTGCTATGCTTCTTTACTGCAGACTGGGGGAAGATCGCTTGAAGGGGATTTTATTTTCGCTTCTCTACACTTTGTCATCTTGATATGAGAGCACAGTCGCCCGAACTTTGGTGATTTCATCTAAGTAGGTGGGCTATTTCGAAAAGTTTGACCAGCTTGGGAAATTAAGCAAGAGACAAAGTTGATGTGAAAGTGAGAACATACAACTAAAACTAATTGGATATCGTTAAAAATCATTACCTGTGGGTCAATTGAATGTGAAGGGGCGTTTGATGTTAGTAAATTATCTTTCGTCGACTAACTTAATAGTGGCGGCCGGCGCTAGGATGAGGGCGGTGTTATGAATTGGACTTGATGATGATGATACATGAACATTTGCCCCAAATTTGTCTTTACACTTTTACAGGCGGCAATATGCAGTCTGTCTTATACACTTGCATAAAGCCTTTACACAAAATATTTTATGTGTTATGGAAAATTTCGTCATTGTTCTAGCCAGGACACTAAATATGAACAATAAATATTTATTGTTCAATAAAATCACAGTACAATACAATACAATCTCTACTCTAAATATGATTATTAGTACGCGCAACGACTTCAACACAACAGACGTATTTCTAAATTATGAACTGACGTTGTGAATATAACCTTTATTTTCTCGGGCGGTGTTTATGTTCTAGGAAAGAACAAAGTTTTTCGCGATGTCTAACTGATTTTTCCTACACGCTGATATTAATGATCCCAGTTATCTCATCTACATAAATTATAATAAAACAGAAGGGCCAATATCCGTTTTACGCGAAACTACTAGGAAGATTTCAATGAAACTTCTTTTTTTTATCTATTTCTAAGCACTCGAGAACTACCTACTTCGTACTACTTTAATATTTTTAACTTTCTCCATAACGTAGTGAGAGAAAGATATTGTTTTCGTAAAAAATTTCGAACTCGAGATTTTAATCAATTCCCATATAAAATGTTCGTACCAGTTTGATTTGATCAAAAACGGCTATAACGATTTCAACCAAAATTGATATTTAAGCTTAAGTAGGTGATGTTACCATGACTGCGTACCCAGTTTTTGGCTAAAAATTTGATCAACAGTATACCTACTTTTGAAAAATTTTTATTTTTTTTTTCAGTTTACTTTAAAACGCCGATAACGATTGTGACCAAATTGCAAACTTAGAGTCAAATGGATGTTTTCAAAACTATTGTGTCCTCAATTTTCGATTTGCTAAAGACTCTGAAAGTCGGTCAGATTCGCACTAAAAGAGAACGTTTCGTGCGACCCAGTCGTGCACTTTATTTGGGGTTGTTTTTGACCAAATTATTATATTCTTTTTGAAACTTCTTTGCCCTTAGCTTGACATATCCAAAATAATTCTTAATAAATACGGAAAGATAGTAGACTGCCAAAGGGAGGCAACATTTTCTTTTTTTTAAGTATCAACCAGCTCTTTGCCTCATGCAGAAGCTAAGACCAAAATCTTACATAATCATCGATTTTAATTTATTTCATCAAATTGAAAAATACGAGTACATATCACCAACGTTAGGTGTCCTTTGGTGGAATATTTTTTCTGTTTTTGTTTTTGGGGAACAAGTTGAAAGCACCGTGTTCCGTTTTCCGTATGTTGTGTGCTCTCTGCTCTATAAATGTAAGAGCGGAACGAAAGAGAATTATGCGATTTGTATGGGAGTGTTACCAACAGCGACAAACCTTTCCTAGATTAAAAAAAAACCCCAACACACAAACTCGTAATTGAAAGACTTTTGTTTGCATTTTCTAAACAAAACTCAAAAACTGTTTGCAAATGGAGTTGCATCATTCAAAATGAACTGTTTAGAAGTGAGCAATTTTCTTAATAAAATTCCTAAGGAAGCCGCCAAACTTTAAAGTGAATAGTCGAAATTAGGATGAATCTCAAATAACAATTTTATGGAGCCAGTGAAAAGTTAGAGTAGCCAAATCGGCGAAAGATATCCAGTGACGAGAGTGAAGAACGAATCTTAATATTCTTCTTCTTGTTGGTACTGCCCCTTAGTGAGTTTATCCTCGTATACCACCACCAGCATTTTTATCTATCTTTTGCATAATGAAAGGGTCAAAAGTGGAAATTACTTTTTATCGATGCAGATAGAAGCAAACTTACCAGAAAACTCTTAGTTTAGTAGCTCTGACTAAGCTCATAAACTACGCATATCACAAATGTGTTTATCGGGATCAAAAACAACGTAGATATTAAAATTTAACTAGTTTTGAATTTTTAAAAACTGTTTTCTTTTCAAATCTGAACATAGATTTTTAAACTCTTTGAAAATCAATTTAAAAATTACTATTTTTTTGGACTAGATTTGTTTCGAACGAAAATATTTGGAAATTACTCATTGTTTACTTTTCTTTATGTAGCAATATCTTAAAATAACGTTTCAACGATTAATTGTAAAAAATTATTTGTTTTTAGTACTGGAATATAATTATTTACATTGTAAGTAGGAAATGGAATCAGGACTACATAGGATTTGATTTGAACTAATGAAACAGCAATAGAAAAATAACTCAGGAAAGAGATTAAACTAGATTGTCAATTCGTTTTTTTTTTTTTTTTTAAAGTGTAGTACATCGCTCTCGATTCTCATAAACACAAATTACATTCTGCGAACGCAGCTATAGACCTACATAAAATAACTAGAAGCAATGGAAGGACGCGCTTCAATAATCCCCATGGAATTAACCCATTGTTGCACATCACGTCATTAATGCTTCATTTGACTAATTTCCTTCAATCAAATATTAAAATCGGCCTCACTAAACATGCAGATCCTTTTTAGATACGCCACTAGATCCGAATCAATTATGGACCTACCATAAAATCATTCAATAATCGAATATCCTGTGACATTTCAGCATCATAGAGCACAGCTCAGAACTTGCCGATTCTATGGCTAAACAAATTTCCACCCAAACACCCAAACATTGACAATTAAAATTCATGTCATATTCATCTAACTAAGTCGACTGGCGAATCGAATATCATACAGTGTGCTCTATCAACGGCCGCCCAGTCGAATGAAATAAAAAATTCTGTTAAGTGACGCGAACACGTTTAGATTGAGCTCGCCAGAGTGTGTGTTTCTTCCTTGTTTTTTTAATTAAAAATCACAACGGTTGAAAACATTTTATGCATATTTAATTCGACGAAACAGATATGGATTGTACATTGTACAAGTGCAGCCACCACCCACGTGCACACGGCCGGGCAGCGTAACCTGATTTTAATTGCATTTTCAATTGTTCGGCTTAACCTTCTCTCTGGGGGGACCTTTCAAAATCCCACCACATCCAGTGAATAGTAGCAAAAACAAAAAAAAAACCCTGCTGTGTTATAAAATGGTTAAAGCATTGGTCTCTGTCAATAGTAATTATTACAGAACGAGTTTACATTTAGTAGACCGTGGAGCATTATACGACGCGCATGACGGCATGACCCATCAGCGGTCGATTTTTGAAGGAAGGCGTTTCCTGCCCCCACAACCAATACTTGACTACACACATCCATTTAAATGTTGAATAGAAGTTTGAGGTTGGCCACTAGCCACGCTGCAGCAACGCCCTCCACGCTGACGCTGTATACTGTTAAATGATACTGCAACAACTGTTGGCTTCTGAATTGACCACAACGAACGCGTTTAAAATATGGCCCAGCGTCCGGCAATGCAATCATGTGTAGGAAATGAAAAATGTTTGCATTCTGTAGCGCTTTTATTTTCCGCTTCAAATCGGTTTGGTAAATCGAATTAGCTTTCCAAATCTTATTTGTGGCTGACAGTTTTTGCATACATTTAGAAACTTTTTGAGCACATCAGATTCAGCCCAACTGATATTTTAACGACCAGATAGGTATACGTCATTGAATGAAGGCGGCTCTGTTTTTTTTTTTTTTTTTTTTTTTCGCCTGCCGACTGTCAATCAATTCGCCATCCAACAGAATATAATTTACGCTATGATTTATGCAATTCGTCCCTGGGGCCGGGGTAGTTACTGCTGCAGGCATCTCCACCTTCACCTCCATCTGCACCACCACCGATACAGCATACACTGCTGAAACGCTGATTATGTAGGAAATGCGCGTTTGCCATTGCCTGCAATTATGCGACAGAATTAATGTCGGTGGCTAATTAATGGTGATGTTGAACACATCACTACCACTACTACAACGATATGACGACGCAACGATCAGCAAGTGGAGCAATGGCTCGACGCTCGAGTGATTTGATTTATTGGATTTTGTCCGATTTGAAACGTTGTAATTATGTATTTATATTTGAGTTTTCACACAGCTGGTGGTTTTAAGTGAATCTATACACGCGGTAAGCGGAATGTTCTGGAGTCTTCTTCGGAGGTCCCGTGTAAATAAATAAATTAAACTGTTTTACTGCATCAGGAGTAGCACGGCACGATGCGAATTATTGCCATCAAACCAATTTGTGGATTGAATACTAAGTGCTTTTGGGAATCGTGCTTGTCGACGATAATTATGTTCTTTACGGTTACGGTTTACGAGTGCATTTAGGAATCAAATTGACATTTGGGTCGACCGATTGAAACAGTTGCCCGGATCGAATGCATTT